>CM032159.1:19594681-20000851 GCA_018901935.1 Pugionium cornutum
TCTCGCCTATGGATGCGAGTTGCGTTTGGAGGGTGGTGAACATGGCCATCATGGCTTCGGTTGCTTCTCTATTCTCTTCTGCCATTGCGTACTACAAGGAAAGAAGACGAGTTATGCTGCTCCTAAATTATTATGAGGGTTTTCTTTTATAAGGGGATTCGAAAAAATGCAAAAGAAAAAAAATCTGAAAAATAGAAAATTCGAAGATATGAAGATTGGAATAAAAAGGAAACTTTCTTGACAACTATTGCTAGCTGTCCAATTCGAATTCTTTTGGTATTTTTCCTATTTTCTTTTTCTTTTCTTTTAATTTAACTTAAAAATAATAGAAATATGATTCTAACAAAAAGGAAAGTCAAAAATAGCAATGCAAGAATGATTCTAGAACCTAGTGATGCACGTAGGAACTAGATGCACTTGGTATGAGTTTAGATGTTATTTTTTTTATTTTCTTGAATGAAACTTAAGCTAATGCAAGAACAAGAAACAAAACAAGTTAAAGGATAGAAACAACCTTGTTTAGGAGCTTTAAGCTCTGATACCAAAATGATACAAGCCTCGATTCAAGGCTTGGATGCGAGTGGGCTGTTTGGAGAAGGTTAGATGAGAAACTCGACCTTAGACTTCTTGGATAGGGGTTTTTGGTTTGGTATTGGATGGAAGGGTGAGGTGAACCACACGAGGGGTGATGAACCTCGTGATAAATCACAAACTTAGAGCTAGGAGGGCTGGTCTCAACTAGGTTCTAAGCGCACAAGCTTCTTTGAGAGAATAACTTGTAAAGAAAATTCGATCTTTATTAATTAGCAAAAAGGTTGTCGAACTACAATGCTGGAAGGAGCCTTATTAATATGCTCGACAGCTTGACCTTCTAGGGTCGACTCAAACAAAGAAAAGGAAAGTTTACAAAAGTGCACAAAAGGAAAAGATACAAAAGTGCATAACCGAAAAAGGACCTATTCCTAAAATGTTCTTGACTCAAAAATGTAAAGCATCTAGATCCTACCCTGCAAAACAGAAAGAGGCATATATTTGAATTGAAACTTACCTTAACTTACCTCACGGCCAAGAAATGGAAGGTGGCCGTCCTTGTGGCATGCACGCGCCTTGCTCCTAGTTTTCGACTTGGAGTAGGGTTAGGAATCTTTGGGCCCTGACCTCTCTTTCCACTAAAGCCCAAGTCTCTGAAGTCCCTTGCATTGTTGAGAAGCCTTTGGACTCTTCTCTGCACTTCTGGCCCATTGTCCTTAGTCAGATATACTCCCTCAGATTCAACTCTCTATATTTCTGATGCACTAAAGGCCAAACTCTTTGGTTTCTTTACTCCTTCAAGCTCCATTTCGTGAGCTTGCAGCATATCAAAAACCTCACCAAAGTTGATTTCATCGATATTTTGAGATACAACAAGAAACGACTCATAAGTCATGAACCTTTCTGGTAGGCACCTTAAAAATGTTTTGACCAATTTTGTGTCTTTGTACTTCTTACCAAACATCGATGCTTTTTGTGCCAGTAAGCTCAGCTTTGAGCAAAAACTTGAAACAGCTTTGAGCAAAAACTTGAAATAGATTTGTGATCTTCTATTCTGAGATTCTCAAATCTAGATGTCAGTAGGTCTTTTCGTGACTCTGAACTTTCTTGGTTCCTTCAAAGTGAGTATGCAAGGTGTCCCACGCCTCCTACGCAGTGTCATAACCTTGAATTCGTTCAAAGGATTTCTTGGGCACACTACAGTGAATTGCAGTAAGTTCTCTTGAGTTAAACTTGGATGTCTTGAGTTCCTCCTCTATCCAGTCTTCCTCAGGTTTAACACTGTTTGTTTGTTCCTCAGTCTTGAACATGGGTTCCTCCCATTAAACAAGAACCACTTTCCAGGCTAACACATATATGCCTCTAATCAACGACTTCATCTTTGTTTTCCAAAAGCCGTAGTTACCTGAATCCAATATCACGATTGAGTTGCTAACTAGATCTTGATAGTTTTCCATCTTTTCCTCAGAATCTTACCTATTTGTAATACACACAAGTGCCCGCTTTGATACCAAATAAAATGCAAAAGTTATTAATATAGATAACTGCGTCAAGCAATGATACAACAAACTAACATAATACGTGTATATTACTAGAAAACCTTTTAGATGCACCTACAAGTCTCATCTAAAATGATCTTAAACAATCTCATGACATACCTTAACTTTTTATACTAGCCTCACACGTTCACAAGATTACAACACCATCTTGAAACCCCTCACCGGAACTCTTTTACCTCTTTGGTTTTGCTTTTACTCAAGAACCTTGAAAACCCTTTGATAAAAGCTCTCTCGCGTAAGTTTTAAGATGCTACAATGCTTAACCCTCTTATTTATACTCAATGAGTCGAACATAACCTTACGCACACTTTCTTTTTAGTGATATGCCAAAATCTCCTTTGAATGTAAGATTTTCTTATATTTTATACAAGAATAAGGATCTTCCTAAAAGCTACTACATTCCTTTTCATAGTACTCTTCATCTTAGTCACAACTTCTTGGGTCGTCTAGACTGATCGTGACAAGATCCAGCTCTTTGCTTTAACTCCACGTCACTAGTCATCCATGCATGCTGCCTTGTACTACTTTCCGACTAGTACAGAGAAACTTCCAGCTGACTGCATCTTCATGGGTGTCAACTAAAAACGCCTTTTGTTTTTTCTTCGTGATTTTTTACTGAAACGACTATGAGTTCTAGAAACTCTATTACTACTACACTATCAGTTGGAACAATTTATCCGTTTACAAATTATGGAAATTGTGATAGACTTTCATATTCACATCGCCATTCTTTAGCATAAATAGCAGTAGAGGAGATACCATATACATTTTCTCAAGTTGTTAAAGATTAAAGTTGTAAAAACACAAAGCAACAAGAAATTATTGCATTGGAGATAAATGACACATGGTGTTCGGAATCCTTTACGAAGAAAACAATGATTGGATGCAAATGGTTATTCACAATCAATTACGAGATTGATGGATCTAAGGAAAGATATAAAGCTCCTTTGGTTATGATGAGGTGATCGCCAAGCCTCGGTCTAAGGGATGGCCCAACCGACTCGAGCAACACAAAGGCGATGAAGCATGGGTCAAACGAGTCATCTGACCTAGACGATGACTCCACACCGGAGGTTTACTTACCAAACATAACCCCAAGAGCATACACATTGCCCCTGGAAAATAATCAATAAGAAGGTCGTCCATGTACACTACCTCCGGCCGACCAACGACCAAACCGCGTGCCAAGCTACAACCAAAAGAACACATGAGCCTATTCCCAAGAATTCAAACCCAACCAATAAGTGGAAAGCTAAAACCTTACATGGCCTATAATTCTTATTCATAGAGGACACGCATCCACATGGGCCTCACCCTAATCAAGGCCAGAAAAAGTCATCTCCTATTCATTAAGTTGGTGTTTCCGAACTTAGTATATTTTGAACTTTGCTTGTATGAAAATCTCCAAAAATTTCTATGGCAACCAGGAGACTTTGTGCTACTTATAGGAGCTCCCATAAACAGTCACAACACGCCTTGGACCAGATGGATCCATATGTGCCTTCAGTTGATCCAATTGGAGGCATTTATGAAAAGTGTGATGGCTCCCGGTTTAATCACTTGAAAACCATGGTATCCACGAGAGTGTCTTAGGCCTCTAAAGAAGCCTAAATCAACCTCATGTACCAGTCACCATAGGATCAGGTGGATCATTCTAGTCCAAAACATTCCCTTGAGCTTGAGAGCATTAAAGCATCAATTACTAAAAGAAAACATTACTATTTTCGATGGCCTTTCTGACGGAAAAAATATCATTGGAACGTCGATGGACTTCCATCAGATTGCCGAGCGATGTCAACTCGTAGATAAGTAGTCAGTAAATCCCGATGCCTACACCACCGTCGGGAATTCGATGGTAAAACCCGATGGCCCACCGTCGAATTACCAATGACATCGGGTTCTCCTTGCTAAACCATCGGTAAATCCCGATGAAATCAAAACCGTCGGTCTTTACCAACTACTTCCCAACGGATTTAGTTTTTCAAAATCCGTTGGTACTCCGTCGGTAATATATTGGTTGACCAATTCCACATAATTATTTTTTTAGTTGACTAAATCTTAAAAAAAATCTTCAGAAATCCGTCGGTATTTCCGATGAATTTCCGACGAAATCCTATTTTTTGCAGTTGTTTGTGTGACCAATCCGTAAATCTAGAGGGTCGTCGGTACTTTGTCAGAAACTGTCCGGAAATGGTCCAAAACCTTCGGAGAGCCGTCGGAACAGACGAAAATAACTTCATTTGGATATTCTTAAAGAATAATCTGTTAAAAATTCGTGATAATCTGTTAAAAATTCGTGATAATCTATTTAAAATTCATGATAATCTATTAAAAATTCGTGATAATCTTCTAATTTCCATTATAAATATGCTATGATGCTTCACAAATTCACAAGAATAAAAAATCTTAACAAAATGTCTTCTTCATATTCTTATGATTATTTTTGATCGTGGATGGATAAACCTCGATATGATTCAACTACGGGGGAATTGACGGATGCATTTGTGCAAGGTGTTGAGGAGGTCATGATATTTGCATCAAACAATAGCATGACATCGGAATACGGTAAAATGTATTGTCTGTGTAGTAAATATCAAAATCATAGATTAATCTCTGTTAGAGAAGTACGTAATCATTTGTATAGGATTGAATTTATGTCGGGTTACAAAATTTGGTATTCACATGGAGAAACTGATGCAACGATTCAATATTATGGTAGTACTTCAAAAAGGTTAGATAGTACTAATGTTAGACTGGAGGAATGGGCATCAGAAGTTGATATAAACGGAAGTACTTTTCAGATTATGAATGATGCGTTCCATGAACAAATAGCTTCGTACATTGAAGATACGAGTAGAATAGAGGAACCTAATTTGGAAACCCGGAAATTTTTTTGATATGTTAGATGCATTGAAGCACCCTTTGTATAAAGGATGTAGAGATGGATTATCACCTATATCTGCTGCAAGCAGGTTGATGACGATAAAGACGGATTTCAACTTGGCTGAAGATTGTGTGAATGCGATAACTGATTTTGTTAGATATATATTACCTGAAGATAATATTGCTCCTGCTTCATATTACGAGGTTCAAACACTTGTAGCTGGTCTTGAATTGCCGTATCAGATGATTGATATATGTATTGACAATTGCATGATCTATTGGAGAAATGATAAGAAACCAGATGAAGTGCCAATTTTATCATAAACCTCGATTTCAAAAGACAAGCGGCAGAGTACCTATTCCACATAAACGGATGTGCTATTTGCCATTAACAGAGAGGTTAAAAAGGTTATATCAATCTGAACACACGGAAAAGCGTATGAGATGGCATGCAGAACATAACTCAAATGGAGAAATTTTGCATCCCTCGGATGCAGAAGCATGGAAACATTTTAAAGAAGTTTATCCTAGTTTTGCATATGAGCCTAGAAACGTATACCTCTTGTTATATACAGATGGATTCAACCCTTTTGGGAAGCATGGGAGGCAATATTTGTTGTGGCCAGTTATCGTAACACCTCATAATTTGCTCCTTTGTTGTGCATGAAATGAGAGTTTTTGTTTCTAACAATTCCCTTCTCCGGTCCAGAGCATCCTAAGCAATCACTTGATATTTTCTTGCATCCACTAATTCATGAATTAAAAATGTTGTGGGAAAATGGTGTCGAAACATTCGATGTTTCCAACCAACAGAACTTCTTGATGCGAGCAGTACTTATGTGGACTGTTGAACTGGTTGTGGTTCATTAAACGAATTGAATTCGGTTTAACCTAGTCCGGTTCATTAAAACATTTGGGCCAGAATTGATGAAGCCCAAACGAAGTGAAGATGTCGTCTTCATCACCAGTTTTTGAAGAAAGAGCTGACTAACTCTCTCTTCCGACAAGAAGCTGGAAGGATGAAGGACACAATCTGAACAGGAGACAAAATGGTACAAGTGACAAGGAAACCGGTACTCTAGATACAACAGTTTCAGAAGACGCAGAAAACTCAAGTGACACCTCGGGAATGAGCAGAGGAGAGAGAGAGAGAGAGAGAGAGAGAGAGAGAGAGAGAGAGAGATCGAAGAAGAACAATGCTCTGTTTCTTATATTAAGAAACAAAGTGTGTGTAGGAGGTGCGATTTGAAAATGAGTGTTGTAAGAGAGTGAGTGTCTTTGTAAGAACTAAAGGCTCGTTTTTTAGCAAGCTATTCTCTAGTGAATTCCGAGGAAAGACTCGGCGAGACATAGGATTCTAAACCGGAATCTGAACTCGTAAAATTTGTTGTGTGTTCTTACTTTCACAAAACAACTCATCACAACAAACATAACTACATTCAAACTTAAATCTTAAGGAGTGTTAAACAACTTAACAGAGAGTATAAATCCTAACAAATTGGTATCGTCGCATCCAAGAAGAGGATGAAACCAAGGAAGATACACATCGAGAAATTCGATGGTGAAGGTGATTACATTCTGTGGAAGGAGAAGCTACTGGCACACATAGAGATGTTGGGTCTGTTGGAAGGTTTGATTGATGAAGATGAGACTTCAGAAGCTGAGCACTCTACAGCAGAGGGAGGTGATGGAGTACAGTCACCAGAAGCAGCTTCAGAAGGCAGTAAAGATAAAGCCCAAAAAGAAAAGAAAGGTAAAGCTAGGTCTATCATAATATTGAGTGTCGTAGATAATGTTTTAAAGAAGATAATCAAGGAGAAATCTGCAACAAAAATGATAGATCTTTTGGACAGATTGTATATGGCAAAGACATTGCCAAATAGAATCTATCTCAAACAAAGACTCTATAGCTACAGAATGAGTGAAAGTCTATCAATCGAATGGAACATGAATGATTTCTCAAAGTTTATAGCAGATTTGGAGAATGTGAAGGTTTCAGTTTCTGAAGAAGATCAAGCAATAATATTGCTTATGTCACTACCAAAACAGTTTGACCAAGTGAAAGAGACACTAAAGTATTGCAAAACAACTCTTACTCTAGAAGACATTCACTTGATGATTAGATCAAAATGTCTAGAACTGGGGTAAGTGGAAAACAACAAAAGAATACATCAAAAGCATTGTGGGTGCAAGAAAGAGGAAGGTCAGTCGACAAGAAAACAGAAGGGGTAGAAAGGACTAAGTATAAATCCATATCAAAATCTAGAGGTAACTCAAAACTTGTTGGATTTATGGTAAAGAGGGGCATTTCAAGAGGCAATGCTTTGTATGGAAAGAAAGAAACAAGTCAAAAGATTCAACACTTGAAAAAGGAGAATCATCTAATGTGACAACATTGCTGACAAATGCAGTGGCACTAGTTGCATCAGACATGTTATTTAGTACTCATGAAGAAGATTCAAATTCATGGATATTAGATACATGATGTTCATTACACATGCCTTAGACGTGATTGGCTGGTGGATTATTCAGAGATTAAAAGTGGAAAAGTCATTATGGGAAATGATACAATCTCTAGCATAAAAGAAGTGGCAGTATAAGAATCATCAACAATGACGGGACAACAGTTCTGCTTACACATGTAAGGTATATTCCTAATATGACGAAGAACTTGATCTCGATGGGTACATTAGAGAACAAAGGCTGCTGGTTTGAATCAAATAGAGGAATTCTCAGGATATTAAAGGAAGACAAAACTGTTCTAACCGGTGCAAAGAGAGATACTTTGTACTATTTTGAGGGTTCAACATTAGTTGTTGAAATGCTAGTGACAAACCAGATACAGGATGAAACTGAAATGTGGCAAAGTAGGCTTGGGCACATTGGAACAAAAGGAATGGAAATGTTGGTAAAGAAAGGTTACTTGGATGCAACAAAAGTTAAAGGATCTACATTCTGTGAAGATTGTGTATTCGGAAAAGCTCACAGAGAAAATTTTGGTTCAGCAAAACATGTCACAAAAAAGAAGTTGGAGTATATACATGTAGATCTGTGGGGTTCCCCATCAGTTCCACACTCACTAGGTAAGTTTTCAGTATTTCTTACATTTGTTGATGACTTTACGAGAAAGACATGGATCTATTTTTTTAGAACAAAAGATGAACCTTATAAGTATTTTGTTGAGTGGGTTACTGATGAGGACATCAGGTCGTACATCCAGCCAGGAGACCCGACTGGCCGGCCAGGAAGCTTTCCCGAGACAGCCGGACCATCTGGCACGCCTACCGGCCCAAGCAGTACCGCCGGACCCTCGACCACAAGGACCATAGCAACCAGCATTGCCGGCGGAGAGGCCCAAGCTTCCGGCACACTTGGTGGCGACATGGATGACACCGCCGGTCCCTCTGGTGATGCCGCCAACTCCGGGATCAACTTGGCCGGTCCTGAAGGCATTCCAGCCAGTACCTCGCACAATCCAGCCAGTACAGCCGATCCAGCCGAGTACACGCGCATTTCCACTTCTACACAAGAGGACTCGGACCAAATGAGCTACCAGCTCCAGGACATGCACTTAGAGGAAGTCTCTACACCAGTGGTACCTCAAGGAGCAATGACAAGAAGCAGATCAGGGGCACTCTTCCACAAATTCAGCTTATGGGTCGACAAGCTCCTAGAAGAAGATCGACTAAGGACAATGGGCCAAAAGTGCAAGGAAGAGTCCAATGGCTTCTCAACAACACAAGGGACATCAGAGACTTGGGCTTTAGTGGCAAGAGAGGTCAGGGCCCAAAGATTTTAACCCTACTCCAAGTCGAAGACTAGGAGCAAGGCGCGTGCATGCCACAAGGACGGCCACCTTCCATTTCTTGGCAATGAGGTAAGATAAGGTAAGTTTCAATTCGAATATATGCCTCTTTCTGTTTTTCAGGGTAGGATCTAGAATATTTACTTTTATTGAGTCAAAGACATTTTAGGAATAGGTCCTTTTTCGATTATACACTTTTGTATCTTTTCCTTTGTGCACTTTTGTAAGTTTTCCTTTTCTATTTGGGTCGACCCTAGAAGGTCAAGCTGTCGAGCATATTAATAAGGCTCCTTCCAGCATTGTAGTTCGACAACCTTTTTGCTAATTAATAAAGATCGAATTTTCTTTACAAGTTATTCTCTCAAAGAAGCTTGTGCGCTTAGAACCTAGTTGAGACCAGCCCTCCTAGCTCTAAGTTTGTGATTTATCACGAGGTTCATCACCCCTCGTGTGGTTCACCTCACCTTTCCATCGAATACCAACCCAAAACCCCTATCCAAGAAGTTTAAGATCGAGTTTCTCACCTAAACTTCTCCAAACAGCCCACGTGCATACATCCTTGAATCAAGGCTTGTATCATTTTGGTATCAGAGCTTAAAGCTCCTAAACCAGGTTGTTTCTATCCTTTAGCTTGTCTTGCTTTTAGTTCTTGCATTAGTTTAAGTCACATTCAAGAAAAATCAAAAAAATAACATCAAACTCCAAACCGAGTGCATCTAGCCTTCTACGTGTATCACTAGGGTTTAGATTCACTTTTGCATTACCTTTCACGTTTTCCTTTTTGTTTAAGTCATATTTCCTTTATTTTTAAGTTAGATTAAAAAGAAAAGAAAAAGAAAATAGGAAAAATACCAAAGGAATTCGAATTGTGGACAGCTAGCACAAGTTGTTAAGAAAGTTTCCTTTTTTTCAAATCTTCATATTTTTGAATTTTTAATTCTCAGATTTTTTCCTTTTTGCATTTTTCGAATCCCCCTTTATAAAAAGAAAACCCTCCTAATAATTTAGGAGCATCCTAACTTGTCTTCTTTCTTTGTAGCACAATGGCAGAAGAAAATAGAGAAGCCACCGAAGCCATGATGGCCATGTTCACCACACTCCAAACACAACTCGCATCCATAGGCGAGAGGTTGGAGCGCGTGGAAAGACCGGTGAGATTCCAGGCCATAAGGCACGTGAGAGCTGAGCAAGACCGCCCTGAGGGTCCTGAGCACCTTAGGACACGGCACGAATAGGAGGAACCCCAGCCAGATGGAGATGAGGACACACAACCTCATAACTATCACCATAGGCCGAGAGGACCTCCACGGCAACCAGAGGCAGAAGATGATGGCTTTGAGCCATATGGTCTTCACCAGAGACCAAGAATGCCTCCTAGACATCATGAGGATGGAGATGAACATGCCTATAACCAGGTAACTCATCCTGATGTTAAGCTAACTCCTCCAAGTTTTGCAGGAAAAGTAGACCCCGAGGCTTACCTAGATTGGGAGAGAAGAATGGATCATATCTTTGATCATTACAACCAACCAGGACCTAGGAGAGTCTCAATGGCAGTAGCACAACTCATGGACAATGCCCTCATCTGGTGGGATTGTGAGGTATCTGACAGAAGGAGGAAGAAAATGAGGCCCCTAGACTCATGGGTCGACATGAAAGACCTCATGCGACAAAGGTTTGTTCCACCTTACTTTCATAGAGACTTGCAACGTCGTTTTCGTACTCTTAAGCAGGGTACTAGATCAGTAGAGGAGTACTATGAAGAGTTCGAGAAGCTAAGGAACAGATTGGAGCTCAATGATGATGAAGAAGCATTGATGGCACAATTCTTGGATGGACTCCAAGAAAGAATCAGCCGCAAGGTGGAAAGGCAAATCTACAACGACTTCAAACACTTGTTCCACCTATCTGTCCGGGCTGAGCAGCACATCAAACGTAAGAGCCAAGACATCCGCAGCAAGCCTAAGACACCTTGGGCACCAAGCAACATGCCCAAGCCCGTAGACAAAGGCAAGAGCATAGAGATCGAGTCAAGGTTCAAGAGCAAGCCTCCTGAACCCACCCGTGACCAGAGAGAGCCTGGTAAGTCTTCTAACCCTCAAAGATCATGTGACATCACTTGTTTCAAGTGTAGGGGTCGTGGACACATCTCAAGGGAGTGATTATGGAGGCTGGAGAATATGAGTCCCAAGATGAAGAGGACTATGAACCAGAAGAGGAGTATGGTGACATTGAGTACCCTAATGTGGGGGAAGTGCTGGTCACTAGACGCATCCTCAGTGCAATGGTGGATCCTTCAGAGACCATCCAAAGGGAGAACATCTTCCACAGTCGTTGCACCATCAAGGGCAAGGTATGTAACCTCATCATAGATGGTGGTTCTTGCACTAACGTTGCTAGTGCATATATGGTCGATAAGCTAGGTCTAGAGAAGACAAGGCATCCTCGACCATGTAGACTGAGATGGTTGGATGACAAAGTGGAGCTCAAGATCCATGAGCAAGTCACTGTGCCATTTAGTGTGGGCAAGTACCAAGACCAAGTCATGTGCGACGTGGTGCCCATGCAAGTTGGCCATCTTCTGCTAGGAAGACCATGGCAGTTTGACAAAGAGACCAAGCATGATGGCCGAACCAATCTCTACACCTTTGTGCATGACAAAAGAAAGGTCAGCTTGGCTCCTGATGAGGACATCAGGTCGTACATCCAGCCAGGAGAGCAGACTGGCCGACCAGGAAGCTTGCCCGAGACAGCAGGACCATCTGGCACGTCTGCCGGACCAGACAGTACCGCCGGACCCTCGACCTATAGGACCAGACCGGTCAGCATCGCCGGCAGAGAGGCCCAAGCTTCCGGCACATTTGGTGGGGACGTGGATGACACCGCCGGTCCTTCTGGTGATGCCGCCAACTCCGGGATCAACTTGGCCGGTCCTGAAGGCATCCCGGCCAGTACCGCGCACAATCCAGCCGGTACAGCCGATCCAGCCGAGTACACACGCATTTCCACTTCCACACAAGAGGACTCAGACCAAATGAGCTACCAGCTCCAGGACATGCACCTAAAAGAAGTATCTACACCAGTGGTACCTCAAGGAGCAATGACAAGAAGCAGATCAAGGGCACTCTTCCACAAATTCAGCTTATGGGTCGACAAGCTCCTAGAGGAGGATCATCTAAGGACAATGGGCCAGAAGAGCAAAGTAGAGTCCAAAGGCTTCTCAACAACACAAGAAACATCAGAGACTTGGGCTTTAGTGGCAAGAGAGGTCAGGGCCCAAAGATTTGTAACCCTACTCCAAGTCGAAGACTAGGAGCAAGGCCCGTGCATGCCACAAGGACGGCCATCTTCCATTTCTTGGCCGTGAGGTAAGTTAAGGTAAGTTTCAATTCAAATATATGTCTCTTTCTGTTTTGCAGGGTAAGATCTAGATGCTTTACATTTTTGAGTCAAGAACATTTTAGGAGTAGGTCCTTTTTCGGTTATACACTTTTGTATCTTTTCCTTTGTGCACTTTTGTAAGTTTTCCTTTTCTTATTTGAGTCGACCCTAGTAGGTCAAGCTGTCGAGCATATTAATAAGGCTCCTTCCAGCATTGTAGTTCGACAACCTTTTTGCTAATTAATAAAGATCGAATTTTCTTTACAAGTTATTCTCTCAAAGAAGCTTGTGCGCTTAGAACCTAGTTGAGACCAGCCCTCCTAGCTCTAAGTTTGTGATTTATCACGAGGTTTATCACCCCTCGTGTGGTTCACTTCACCCTTACATCTTTTACCAACCAGAAAACCCCCATCCAGAAGCCTAAGGTTGAGTTTCTCACCTAATCTTCTACAAACAGCTCACGCGCATACATCCTTGAATCAAGGCTTGTATCATTTTGGTATCAGAGCTTAAAGCTCCTAAACCAGGTTGTTTCTATCCTTTTGCTTGTTTTGTTTTTTGTTCTTGCATTATTTTAAGTCGCATTCAAGAAAAATCAAAAAAATAACCTCAAACTCCAAACAGAGTGCATCTAGCCTTCTACGTGTATCACTAGGGTTTAGATTCACTTTTGCATTGCCATTCACGTTTTCCTTTTTGTTTAATTCATATTTCCATTAATTTTAAGTTAAATTAAAAAGAAAACAAAAAGAAAAGAAAAAAAAAAGGAAAATACCCAAAAGATTTCGAATTGGACAGCTAGCACAAGTTGTCTAGGAAGTTTCCTTTTCCTTTTATTCGAATTTCCTTTCCTTAGGATTTTTCCTTTTTGCATTTTTTCGAACCCCTTATAAAAAGAAAACCTTCCTAACAATTTAGGAGCATCCTAACTTGTCTTCTTTCTTTGTAGCACACCATGGGAGAAGAAAATAGAGAAGCAACCGAAGCCATGATGGCCATGTTCACCACACTCCAAAGACAACTCGCATCCATAGGCGAGAGGTTGGAGCGCGTGGAAAGACCGGTGAGATTCCAGGCCATAAGGCACGTGAGAGCTGAGCAAGACCGTCCTGAGGGTCCTGAGCACCTTAGGACACGGCACGAACAGAAGGAACCCCAGCCAGATGGAGATGAGGACACACAACCTCATAACTATCACCATAGGCCGAGAGGACCTCCACGGCAACCAGAGGCAGAAGATGATGGCTTTGAGCCATATGGTCTTCACCAGAAACCAAGAATGCCTCCTAGACATCATGAGGATGGAGATGAACGCACCTACAACCGGGTAATTCATCCTGATGTTAAACTAACTCCTCCAAGTTTTGCAGGAAAAGTAGACCCCGAGGCTTACCTAGATTGGGAGAGGAGAATGGATCATATCTTTGATCACTACAACCAACCAGGACCTAGGAGAGTCTCAATGGCAGTAGCACAACTCACGGAGAATGCCCTCATCTGGTGGGATCGTGAGGTATCTGACAGAAGGAGGAAGAGAATGAGACCCGTAGACTCATGGGTCGACATGAAAGACCTCATGCGACAAAGGTTTGTTCCACCTTACTTTCATAGAGATTTGCAACGTCGTTTTTGTACTCTTAAGCAGGGTACCAGATCAGTAGAGGAGTACTATGAAGAGTTCGAGAAGCTAAGGAACAGATTGGAGCTCAATGATGATGAAGAAGCATTGATGGCAAAGTTCTTGGATGGACTCCAAGAAAGGATCAGCCGCAAGGTGGAAAGGCAAATCTACAATGACTTCAAAGACTTGTTCCACCTATCTGTGCAACTGAGCAGCACATCAAACGTAAGAGCCAAGACATCCGCAGCAAGCCTAAGACACCTTGGGCACCAAGCAACATGCCCAAGCCCGTAGACAAAGGCAAGAGCATAGAGATCGAGTCAAGGTTCAAGAGCAAGCCTCCTGAACCCACCCGTGACCAGAGAGAGCCTGGTAAGTCTTCTAACCCTCAAAGATCACGTGACATCACTTGTTTCAAGTGTAGGGGTCGTGGACACATCTCAAGGGAGTGATTATGGAGGCTGGAGAATATGAGTCCCAAGATGAAGAGGACTATGAACCAGAAGAGGAGTATGGTGACATTGAGTACCCTAATGTGGGGGAAGTGCTGGTCACTAGACGCATCCTCAGTGCAATGGTGGATCCTTCAGAGACCATCCAAAGGGAGAACATCTTCCACAGCCGTTGCACCATCAAGGGCAAGGTATGTAACCTCATCATAGATGGTGGTTCTTGCACTAACGTTGCTAGTGCATATATGGTTGATAAGCTAGGTCTGGAGAAGACAAAGCATCCTCGACCATATAGGCTGAGATGGCTCGATGACAAAGTGGAGCTAAAGATCCATGAACAAGTCATTGTACCATTCAGTGTGGGCAAGTACCAAGATCAAGTCGTGTGCGACGTGGTGCCCATGCAAACTGGCCATCTTCTACTAGGAAGACCATGGCAGTTTGACAAAGAGACCAGGCATGATGGCCGAACCAATCTCTACACTTTTGTGCATGACAAAAGAAAGGTCAGCTTGGCTCCTCTTACACCTGCCCAGGTACATGAGCTACAACTCCAAATGAGTAAGGAAAAGAAACTTATCAAGTCTAATTTTCTTATTCAACCAAGCCATGTCCGGAGAGCTTTAGCCTCGAAGGATTTAATGTTACTAATGGTCTTCAAAGAAGTTTTGAGTGTAGAACAGGGACAGGTAGAGCTACCTCATGAAGTAGCAACTCTCCTCAACAAATTCCAGGATGTATTTCCAGAGGAGATACCAGCAGGCTTGCCTCCTTTACGTGGCATAGAACACAAGATTGATCTAGTGCCCGGAGCAGCCCTGTCCAACCGGCCAGCCTACCGGATGAGTCCAGAGGAGTCCAAGGAGCTTGAGAAGCAAGTCAAGGAGCTTCTGGAGAAAGGATATGTTCGAGAGAGCCTCAGTCCATGTGCCGTACCAGTGCTACTAGTGCCCAAGAAGGATGGGACTTGGCGCATGTGCGTGGACTGCCGAGCAATCAACAACATCACAGTCAAGTACAGGCATCCAATACCACGACTGGATGACATGCTAGATGAGCTGAGTGGAGCCACGGTCTTCTCCAAGATAGACCTCAAAAGTGGATACCACCAAGTAAGAATGAAGGAAGGTGATGAGTGGAAGACTGCTTTTAAGACAAAGCAAGGGCTCTACGAGTGGACAGTCATGCCATTCGGCTTGACTAATGCCCCAAGCACCTTCCTGCGCCTTATGAACCAAGTTCTTAGGGCGTACATCAGTAAGTTTGTGGTAGTTTACTTTGATGATATACTAGTTTATAGTAAGTGCCTACGGAAACACCTCACACATCTTGAGATGGTACTTAAAACCCTTCGACAAGAAGAGCTTTATGCCAATTTCAAGAAGTGCACCTTTTGTACTGATAAACTTGTATTTTTAGGTTTTGTTGTAAGTTCACAGGGCCTACAGGTTGATGAAGAGAAGATTCGAGCCATACAAGAATGGCCAACACCAGGAAGCATCAGCCAAGTAAGGAGCTTCCACGGACTGCCCAGCTTCTATAGGAGATTCGTGCCCAACTTCAGCAGTATTGCCTCACCACTGACGGCAGTAGTGAAGAAGAACGTGGGATTCAGCTAGGGAGAAGCTCAGGAGAAGGCATTCAAGGCCTTGAAGGACAGCCTTACACATGCACCAGTGCTAGTCCTGCGCAACTTCAACAAGACGTTTGAAGTGGAGTGTGATGCCTCTGGAATAGGCATAGCCTCGTGAACCCACCTGTGACCAGAGAGAGCCTGGTAAGTCTTCTAACCCTCAAAGATCACGTGACATCACTTGTTTCAAGTGTAGGGGTCGTGGACACATCTCAAGGGAGTGCCCAAACAACCGGGTCATGTTGATTACGGAGGCTGGAGAATATGAGTCCCAAGATGAAGAGGACTATGAACCAGAAGAGGAGTATGGTGACATTGAGTCCCCTGATGTGGGGGAAGTGCTGGTCACTAGACGCATCCTCAGTGCAATGGTGGATCCTTCAGAGACCATCCAAAGGGAGAACATCTTCCACAGTCGTTGCACCATCAAGGGCAAGGTATATAACCTCATCATAGATGGTGGTTCTTGCACTAACGTTGCTAGTGCATATATGGTTGATAAGTTAGGTCTAGAGAAGACAAGGCATCCTCGACCATATAGACTGAGATGGCTGGATGACAAAGTGGAGCTCAAGATCCATGAGCAAGTCACTGTGCCATTCAGTGTGGGCAAGTACCAAGACCAAGTCGTATGCGACGTGGTGCCCATGCAAGCTGGCCATCTTCTGCTAGGAAGACCATGGCAGTTTGACAAAGAGACCAGGCATGATGGCCGAACCAATCTCTACACTTTTGTGCATGACAAAAGAAAGGTCAGCTTGGCTCCTCTTACACCTGCCCAGGTACATGAGCTACAACTCCAAATGAGTAAGGAAAAGAAACTTATCAAGTCTAATTTTCTTATTCAACCAAGCCATGTCCGGAGAGCTTTAGCCTCGAAGGATTTAATGTTACTAATGGTTTTCAAGGAAGTGTTGAATATAGAAAAAGAACAGGTAGAGCTACCTCTTGAAGTAGCAACTCTCTTCAACAAGTTCCAGGATGTATTTCCAGAGGAGATACCAGTAGGCTTGCCTCCTTTACGTGGCATAGAACACCAGATTGATCTAGTGCCCGGAGCAGCCCCGCCCAACCGGCCAGCCTACCGGATGAGTCCAGAGGAGTCCAAGGAGCTTGAGAAGCAAGTCAAGGAGCTCCTGGAGAAAGGATATGTTCGAGAGAGCCTCAGTCCATGTGCCGTACCAGTGCTACTAGTGCCCAAAAAGGATGGGACTTGGCGCATGTGCATGGACTGCCGAGCAATCAACAACATCACAGTCAAGTACCGGCATCCAATACCACGGCTTGATGACATGCTAGATGAGCTGAGTGGAGCCACGGTCTTCTCCAAGATAGACCTCAAGAGTGGATACCACCAGGTCAGGATGAAAGAAGGTGATGAATGGAAGACTGCTTTCAAGAAAAAGCAAGGGCTCTACGAGTGGACAGTCATGCCATTTGGCTTGAGTAATGCCCCAAGCACCTTCATGCCCCTTATGAACCAAGTTCTTAGGGCGTACATCAGTAAGTTTGTAGTTGTTTACTTTGATGACATACTAGTTTATAGTAAGTGCCTACGGGAACACCTCACACATCTTGAGATGGTACTTAAAACCCTTCGACAAGAAGAGTTTTATGCCAATCTCAAGAAGTGCATCTTTTGTACTGATAAACTTGTCTTTTTAGGTTTTGTTGTAGGTTCACAGGGCCTACAAGTTGATGAAGAGAAGATTCGAGCCATACAAGAATGGCCAGCACCAGGCAACATCAGCCAAGTAAGGAGCTTCCACGGACTGGCCAGCTTCTATAGGAGATTCGTGCCCAACTTCAGCAGTATTACCTCACCACTGAGGCAGTAGTGAAGAAGAACGTGGGATTCAGCTGGGGAGAAGCTCAGGAGAAGGCATTCCGGGCCTTGAAGGACAGCCTTACACATGCACCAGTGCTAGTCTTGCCCGACTTCAACAAGACGTTTGAAGTGGAGTGTGATGCCTCTGGAATAGGCATAGGAGCAGTGCTAACCCAAGGAGGGAGACCAGTGGCATACTTCAGTGAGAAGCTAGGATGTGCCTCACTGAACTACCCCACTTATGACAAGGTGCTTTATGCCCTTGTCCGAGCATTGGAGACTTGGCAGCATTACTTGCCGTCCAAGGAGTTTGTGAACCACACTGATCATGAGACTCTCAAACACCTCAGAGGGCAAACCAACTCAAGAGAAGACATGCCAGGTGGATGGAGTTCATAGAGATCTTCCCGTACGTCATCAAGTACAAGAAGGGCAAAGATAATGTGGTAGCCGATGCACTATCAAGGAGGTTTGCCTTGATATCCACCATGGAGGCAAAGGTCCTAAGGTTCGAGCACATCAAGGACCTATACAAGGATGATCCTGACTTTGCTGAGAGCTACAACGAGTGTGGCATAGGGAGTCATGACAAGTTCTACATCCATGAGGGATTCTTGTTCCGAGAAAGAAGGTTGTGCATACCACAAGGATCATTAAAGGAGCTTATCATCCGAGAAGCTCATGGAGGAGGACTCATGGGCCACTTTGGTGTCGAAAAGACTCTAGCAGTGGTCAAGGAGCACTTCTACTGGCCACACATCAAGAGGACAATAGAAGCTCATTGTGCAAGATGCATCACTTGCAAGAAGGCAAAGTCCCGAGTGCAACCTCACGGGTTGTATCTCCCACTGCCCATACCTACACATCCATGGGTGGACATCTCAATGGACTTTGTTCTAGGTCTACCCAAGATCAACCACAAAGATGCAATCTTTGTAGTGGTGGACAGATTCTCCAAGATGGCACACTTCATTCCATGTGCCAATGTCAATGATGCCACACAAACAGCTGAGCTGTTCTTCAGGGAGATAGTACGGCTTCATGGAGTGCCAAGGACCATCGTATCAGATAGGGACACCAAGTTCCTCAGCCACTTCTGGAGGACCCTTTGGAGAAAGCTAGGCACGAAGCTACTCTTCTCTACCACCTGCCATCCTCAAACCGATGGCCAAACAGAAGTTGTCAACAGGACACTATCAACTCTTCTCAGGACTACACTAGGGAAGAACCTAAAGACTTGGGTGGAGTGCCTGCCATTCATAGAGTTTGCTTACAACCGAGCCGTGCACTCAACAACCAAGAAGACACCATTTGAAGTAGTATACGGCTTCAACCCTCTCACCCCATTGGAGCAAATGCCACTACCACCAGCTGAGATGACCAACCTCAACGGAGCATCCAAGGCAGAGTTCATAAGGAGGTTACACCAGAAGGTAGCGGAAAACTTGGAGAAGAGGACCGGACAGTACGTGACTCATGCCAACAAGTGAAGAAAGGAGGTGATCTTTCAACCAGGCGATTGGGTGTGGCTACACCTACGGCAGGAGAGGTTCCCAAACCTAAGGAGTTCCAAGCTAGCACCAAGAGGAGATGGACCATTCAGAGTGCTCGAGAGGATCAACAACAACGCCTACCGGATCGAGCTCCCAGGTGAGTTTAATGTGTCCAATACGTTCAATGTTACTGACTTAGCCCCTTTCCATGCAGATGAACCAGTTTTGAGGACAAAACCTACTGAAGAGGGAGGGGATGATGAGGACATCAGGTCGTACATCCAGCCAGGAGACCAGACTGGCCGACCAGGAAGCTTTCCCGAGACAGCCGGACCATCTGGCACGCCTGCCGGCCCAAGCAGTACCACCGGACCCTCGACCACAAGGACCAGAGCAACCAGCATTACCGGCGGAGAGGCCCAAGCTTCCGGCACACTTGGTGGCGACGTGGATGACACCGCCGGTCCCTCTGGTGATGCCGCCAACTCCGGGATCAACTTGGCCGGTCCTGAAGGCATCCCGGCCAGTACCGCGCACAATCCAGCCGGTACAGCCGAGTACACGCGCATTTCCACTTCCACACAAGAGGACTCGGACCAAATGAGCTACCAGCTCCAGGACATACACCTAGAGAGTATCTACACCAGTAGTACCTCAAGGAGCAATGACAAGAAGCAGATCAAGGGCACTCTTCCACAAATTCAGTTAAATTGGGCTTTAGTTAAAATGGGTCGACAAGCTCCTAGAGGAAGATCGACTAAGGACAATGGGCCAAAAATGCAAGGAAGAGTCCAATGGCTTCTCAACAACACAAAGGACATCAGAGACTTGGGCTTTAGTGGTAAGAGAGGTCAGGGCCTAAAGATTCTTAACCCTACTCCAAGTCGAAGACTAGGAGCAAGGCGCGTGCATGCCACAAGGACGGCCACCTTCCATTTCTTGGCCATGAGGTAAGTTAAGGTAAGTTTCAATTCGAATATATGCCTCTTTCTGTTTTACAGGGTAGGATCTAGAATATTTACTTTTATTGAGTCAAAGACATTTTAGAAATAGGTCCTTTTTCGATTATACACTTTTGTATCTTTTCCTTTTGTGCACTTTTGTAAGTTTTCCTTTTCTTATTTGGGTCGACCCTAGAAGCTCAAGCTGTCGAGCATATTAATAAGGCTCCTTCCAGCATTGTAGTTCGACAACCTTTTTGATATTAATAAAGATAGAACTTTTTCCCCAACAAGTTTTCTCTCAAGAATCTTGTGCGCTTAGAATCTAGTTGAGACGAGCCCTCCTAGCTCTAAGTTTGTGATTTATCACGAGGTTCATCAACCCAAAAACCCCTATCCAAGAAGTCTAAGGTCAAGTTTCTCCCCTAAACTTCTCCAAACAGCCCACGCGCATACATCCTTGAGTCAAGGCTTGTATCATCTAGATACAACAGTTTCAGAAGATGCAGAAAACTCAAGTGACACCTCGGGAATGAGCAGAGGAGAGAGAGAGATCGAAGAAGAACAATGCTATGTTTCTTATATTAAGAAATAGAGTGTGTGTAGGAGGTGCGAGTTGAAACTGAGTGTTGTAAGAGAGTGAGTGTCTTTGTAAGAACTAAAGGCTCGGTTTTGAGCAAGCTATTCTCTAGTGAATTCCGAGGAAAGACTCGGCAAGACGTAGGATTCCAAACCGGAATCTGAACTCGTAAAATTTGCTGTGTGTTCTTACTTTCACAAAACAACTCATCACAACAAACATAACTACATTCAGAGTTAAGTCTTAAGGAGTGTTAAACCATTTAACATAGAGTATAAATCCTAACATGGACCATAAGTGATTTTCCACCATACAATATGTTATCAAGATGGTCAAGCATGGAATGTTAGCATGTCCATATTGTCAAGATAATACTGATGCGTTCCAACTGAAACACGGATGAAAGACTAGTTGGTCGATTGTCATCGATGCTTTCTACCACAAGATCATCCATATTGCCGGAGCACGACATTGTTTAGGAAAAACAAAAAAAATGATGGTCCACCTCCTCTGCTTGATGAATTATATGATTACTCGACTTAGAGATTTTGGTGCTGAGAGAACGGCTTCATGTGAAGGTAGCAGATATTATCATGTTGATGGTTGTGGTGAATACCATAATTGGCACAAGAAGAGTATTTTATAAGATTTGCCATATTGGAAGGACCATCTGTTGCGCTATAATCTAGATGTTATGCACATTAAGAAGAATTTTTTTGATAACATAATGAATACCGTTCTAAATGTGCAAGAAAAACAAAGATAATTTGAGAGCTAGATTGGATTTGCCAGATATTTAATCTCGAAAAGAACTATATGTAATGTCAAATGGAAAATCATTGTCTCCCGCATTCCGGTTGGATGTGCATGGAAAAGACGAGTTCTTTGAATGGATTAAGTATAGTGTCAAATTTCCAAATGGATACGCATCTAATCTTCGTAATTGTGTCGATATTATTGAAGGCAAATTTACAAGGATGAAAAGTCATGACTATCATGTTGTCATGCAAACACTATTTCCATTTTCCTTTAGCGATTTTCTGCCTAAAAACGTCCACAGAGCAATTGTAGGTACGTTTACATTCTTTTATATATAATCATAATTTTTCGGGATTAACTTTTTTATTATGCATGGATTGGTGTTTTTTCTGAGAATTATGTACAAGATCACTTATTGGAGACGATATCCAAAATTTGGAGGAAAAATATCGGTTCTCATTTGTAACCACGAAAAATATTTCCACTAGCATTTTTTATGCTATGGAACATCTTCCTATTCACCTCCCTAGAAAAACAGTGCTTGGAAGACATGTACAGTACGATGGATGTATCCTTTTGAGAGATATATGTTCTACCTAAAGAAAAAAGTTAAAAATCTTGCCAGGGTTGAAGGTTCAATCATTGCACAAAATATTAATGAGAAAACATCTAACTTCTCTAGCTACTATTTTATATTGCAAGTCCAAAAAAAAAATAGACAACCTGCACGACATAATGATGAAGGAGGAAAACCAAACTATCCAGTGTATGTGCCAGAAGTATTTGCAGAAATTGGATGTTTAAGTGGAAAAGGGAAGACGCGACGCCTATCAGAGGAGAAACACAAACACTTGGATATGTATATTTTGACAAATTGCGATGATGTTTTAGAATATGAAAGGTACATTGAATTCATAATGTTTTGTACTTGTTATTATAGTTTATTTTTAATTATTTTGTTTATAATTAACAAGATATACATGGATCAAATATGTGTTCATTATTCAAATTACACAGAGAATGAGTTTGTCGATCTTAAAAAGAGCGAATTTGCAAGATGGTTGCACTTTTACGTGAGTGTTATGTACCACAATTAATTATGTAATTTTCAATAATAATTTCTTATATATATGTAGTTGAGTGCATTTAATTATTTTGTAGATTACTACGGGTCCTTCTACGGGGAAAACATTTCCCACGTGGTTAGTTGAGTTGGTGAGTGGTCCTACATTTACAGTAAAATCTTATCCAATGTACTGCACTCGTGGATATGCTTTTAAGAGTCAATCGCTAAGGAAGCTCACAAACAACTTGTAATTATGGTATATCATCTCAATCTGCTGAAATTGTATACAACGGTGTTATTCATGAAATATTAGAAGTTCACTATTCAGGAATGATTGATTTGAGGTGTAATGTGTTCTACTATGAGTGGTATGACCCTATCATTTTTTAACGTCAAAACGAATTCGGTGTTACATCTGTCCACTCTCGTAAGCTACATCAAAAATATGATCATTTTATACTTGCATCACAAACGGACCAGGTTTGTTATATTCGATATCCTCGTATAGGGAACAAGCAAAATCTTTGAATTACGGTGATATCAATAAACCCTAGAGCAATGGTATGTGGTGTTTCCGAGCAATACCATATGCAGCAAAGCACAATTGGTAACTTATGTTCCATAAATACTTCTCTTGAAGTTAACTTTGTTGTTGATGACACCACGAACGGAGATTACAATGTATTTCAAGATTCAGAAGAAGAGATTGGCAAGTTTGACGACAAAAATTCAGCTACTTTGAAATGTTCATCTGATTCAGATTAAATCTATGTTGCAATGTTTTAGTTTTTATGATACTTTAATTTTAAGTGTCAAATAATATTTTCTATAAAAAAATTAAATTCCTGTGTGCGATGGATTTTCGAAGATATTGCGACAGAACTGCAACACCCGTCGCCACTCTTTCGGAAAATTCAGTCGGATTCTCGACGACTGACCGATGACTTAGGGTATTGATACTATACTCTATCGTATCGGAGAATCCTCGAAACACCTGATAGTTTATCCTACGGATTGCCAACGGCTTTGGAGTATCCATCGGAATTTTGTCTGTATATTCTGACAGATATGCGATGAAAAGAAATTTTAAATATAAAGTTTAATAGATTTAAAATTTTAAAAATATATGGGTTGTAAAAAACTAAATAGTACACATTCCTTATGATATATACTACATAGGTTTTTCAAAATAAACAGTTTTATAAACAGCTCCAATATAAACCTAAAACCATAGTTAGGGAACTTGTAGTCATGTCCCCAGTTAAATGGCGAGCTCTCAAAGTTATAAATTTCATAGAATCTTGCAAACTTTTGGCTACTATCGCCTAAAAGGTAGCGACCTTTAACTAGCTTTGCGTTTGGATCCAAAAGAACAATAGTATATAAACAATACTATGAACATTACTATAAGCAAACAAAACATAAATAAACTTCAAAATCTGAATAAATAATAAATTCTAAGCAAGGGCTATTTCACATTATTTTAGCATATTCTCAAGAAACAAACTAAATCTACATTAGCAATTAATGTGGATATTTTTAAAATTCTTGCCAATTTATAAAATTACATTTTACAAATAAAAGTATTCACTAATTTTTTAAATAAATAATGGGACCGTCGGAAATCCATCGGAAATATCCGACGGATTACCGATCACTGTACTAGATCCGTCAGAACTTCTTCGCAAATATTTTTTACCACGTGGACTGATAATTTGGCGAACATGCAGAACTTTCAGTTTCCATCAGAAATCCGGGTCATTTCCGACGGATTACCAACGCTATTAAATTATACGCGGAAAAATTAATTTACCACGTGGGTTTTTGCAAAAATATTTATTAGGTATACGACCGAATTTTGACGATTTTAACCGTCGAAAATATCGAATATAACCTATGATCTCATGCCTGCTCTTTCAGTTTTTTTCTCCCGTTTCTTTTTACTCTCTGCCTCTTCCCCTTCCGCCGCTGACATCATTGGAAGTTTCCTCTCGCTCTTTGTAAGGTGTAATCACCGGAAATGTAAGTATCGTCCATTACAAAAATCTAACTTATGCAATGTTTTGAATATATATTTTCAAAAACAATTTTTGGAATTTGGATTGTGGATCGTGGATGTTCATTATGAAATTAGGGCTTTTCCGGGTGTATCCAAATTAATCCCAGTCCTTCATAGCATATAGCCATTTTCGGGGGACTTCCTGTCTGTCCAAATACATCAGGTTTAGGGTTTTATTTCTCGAAAATGTGAATTCAATATGTTCAATGATAAAATCCCTTTGGAGTTATAGAACTTGGAGCTATGTGATGAATGAAATAAGCTCAGGTTTATCGGAGAGTTTTCGTTTATATTTAAGAAATCATGTGAGTATACTTTTGTACAAATTAGAATAGTACTCTCGTAATACGTAATACGTAATACGATAGTTTTATATGGAATTCTAAAAAATAAAAATTTATGATATAAATATTTAGTTTTAAAATTGATAATTTATATAATAGGTTTTACTACTCATATTCTAGATTAAGATCCACATTATCCTTACAATTTTAGTACTTAATCATTTATGATAATATTAACAAACAGCTTGTATATATATGTATTATTAGATCAACTATCGAAAAAATAATATCTACATATCATATTTTTATATTTTTAAAAACTTTGTATATATAAAAATTATTTTTATTCTAAATCCTTATATTATACATTTTACATGAAAATATTATTTTATATATTTTAGTTTATGTATGTTAAATTTTATATTAACATCAAGTATAATTTCGTATTCATGTTTTTATTGTGCATGTACGTTTGATGCGACATATCATTTAATACAATAATTAAATTAACAACATCATAATTATAATGTTTTAATCTCGTATCAACAGTACCAAAGACGTGGTAATTCATCTATTCTGAGTTTTATACCAATTCAAGTTCTAAAATTTGGAAATAATTTTTTTCAACCAATGACAATTGAAGAATTGGTTCAGCAGTGTGATCGTGAACTTTTTACTTTTTTATCCAAGGCGTCAAATCTATTCGACATGGTATATTAAATTTTATTTAATTATACTTAAAATAACTATTTTAACGTTATTCTAATAAAAATTTGTAGGTTTGGTATTTCAAACAACGGAATAAGCAAATTTATCTTAAAAATGTTTCATTTTATTTTGAACTAACCATAAACAAAATTTAGAGATATTCCGTACGAAAAACATTATATTTGATTCAGAACGTTTGCGGTACGTTAATTTATTTTTAAATATGTAATTGTTTTAAATATTTTTTAGTAATATATAAGTAAATTTCACAGCAAGAATTTACATGCAATCCCATGAACACAAAGTTGGTGGAAGAAGCTTTTCAAAAAGAGGAAGCGGTACAATTTTCCTGCCAATTTACGAGTGGAAACAAAAGTAGAAAAAGGGAAAAGACAAACCAAGAGGGTTGAATGAGCCGGTTTGGAATGAATTTATTCGTTATTGGGAATCTTCCAGCGCTAAAGCCATCTCGAGTACTATTCAGGAAACCGGAAGAGCGATTGAGGAGGCAAACGTATTTACATTCACAATGCTTGATAGACTAGTTTTCTGAAACGAGCCGATCAATGGGTAAATTTATTATTATACTAATTTAGTATTATTTTAGTTTTAGGCACAAGAATTTGGAGCGCCTCCAGATTACTTGCAACTTCTCGAGTCATTCCACACCAACAAAAAAACTGGTAGCATCCAAGATGATCTCATCAGTGAGATCATCAAAAAAAATGAAAAAGAAAAAAAAGTGATATTTTGTCTCAAGAGTCTCAAGTTGGCTCTTCATCTTCGGTCGCCGAATTATCTCGTTCTGAGATTAACCATCTTGTTTTTAATGTAAATTTGACTTCTATTTTTATTTATTTTTATATTTAATATTATAATATTTTAAATTTTTTTTACAGAAGTACTATTTTCGAAAAATCGTCATCCATGACTTGGTATAGTTGCATATACAAGTGGTGCAATATTTGTGGTTGGAAATGAGGAGAATGTCCAACTTAAACAAAAAATGGCGGCTATGCAGATAGAAATGGTCAGACTGAAATATTTTGTAGACTTTATTGAAATTAAATTCATGAATTATCCAGATGAATTTTTTCCTCTTTCTCCTCCTTCAATGTAATTTGTCGATTTTAGATTTTAAAACAATTAAAATTTAAATATTATTATATTTTTAATTTGAAATATTATTTTGATTTAATTGTTTTAATATTTTATTAAATATTTTAAAAAATATTTATTAAATTTAAAATTTTAAAAATTTATTTAAAATTTTAAAAAATATTTATTAAAAACTTTTTTTGTAAATGTTCGGTTATTTTCAACGGAAGTAGTCGTCAGAAAACCAAAAAACGTCGGACGGATAGCGTTATCGCTAATCCATCGAAATTACCAATGGAAAGAATTCCGTCGGGAACTGTATTTCATCATGATGGCGTCGGTAAATTCCCGATGGCTATAAATCGTCTGGAAATACCAACAGCTATACTCCATCGCGTTTGCATCAGTAGTTTTCGACACCATGTATCATCGGTATTGAGTATGTCATTCTCGACGACCGTTTTCATTGGAAGTCATCAACCGAGTACCAACGGATAGCTTCCATCACATATATGTCGGTAATGTCCGACGGATCCTGCCCATCGTTTATCCGTTGGTTATTGCCGACGGATGGTTTTCATCACAAATCCGTCGGTAATTCCCGACTATTTCTCGACGGTGTATGATTTCCGACAAAATAGTTCCGATGGACATCTTTTGTTGAAAATCCATCGGAAAACACATTTCCCGATAGATTTTTAACAAATACCATCATTGGAAAATAAATGTTTTCTTATAGTTAATGGCTCTCTGCTCAAGGTTACTACCGTTTGGACACCTGTTCAATGCATCTACACATTTCAAAGAGGCACCACATCTTAGACAAGTTATCAAGATACAAATTTTTTTTACTATTTTCCATGTTTGTCCGAGCATTCTAATTCCAACGACCATATTTCTTAAGTGTACACACTTTTCTTATTTTTACCTTCCTACACCTTTTTAAGAGCTCTATATACAAGTCATTCGAGCATTGTAAACAAAAAACCATGAATATACAGAATTTTCTTAAGAAAACCTTCAAATTCTCTCCTCAAATACAAGGTCTTTTATTTCCTTTTCATAATGAGTTTAGTTTGCCAAACACTCATATCTTGTGAAGCCACAATTAGTTATTTTGAGATTTTCAAACTTTTTTTGTTTATTTTTTATCATATCATTTGATCAAAACCCCTTCTTTTTGTTTTTTTTTATCATATCATATCTTGTGATTCGACCAAACTCCCTCCTTTCGTTGTCCTTGTCCGCATAAGCCAAGAAAGATTATCGGTAATTGTGAGTCATGATCGTACCAATTATGCGATTCATATTTAATCTTTTGTCATTTGGTATCAGAACTAAAATCTCATATCACATGTTGTCTTTATCCAACATTTATCTTTTCATTTTATGTTTTACATTTTTTAAGTTTCATCTTATTGAAAACCTAAATGAAAAATATTTGTTTTTGTTTTTCATTTATTTTATTTGTTGTTGTTTCTTTTCGTATAAATCAAAACGCAAAATAAAATTTTCATTTATTTTTGTTTATTTATTCTCATAACTGAAAAAAAAAAACATCATGCTTTTGTTATTTTTTTAATTTTCAAATTTAGTTGCTAGTCAAAAAATTCAAGAAAATTACTCTTTCTTATTATTTTTCTCCTATTTTCATTTTAAATTCAAAAAAAAATATTATCTTTTAAATTATTTAAAGTTATTAGCCAAAAGAAAAAAAAAAGAAAAACCATTGAAATATTTCTTTGTATCAATTTTGTTTTGGTAATATTTGTGTATTAATATCATATTTTCATTAAAATGTAGTTTTTTTATTTTTAAATTTCGATTTGAATATTCATTTTTCCTTGTACTTTTGAAAAGTGGAGTACTATGAAGAAAAGAAAATGCTTTGAGCATGCTACAAACCAATTATAGTCAATATAATGACTATGATCAAGGTGTCTTCACCAATGAGGCTTACTCTGGAGACGATTTTTGATATAAATACTATTTAGAAACTAATTTTGAGGAAGAATAGGAGGAGGAAGAATAGGAGGAGGAAGACTTTGAACCAAAATCAAAATCAGAACCATTTCGACGTTAATCCGACGATAATGTAGCTAGAGAACAAATTTGACGGTAATTTGACATATTAAATATGTTAGTAAACGGACATTCTTTTCCATCGGATTACTAATGGATACCAACATCATAACATTCATCGGTATTTCAAAGGTAAATTCTGAAAAATTAATAGCTAGTTTGGATAGTGTACTAATGTTGGTAATCCGACATTATATAGTTGGATTTACGTGGTGAACCTCGAAAATTGGCCGTATTTTTTGTCTTCGTAAAGTCAAAGGTAAATATATCATCTTTAATTCGATGGTAGTAATGTCGAATTTCGTTGCTAATTTGACGCTAAGTACCATCGAATTAGAGACGAATTCGTAAACATGATATCGCTAATTCGACGGTAAAAAATATCGAATAGCGACGATATTATTAAAAAAAATTTAACTATTTTAAAATAAATAAAATTAAATTAAAATTAAGAAATTAAAATTATTTTTATTAAAAAATTTAAATTATAAATAAAAATAAAAATAAAAAATTGAAATTAAAAAATAATTTATATTTAATTAAATTTTATAAAAATTAATAAAAAAATACAACTATTACATACTGCAAATCATCTCCTAATTTGCGTTAGCTGCCTCAGCGGAAGCTCGCCCAAAATTGACGTTTGGCATCTCCTCTGACTGTCTTGCCGCTGTGCTTGATTCCCAGTTCGGTTCCATTGCCACACCGCCTGCTCCAACACCGGGCTATCCATGACTATGAGATCAAACAAATACTCATGGCATTGAATCAAATGCATGTGCCCGTCCAACGTTGTATGCAGATCAGCGACCTTCGTGTTTAAAGCTTCTAGTTGGTTCCGCAGCTGGACGGGATCATCTTGTGGTGGCGGATGAGCACTAGAGCATGCTTGTTAAGACTTCTAGAATTGACATGTTACCTAAAAGTAGCCCATTTTTCTTCTGGATAACATACGTGATAAATTTAAAATAAAAGTTATATTTTACTAATATTCAAAGTTAATAAATAAAATCTTAAATTTAAAAATAATTAAAACAGATACCTCTTTGAATATCTAGTCAATTTTTGGAGTCGTCAATCCTTCAGACTAGACCAAACTCCCACTCGGTGATTGTGAACATTGTTGAAATTGGTGTTGCTTATGGACCCGAACCTGGGTGAACCCGGCTCACGTACCGCTTTAATGGGCGAACAGCCAAACCCTTGGAACATACTACAGCCCCAGGTGGCGAAGAGCCGACATCGAGGTGCCAAACCTTCACAATTTTTGTCAGTCACTTCATTGTGGATCCTTTCATAACGAAGATCTACAAAAACGATGTTCTTCTTCTTGTGGGTTATCTCAAAAACCGCCATTAGCGGTGAGAGTTCTCCTCCGACGGTATAAAATAAAAAAAAAGTAAATTTAAAAAATTTAATACAATAAATAAATAAATTAAATTAAAATTATAACTAAATTAAATACAAATTTACCATCTAGAATAGTATTATTTGGCCTAATGTATGCGGGATAGACAGATACCCATCAGGCCCAACCGTCCGTTGCGATGCCAAATACTTACCCACCAATGTGATTGATCTCGGATCAATCTAATAGTGGACTACCCCGTTCTAGACGGTGGATAATTACGATGGTTTCGCCTCATTGTCCTTCATTTTCGAGGCCTTCTTCCAGTCTAAAACGGTATTGGCTAACATTTCATGCCCTTCTCTTCCAATGCATTCTTAACGCACTCGTGATTTGACATTTTCAATACCATTTTGATACAATAAAATAAATAAATGAATTAATAAATTAAAACTGAAATAAAATTAAAATTAAAATTAAATTAAATTAACTAAATATTGCCTCAAAACACTTGTACCAAGTCTTGTGGATGTAATATGGACTTTGGTTCCAGTTAGCGTGGGGCTCGGTGAAATACCCCTTGATCATGTCGGTCACGTTCTGGCTCATTTTATTGTGCATCCCAAACCTAAAATATTTAATAATTAAATAAATTAATTATTAAAATAAATAATTAATTAATAAAATTATTTACATAATTTTAAATTTAGACTTTTACCAATAAAGTCTCGGCGGTCACGTCTGGTTTAATTAGTCTAGACCTTCCCGATCTGGTTGTAACAACAGATCCTCTACCATCATGTGATCAAATGACGATAGAAGCGACTTTACAACTGGTTATGGAATCGGAGCCGGTGGTGATGTTGTTTCCAGAGTAAGAGTGGTTTGTGGAGTCGATATTTGCAGCAAAGGGACCATCTTCATATAGGTCGTTGGTGAGACAATCCACTGGTACTACTTGGTCTTGCATGACTTTCTTGGTCACGCAGGACATTGACACAGTGATTATGTCTATCTGCCATTTGCAAAACATTATAACATTAATATTAAAAATATATAATATAATTCAATAATAAAAATATAATCAACTTATAATTTAATATTAAAGTTTAATTATTATTATTATTATAAATATATAATAATTTAAAATATATTTACTCATGAAATAGACTAACAATTTTCTATAGGATGTAAAGTAAAAAATTGTGTTTAGGGATTTTAGAGATGAATTGTAGAGTGTTTAGGGAATTTAGAGATGAATTGTAGAGTGTTTAGGAATTTTAAAGAGAAGTTAGAGAGAGCTTAGAGAGATTTAGAGAGAGAGAGAGAGAGAGAAATTTGGAATGAGGGTGGAGGAGAAATCTTGGTGCATATATACAGCAATGGATTAGCGACGAAATCGGCGTAATATTTTTGATTTTCCTGCAGGCGCGAAGTCAAAAAAAATTAAATTACCGACAGACTTATGTCAAATTCGATGTAAATCCAACAGTAAGTTTAAATTTAACAAACCTCGTTAAATGTGAGATATACAAATTACCGAGGCATTTATGTCGAATTGGATGAAATCCATCAGTAATTTAAATTTTTCAATTTTGTTATATGTATAAATTTTTAAATTACTGATAGTTTTACGTTGAATTCGATGTAAATCCATTATAAATAGTTACGACGGAGTTACGACGAAGCCGACGTAAGTCCATTGGTAAACAACATATGACCACACATTTCATTTTTGAACGTACCAATGATATAAATGTATTATGTTTCCCCATTTGGTGCATGTTGGTAATGCATTGAATATGTTCCTTACAATGGATTGATTGATCCTTACTCGGTAGTATAGGTGATCACACATAATAGCTATAGAAATGAACACTAATAATTTTGTTATGTGTTGACTATATACATTTGCAATATACGTTTGTTAATTTGTAACTGTTGAGCAATATGGAAAAATATTATATATATATATATATATATATATATATTTCTAACTATATATGTTGACAAGCTAATGATCTTACAATATGTAATATACATATTCATATGTATTAAGGGTAATATGGAATGTATTGTATTTGAAGGTTACGTTGGATTTCACGTATCCGACGTAAATCCGATATTATGTGTTGCTTTGTATTTAGGGTAAGTCAATTCACATTTGCGTCGAATTTACGTTAGATTTATGTCGCTATGCTATTTAAGTCGGATATCGACAAACTCGACAAAAATCCAACGTAAAGTAGGGTAAGACTATTGATATTTATGTCGAATTTATATCTACACCTGATTTACGTCGGATTACCGACATATTCGACGTAAATCCAATGTAAAGCTTGATATATATTTAGGATAAGACGATTGATATTTACGTCAAATTGATATCGACACATGGTTTTCGTCGAATTACTGACTTAGTCGACATAAATCTTATGTACAAATTGATATGTATTTAGAATAACACAATTTGCATTACCAACAGATTTACATCGACTACTTTCTTTATGTCTGATTTTTGACGTATTCGATGTAAGTCCGACATAAATATATTACTAATATGTATAAATATGTATTATAGTTATTCACAATTACACTGATATAAACATATAGTTAGTGTTATAAAAGAAAAGAATGTATAACATTCATTCATCGCGTATTAGATGCTACATCAAAGTTATCACAGATGTCATCAGAATCACTTTCATCAAACTCATCCACCGCATCTTCAAATTCTATTTCGTCAACAAGATCTTCAAGTTTTGTCTCATTAGGCATTAAAATATTTGAACATTTTGCTTCCTGCATCGGCTCATCAAGTCCAATTACCGGACCCCTTGGCACAATTTTAAGTACAGTCAACCACGTTATGCCAGATATTTTCACTCGAGGATACGGTATAAACAAACTTGTTTGGATTGGGAGGCAAGAATATATGGCTCAAACTTGTTGTACCTCTTGATCCATTGACGTGTACTATCCTATTATTGTTTATTCGAACACCTCGGTCGATGATGGGATCGAACAAATCACATTTGAAAAGTACTCATTTGAGACGCATTAAACCAAGGTAACTCGACTTTTATGATTTCCTTCAATATCACATAAAAATTGGTTTCACCCCTCACGCACACGCCATAGTTCGTAGTCGCCTTGTTTTTCCCATATTCGAACGTGTAAAATGCATATCTTTTAGTGAAATACATTAAGGCGGTGGTTATCTTTGATGTTGGATCTTCAACAAGTTCATGAAACAATAATGGCTACGCCATATCACCATATACGACCTACGAAAACAAATGAAATAATATGTTTACGAAACAAAATGTTACACATGCATAAACAAATTAAGTAATATGAGGTAACGTATTTGCATTTTAACCAAAGGGCAAAATATTGCTCTTTACGGATATTGATATTTGTGTCCGATATTCCCTAGATAGCTTTCTGTACTTGGGAAACAAACAATCTGAAAATTACTTTTCAAATGGCTATACTTTTTCACAATTCAAAAGAATATACATATGTGCCCTATGATAATCTTTCTCACTTGTCCACCACGTCTCCCTCAGTTTCCCGCTTAATCGACTAATTGGTGAAAATATATCGTATACGCCTTCTACCGCATATGTTGTAAACCACACTTCCGTCATCATAACGGGACGGGACTTTTTTCGTGTGTGAACCTTGGCGGAAAAGTAATACGACATGAAGTGCAATGTTTCTTCGGTTAAACTATCTGTAACAATCGAACCTTCAATTTTTGCTAGGTTTTTGGTCTTACCGTTTAGATGTTTCATGATACACTCAAAAGGATACATCTACCACAAATGGATAGGTCTGCCTAGAGATGGTTCATGCGGAAGATGAATAGGTAGATGCTACATTACACCAAAAAATGGGAAGAAATAACTTTTCCAAATTGCATAAATCACTGGAATATTTCCATTGAGTTTTTTCAATCCATTTTTCGTCAATGTGCGTGTAATAAGATCATGGAAAAAATCTCCAATGCCTGAATTATTAAAAAAATGGAAATTGAAGTTCAATATATAATAATGGTATTATATAACAAATGAAAACATGTACACATACTTGCGATTGCTTCGTGGACATGCGATGACAATAACTCGGCAAAAACGAAAGGAAGAAGTTGTTACATGAATACATGATAGTCATTGCTTTTCATTCCGGAATTTTTTTGCCCATGCTCCATTGACTTAGACAAATTAGAAACAAATCCATTGGGAAACTTAATGTCCGATGCAACCCAGTTAAATAAGACCGTTGTTGCTTCTGCACACAATCTGAATATCGGTATTAGTGCTTTCCCATGGTTTGCAAGATACAAACCACTTCTCGAACATATTTTGGACAAGTCTAATCTTGATTTCACGTTACCTTTTGTTCTCCCCTGCACGTTCAACTCCATATGCATAATGTTATCTAAAAAAAAATTTTGGTGTGCATGACATTGAGATTGTGTCTCAGCAAATGGTCTTTCCAGTAAGGGAGCTCCTAATATATGCTTTTCTTATAAAAAAATTGTGATCTTCAATGTATCCATCTGACATATTAGCTGAAATGTGTCAATTACCCTCATGCTTGCTTGTTTCTTGTGCACCGTAGTGATATATTTGTGCTTCGATCTCCTCTCCTGAAAGGTACACTAGTGGAGAAACATGAACAACTTTGTTTTTCCTAAATAGACTCTTGCTTTTCTGATATGGGTGATTCATTTGTAGAAATCGATGATGACAGCCGAACCAACATGTTTTTCATCCATGTTTCAGTTGAAATGCATCAACCTGATTCATGCATTACGGACAAGATAACCGCTCATGCGTTATCCAACCGGATAGCATGCCATAAGCAGAAAGCCGCTAATAGTCCACATGAAGCTGGCACGTATCTCAAAATTATTTTTCGTTGAACAATCCTATGTCCGAACCCCATTATACCACAACTCCTTCAATTCATGAATTAGCAGCTATAGAAACATATTGAGACACCACTTAGGATGATTAGGGTCAGAAACTAAGATGTTCAAAAATAGGAATTCTCTTTGCATGCACGTATCTGGAGGAAGGTTTTGGAGAGGTACGATTATGGGACACAACGAATATTACCTCTCTGACATACCAAATAGACTCATGCCATCAGCGCACAAACCAGAATACATATTTCTGGTTTGTTTAGCAAAGTATGTGTGCAATTCGTTGAAATGTTTCCACGCCATTGTATCAGATGGATGAATTATCTCTCCATCTTCTCATGAATGTTCAGCACACCATCTCATCGATGCAATTGTCATCTCAGATTGGTACATTCTTTTTAACCTATCAGTTATAGGAAGGTACCACATCCATTAAAATAGAACTTTAGACCTACTATTACCTTGAGGCTTATACCTTAGTTTTTGAAATAATCTAAATTTTTGTAACTTATCATCATCATCTTTCCTAAAATCATACAGTTGTCAATGCATACGTCTATCATCTCATACGGTAAACCAAAACCGAATACAAGCTTTTGTATCTCAGATGCAGTAGACAAATTATCGTTTGGCAAATATTCTTTTATCAAATCAGTCCAATCATCCATGCAAATTTCAGATAAGTTATAATCAAGTTTAATTGTTATCATTCTAGCGGCTAATGATAATTTCGATTTTCCTTCTCTACATCCACGATAGATTGGCTGGTTTGCTGCGTCTAGCATATTATAAATTCTCTTTGCATCTATGTTAGGTTCTTCTGTATGATCACTAACACTTTCATGAAAAGCATCACTAACCATATCATGAATCATATCATGTTCTTATCCATATTCCTCAATGCAAAATGTTGTTCATTATAAACATTAGTAGGCGTATTATCCATTAAACCATCGTAATTAGTCCATCGCAGAATTTTTTGGACATTGATTCCTCAACATCTTTATGCATATACATCGAACTTCATAACTCGAATATAGATATTATAATGAAAGATTACGAGAAAATTTTGGGGAGAAATAGTTTTGTAGTGAGTTGTTTTGAAATGGGAAAGAGAGTATTTATAGAAACACTTGTGGAGCTTACATCGGATTACCGTCGGCTAATTCCGACGGATTAACATCGACATGGTTTGCGACAAAATAACGATGGTTTACCATCGTATTTCCAACGATATTACGACGACCAAAGTTGTCATAAAAAAATTAATACAATTCAAATATCACATTTTTACCGACATAAAAATTGAAATTAATTCTACATTAAATTGAGATTAAATGAGGACGACGCAAATTAGTTTTTACATACCAATGGTTTAACAACGATTGTTGATTCAACGTTAATGTGACATTAAATGCACTCTAAAATGCGGCGATTTAACGTCGAATTGATCCATCTCTAAATTATAACAAGTTTACGTTGAATTATCCACTGGTGTTAAATGAGACGTTAGTCCGTCACTAATTAGAGTTGGACAATTTTTCTGTCGCCAAAATTCAACACTAAAGACCCTATTTCTTGTAGTGAGAAAACCCTTTGGAGGACGAATTGGCTCTGAAATCAGTCTGAGAGAAACTCAACATCTAATAAGAGTCTTGGAACCTTAAGGCTGAAGCAGAAAGCCACAATGTTGATACCGGTTATGAAGAGAAATGGCTTGAGCAACATCAGATCGAACCATGGGAGCAATAATCGCAAGAAGAATACAACCATGAACCGGAGGACATTTCTTTTTTGGGACATATCCCAGGACCATACGCCTAATTAAAATGGGAACAAAACATGATTATTGGTTCCAAAATAACCAAATTCGAGAGGAAAAAAAGCATATGGCGAAGATACCTTAACGAAGGATGCCTTTGGAATTTGGGAGCAAGACATAGGGTTAGAATATGATGAATCGTAGGCATCATGGAAAGAAATGAAACGGCTGATGTATGATGATTTTGTGAGATCCATGCAAATTCCGAACCAAGATTATGACCTCCATCATCAATGTCGAATCCAAAAGTCTTGAGGATGAGCCAAATCTGGTCTGGTTCCATCATCAACATCATAAACCTGCTAATCACACATAGAGGATGAGCCAAATCTGGTCTGGTTCCAATCATGGAGTACATGATACTCTCAACTGCATTAGAATATGAAATAGAATCCATATACTTAGCTTGAGCTGCACTTTCTTCTTCACCTGCAGATTTTAGCTTGAAGTGAACTCCAAGAGGTGTTTGAACTTCTTTTGAACCATCCATTCTGTACATACATAAAACCTTCCTCAGATAGCCTTCTTTTGATAATTCCAAAGTCCCTTTCTCTCTATCTCTTCTGATCTCCATACCCAAGATCTTTCTGGCTTCACCTAGATCCTTCATATCAAATTCTGCACTCAACAGCTCCTTTAGCTTCTGAATTCTATCTTTGTCTCTTGGTGCAATTAGCATATGATCAACATATAACAGCAAATATATGTATGAGTCTTTACCCAACTTTTGATAGTAAATGCAGCTATCAAAATCACTTCCTTTATATCCTGAATTCAACATGAAACTGTTAAACCTTTGGTTCCATTTTCTGGGAGCTTGTTTCAAACCGTAGAGTGATCTTTTCAGGAGACAAACTTTCTCATCAAAGCCATTCTGCACTGGATAACCCTCTGGTTGTTCCATCAAGATGTACTCCTCTAGATTTCCATGTAGAAAAGCCGTCTTGACATCTAATTGTTCCAACTCCAGATCTAGGCTCACTACATACGATAGAATCAACCTTATTGAAACATGTTTTACCACTGGAGAAAAAATCTCTTGATAATCAACACCTGCTTTCTAAAGATATCCTTTGGCAACTAGCCTGGCTTTGAATCTTGGAGGTTCTGATTCGGTTACTCCAGGCTTCCTCTTATAAACCCACTTGCAACCGATTACTTTACAGTTTCTTGGTCTTTTCACCAGTGTAAATGTCTGATTCTTGTGTAAAGAATGCATCTCTTCGTCCATTGCTTCTTTCTACTGTTTCCAATTTTGGTCTCCTTTTGCTTCTTCATAGCAATAGGGTTCAAGTAGCTCACCATCCTCACTGACTAATAGTGCAAAACCAATCAAATTTTCTTCTACATTTTCAGCTAAATTTGATTCATCAAACCTCATTGGTTTCTTCAGAGTTCTTCTTTCTCTATCTCTTGCAAGCTGATAATTCTCTAAATCAAGTCTGTTCTGTTGGGAAGTATGTCCCATGCTTTCTGTATTCTCACTTTATTGTGAAGCAGACTGATGTTCTTCTTTAAGATTTTCAAAATCTTCACTTGCAGTCCTACAACTTTGGACATTTACTTCATATACAAATGGAGAGAAAGTATCACTTACTTCTGATGAAGTTTCAGGACTCAGATTAAGATGTTTATACATCCTTTCTTCATGAAAGATTGCATCTCTTGATATCACGCATTTCCTTTCTTCCAAGTGCCAAAACTTGTAACCTTTTACACCGATTGGATATCCGATAAACACTCCCTTCAAAGCTCTTGGATTAAGTTTCCCCTGGCTATTGTGGATGTATCCTATTGAGCCAAAGACTCTCAGCTCTTCATACTTTGGCTTCACTCCAGTCCATTTTTCTTCTGGAATATTGAACTCCAAAGCTGCAGTAGGTGATCTGTTGATCTGGAAGACTGCGGTTGCAGCAGCTTCAGCCCAGAATTATTGGGTAAACCTGATTCACTTAACAGACATCTTACCTTATCAAGTATTGTGCGATTCATCCTCTCTGCAATTCCATTCTGCTGTGGTGTATAAACACACGTTTTGTGTCTAAGAATTCCCTCATTTCTGCAGAACTCATCAAACTCTCTATTGCAGAACTCTAATCCATTGTCTGTTCTGAATGACTTCACCTTCCTTTCTATCTGATTTTCTGTTTGTTTCTTCCACTCTATGAAGGTTGCAAATGCTTCATCTTTTCTTTTCAAAAAATATATCCATGTCTTCCTTGTATGGTCATCTATGAATGAGATGAAATACTGACATTTGCCGAGTGATTGGGGAATGTTAGGTGAGCCCCAAAGGTCTAAATGAACGTAGTCTAGTTTCTCCTGTGTGATATGTTTTCCAGCCCCAAAACTGACTCTATGTGCTTTCCCATATACACAGTCCTCACAAAATTCCATTTCAGTGATCTTCATCTTGTCTAGATATCCCTTTCTCAGAAGTACCTCCATTCCTTTATGACTCATATGCCCAAGCCTTCTATGCCACAACTTTGTTTTATCCCTGCAGTGTTCTGCAACATTGACATCTCCATTGAGTGTACTACCTTTGAGAATATACAATGTTCCTTTCTTTTCACCCTTGACCAATGTTCTGCAGCCCTTGTTGATTTTCATAATACCATCTCTGGATTGAAACCAACAACCCTGATTCTCGAGAGTTCTTAATGAGATTAAGTTTTTGGACATTTCTGGTACATACCTCACATTTGTCAATAAGACAGTTGTGTTGTCCTCATTCTTAATCCTGACATTACCAACTCCTTTCACGGATGAATATGTGTCATTGGCCATTCTCACCTTCCCATGATATGTTTCCTTTAACTCCACAAACCAATCCTTTCTATGAGTCATGTGAAATGAACATCTGGTGTCCATTATCCACTTATTCTTCAATTCATCTTCTAAAATCAGCGTTGCTTCTGAGACCATAAGTGCTGCAGTATCATAAACCTCACCTATGACATTTGAAGATTCTCCTCTTTCATATCCACTCTTCCCTGATTGACTGTTTCTCTCCTTCCATACTGAACACTGCTTCTTGAAGGGCCCATCTTTCCCACAAATCTAGCAGCCTTTCTTTGATCTAGACTTTGATCGGTTTTTCCCTTTTGTCTTTTCACTGGACTTATCTCTTTTGACGGGTCTTCCTCTTTCCTGGACAAACAATCCTTCTGAGCTACTTCTCACAAGCTTTCCACTTTCCCCCAGCTCAAGTTCCTTTGATCTTACTGCCATAACAACTTCGTCCAGAGAAATTGTTGTCTTGCCATACTTCAAAGTGTCTTTGAGTTGATTATATGTTTTTGGCAGAGACATGAGCATGATTATGGCCTGATCTTCATCAGAGACAGACACTTTGACGTGCTGGGACCAGGAAAGAGTACCGGAAGAAGCAAAGGCCATCATGGCCACTTTCACCCACTCATCAACACATCATCGCATCCATAGGCGAGAGCTTCCAGGACATGCGTGTGAGACCAGTGACCTCTTCCAGGCACAAGCTTCTAGAGGCACGCTGAGAAGAGCTTAGAGTCCAAAGACCGTCCTGAGGGTCATGCTTTTAACCCTACTCCAAGTCGAAGACAGGAGCAAGGCGCGTGCATGCCACAAGGACGGCCACCTTCCATTTCTTGGCCAACAGGAGGGTAGGATCCCCATTTTAGCCTTTTTCGATTTGTATGTGCAGTAAGTGGGTCGAGAAGGTCAAGCTGTCGAGCATATTAATAAGGCTCCTTCCAGCATTGTAGTTCCTTTTTGCAATTAACTTGTGCGCTTAGAACCTCCAGCCAGCTCTAGTTTGTGATTTATCACGAGGTTCATCACCCCTCGTGTGGTTCACTTCACCCTTCCACGGAAGCAACCAGAGCGCAGAATCGATTGATCAGGCTTTGGTATCCTTTTGCTTGTCTTGCATTAGTTTAAGTCGTTCTTCAAACCAGAGACCTAAGGGTTTAGATGCACTCACGTAAGTTACATTCAATTGACAGGATAGGAGAATTCGAATTGGACAGCCTATAAACTAAATTCATCCTGATGGGTAATAACACATAGACTCCATCCATAGTTATTGCCAGGAAAAGATAGAGCACCCGAGGGTCCTGAGTACCTTAGGACATGGAGATGGAGATGAGGACACGCAACCTGGCCGAGAGGACCTCCATGATGGCTTTGAGCCATATGGTCTTCACCAGTAGACAACACACCTATAACCAGATGTTAAACCTCCTCCAGCAGGAGTAGATTACCTATCGAATGGACAGATCAGGCACAACTCACGGACAATGCCCTCATCTGGTGGGATCGTGAGGTATCTGACAGAAGGAGGAAGAGAATGAGGCCCGTAGACTCATGGGTCGACATGAAAGACCTCATGCGACAAAGGTATGTTCCACCTTACTTTCATAGGGATTTACAACGTTTTCGTACTCTTAAGCAGGGTACCAGATCAGTAGAGGAGTACTATGAAGAGTTCGAGAGGTTAAGGAACAGATTGGAGCTCAATGATGATGAAGAAGCATTGATGGCACAATTCTTGGATGGACTCCAAGAAAGGATCAGCTGCAAGGTGGAAAGGCAAATCTACAACGACTTCAAGGACTTGTTCCACCTATCTGTGCAAGCTGAACAGCACATCAAACGTAAGAGCCAAGACATCCGCAGCAAGCCTAAGACACCTTGGGCACCAAGCAACATGCCTAAGACCGTGACAAAGGCAAAAGCGTAGAGATCGAGTCAAGGTTCAAGAGCAAGCCTCCTGAACCCACCCGTGACCAGAGAGAGCCTGGTAAGTCTTCTAACCCTCAAAGATCACGTGACATAACTTGTTTCAAGTGTAGGGGACGTGGACACATCTCAAGGAGTGCCCAAACAACCGAGTCATGCTGATTACGGAGGCAGGAGAATATGAGTCCCAAGATGAAGAGGACTATGAACCAGAAGGAGAATATGGTGACATTGAGTACCCTGATGTGGGGGAAGTGCTGGTCACTAGACGTATCCTCAGTGCAATGGTGGATCCTTCAGAGACCATCCAAAGGGAGAACATCTTCCACAGCCGTTGCACCATCAAGGAAAGGTATGTAACCTCATCATAGATGGTGGTTCTTGCACTAACGTTGCTAGTGCATATATGGTTGATAAGCTAGGTCTAGAGAGGACACGGCATCCTCGACCATATAGACTGAGATGGCTTGATGACAAAGTGGAGCTCAAGATTCATGAGCAAGTCACTGTGCCATTCAGTGTGGGCAAGTACCAAGACCAAGTCGTGTGCGACGTGCCCATGCAAGCTGGCCATCTTCTGCTAGGAAGACCATGGCAGTTTGACAAAGAGACCAGGCATGATGGCAACCAATCTCTACACTTCGTGCATGACAAGAGAAAGGTCAGCCTAGCTCCTCTTACACCTGCCCAAGTACATGAACTACAACTCCAAATGAGTAAGGAAAAGAAACTTGTCAAGTCTAATTTTCTTATTCAACCAAGTCATGTCCGGAGAGCTTTAGCCTCGAAGGATTAATGTTACTAATGGTTTTCAAAAGTGTTGAGTATAGAACAGGGACAGGTAGAGCTACCTCATGAAGTAGCAACAACAAATTCCAGGATGTATTTCCAGAGGAGATACCAGCAGGCTTGCCTCCTTTACGTGGCATAGAACACCAGATTGATCTAGTGCCCGGAGCAGCCCTGCCCAACCGGCCAGCCTACCGGATGAGTCCAGAGGAGTCCAAGGAGCTTGAGAAGCAAGTCAAGGAGCTCCTGGAGAAAGGATATGTTGAGAGAGCCTCAGTCCATGTGCTGTACCAGTGCTACTAGTGCCCAAGAAGGATGGGACTTGGCGTGTGGACTGCCGAGCAATCAACAACATCACAGTCAAGTAGGCATCCAATACCACGACTGGATGACATGCTAGATGAGCTGAGTGGAGCCACGGTCTTCCCAAGATAGACCTCAAAAGTGGATACCACCAGGTAAGAATGAAGGAAGGTGATGAGTGGAAGACTGCTTTCAAGACAAAGCAAGGGCTCTACGAGTGGACAGTCATGCCATTTGGCTTGACTAATGCCCCAAGCACCTTCATGCGCTTATGAACCAAGTTCTTAGGGCGTACATCAGTAAGTTTGTGGTAGTTTACTTTGATGACATACTTGTTTATAGTAAGTGCCTACGGAACACCTCACATCTTGAGATGGTACTTAAAACCCTTCGACAAGAAGAGCTTTATGCCAATCTCAAGAAGTGCACCTTTTGTACTGATAACTTGTCTTTTAGGTTTTGTTGTGAGTTCACAGGGCCTACAGGTTGATGAGAGAAGATTCGAGCCATACAAGAATGGCCAACACCAGGAAACATCAGCCAAGTAAGGAGCTTCCACGGACTGGCCAGCTTCTATAGGAGATTCGTGCCCAACTTCAGCAGTATTGCCTCACCATGACGGCAGTAGTGAAGAAGAACGTGGATTCAGCTGGGGAGAAGCTCAGGAGAAGGCATTCAGGCCTTGAAGGACAGCCTTACACATGCACCAGTGCTAGTCCTTCCCGACTTCAACAAGACGTTTGAAGTGGAGTGTGATGCCTCTGGAATAGGCATAGGAGCAGTGCTAACCAAGGAGGGAGACCAGTGGCATACTTCAGTGAGAAGCTAGGTGGTGCCTCACTGAACTACCCACTTATGACAAGGAGCTCTATGCCCTTGTCCGAGCATTGGAGACTTGGCAGCATTACTTGCTGTCCAAGGAGTTTGTGATCCACACTGATCACGAGACTCTCAAACACCTCAGAGGGCAAACCAATCTCAAGAGGAGACATGCCAGGTGGATGGAGTTCATAGAGACCTTCCACATCATCAAGTACAAGAAGGGCAAAGACAATGTGGTAGCCGATGCACTATCAAGGAGGTTTGCCTTGATATCAACCATGGAGGCAAAGGTCCTAGGATTCGAGCACATCAAGGATCTATACAAGGATGATCCTGACCTTGCTGAGAGCTACAAGGAGTGTAGCACAGGAGTCATGGCAAATTCTACATCCATGAGGGATTCTTGTTCCGAGAAAGAAGGCTGTGCATACCACAAGGATCACTAAGGGAGCTTATCATCCGAGAAGCTCATGGAGGAGGACTCATGGGCCACTTTGGTGTCGACAAGACTCTAGCAGTGGTCAAGGAGCACTTCTACTGGCCACACATCAAGAGGACAGTAGAAGCACATTGTGCAAGATGCATCACTTGCAAGAAGGCAAAGTCCAGTGCAACCTCACGGGTTGTATCTCCCACTGCCCATACCAACACATCCATGGGTGGACATCTCGATGGATTTTGTTCTAGGTCTGCCCAAGATCAACCACAAAGATGCAATCTTTGTAGTGGTGGACAGATTCTCCAAGATGGCACACTTCATCCCATGTGCCAATGTCAATGATGCCACACAAACAGCTGAGCTGTTCTTCAGGGAGATACGGCTTCATGGAGTGCCAAGGACCATCGTATCAGATAGGGACACCAAGTTCCTCAGCCATTTCTGGAGGACCCTTTGGAGAAAGCTAGGCACGAAGCTACTCTTCTCAACCACTTGCCATCCTCAAACCGATGGCCAAACTGAAGTTGTCAACAGGACACTATCAACTCTTCTCAGAACAACACTAGGGAAGAACCTAAAGACTTGGGTGGAGTGCCTGCCATTCATTGAGTTCGCCTACAACCGAGCCGTGCACTCAGCAACCAAGAAGACACCATTTGAAGTGGTATACGGCTTCAACCCTCTCACCCCATTGGAGCAAACACCACTGCCACCAGCTGAGATGACCAACCTCAACGGAGCATCCAAAGCAGAGTTCATAAGGAGGTTACACCAGAAGGTAGCAGAAACTTGGAGAAGAGGACCGGACAGTACGTGACTCATGCCAACAAAGGAAGAAAGGAGGTGATCTTTCAACCAGGCGATTGGGTGTGGCTACACCTACGGCAGGAGAGGTTCCCAAACCTAAGGAGTTCCAAGCTAGCACCAAGAGGAGATGGACCATTCAGAGTGCTCGAGAGGATCAACAACAACGCCTACCGGATCGAGCTGCCAGGTGAGTTTAATGTGTCCAATACGTTCAATGTTACTGACTTGGCCCCTTTCCATGCAGATGATCCAGTTTTGAGGACAAAACCTACTGAAGAGGGAGGGAATGATGAGGACATCAGGTCGTACATCCAGCCAGGAGACCAGACTGGCCGACCAGGAAGCTTGCCCGAGACAGCAGGACCATCTGGCGCGCCTGCCGGACCAGACAGTACCGCCGGACCCTCGACCTATAGGACCAGACCGGTCAACATCGCCGGCGGAGAGGCCCAAGCTTCCGGCACACTTGGTGGGGACGTGAATGACACCGCCAGTCCCCCTGATGACACCGCCGACTCCGGGATCAACTTGGCCGGTCCTGAAGTCATTCCGGCCAGTACCGCGCACAATCCAGCCGGTACAGGCCATCCAGCCGAGTACACGCACACTTCCACTTCTACACAAGAGGACTCGGACCAAATGAGCTACCAGCTCCAGGACATGCACTTAGAGGAAGTATCTACACCAGTGGTACCTCCAGGAGCAATGACAAGAAGCAGATCAAGAGCACTCTTCCACAAATTCAGCTTATGGGTCGACAAGCTTCTAGAGGAAGAACAGCTAAGGACAATGGGCCAGAAGAGCAAATTAGAGTCCAAAGGCTTCTCAACAACACAAGGAACATCAGAGACTTGGGCTTTAGTGGCAAGAGAGGTCAGGGCCCAAAGGTTTTAACCCTACTCCAAGTCGAAGACTAGGAGCAAGGCGCGTGCATGCCACAAGGACGGCCACCTTCCATTTCTTGGCCATGAGGTGAGTTAAGGTAAGTTTTCAATTCGAATATATGCCTCTTTCTGTTTTGCAGGGTAGGATCTAGAATGCTTTACATTTTTGAGTCAAGAACATTTTAGGAATAGGTCCTTTTTCGGTTATACACTTTTGTATCTTTTCCTTTTGTGCACTTTTGTAAACTTTCCTTTTCTTATTTGAGTCGACCCTAGAAGGTCAAGCTGTCGAGCATATTAATAAGGCTCCTTCCAGCATTGTAGTTCGACAACCTTTTGCTATTAATAAAGATCGAATTTTCTTTACAAGTTATTCTCTCAAGAAGCTTGTGCGCTTAGAACCTAGTTGAGACCAGCCCTCCTAGCTCTAAGTTTGTGATTTATCACGAGGTTCTTCACCCCTCGTGTGGTTCACTTCACCCTTCCATATTTTACCAACCAGAAAACCCCCATCCAGAAGCCTAAGGTTGAGTTTCTCACCTAATCTTCTACAAACAGCCCACGCGCATACATCCTTGAATCAAGGCTTGTATCACAAACTCTCATTCATCTTATAGCTATAAAGTTTCTCCTTAAGATAAATACGGTTAGGTAAAAATTTAGCCATGTAGAGTTTGTCAAGTACCTTGAGCATAGATGCGGCTGTTTTTTCTTTTATGATCTTCCTGAGAATATTATCTCCAACGCTTAGGATGATAGTTGATCTCACCTTTCTCCTCTTTTCTGACAAAGTTCTTTCAACAGCAGGTTCTTCTTGAGTTTGAGCCGTGTCTGTAGTTGTTTCTACTCCCGTGTTGCTGACTGAAGCTTCACCTTCAGAGAGTTCAACTTCTTCCATTCCTTCAGCTAAACCCAAGATCTCAATATGTGCTAACAACTTCTCTTTCCATAACATGTAATCACCGTTTCCATCAAATTTTTCAACTTCTATTCTGGTTGAAGACATCTTCTGCAACTTTTTCTTCCTTAGATCGAAATGAAAAATTTCTCAGAGATAACCAAGGCTATGATACCAATTGTTGAGCTTCAAGCCTGTAACTTCTCTTAATAGGTGTTATTTTTGTGAAGAAATCGTTTAACTTTGTGAATAAACAATGAAAGAAAAGACTTTTAGTTTCTCTGTAATTTTTTGAGAAACAGAATTTAGAAAGTTTGTTTGTGCATTTTGCGTAAGAAAGGACACGAGAATTTACGAGTTCAGGTCTAAACTCAGACCCTATGTCTCACCGGAGAGATTCTCCGGAGGATAATCCACTAGTACTTGCTCGAACTTGAGCCTTAAACTGCTTACAGATTGTCCACACTCCTCTCAAACACACTCACTCGCACACACACAATGCTCTGTCTTTTTGAAGTTTTATATACCAACTTCAGAGCATAATATTACAACTGTTGACAAAAAATTTTACCTAAGTAATTCACTCAAGTAATTTCATATTCCTAGTGCCAGAATCAGTCTGAATGAAGAGACAAAGAAGCAGCTTCAGGTTGCTGATTCCCAGGAGAAGAGAAATGTTCAGGAAGTTGTCTGTACTTGAACATTTCTCTCTCTCTCTCTCTGTACTCTGTCAATTTCTTCACATCCTTTTTGTCAACTTTTCTTTTGTGCCAAAGAGTGTAAGACCTTCTGTCTTAAGAGGAGACTTTGTCTGACTTGGAGAAAATCCCTCTCTGACTGGAGACCTGCAACGTTACTCCAACATCAAACTATTCTTAACACCTGCAATCACGGTTTACTGTTTACAATTTAGTAGTAAACCATTTTAACCCGAAAATAAACCAAAATCACCCAATTAGGATCTGATTTACATTCATAAAACAGAAATTTAACATAACCCACCCGAAATCTAATCCTAACCCACCCGAAATCATACGAATAAAACCCCCAAAATTCGGCCAAAAACCCTAATCGCAAAATCTCCAAATTTTTTACCCAAATCCCACCGAAAAAACCCTAATCGAATCTCACTCAAGAATCAATCACTCTCACACTCGAATCGATGTCGATGGTGGAGTGGGACGACGTTCCCGAAGTTGCAGACTCGGATGACGGAGAAAGAGAGCAAAGGAACGACTTCGATCTCGAGCGAGCTGTTCTGGATTTCATCGACGAACCTTCAATCCGGCATGACCTGTTTCCAGAGAGCAGCGACAGTGAAGATGAAGATGATATTGAGCATTTACGACGCAGAAGAGAAAGAGAACGCAATAGGATGCATCGAGGTGATGGGAGGCTTTTCGAAGGTCAAGTCTTCTTCAATGGTGTGGCGTTCAAAGAGGCAGTTCTAGACTACGCATTGAGTACAGCGAGGAATATTAAGCAATACAGGTACGATAAAACAAAACTCGGGTATAGTTGTGTAGGAGATGGGTGTGATTGGCGAGTGTATTGCTCGACTTTGGGTAGGAGTTGTAAGTGGCAGATTAAGATATTGAAAGACGTCCATACTTGTGTACCTAATGGGGAATGCGAAATGATTAAGGTTCCGGTGATTGCTAGATTGTTTTTAGATAAGATACGGGATAAACCCGATTATTTCATGCCCAGATTATGAAAGAGCGGTGGAAAATTACTGTTATGAGGCCTCAATGCCAAGCTGCTAGGAAAAAGCAGTTAGATTGATTGAAAGGGAATATAACGACCAATTCGGACGGTTAAGAGATTACGCAAATGAGATACAAATGTCTAACGTGGGTTCGGTTGTTGAAATTGATTTCATAAATGAGGAAGGGTTAGATGTTTTTAATAGCTTTTATGTGTGCTTTGATTGCCTTAGAAGGTCATGGAAAACCACATGTAGACCACTCTGAAATCAAAAATGAAAGGACAATCTCTCGGACGTGAATAATGCTTATATCCCTAGATGCAAGTCAAAATACCGAAATTGGTTGATGCCTGTAACTTGGTGTTATTTTTGTGAAGAAATCGTTTAACTTTGTGAATAAACAATGAAAGAAAAGACTTTTAGAATTTTTTGAGAAACTTTAGCAACACGAGAATTTACGAGTTCAGGTCAAACTCAGACCCTATGTCTCACCGGAGAGATTCTCCGGAGGATAATCCACTAGTACTTGCTCGAACTTGAGCCTTAAACTGCTTACAGATTGTCCACACTCCTCTCAAACACACTCACTCGCACACACACAATGCTCTGTCTTTTTGAAGTTTTATATACCAACTTCAGAGCATAATATTACAACTGTTGACAAAAAATTTTACCTAAGTAATTCACTCAAGTAATTTCATATTCCTAGTGCCAGAATCAGTCTGAATGAAGAGACAAAGAAGCAGCTTCAGGTTGCTGATTCCCAGGAGAAGAGAAATGTTCAGGAAGTTGTGTGTACTTGAACATTTCTCTCTCTCTCTCTGTACTCTGTCAATTTCTTCACATCCTTTTTGTCAACTTTTCTTTTGTGCCAAAGAGTGTAAGACCTTCTGTCTTAAGAGGAGACTTTGTCTGACTTGGAGAAAATCCCTCTCTGACTGGAGACCTGCAACGTTACTCCAACATCAAACTATTCTTAACACCTGCAATCACGGTTTACTGTTTACAATTTAGTAGTAAACCATTTTAACCCGAAAATAAACCAAAATCACCCAATTAGGATCTGATTTACATTCATAAAACAGAAATTTAACATAACCCACCCGAAATCTAATCCTAACCCACCCGAAATCATACGAATAAAACCCCCAAAATTCGGCCAAAAACCCTAATCGCAAAATCTCCAAATTTTTTACCCAAATCCCACCGAAAAAACCCTAATCGAATCTCACTCAAGAATCAATCACTCTCACACTCGAATCGATGTCGATGGTGGAGTGGGACGACGTTCCCGAAGTTGCAGACTCGGATGACGGAGAAAGAGAGCAAAGGAACGACTTCGATCTCGAGCGAGCTGTTCTGGATTTCATCGACGAACCTTCAATCCGGCATGACCTGTTTCCAGAGAGCAGCGACAGTGAAGATGAAGATGATATTGAGCATTTACGACGCAGAAGAGAAAGAGAACGCAATAGGATGCATCGAGGTGATGGGAGGCTTTTCGAAGGTCAAGTCTTCTTCAATGGTGTGGCGTTCAAAGAGGCAGTTCTAGACTACGCATTGAGTACAGCGAGGAATATTAAGCAATACAGGTACGATAAAACAAAACTCGGGTATAGTTGTGTAGGAGATGGGTGTGATTGGCGAGTGTATTGCTCGACTTTGGGTAGGAGTTGTAAGTGGCAGATTAAGATATTGAAAGACGTCCATACTTGTGTACCTAATGGGGAATGCGAAATGATTAAGGTTCCGGTGATTGCTAGATTGTTTTTAGATAAGATACGGGATAAACCCGATTATTTCATGCCTATGAAAATAGAGCAGATTATGAAAGAGCGGTGGAAAATTACTGTTATGAGGCCTCAATGCCAAGCTGCTAGGAATAAAGCAGTTAGATTGATTGAAAGGGAATATAACGACCAATTCGGACGGTTAAGAGATTACGCAAATGAGATACAAATGTCTAACGTGGGTTCGGTTGTTGAAATTGATACATTCATAAATGAGGAAGGGTTAGATGTTTTTAATAGCTTTTATGTGTGCTTTGATTGCCTTAGAAGGTCATGGAAAACCACATGTAGACCACTTATAGGTGTTGATGGTTGTTTTCTGAAATCAAAAATGAAAGGACAATTGTTGGTTGCTCTCGGACGTGATGTTGATAATGCTATATATCCTATAGCATGGGTTGTTGTGCAAGTTGAAAATACCGACAATTGGTTATGGTTTGTTAGGTGAATAAAAAGTGACTTGCAACATAATGCATTGTGGTGTTTGCGGTGAACCTAATCACAACTCTCGATTTCATAAAAAAGATGCACAGGTTTGACTTATACATTGTTTTATACATTATTATGTTGTTGTCTTACACATTGTTTTGTTTATTTGTATCAGGTTTCACAAATTGAATCTTCTCAAGGGGTTCTAACTCAGCATGAAGTTTAAGGAGTATTGGATGTTTGAAGAAGAAGTATCGGATGTTTGAAGAAGTATCGGATGTTTTTGTGTGTATATCGCAACTGGTTTTTGGATGAAATCAAACACTCCTACGCAAATGGTTTATGACTAGTCTATATTTTGTATTTCATTACATTGGTCATCTATGAAAATGGTTTATTATCATTAGATTTCTAAAGCTTGAAAGCATTATAAAATAGGATTTTACATAATCCGAACATACAACCTTCATATAAAACCTTGAAAATTTATTCAATATAAAAACACCACAAATTACATTCATAAAACTTGAAAGCACCACAAATAATTCAATCTAAAAACTTAATACAAAGCAACATCAACATACAACCAGAAATCCGAACATACAACATTCAAAACACCACAATTTATTCAATCTAAAAAATTAACACAAAGCAACATCAACATACAACCAGAAATTATGAGCAAAATAGGTTTCTTCATCCATGCTTTAACTTCATACAATTCATCTTCAACCCTTTCAAATAACTCTTTTTCCAACTTTCCGAACATAATCTTCATATTATCTTCTTCTTCCATCCGATATCCTGTTATTTCTTCTTCTAGTTTTGAAATTTTTGAAGCTAATGTTTCTATCTCATTAATAACAGCATCATCAATCCACTCGAAAATGTGGTTGTCATCCAGCTAAATCGAATTCACAAAAAATTACAAATCACAACACATCACAGTACTCACAAATTAGCAACCAAAACATCACAAAACCAAAAAACTCACCTTCTGCCGGGCGGCGAATTCACACCGGAAATATCGGCGATAGGGATTTGCTTCAGATTTCGACATCTTTGCCACAATTCTTTCACCACACGAGCATCTTTTCGGGACCCCAAATACGCGCATTCTTCCTCTTGAATTTGAAGTTCCACATGATACATTACTCATTATCTTCGCCCAGAACCTTCGATTTGAGGAGCAAAACGAATTTCAAGTAACTTTCAAAAATTAGGGTTTATGTTGAAATTTGGGGATTTTGGAGAAAATTGGAGATTTGGAGAAGAAGGTCATAAAATCGTGGGTTTGTGGGTCGGATGGGAGAAATCGCGGGTTGGAAATGGGTTTAAATTACCGGTTCACTACCGGGTTCATTGGTTTATAAGGTTCAAACTCGATAAAACCAAGATAGGGAGAATTAGGTTTCGAACTTTACAACTATGGGGATATATGTTTTTAACTTCCGATCTGTGAGAAACTGATACGAGGTAAAAATTTTAGATGGAACTGATGCTATATGGGTATAATATAAGAGGAAATAGATCGGCAGCCCTTAAATATTCGTTCGTACGTGAGCCTATAGAAACTATTTGGTTCTCCCAAAGCTTGGAAAACTTGTTATTTGCATACATCTTTAGAAATTTACACTACCCTAAATCGTAAATCGAAACTAGTTTAATTTTGGAATAGAATTTCATTTTTTGTGCAGAAATTTTTGGAAATTTGCTTTATATTAAAATGGTTTGTGCAGATTTCTGTAAACGTGTATGAAATTATGAATCCTAAATAATTGAAATTGGTTTTATTTTTCAATAGAATTTCTGTTTTGTGCATAATTTTTCTGCCAGCTGCTTTATATTAAAGTGGTTTTTGAATTTTGGTTCAAAATTAAATTTTCATTACAAATATTTCCAAAAATATATAAAACTCTAAATTCTAATCAATAATTTACTAAATATTCATAAACGGTAAAAATTATGAACTCAGTAAACATGAAATTAAATATATAACTCAAACTATTTGAATTAATCAAAAATTATAAATCCAAACTTTAACATTAACTCATGATATTCCACCCTAACAAAAGTTTTGTACACAAACCTAAACTAGTGAAATGTAGAACACATAACAACAAATATTATCAAATATGTGCGACTAATAATATCTAAATGATCAAGGTTAATTATAAATTTAGTATAACTTTTATTTATTTTGTTATACATATGTATTTTGTTAATAAAAAATATTTGATCGTGACATATTCGATTGTTTTATTAGTTGGATTCAATGAAATGATAATTTAAGTTATTTTACATAAATATTTTCTATTATAATTACGAATTCAAATTTTTGTTCAAACTAATACTTTTATTAGATTTAAATGTAATATGCTAATTTTTCAAACTATTCTTGAACTATTTTTTGTATATTTTTTTTACAAAACACATTTATCCACTAAAATCTTACACTAGATAAGTATTAAAATGTAATGATTATTTAATTTATATATGTGTCATAGATATTGTTTTGTAATTTTCTTACAAGTCACGTCTGCAGAAATAACTTTTAGGTTTGCATTAGTTAAACTCAAGTTTTAAATCATTTTTGGCGATTTTTCAAAAAAAAATTCGTTTTAGTATAGAAAATATTTTTAACTATTTGCATAAATTCTATCTGTATAGTTTGGTAATATTTAAAAAAATTCTAAAATAATGGATATGCAAATAAATTCATAAATATTAACAAATATTTCACAAATATTTTACTAATAAAAATAAAATAACAAAAATAATTTAGTTGATATGAGATATTTATTTATTTTACCTTTTCAGAATTATAAATATTAAAATAATTTTAAGTTAACCATATCTAAAAATTGAACATAATTTATAAATCCACAAAAAAAAATTGAAAAAGACCGTGCATATGGCGCGGAAAATAACCTATTTTATTGTAAATTATAGACGAAAAACTTATGCTAACGAAAGTTAATATAAAATGATGATGTAAAATAAAAACAAACATTTTATTGATAAGATAGAAATGGCGAAAGAGAAATAATCTACTAATCAAAGCTTAATGTCTTCTTCTTGCGGTGAGTGAAGGTCTCATACGAACAAGCTCGTCTTTATTAGCTCCCATGGCGAGCGCTAAACGACCAGTCTCTAAGAATCTTTTAACAGCATCTTCCATATACTTTTTGCCTTCAATCACTGTCAGGCCTTTGGTTATTTCATTAGGAAACGTTGTGAGCACATCATCTCCTTTTAAAACTGCAGCCAGTTGTACGAGCTCTTGCTGAAACTCACTCAACGGAGCATTCTCATTTGCCTATGCAATTCTTATCTTAACCGGTTCGGGTAACGTTTCGGGGGAATCGGTTCTAGGCTCCTTACGGATTTGTAAAATGTTTTCAAATGTCCCTGCCCATTCATCTCTCTTTGTGAGGAAAGGAGTTGATAGATTGAATAGTTTCTTGACAGTCGCGGGGATCGAAGAATGTTCGTACTCAAATGTTTCATCACTCCACCTTGTCAATCGATCAACTATTGCATACTTTCAATAAGTTATAAATTGTATGTCAATAACTTTTCAATGAGTTCTTGTCAATTCATTAAAAAATTCTATCAGGTTTTTCATATTTCAATGACATTTGTGGAGACTTTCATAAACTTTTAGTATTTTAGTAGTTTTTGATAATTAAAAACAACACTTGTTTGTATTTTTTATTTCTAGTATCTATTTTGATATTTTTGCTAAACACTAGTTTGCATACCTTAAAAACACTAGTTTCCAACCCAAATAAACACAAATCTTAATATAAAAGTTTATGACAACTTTTGTATAATATTAATACAAATACTTAGTGCAAATTTCTTAATGAAGAGCTTTCGGTCAGCTTTCAATCAGTTTTAAAATAGCTTTTAATCATCTTTCGTCAGTTTATTTAGGATTTCAATCAACTATTGCATATTTCAGCAATTTTGTGAACTTCAATCGACTTTACTATTTTAATGGATTTAGAGATATCTATCATTTAATTTTTTGCTTTCAATGGTTCTTAAGATTTTAAGTGGTGATTTGCAATGTTCTTGAAATTTCCAATATTTTTTTTTATATTTACAGTGATTTTATAGCTTTTGTTGATTGTTTTTGAGTTTTTGGTAGTTTTTGATCATTTCGGTAGTTTTCCAATATATGATTTTTCAAACTCCGAAGGGACATACTTCATTTCAAATTGCATATTTTATTTGCACATTTATTTGATTTGTTTGTAGATTTCATTGCATTTTTGTGGATACTTCAATCATCTTTTACATATTTCATTGTCGTTATCACTCACTATTATCAATTCACCTTGTCAATCAACTAACTCTTGCATAATGTTAATCAACTTTCATTGAGGTCTAGTCAATTCATGGAGGACTTCAATTAATTTTTGCACTGTTCAATCACCTTTGTGTAGACTTGTATAAGCTATTAATATTTAATACTTTTTTAAAATTGAAAATAACTCAAAAATTGTTTGTATTTTCCATCTTATCTATTTTGATGTTTCTTTTGAGTATTATTTTGCATATATGATCAAAACACAAAATAAAAAATGTCCAACCTTAAAAACACAAATCTTAGTATACAAATTCATAACTAATTTTGTGTACCCTTAATACAAAAATTTAGTGCAAACTTATTAATAAACAACTTTCAATCCGTTCCGATAAGCTATGTATTTGACATAGTCTAACCCTTGTTTTACAAGCATTTAAAACCTTTCCGAATAGTTTTGTGTCATAATATGCCCAGATTTGAGCTTAGCATCTTTGATACGAAAACGAGCAAAAAAATGGACATTCTGCATGTTTGAAAGATATTTATTTATTTTACCTTTTCATAATTATAAATATTAAAATAATTTTAAGTTAACCATATCTAAAAATTGAACATAATTTATAAATCCACAAAAAAAAATTGAAAAAGACCGTGCATATGGCGCGGAAAATAACCTATTTTATTGTAAATTATAGACGAAAAACTTATGCTAACGAAAGTTAATATAAAATGATGATGTAAAATAAAAACAAACATTTTATTGATAAGATAGAAATGGCGAAAGAGAAATAATCTACTAATCAAAGCTTAATGTCTTCTTCTTGCGGTGAGTGAAGGTCTCATACGAACAAGCTCGTCTTTATTAGCTCCCATGGCGAGCGCTAAACGACCAGTCTCTAAGAATCTTTTAACAGCATCTTCCATATACTTTTTGCCTTCAATCACTGTCATGCCTTTAGTTATTTCATTAGGAAACGTTGTGAGCACATCATCTCCTTTTAAAACTGCAGCCAGTTGTACGAGCTCTTGCTGAAACTCACTCAACGGAGCATTCTCATTTGCCTCTGCAATTCTTATCTTAACCGGTTCGGGTAACGTTTCGGGGCAATCGGTTCTAGGCTCCTTACGGATTTGTAAAATGTTTTCAAATGTCCCTGCCCATTCATCTCTCTTTGTGAGGAAAGGAGTTGATAGATTGAATAGTTTCTTGACAGTCGCGGGGATCGAAGAATGTTCGTACTCAGATGATGGAAATGGTGAACCGTTTGGTCCATGTACGACCGTTCCTTTCTCAATCCATGGTGACACTGCTATTGTTGGCACACGAACACCTAACCTATTGAATTCGAATAGGAATGGTTCTGGTCCAACTATACCGTCCGGGCTAGGAACATTACGAACCGGTGTTGCCACGTGGTCGAAAAACCCACCGTGCTCGTCGTAAGTGATCATCAGTAGTGTTTCGTTCCATTGTGGACTCGCTCTTAGGGTCTCATACACTTCCTTTATAAACTTCTGAAATATAAATAGTCAAACAAAGGCTTTGAGTAATGTTTTAAATATAAATGGTTAACAATTAATGAACCAACCATAAAATAAACCAGAAGCAAATTATGTGTAGAGAACTTTTCCCAATGGTCAAAGATCAAATTGCATCATCTATAAAAATTGTACGAATAGTAAAAATAAACAGAATTATGTTATATTCATAAGTTATGTAATTAGTTTTCTTTTTTTTTTAATTACGATTTTGCTATTATGTATTAAAATATAAAGTTTAAAACCATTTATGTAATTCATAGATTTTCACTCAAGTAATATATATATATGCTTAAATTTTAGTAAATATTACTTTTTACACGTTATTATTATAAATCTAAATTTAAAATTATCCACGGCTTAAACCGAATTAGAATTGAACACCATTAGGAAACTTTAACCATAAAATAATGTTATTTTAATTTCTTCAAAATTTAAAAGTTAAGTAATATGACTATAGAGAACAAAATGATGTAACCTGTCCTTGGTAGACGTCATGGGAAGGATGATCATCAGTCGCAGGCTCGAAGATGGTGTCCATGTAACGTTGCTCAATCACAGTGTAACTTGGAAGTTTACCATTCTTTGCATGATCCTTGAATGAGAGAGCATAACTATGAAACTTAGGTACATATTTAAGTTTCCTTAGATTTCGATAAATCAATACCGCCGGAATATTCTGATAGTATATTCCGAAAGAGATATTGTTTTCGTCAAGATTCTCGAAAATGGTTCTTTGAGGATAACCTTTTGCAAGTAAATTAGGTTTGTTGCTTGTGGCTCCTCCTGACGTCCCTGAATGCACGAACATTCGGTTTGGTTGTGTCGATGATGGAACCGATGCAAACCATCTGTTTGTTTTACGGATATGAAATAAGTTGAATCCAGTTGTCAACTACTTTTATATCGAAAATGATATTGACTACGGATGCTCTATCTCTATCACATTTAAGAATAAGAAAGAGACTATTTGAATTTTGAATATGTTCTTTCATGAATGCATTGCCATTTAGTACTATTCTAGTTAATAGACATATTTAATGTAAGACACAAAAGTCAAAGTAAAACTATATTACGTACTTAATTAAAAAAATTAGACTATAACCAAAAACAAAACAATACTATATATCACTTAATAATACATACAATTGCATAGAGGAAAGTACATAAAATACAAAAAAGATATATGAAGATTTATGCTCTATATTGTCAACAATGGGCTGGATATTCGATTATTCGGTTCGAATTTTTTGGGTTTTAGGTTTTTTGGATTTTTAAAAAAAATCTTATTTAGATTTAAATTTTATTCGGTTTCGTTTTGATTCAGTTTGGGTTTTTCAAATTATGTAGGATTATAGTTTGATTCAATGTAATTTGAGAAAAAAACAAAATTTTTATTTAGCTACTACTATAAATTTAAATATATATTAACACATTTTCTATATTTAATTAAAAAATATTAGTTATTAGAATGATTTTGGGTTAATTCAGTTTGGTTTTAAAGTTTGGGTTTGGTTTTGGTTCAGTTCGGGATCAGTTAATTTGGATTAAAAAATTCTGTTTTATTCGGATTATATTTTAATTTGGTTGGGGGTTCGGCTTCAAATTTTTTGATTCGGATTCAATAATTTCAGTTAGGTACAGAAATTTTGCTCATCCTACTCAAACATATTTTAAGAAAGCAAACATGGTTTAAGGAAAGAAACAATCCATCTCATAGAGATAGATGCATCCTACATGGAACACCATATAACATATTTATATAATCAAGCTCTCCCATAATGAGATAAGTATATTTAAATCACCGTCTTTGTTTGTAAAATTAAAATATTTTTTAAAATAATATTATATCTAAATAAAAAATAAGTAATTTGTAAAAAAAAATACCTTAAGATGATTAAATTTTGAAAACTACCCTTTTTACTACACTTTTTGTAAATTAATTGATCGTATTAGTTTCCTTAATGGTTTATAATCACTTTAATATTAAAACTAACAATTTGAATTTCAAATTTCATTTATTAATATATATATATTATATAACTTACAGTATAAATCCAACCAAAAATATTTTATTGATATAAGTTTAAAAAAAAAATCTAAAAATTTCGAGTATTATTTCTCTTATTCTTAACGAAAGCTATTGCATAATATACATATATCGAACTGTTTATAGATAAACCAATAAGACGACAGCGACGAAAAAAACCAATAAGACGAAAACGTAAGATTCTATGAGTCTATGACGTAATCAAAATCCCAAAAACACAGGAAAAAAAAACACAAAATTAGTTACCTGTCGAAAACAGCGAACTCGGAGACAAGAGACTTGTAAACAAGAACCTTATCAGGTTCGAATCCATTCATAACACTTGCAGACATGTTACCAGTAGGGTCCATCTCATAAGCTACTTGAACAAACCCATTCATCGGTGGAGGATCCATGGATGTGTCATTTGACCCGAATATTTGTTCTCTTATTGCTTGAAACGAATGACCCGGGTCAGGATCCACGTAATGTGAACCTGATCCGAATTGTATTTTCTTAGAAGATGGGTCTTTCGTAGAGATTGGATTCGTCTCTGACCCATCCACACCGTTGATCTCTGGGTTCAGCTTCTTCATCCATCCAAGCATGTGATCGAACGATCTATTTTCCATTACAAGAACTACAATGGTTTTGATCGGACTTGTTGCCTGAGCTTTGTTGTACAGAATCGTTGTTACTAATATGAGAATTAAAGCAATTGGTGAAATGCATCTTTGCAAAGACATTTTGTTTTTCAGAGGGTGAAAGATTTGAGATTTTGATGATGAAGATGATAAATGGGTGGTTAAATTTTTGTCTAAGCTTTTTTTTTATCTTTGGGGTTTTTTAAGGTCTATCTATCTCTCCGGACATGTGTGTGTACATATATAAGACTAACATAAGTAACTGGAAATGAACTTTGACTTTTTAGAGATTTTTCTTTCCATAAAGACAATATAAAAGGAACAAAATTAAAAAAGAAAAATCTCATAGATTTTATTTTAAGTCAAATAACTTTCCAAAACAAAATCTGTATATTAATTTTGATTTAAATAAATCCAGCAAAAGTAATTACTAAATAAAAATAACACCCATTTATAATTAGAATGATACAATGAAGAATGAAATTTAAAACAAAAAAAATTAGTTTAGATTTTCTAATCCTACTCAAATTTAGGAAATAAACTCATTCGAATAATATAGAAATACAATAATAAAACAGATTTGAATAGTAGGAAAATACTCCTATTGCAGCCTTCTCTTTTGTGTAAAAAAAATAGTAGTAGTAAATATATATATATATATATATATATATATATATAATGAGAGCCTTCTCTTTTGTGTAAAAAAAATAGTAGTTAGTAAATATATATATATATATATATATAATAAGATCCTTCTCTTGTGTAAAAAAAAATAGTAGTAGTAAATATATATATATATATAGTGAGATAATTCTCTTTTGTGTTAGGGTGTCCACAAAAACGAAATTATTCTTTTGAATTGAAATATATGGAAAATCACTCATAGTATTACTTCAGAGACGTAACACATTTTAACCATTAAATAATACTATTTTAATTTCTTCGATATTTTAAAATTTAAATAATAAAAAATCAGGTGAAAAGTAAATGGTTTATTGGTTTCACTATTTTTAGGTATATGCAAAAGATATAGAGTTAGATTGCAATTTCTCTCGTATGTAAATGTTAAATATTCGTGTGAATATGTTGGAATATTGGGTCGTCCCGTTGTAGCACATTGACAAAAATAATATAAAATAATAATAAAAAAAATTATATAAATTTTAATATATTATTTGAGAAATATTTTTAAAAAATAATCTTACTTATTAACAGAAATATCATGATAACGTGTTATCATCACTGTAAATTTCAAATAAATATATAAATAAATTTTTATTAATTTGGTTAAAAAATTAATATATTTTATTAAATTAACCAAAAAATATTATTAAAATCATAAAAACAATTTTTATCTATATATATATAAATTAATATTAAAAAAAGTTTTAACTATACATTAAAATTATATAAATATTTAATTTATATTTATTAATAAAAAATATTATATAATATATAAATATTGAATAGAAATCTAGTTATATATTATATAGAACAAAAAAAACGTAACATGTCCTTAGACTTCATGGGAAGGATGATCATCAGTAGCCGGCTCAAAAATTATTTATTGCCATAAAAGAAATAATATAGTAAATACAAAAATAAAACATATTTGAGTAAATTTAGTTTATATAATAAAAAAACAGAAATGAATTGTAATAGTAAATATACATAATGGGAAAGTTTTCTTTTCTTTTAGAATCCCCACCTAAACGAGATTATTCTTTTGCATAAAAGTCAATGTAAATTCATTCATAGTAATGTTTTAGATGTTGACATTCTAACCATTAAATGATACTATTTTAATATCTAAAATATTTTAAACTTAAATAATATGAAATCTTCTATATATATTAAACACGTTATGGGAAGGATGATCGTAGGTAGCGGGCTCGAAGATTTTTTATTGTCATAAAAGAAAATATAAAAGGAACAAAATCAAATGAGTGAAAAGTTTTAGAGATTTTTGGTATAATGAAATACAAAAGGAACAAAATTAAAAAAATCTCACATGTTTCATTTTAAGTCAAATAACTTTCTAAAATAAAATCTGTAAATTAAACTTGATATATATAATCCAGCGAAAGTAATTACAAAATAAAAATAACACCCATCTATAATTATAACGATAAAATGAAAAATGAAAAGTTATCAATAAATGAGAAATAAAAAGATACATATTTGAATCATCGTCTAGGAAAGAGGATAGGCTCGCTCATGACGATGTCACATCATTACTTACAAATCTACCACATTTAATCACAAAATATTTTTAAAATCAACTAAAAACATAATTATTAGTATAGTTGCAACTTTCGTTTTTTATTCAATTCCACTATTTTTTCATATAATTTTAGTTTTGTTCATTTGATCGACATAAGCGATTGTGGTTGCGGTCAATACTATGACTACTACATATATTGTTCATTTGTATCCCATCGATGATTACGATTACGGTTGATGGTATATTTTCATTTATACTACTGTTTTAATCGATGATTTAAAAAATTGCGATGTTAAACGCAGCATCAACCGCTGCGTCTATCGCAAATAACTGTGACAACTAAATGAACAATAATTTATCACACCACAGCTATAGGAACCTACGACTGACAAACGAACATGACTTTTATTTTTTGAATTTGTAAATAAAAATATACGGGTGGTAATTAACAACAAAACTATAGTAATTAAGTTTTTAATTTATAATATAATTATAAGATTTCAATTACATACAAAAATAAGATTTTTTCATAGTTTGCCACATATTTTTGAAAAAATACAAGACACTTAATGTTAACATCTGGTTATTAAAAATATATAATTTAATATGTATCAAATTATTACTCACTTAGGGAATCACTAAATCTAAGTTTTATTATTTTAAAAATTAGAAAGCATAAATCATATTTAATTATCTACAAGTTTACAAAAACGAAAAAGCACCCATGCAAAATAAAAATATAAACCATAATGGTCTATTTACGCAATCTTGCTTTGGTTAGAGAAACAATATAGTCTGATGTGTGAAATGCATTGAGAATTATTTGTTAAATTTCTTGTTAAACATTTTTATTTTTCATAATTATATTGTTGAAAAATATTTTATGTATTAATTTGTACATTTCAAGTTGTACCATTGTATTTTGGTGTAAGTTATTTACTTTATGGCAGATATCTTTATGTTGCAATGGATTTATGATATTCAATTGTTGTAGATTTGCATGTATATATTTTTTTTGATTTGTTTTGTTCGTTTCAAAGATACGAAATTTTTTTCATATTAATTTGGACACCCAAATATAATATATAATAGTAGAAGTTTCACAATTATGTCCAACATATTTACAAGTTCTGCAATATATTTACAAATTTAACTATCAACAACATGAGCTCATATGGTCAACATCAAAATCAAAATGATTTAAAATATAAAATTTTTCAAACATGTTTATAAAGCTATCCCAAATATGGATTATCTTCTTAATGCCTTTGTTGTTTCCCGTGTGAGTATTTTCTTGCTGTCATCGATAATCCTCAGCAATACTTGACCAATTTTAGTAAAAGAATCTCAAATCGGCAGTAAACATGAATAAATCAATAGTGAAAAAAAATTAAATCAGTCGTAAAGATCCACATGTTTTTTTCAAACTTCCATCAACCACCAACAAAGATGTTGGGTTCCAAATATCCTCTCACTATTTGCGAAAAACTCTATGTCAAAATCTATGGTGGAAAACTTTCGTGTGGAGAAAAGCTTTTTCTAAAAACCTTCATTCTCGTGAATGGTTGTCCATGGCTGAAACCCTAAATTATGCTGTGGACACTGAGGTTTGCACATACTTATCAATTTTTTCATATGAATACCAAATCTGTATATACGTAGCAAATGTTTATGAAAATCTGCTACAACTACTATTTCATAAGTCTGCCAATACAACTCTGCCATCACTGTTGTAATATAATAAATAATTACTATACTGTAACAATTATATATAAAATTTTGCTAGTACTATATATAAATCTATCATACTTTATAAGTTCGCCATGACATTCAATAAATTAGCCATCACGAAATGGTATCTCAGTTATTAATTCTAAATTTCAGTAATTCATAACTCGACAGTGTAACATAATTATTGTATAAATATGCCACTATTACAAGGACTTGAGTGTGTCTAGAGTGTGTCTAGTTTTCTAAAATCATTCGTATTTTCATAAATCTACTATATATGGCCATTCGTTAAATCTACCAAAATCAATAGAAGTCATTCTCATAAAGCAGTACCAAAAATATGTCTACTTCAAATGTCAGTCATGTTAAATAAGTCTTTATAAATTTGTCATAAAATTAGCCGCAAACTTAGTTGGCATAGTTTCATAAATACCATCAAAATAATTAAATAATATTTTTCTTTTTGATGTGGAAATTTGAAATTAATGATATAATTGTAATTACTTTTTTTATATAAAAAGCGATTAAAGGCATTTCTGTTACGAAAAATATTCTAGTAATTAAAAAATAATATAAGATAGTGTAGTTAATACGCTATTTAGGGTAGTTTAGTAACTTTTCCAAAAATAAATGTTATTTTTTCAATTGAAAAAATTTTGTATTTTCAAAACAAACTTCCAAAAACTCAACTTTGTATAGTTTATAAGTTTCTCAAAAAATCTGTTTTGAAAAATACAAAATTTAATCAATTGCAAAATAACTTATCTATTTTCAAAGAAATCTACATGAAAAGATAAATACAAAATATAATTTTTGAAAAATCTTATTTGAAAATACGAATTTCACTAAATTGCAAAACTATCATTTGTATTTTCAAAAAACAGTTTTTGAGAAATTACATAAAAATATAAATACAAAATAGAATTCTCGATAAATGTAATTTGAAAATTGGTTGATAATGATCCTGGAATAATGAACAAGATTAAGTTTTGTAAATATTTGAAAAAGCTTGTATATATTTGTCATTTTGATTTTATTTAATAGAAAAAAAAAATATTATAATGATAAAATTGTAAATATAAAATTGTTAGGGATACAGAATATACAAAATGTTAATTTTGAAAAGAGAGATTTAGAGGAATTATTTTTGCATTTTGATTAATAATTTGAGTCACTTGTACAACTCAAATATATGTAATGTAGTTTTGATGAATAAATTTTATAAAAAGTAATAGGTTAAGTAAATGAATATTAAAAACTAATTTCATAAATATTTATTTAATCAAAATTAAATAAAACTATGATAAATTTGAGAAAATGTAATGTTAGAATTGCTAAGAATAACACAAAACTTGAGTGTAAATAACACTAATAAATTTAATTTGTTGTCATTAGTTAGATCCAGGGAAGGCTGACATCATCATAGACCAAAACGATCTTTTTATTTTGTTGCTGAAACATATGAATATTGTAGAAAAAACAAGACTATAAAAATGCCTTTTGAAGGTCAAAGATAGAAACGGCCAAAGAAATCAACCAATGTTTCGACAAATTAAGACAGTTGTTTCTTTTCTTTATAATCCTCAAGAGTAAGTTTATTAAAAATCATTTGAAAAAAGTAACCCATAGGATAGAAAAATTAAAAACCTTATAACACATAAATAATTTTTAAATGTCAATTATATTTCAATCTTTATATAGTTTATTTTAAAAATGAACTATATGCTTTGTAAAACGAACTACAAGGCAAATTTCTTAAAACGAACTACAAAACTGAATTCTTAAGATATATGCTTTGTAAAACGAAATTAGTAAACTTATAAAAAAATCTGCTTTATAAGATAAATTAAAAAGTAGGTTTCTCAAAAGTGTACTTTGCAAATGGGAACACAAAACATACTTATGTTGAAATCTTTTTAATAAAGCAAAATACATAACAAATTTCTCAAAAAAAAAATCTGTTTTGGAAGAATTAAATTAAATGTAATATGAAATTCAAAAACATACTTTCAACTAAAAATTTGATTCCTAATAATAATATAAACAAATTTATGTAAATAAATTAAAATATCTTCTCATAAAGCCAAATAAATCAAATTAAAATTATCAAATATGTGAAAAAATCATCAAATATTTCAATTTAAAAAATTGGTTATTAACAAAATTCGTTTGCTTAAATTTTTTTATCAATTTCAATTCTAAGCTTGATAGTTCAGATATAATTAGTATCATATATTTGATAGTTTTATTGTTATATATTATAAGTTTCACTAATTTAGGTTTGTGTAAAAAAATTCATGTTATAATTTAACATATCATCATATATATTTGAAAGTTTAGATTTATACTTTTTTTAATGCAATATTTTTAGTTATGTATTTGATTACGTATTTTTACCATATTCATAAAAAATTTATAAAATTTTGTATATTTATTGAAACATATTAGTTTAGGGTTTAGTGTTTCACATACTTATAAAAATGTTTGCAAGAAAACTTTAATTTAAATATAACACATTCATTGTAAGAAGTTTTCACAAACCGGAAAATTAGATTCAAATAAAAAAAATTAAGATTTAAAATTTTGTAAAACTATGTATAGTGAAAACTTAAATTCAAAGCAAATTTCTAAAAAATGTTCACAAACATAAAATTAAAATAGATTTTAGATGGTGATTTGCAATGTACTTGAAAATTTTAGTTTTTTTTAATTTGTGGTTTTGCTAGGTCTAAGGAGCAAATTTTATTATAAATTGCATACTTAATTGACAAAGTTCTTTGATTTTTTTATAGACTCCATTGTACTTTTATGCATAATTTATTCAGTTTTTACTGACTTTATTGGTATTATCATTCCCTTCAATCACTCCACCTTGTCAATCGATCAACTATTGCATACTTTCAATAAGTTATCAATTGTATGTCAATAACTTTTCAATGAGTTCTTGTCAATTCATTAAAAAATTCAATCAGGTTTTTCATATTTCAATACATTTGTGGAGACTTTCATAAACTTTTAGTATTTTAGTAGTTTTTGATAATTAAAAACAACACTTGTTTGTATTTTTTATTTCTAGTATCTATTTTGATATTTTTGCTAAACACTAGTTTGCATACCTTAAAAACACTAGTTTCCAACCCAAATAAACACAAATCTTAATATAAAAGTTTATGACAACTTTTGTATAATATTAATACAAATACTTAGTGCAAATTTCTTAATGAAGAGCTTTTGGTCAGCTTTCAATCAGTTTTAAAATAGCTTTTAATCATCTTTCGTCAGTTTATTTAGGATTTCAATCAACTATTGCATATTTCAGCAATTTTGTGAACTTCAATCGACTTTACTATTTTAATGGATTTAGAGATATCTAGCATTTAATTTTTTGCTTTCAATGGTTCTTAAGATTTTAAGTGGTGATTTGCAATGTTCTTGAAATTTCCAATATTTTTTTTTATATTTACAGTGATTTTATAGCTTTTTATTGATTGTTTTTGAGTTTTTGGTAGTTTTTGATCATTTCGGTAGTTTTCCAATATATGATTTTTCAAACTCCGAAGGGACATACTTCATTTCAAATTGCATATTTTATTTGCACATTTATTTGATTTGTTTGTAGATTTCATTGCATTTTTGTGGATACTTCAATCATCTTTTACATATTTCATTATCGTTATCACTCACTATTATCAATTCACCTTGTCAATCAACTAACTCTTGCATAATGTTAATCAACTTTCATTGAGGTCTAGTCAATTCATGGAGGACTTCAATTAATTTTTGCACTGTTCAATCACCTTTGTGTAGACTTGTATAAGCTATTAATATTTAATACTTTTTTAAAATTGAAAATAACGCAAAAATTGTTTGTATTTTCCATCTTATCTATTTTGATGTTTCTTTTGAGTATTATTTTGCATATATGATCAAAACACAAAATAAAAAATGTCCAACCTTAAAAACACAAATCTTAGTATACAAATTCATAACTAATTTTGTGTACCCTTAATACAAAAATTTAGTGCAAACTTATTAATAAACAACTTTCAATCCGTTCCGATAAGCTATGTATTTGACATAGTCTAACCCTTGTTTTACAAGCATTTAAAACCTTTCCGAATAGTTTTGTGTCATAATATGCCCAGATTTGAGCTTAGCATCTTTGATACGAAAACGAGCAAAAAAATGGACATCCTGCATGTTTGAAAGATATTTATTTATTTTACCTTTTCATAATTATAAATGTTAAAATAATTTTAAGTTAACCATATCTAAAAATTGAACATAATTTATAAATCCACAAAAAAAAAATTGAAAAAGACCGTGCATATGGCGCGGAAAATAACCTATTTTATTCTAAATTATAGACGAAAAACTTATGCTAACGAAAGTTAATATAAAATGATGATGTAAAATAAAAACAAACATTTTATTGATAAGATAGAAATGGCGAAAGAGAAATAATCTACTAATCAAAACTTAATGTCTTCTTCTTGCGGTGAGTGAAGGTCTCATACGAACAAGCTCGTCTTTATTAGCTCCCATGGCGAGCGCTAAACGACCAGTCTCTAAGAATCTTTTAACAGCATCTTCCATATACTTTTTGCCTTCAATCACTGTCATGCCTTTAGTTATTTCATTAGGAAACGTTGTGAGCACATCATCTCCTTTTAAAACTGCAGCCAGTTGTACGAGCTCTTGCTGAAACTCACTCAACGGAGCATTCTCATTTGCCTCTGCAATTCTTATCTTAACCGGTTCGGGTAACGTTTCGGGGCAATCGGTTCTAGGCTCCTTACGGATTTGTAAAATGTTTTCAAATGTCCCTGCCCATTCATCTCTCTTTGTGAGGAAAGGAGTTGATAGATTGAATAGTTTCTTGACAGTCGCGGGGATCGAAGAATGTTCGTACTCAGATGATGGAAATGGTGAACCGTTTGGTCCATGTACGACCGTTCCTTTCTCAATCCATGGTGACACTGCTATTGTTGGCACACGAACACCTAACCTATTGAATTCGAATAGGAATGGTTCTGGTCCAACTATACCGTCCGGGCTAGGAACATTACGAACCGGTGTTGCCACGTGGTCGAAAAACCCACCGTGCTCGTCGTAAGTGATCATCAGTAGTGTTTCGTTCCATTGTGGACTCGCTCTTAGGGTCTCATACACTTCCTTTATAAACTTCTGAAATATAAATAGTCAAACAAAGGCTTTGAGTAATGTTTTAAATATAAATGGTTAACAATTAATGAACCAACCATAAAATAAACCAGAAGCAAATTATGTGTAGAGAACTTTTCCCAATGGTCAAAGATCAAATTGCATCATCTATAAAAATTGTACGAATAGTAAAAATAAACAGAATTATGTTATATTCATAAGTTATGTAATTAGTTTTCTTTTTTTTTTAATTACGATTTTGCTATTATGTATTAAAATATAAAGTTTAAAACCATTTATGTAATTCATAGATTTTCACTCAAGTAATATATATATATGCTTAAATTTTAGTAAATATTACTTTTTACACGTTATTATTATAAATCTAAATTTAAAATTATCCACGGCTTAAACCGAATTAGAATTGAACACCATTAGGAAACTTTAACCATAAAATAATGTTATTTTAATTTCTTCAAAATTTAAAAGTTAAGTAATATGACTATAGAGAACAAAATGATGTAACCTGTCCTTGGTAGACGTCATGGGAAGGATGATCATCAGTCGCAGGCTCGAAGATGGTGTCCATGTAACGTTGCTCAATCACAGTGTAACTTGGAAGTTTACCATTCTTTGCATGATCCTTGAATGAGAGAGCATAACTATGAAACTTAGGTACATATTTAAGTTTCCTTAGATTTCGATAAATCAATACCGCCGGAATATTCTGATAGTATATTCCGAAAGAGATATTGTTTTCGTCAAGATTCTCGAAAATGGTTCTTTGAGGATAACCTTTTGCAAGTAAATTAGGTTTGTTGCTTGTGGCTCCTCCTGACGTCCCTGAATGCACGAACATTCGGTTTGGTTGTGTCGATGATGGAACCGATGCAAACCATCTGTTTGTTTTACGGATATGAAATAAGTTGAATCCAGTTGTCAACTACTTTTATATCGAAAATGATATTGACTACGGATGCTCTATCTCTATCACATTTAAGAATAAGAAAGAGACTATTTGAATTTTGAATATGTTCTTTCATGAATGCATTGCCATTTAGTACTATTCTAGTTAATAGACATATTTAATGTAAGACACAAAAGTCAAAGTAAAACTATATTACGTACTTAATTAAAAAAATTAGACTATAACCAAAAACAAAACAATACTATATATCACTTAATAATACATACAATTGCATAGAGGAAAGTACATAAAATACAAAAAAGATATATGAAGATTTATGCTCTATATTGTCAACAATGGGCTGGATATTCGATTATTCGGTTCGAATTTTTTGGGCTTTAGGTTTTTTGGATTTTAAAAAAAAATCTTATTTGGATTTAAATTTTATTCGGTTTCGTTTTGATTCAGTTTGGGTTTTTCAAATTATGTAGGATTATAGTTTGATTCAATGTAATTTGAGAAAAAAACAAAATTTTTATTTAGCTACTACTATAAATTTAAATATATATTAACACATTTTCTATATTTAATTAAAAAATATTAGTTATTAGAATGATTTTGGGTTAATTCAGTTTGGTTTTAAAGTTTGGGTTTGGTTTTGGTTCAGTTCGGGATCAGTTAATTTGGATTAAAAAATTCTGTTTTATTCGGATTATATTTTAATTTGGTTGGGGGTTCGGCTTCAAATTTTTTGATTCGGATTCAATAATTTCAGTTAGGTACAGAAATTTTGCTCATCCTACTCAAACATATTTTAAGAAAGCAAACATGGTTTAAGGAAAGAAACAATCCATCTCATAGAGATAGATGCATCCTACATGGAACACCATATAACATATTTATATAATCAAGCTCTCCCATAATGAGATAAGTATATTTAAATCACCGTCTTTGTTTGTAAAATTAAAATATTTTTTAAAATAATATTATATCTAAATAAAAAATAAGTAATTTGTAAAAAAAATACCTTAAGATGATTAAATTTTGAAAACTACCCTTTTTACTACACTTTTTGTAAATTAATTGATCGTATTAGTTTCCTTAATGGTTTATAATCACTTTAATATTAAAACTAACAATTTGAATTTCAAATTTCATTTATTAATATATATATATATATATATTATATAACGTACAGTATAAATCCAACCAAAAATATTTTATTGATATAAGTTTAAAAAAAAAATCTAAAAATTTCGAGTATTATTTCTCTTATTCTTAACGAAAGCTATTGCATAATATACATATATCGAACTGTTTATAGATAAACCAATAAGACGACAGCGACGAAAAAAACCAATAAGACGAAAACGTAAGATTCTATGAGTCTATGACGTAATAAAAATCCCAAAAACACAGGAAAAAAAACACAAAATTAGTTACCTGTCGAAAACAGCGAACTCGGAGACAAGAGACTTGTAAACAAGAACCTTATCAGGTTCGAATCCATTCATAACACTTGCAGACATGTTACCAGTAGGGTCCATCTCATAAGCTACTTGAACAAACCCATTCATCGGTGGAGGATCCATGGATGTGTCATTTGACCCGAATATTTGTTCTCTTATTGCTTGAAACGAATGACCCGGGTCAGGATCCACGTAATGTGAACCTGATCCGAATTGTATTTTCTTAGAAGATGGGTCTTTCGTAGAGATTGGATTCGTCTCTGACCCATCCACACCGTTGATCTCTGGGTTCAGCTTCTTCATCCATCCAAGCATGTGATCGAACGATCTATTTTCCATTACAAGAACTACAATGGTTTTGATCGGACTTGTTGCCTGAGCTTTGTTGTACAGAATCGTTGTTACTAATATGAGAATTAAAGCAATTGGTGAAATGCATCTTTGCAAAGACATTTTGTTTTTCAGAGGGTGAAAGATTTGAGATTTTGATGATGAAGATGATAAATGGGTGGTTAAATTTTTGTCTAAGCTTTTTTTTTATCTTTGGGGTTTTTTAAGGTCTATCTATCTCTCCGGACATGTGTGTGTACATATATAAGACTAACATAAGTAACTGGAAATGAATTTTGACTTTTTAGAGATTTTTCTTTCCATAAAGACAATATAAAAGGAACAAAATTAAAAAAGAAAAATCTCATAGATTTTATTTTAAGTCAAATAACTTTCCAAAACAAAATCTGTATATTAATTTTGATTTAAATAAATCCAGCAAAAGTAATTACTAAATAAAAATAACACCCATTTATAATTAGAATGATACAATGAAGAATGAAATTTAAAACAAAAAAAATTAGTTTAGATTTTCTAATCCTACTCAAATTTAGGAAATAAATTCATTCGAATAATATAGAAATACAATAATAAAACAGATTTGAATAGTAGGAAAATACTCCTATTGCAGCCTTCTCTTTTGTGTAAAAAAATAGTAGTAGTAAATATATATATATATATATATATATATATAATGAGAGCCTTCTCTTTTGTGTAAAAAAAATAGTAGTAGTAAATATATATATATATATATATATATATATATATAATGAGAGCCTTCTCTTTTGTGTAAAAAAAATAGTAGTTAGTAAATATATATATATATATATATATAATAAGATCCTTCTCTTGTGTAAAAAAAAATAGTAGTAGTAAATATATATATATAGTGAGATAATTCTCTTTTGTGTTAGGGTGTCCACAAAAACGAAATTATTCTTTTGAATTGAAATATATGGAAAATCACTCATAGTATTATTTCAGAGACGTAACACATTTTAACCATTAAATAATACTATTTTAATTTCTTCGATATTTTAAAATTTAAATAATAAAAAATCAGGTGAAAAGTAAATGGTTTATTGGTTTCACCATTTTTAGGTATATGCAAAAGATATAGAGTTAGATTGCAATTTCTCTCGTATGTAAATGTTAAATATTCGTGTGAATATGTTGGAATATTGGGTCGTCCCGTTGTAGCACATTGACAAAAATAATATAAAATAATAATAAAAAAAATTATATAAATTTTAATATATTATTTGAGAAATATTTTTAAAAAATAATCTTACTTATTAACAGAAATATCATGATAACGTGTTATCATCACTGTAAATTTCAAATAAATATATAAATAAATTTTTATTAATTTGGTTAAAAAATTAATATATTTTATTAAATTAACCAAAAAATATTATTAAAATCATAAAAAACAATTTTTATCTATATATATATAAATTAATATTAAAAAAAGTTTTAACTATACATTAAAATTATATAAATATTTAATTTATATTTATTAATAAAAAATATTATATAATATATAAATATTGAATAGAAATCTAGTTATATATTATATAGAACAAAAAAAACGTAACATGTCCTTAGACTTCATGGGAAGGATGATCATCAGTAGCCGGCTCAAAAATTATTTATTGCCATAAAAGAAATAATATAGTAAATACAAAAATAAAACATATTTGAGTAAATTTAGTTTATATAATAAAAAAACAGAAATGAATTGTAATAGTAAATATACATAATGGGAAAGTTTTCTTTTCTTTTAGAATCCCCACCTAAACGAGATTATTCTTTTGCATAAAAGTCAATGTAAATTCATTCATAGTAATGTTTTAGATGTTGACATTCTAACCATTAAATGATACTATTTTAATATCTAAAATATTTTAAACTTAAATAATATGAAATCTTCTATATATATTAAACACGTTATGGGAAGGATGATCGTAGGTAGCGGGCTCGAAGATTTTTTATTGTCATAAAAGAAAATATAAAAGGAACAAAATCAAATGAGTGAAAAGTTTTAGAGATTTTTGGTATAATGAAATACAAAAGGAACAAAATTAAAAAAATCTCACATGTTTCATTTTAAGTCAAATAACTTTCTAAAATAAAATCTGTAAATTAAACTTGATATATATAATCCAGCGAAAGTAATTACAAAATAAAAATAACACCCATCTATAATTATAACGATAAAATGAAAAATGAAAAGTTATCAATAAATGAGAAATAAAAAGATACATATTTGAATCATCGTCTAGGAAAGAGGATAGGCTCGCTCATGACGATGTCACATCATTACTTACAAATCTACCACATTTAATCACAAAATATTTTTAAAATCAACTAAAAACATAATTATTAGTATAGTTGCAACTTTCGTTTTTTATTCAATTCCACTATTTTTTCATATAATTTTAGTTTTGTTCATTTGATCGACATAAGCGATTGTGGTTGCGGTCAATACTATGACTACTACATATATTGTTCATTTGTATCCCATCGATGATTACGATTACGGTTGATGGTATATTTTCATTTATACTACTGTTTTAATCGATGATTTAAAAAATTGCGATGTTAAACGCAGCATCAACCGCTGCGTCTATCGCAAATAACTGTGACAACTAAATGAACAATAATTTATCACACCACAGCTATAGGAACCTACGACTGACAAACGAACATGACTTTTATTTTTTGAATTTGTAAATAAAAATATACGGGTGGTAATTAACAACAAAACTATAGTAATTAAGTTTTTAATTTATAATATAATTATAAGATTTCAATTACATACAAAAATAAGATTTTTTCATAGTTTGCCACATATTTTTGAAAAAATACAAGACACTTAATGTTAACATCTGGTTATTAAAAATATATAATTTAATATGTATCAAATTATTACTCACTTAGGGAATCACTAAATCTAAGTTTTATTATTTTAAAAATTAGAAAGCATAAATCATATTTAATTATCTACAAGTTTACAAAAACGAAAAAGCACCCATGCAAAATAAAAATATAAACCATAATGGTCTATTTACGCAATCTTGCTTTGGTTAGAGAAACAATATAGTCTGATGTGTGAAATGCATTGAGAATTATTTGTTAAATTTCTTGTTAAACATTTTTATTTTTCATAATTATATTGTTGAAAAATATTTTATGTATTAATTTGTACATTTCAAGTTGTACCATTGTATTTTGGTGTAAGTTATTTACTTTATGGCAGATATCTTTATGTTGCAATGGATTTATGATATTCAATTGTTGTAGATTTGCATGTATATATTTTTTTTTGATTTGTTTTGTTCGTTTCAAAGATACGAAATTTTTTTCATATTAATTTGGACACCCAAATATAATATATAATAGTAGAAGTTTCACAATTATGTCCAACATATTTACAAGTTCTGCAATATATTTACAAATTTAACTATCAACAACATGAGCTCATATGGTCAACATCAAAATCAAAATGATTTAAAATATAAAATTTTTCAAACATGTTTATAAAGCTATCCCAAATATGGATTATCTTCTTAATGCCTTTGTTGTTTCCCGTGTGAGTATTTTCTTGCTGTCATCGATAATCCTCAGCAATACTTGACCAATTTTAGTAAAAGAATCTCAAATCGGCAGTAAACATGAATAAATCAATAGTGAAAAAAAATTAAATCAGTCGTAAAGATCCACATGTTTTTTTCAAACTTCCATCAACCACCAACAAAGATGTTGGGTTCCAAATATCCTCTCACTATTTGCGAAAAACTCTATGTCAAAATCTATGGTGGAAAACTTTCGTGTGGAGAAAAGCTTTTTCTAAAAACCTTCATTCTCGTGAATGGTTGTCCATGGCTGAAACCCTAAATTATGCTGTGGACACTGAGGTTTGCACATACTTATCAATTTTTTCATATGAATACCAAATCTGTATATACGTAGCAAATGTTTATGAAAATCTGCTACAACTACTATTTCATAAGTCTGCCAATACAACTCTGCCATCACTGTTGTAATATAATAAATAATTACTATACTGTAACAATTATATATAAAATTTTGCTAGTACTATATATAAATCTATCATACTTTATAAGTTCGCCATGACATTCAATAAATTAGCCATCACGAAATGGTATCTCAGTTATTAATTCTAAATTTCAGTAATTCATAACTCGACAGTGTAACATAATTATTGTATAAATATGCCACTATTACAAGGACTTGAGTGTGTCTAGAGTGTGTCTAGTTTTCTAAAATCATTCGTATTTTCATAAATCTACTATATATGGCCATTCGTTAAATCTACCAAAATCAATAGAAGTCATTCTCATAAAGCAGTACCAAAAATATGTCTACTTCAAATGTCAGTCATGTTAAATAAGTCTTTATAAATTTGTCATAAAATTAGCCGCAAACTTAGTTGGCATAGTTTCATAAATACCATCAAAATAATTAAATAATATTTTTCTTTTTGATGTGGAAATTTGAAATTAATGATATAATTGTAATTACTTTTTTTATATAAAAAGCGATTAAAGGCATTTCTGTTACGAAAAATATTCTAGTAATTAAAAAATAATATAAGATAGTGTAGTTAATACGCTATTTAGGGTAGTTTAGTAACTTTTCCAAAAATAAATGTTATTTTTTCAATTGAAAAAATTTTGTATTTTCAAAACAAACTTCCAAAAACTCAACTTTGTATAGTTTATAAGTTTCTCAAAAAATCTGTTTTGAAAAATACAAAATTTAATCAATTGCAAAATAACTTATCTATTTTCAAAGAAATCTACATGAAAAGATAAATACAAAATATAATTTTTGAAAAATCTTATTTGAAAATACGAATTTCACTAAATTGCAAAACTATCATTTGTATTTTCAAAAAACAGTTTTTGAGAAATTACATAAAAATATAAATACAAAATAGAATTCTCGATAAATGTAATTTGAAAATTGGTTGATAATGATCCTGGAATAATGAACAAGATTAAGTTTTGTAAATATTTGAAAAAGCTTGTATATATTTGTCATTTTGATTTTATTTAATAGAAAAAAAAATATTATAATGATAAAATTGTAAATATAAAATTGTTAGGGATACAGAATATACAAAATGTTAATTTTGAAAAGAGAGATTTAGAGGAATTATTTTTGCATTTTGATTAATAATTTGAGTCACTTGTACAACTCAAATATATGTAATGTAGTTTTGATGAATAAATTTTATAAAAAGTAATAGGTTAAGTAAATGAATATTAAAAACTAATTTCATAAATATTTATTTAATCAAAATTAAATAAAACTATGATAAATTTGAGAAAATGTAATGTTAGAATTGCTAAGAATAACACAAAACTTGAGTGTAAATAACACTAATAAATTTAATTTGTTGTCATTAGTTAGATCCAGGGAAGGCTGACATCATCATAGACCAAAACGATCTTTTTATTTTGTTGCTGAAACATATGAATATTGTAGAAAAAACAAGACTATAAAAATGCCTTTTGAAGGTCAAAGATAGAAACGGCCAAAGAAATCAACCAATGTTTCGACAAATTAAGACAGTTGTTTCTTTTCTTTATAATCCTCAAGAGTAAGTTTATTAAAAATCATTTGAAAAAAGTAACCCATAGGATAGAAAAATTAAAAACCTTATAACACATAAATAATTTTTAAATGTCAATTATATTTCAATCTTTATATAGTTTATTTTAAAAATGAACTATATGCTTTGTAAAACGAACTACAAGGCAAATTTCTTAAAACGAACTACAAAACTGAATTCTTAAGATATATGCTTTGTAAAACGAAATTAGTAAACTTATAAAAAAATCTGCTTTATAAGATAAATTAAAAAGTAGGTTTCTCAAAAGTGTACTTTGCAAATGGGAACACAAAACATACTTATGTTGAAATCTTTTTAATAAAGCAAAATACATAACAAATTTCTCAAAAAAAAAAATCTGTTTTGGAAGAATTAAATTAAATGTAATATGAAATTCAAAAACATACTTTCAACTAAAAATTTGATTCCTAATAATAATATAAACAAATTTATGTAAATAAATTAAAATATCTTCTCATAAAGCCAAATAAATCAAATTAAAATTATCAAATATGTGAAAAAATCATCAAATATGTCAATTTAAAAAATTGGTTATTAACAAAATTCGTTTGCTTAAATTTTTTTATCAATTTCAATTCTAAGCTTGATAGTTCAGATATAATTAGTATCATATATTTGATAGTTTTATTGTTATATATTATAAGTTTCACTAATTTAGGTTTGTGTAAAAAATTCATGTTATAATTTAACATATCATCATATATATTTGAAAGTTTAGATTTATACTTTTTTTAATGCAATATTTTTAGCTATGTATTTGATTACGTATTTTTACCATATTCATAAAAAATTTATAAAATTTTGTATATTTATTGAAACATATTAGTTTAGGGTTTAGTGTTTCACATACTTATAAAAATGTTTGCAAGAAAATTTTAATTTAAATATAACACATTCATTGTAAGAAGTTTTCACAAACCGGAAAATTAGATTCAAATAAAAAAATTAAGATTTAAAATTTTGTAAAACTATGTATAGTGAAAACTTAAATTCAAAGCAAATTTCTAAAAAATGTTCACAAACATAAAATTAAAATAGATTTTAGATGGTGATTTGCAATGTACTTGAAAATTTTAGTTTTTTTTAATTTGTGGTTTTGCTAGGTGTAAAGAGCAAATTTTATTATAAATTGCATACTTAATTGACAAAGTTCTTTGATTTTTTTATAGACTCCATTGTACTTTTATGCATAATTTATTCAGTTTTTACTGACTTTATTGGTATTATCATTCCCTTCAATCACTCCACCTTGTCAATCGATCAACTATTGCATACTTTCAATAAGTTATCAATTGTATGTCAATAACTTTTCAATGAGTTCTTGTCAATTCATTAAAAAATTCAATCAGGTTTTTCATATTTCAATACATTTGTGGAGACTTTCATAAACTTTTAGTATTTTAGTAGTTTTTGATAATTAAAAACAACACTTGTTTGTATTTTTTATTTCTAGTATCTATTTTGATATTTTTGCTAAACACTAGTTTGCATACCTTAAAAACACTAGTTTCCAACCCAAATAAACACAAATCTTAATATAAAAGTTTATGACAACTTTTGTATAATATTAATACAAATACTTAGTGCAAATTTCTTAATGAAGAGCTTTTGGTCAGCTTTCAATCAGTTTTAAAATAGCTTTTAATCATCTTTCGTCAGTTTATTTAGGATTTCAATCAACTATTGCATATTTCAGCAATTTTGTGAACTTCAATCGACTTTACTATTTTAATGGATTTAGAGATATCTAGCATTTAATTTTTTGCTTTCAATGGTTCTTAAGATTTTAAGTGGTGATTTGCAATGTTCTTGAAATTTCCAATATTTTTTTTTATATTTACAGTGATTTTATAGCTTTTTATTGATTGTTTTTGAGTTTTTGGTAGTTTTTGATCATTTCGGTAGTTTTCCAATATATGATTTTTCAAACTCCGAAGGGACATACTTCATTTCAAATTGCATATTTTATTTGCACATTTATTTGATTTGTTTGTAGATTTCATTGCATTTTTGTGGATACTTCAATCATCTTTTACATATTTCATTATCGTTATCACTCACTATTATCAATTCACCTTGTCAATCAACTAACTCTTGCATAATGTTAATCAACTTTCATTGAGGTCTAGTCAATTCATGGAGGACTTCAATTAATTTTTGCACTGTTCAATCACCTTTGTGTAGACTTGTATAAGCTATTAATATTTAATACTTTTTTAAAATTGAAAATAACGCAAAAATTGTTTGTATTTTCCATCTTATCTATTTTGATGTTTCTTTTGAGTATTATTTTGCATATATGATCAAAACACAAAATAAAAAATGTCCAACCTTAAAAACACAAATCTTAGTATACAAATTCATAACTAATTTTGTGTACCCTTAATACAAAAATTTAGTGCAAACTTATTAATAAACAACTTTCAATCCGTTCCGATAAGTTATGTATTTGACATAGTCTAACCCTTGTTTTACAAGCATTTAAAACCTTTCCGAATAGTTTTGTGTCATAATATGCCCAGATTTGAGCTTAGCATCTTTGATACGAAAACGAGCAAAAAAATGGACATTCTGCATGTTTGAAAGAAACATCGATCGATCCACTATGAGATCGATCAATCCCAAATTGCGTGAAGGCCAAAGACCGATTAGGATTGTCTAGACCGGTAGATCTCGTAGTAGATCGATCGATCCGAACCTAGATCGATTGATCCAAATTTCGTGAAGGCTAGAGACCGACCAAGATTGTCTTCACTGATCGAACCGGTAGAGGATCAATCGATCCAAACCGAAATAGATCGATTCAATGTAAGATCGTGTTTTTCTTGCGTAAGCTACACAAACTCCATAAATTATTGTAATTACACAAATTTGGTTAACACTTACACGTTAAATTACTATTAAATCTAGTTTTAATTTGAAAAATGTAATTACAACAAATATGAAGTTTGTGTAATTTACAGAAAAATACAGCTTATAGCTAAAAGAAGATCTAAAAAATACGGGTATAAATAAATTTAGTCGCATAAGTTAGTGTAATTAATGAAAATAAACCCAAAGTTTTTCAAAAGAATTTTGATAATTGATAAACTGGATTGACAAATTAAAGATTTCATGAGTGTCTTCATCTAGGTTGTTCTTATTTTTAATATGATACGATCAACTAGATTATGATCATAAGATTAATCGAAAACATCAAAAGTATAGTTAAGTTTCTTTAAAAAAATCTAGATGAGCAAAATTTTCTTAACCAACGAAAGCTGATGTTCAAGCATTTTGTGAAAATATTAGAACTTGCACGTTAATGCATGTTTAGGAATCTGAGTTCAAATGACAATTTAGAATGATAAGTTGTTATACACAGTAATTTAGTACAATGACAACTGGCTAGCTACACTTTCGTGTTCTAAGTTTAAGACGGTACTAAACTAAAGTCCCAATCAAAATATGATTTACAATCCTTCCCTACAAACAAGCGTTTTTGTTTCATCAATTTACATCGTTAGTGATTTTTTGCAACTAAAATAGTTCACCATAGAAAACAAAATTCTTTTCTCATTCTTAGCTTAATTTTTATTTCGGAATTGTAGCACAATACTTGGTGTATGTGGATTCAATCACTAGAGTACTATAACTTTTGTTGTGCATTTGCCGTAATATTTTAGTGTTAAAATACTATGTATCAAGTTTTTGGCACCATTGACAGGGACTAATAGCGTTGCCTACAAATCTAAAACTGAAACTTAGTCTAAGAAATAATCATTACTAATAAATTCAACTCTTGTTTCTTGCATGTGATTTTGATAATCTTATCGCTTTCGACAACCAAGAGCTTGCAAAACTAGAAAGATTGAATAAGAAGTCCAAGTGGATAATCATGCTCCAATTCTAGTAGGAGATGCTTGTGGGATATATGTAGATTTGAGAAAACAACAACATGATTTTTCTGGTCGAACTTTGGGGAGTTTGACATGCTTGATGTGTTATACGTCAATCGATCTGCAATTAGCCCTCCTCCGATTGCAAGGAATGATTTTGAAATTAAACCTCAGATCATTGCTTCGGTGAAGCAGAGCTAGTTCCATGGTTTGCCTTCTAAAATCTCATGGACCATATTGAGACTCTTGAGGAGATATGCAGTATGATAAATGGAAATGGAGTTCGTGCTAACTATCTAATGTGAACTCTTTTCAATTTTTCTTTGATGGATATGACATTTCTCTAGCTGAACCAGTTGCTTGCCAGCTCTTTGACCACTTGGGATGAAACTAAGTTTGCCACCTTCTTCACCAATTCTTGGTCAAATCCTATGAGAAACAAAATCTCAAACTTCCGGAAAGCTGGTGATGGATATTTCTATGAGAAATGAGAAAGGTTCAGAGAGTACATCAAAGATTGCCCTCATCATGAATTCAATGATCTAAATATACTGAGTATTTTTTTATGGAGGTATTGAAGGAAAGTTTCAGATGACACTTGATATTCCCAGCAATGGGGATTTCATGACCACACGAGTGGATGAAGGCTATTCCTGATCAATATCTTGGCTGCTAGCAATAGTAATCATTGTCTAGAGTTTGACAGATGACAAAAGAATATTGACATTGTTGAATCACAAAAGATTGAAGAGATGAATGCAAACATGTACATACTATTGAAAAGAGAATTATATAAGTTTGTAAGACTCTCTAATGTTGTTGAGGAAATTGATCCATTTTGTAAGATTCTGTGATGTTGTTGAGATTATATAAGTTTGTAAGACTCTGTGATGCTATTGAACAGACTTTTCAGGATAACTTTGGCCAACAGTTTCAGAGCAGTGGACAAAATAGCAGCTTTAACAGGGATATTCAAAAGACTTATCAAACACCAATTGTTTCTTTTTCCCTTCAAGATAACAAAATTGAAATGATGCTGCAACAACTCCTGGAAGGTAAAAAAAAAATGCCTAGGACATAAATGTGAAAGTTGATAGCATGTACAAGTATTTCCATGGGAAATTTGAGGTCTTGTCTACACATGTGAAAAACCTTGATGTTCATGTATCTCATAATGTAGAGGTAGTGAAATGACATGTAGGAAGCCAGAATAGACTCCTAGGAATGAATACGTCAATGCCATCATACTAAGTAGTGGACGAGAGTTAAATCCAGTGCTAAAACATGGTAAAAAATCAGAGGCGATGGCTACAACAATAAACTAGAGAAAAACTTAGGTTAAATGTGTTTTAAGAAAATTTATATAGTATCCCTAACAAATTGGTTTAACATGGGATAAACCGGTTCACTTAAAATAAGTTAAATGGTGTTTTGGCATGCGATGGCCCAAGATCAACTAGATGGCCAATCTCCTAATGGGGCAGGACTTGGGCGCGTTTGGGTCGGCAGGATCGGGTAGGTGCGATCGGCCGAATGGTCAATCGCATGGGTAAGATAATGGACGGATTTGGATCGGGCATGTGAGATCGGCCAGATGGCAATCGCATGGGAAGGACATGGCGCATTTGGATCGATGGGATCGGACATGGAGATGACATGGCGTGTTTGGATCGGTGGAACTTTGTTTCTAAATTCAAGACGTCACTTAACTAAATTCCTAATCGAAATGTGATTTACAATCCTAATTCCCTACGAGATTACCTGTAACCTAATCTTTTTATTTCATCAATTTATATAGTTGGTTATTTTATTCAACTAAAATAATTCACTCTAGAAAACAAACTTCTTTTTTTCCTTATCAGCTTAAAATTTTATCTAGGAATTGTATCCAAATATTATAACTTTTGATGTGCACCTGCCATAGTATTTTAGGGTTAAAACTCTGTGTATCAAAATCTCAACCAACTTTCAGTCAGCTTTTGATCAACTTTCAATCAACTCTCATCAATTTAAGGAGTAACTCAATCAGCTATTGTAGACTTTGAGCCGTTTTGTGCAGAATTCGATCAGTTTTTGCTATTTTTAATAGATTTTGAGATATTTTCCATTTAGAGTTTTTGTTGTTTTAGAGGTTTTTAATATCTTAGGTGGTAATTTACAATGGTTATGAGATATTCAATGTTGTTTTGAGATTTACAGTGGTTTTATAGATATTATGGTGGTTGTTTTACAATTTTTGGATAGTTTTGAGCTTTTCAGTGGTTTTCCAATCAGTGGTTTTACAAACTTTTAGAGGCACACTTCATTACAAATTCATCAATACACCTTGTCAATCAATCAACTCTTGGAAATTTTCAATCAAACTTTCGATTGTATGTCAATCATCTTTCAATGAGATATAATCAATTTTATGGAGGAATTCAATCACTTCTTGAAGATTTCAATCAATTTTGTGTGGACTTTAACAAAATTTTAGTAGTTTTTTTAGAATTGAGAATGACACAAATATTGTTTGTATGTTTCATATTTTAGTATCTATTTTGATATACTTTTCTAAGCAGCATTTTGCATATCTTATATAAAAAAATTGTAAGCATCTAACCCTAAAAAAAAAGAATGTTAGAATAAAATTCATAAATACTTTTATATTTTTAAGTGAAAACTTTTTAGTGTAGGTAATACTCATAAGACACAATTTAAATTAGTGTTACACAATTCAATCAATTGATTATGGTATATTTGTTTGCATTTTGAGTAGGAATGTTAAAAAGGATTTAAAAGTTTAGGGTTAACCCAATCCGTTAAAATATGTGTAAACCCTAATCCTAAATGATTATATTGAAACTTTATAGGATTAATTTAAGATCGCATTTAAAATATTAGAATTTAAAAGGGTTAGCCCTCTTATATCTTAATTTTACTTACATAATTTTTAATTAAGTGTTTCTCTTACAAAACTGAAAATAATATTTTTCATCAAAACTGAAAATAGTGTTTTCGCCAAAACTGTAAACCGCAAATTAACATTTTTTCGCCAAATTCAAAAATGATATTTTCTCACAAAAAGGCAAAATAGCATTTTTACGTAAAATATAATTTCTCACAGAAACTACAAAAATATCATTTTTTTCAAAACTGCAAAATATTTTTTTCTATCAAAAATGCAAAATAACTTATATCAAAATCACAAAATAACGTTTTCCAATTTAAATTGTAAAACATCAATTTCACCAAATCTGCATAATGACCTTTTTTCAAAACTATAAAGTAATATTTTCTCGCAAATATAAAAAATAGCATATTCTCGCCAAAATCGTAAAATAAAAGTTTATTTTTTTTTTAACTTAAAAAACTAATAATTTAATTTATACAATATTTATATAATTCGAAGGTAAAAATAATCATGTTCTATCATAAACATATATAAAAATGAAGAAAAAATTGATGAGTTTAAAATGGGATACAAATGGTTTAACCCTATTTCTTAAATTTCAATGGGTTAAAATAGGGTTAGTGTTAGTTTGGGCCGGATTAATTTAGGATTAGGTAGGGCTGGTTTTAAACTCATATTAACATTTTTAATTTTGAGCTAATATATTGTTTAGAGATAAAAAAAATCAAATTACATTTGTTACTCATGAAATTTGTAATTTCAATGAATATTCTATGAAAATTTTGTTTTGCATTTACATTTTTTACACGTACTTTTCAAAAATATTATTTAGAAACTGAGAAGTTCGATTTTTAACTCATAAATTTTTGAATTCAAAAAGAAATTATTGTGAAGCCTGCTTAGTATTTGCATGTGTATGTAGCATTCTCGTAAAGTGTTTTTTAAATTCAAAAAGATTACTTTTGGATTTTTCAAATATATATTTTTTTATTTATATTTGTATAAAGATTTTTCACATGTATTTTTGAAATAAAAAAGAATCCGTTTTGCAACTGATTGTAATTCAAAATATTTGAAAACTGTAAAGATGTGTTTATGATTTTTAAATTGAGGACATCAAATTTATTTTGAGAGAATTGCTAAAAATGATATAAAACTTGTCTCAAGTTTAATATTCATGAATTTTTTTTCAAAACTAATCCATAAGAGTAAGAAAATTACAAAACACTCTTTTTGACTAAAAATAATGTATAAATGTCAATTACGTTTCAATCAATACATGTTTTTTTGGAATCAAAACAGATTTCTTGAGAAGTCTGTTTCAGTAATCAAAAACAAAACAGACTTCTCAAAAAGTCTGCTTTGTAAACAAAAAACCCCGCAGACTTCTTGAGAAGTCTGGTTTGTCAACCAAATACAAAACAAACTTCTCGGAAAATCTGATTTGTTTCTGCTTACCAAAGCAGATTTCTTGAGAATCTGCTTTGTAAATAAATTACATAAATCAAATAAAAATCGTTAAATATGTATTTTTTTTTTAAAAAATTGTTATTAACACAATTTATATACATATCAAAAGCAAATAAAAGTTATAATGAATTCAAAAATAAGGAGATTTGATTCGATTTAATGATATCAAATGTTTGTTAGTTTTTGTTGTTATGCGTTGTGGATTAATAATTGACGTTTGTGTAGGAAATACATTTTAGAATGTAAAATATCATGTGATAAGCTTGAAAATTTAGATTTTCAAATTTTTAAGGGAAAATTGTTTGAATTTTGCATTTACTTACATAATTTTAACATATTCATCCATTTTTTTAACAAAATTTTCGCATATTTAGTGAAAATTATTTAGGGTTTAGGGTTACACAGGCTTTTCGAGATGTCTGTCATAGATTTAACAAAGTAGACTTCCCGAGAAGTATGCACAAATCGGAAATTAAATTCAACTAAAACACTTTTCTTCAATTTAGAGTTTAGGATTGTGAAGACTTCTCGAAAAGTCTGTACAAACCAAAATTTAACCAATCGGTATCGTATCGAATCTTCAAAACAGTGTTCCCCGGAAGTATGCACAAACCGGGAATTTCACCAAACCAAAATTTCAATTTCACCTTACCGAAATTTAGGAAGCAAATTTTTTGAGAAGTCTGCTTTGGAACGATAGAAATCTGCTTTGGAAATTCGCTTCGGTTAAAGTAAAAATTTCACCAAACTAGAATTTCAATTTAACCTTACCGACATATACAAAGCAGACTTCTTAAACCAAAATTTCAATTTATCTTTACCGACATGTACAAAGCAAACTGATACACCTTGGAGAGTTTACTATCGCAGAAAGTAAGCATAAAGAAGATGAAAAGAGGTAAACTGCTGTTTCAAATAGAGACTTATGAGCTGGCAAATTGATTGGTTAATAAAAGAGTCTGTTTAGAGTCCTAACAGAGTCATTGTAAAGAGACTCTCATATATAAGAGAGCATCTCTCTGTTGCGTGATTCATTCATTCTTTCGGTTAGCTTCTGGATACTTCTCTGTACAGCGGAAGTTTGTTTCTGCTTGGGTGGATCTTGCTTAAGAGTATGAGCTTGAGCAGATCAATGATTTGTAAGTCTTGATTTTAGATGGAATAAAGGAATTGATTCTTAACAAATTGGTGCGTAGTGACGTCGGATCGAGTAATCGCGCAAGCTGAAGGAGTATGGTGATTCGGGATCAAATGTCGCAAAAGCTACCAGAACAAGAGGATCAACAACCAGTACCATCATCGAGATTGACGATCGACACCGTTGCTGTGCAGCTTCAGAAGACGATCGCCGCGCTTCTTGATCACGAAAAACAGTCAGCGCAGAAATTTAAAGCGATCGAGGAGACGATTTACGCTTTTGATGATAAAATCGACTCCAAATTCGAGAAGCTATTATCCTTTTTGCAGCAAGGCGATGCGAAGAAAGCTGGCAAGATGCCGATGCAAGGAAGCAGTCCGCGAAGCCCCGAATCTCCGGTGCAGGTACGTTTCGCTAACTGGGAACCTGGCCATAGTAGTAGGCGAGTGGAAACAGAGAATCGCAATGTGTTGATTGGAAATCGAGATAGCTTGATTAAACGTGTGGAGATGCCGATTTTTCGGGGAATTGATGTTTACGGTTGGATTTCGCGCGTAGAAAGATTTTTCAGACTGGGAGGCTATTTTGATGAAGAGAAATTGGATTTGGTATCAATGAGCTTGGAGGGAGATGTTTTAAGCTGGTTCAATAGTGAGGTTCACAGACAACCATTCATTGATTGGAGAGATTTTAAGGAACGACTGGTGGTGCGATTCAGTAAGGAAAGAATCCGGGATCCCAGTCAAGCCTTATTTGCAGTAAAACAGAAAGGGTCGATTGCCGAATATATTCACCTATTTGAAGATCTTTCTTCACAGGTTCACGGATTATCGAATAAACAATTAGAAGGAATATTCATGAACGGTTTAAAACCAGAAATGCGAGAAGTGGTGAATATGTGTAAACCAATGGATTTGCCGGAAATGATTTCTTCTGCGAATCAGATGGAATCAAGCTCATTGTATCGAGTGGTTTGTAAGGAAATGGCACAGAATGATCGATTTCCTAAGAATAGAGACCAGTATGAGACTGAAAATCGGGGCCATCAAGGGTGGAAATATAGGAATGTGAGTTCTGAAAATCCGAATGTGGTGAACAGACCACCAAGTAGACAGATTCAACGACCTTTTCAACGGTTAACTCCAGCTGAGTTATCCGAGAAGCGTAAGAAGGGATTATGCTTCAAATGTGATCAAAAATATTCAAGGGACCATGTGTGTACCAAGCAAATGTTACAAATTCTCACTATGGTAGAAGGTTTTGAAGTAGAAGTGTTGGAACAGGGAGAGGAAGATATGGAAATAGTAGGAGAGGAACAAAACGCAGAATGTATGGAATTGACATTGAATTCTTTTTTGGGGGTATCTTCTCCAACAACTACAAAGATGGTGGGTTCTATAAAAAAACAACAGGTCCTGGTTATGCTGGATAGTGGGGCAACCCACAATTTTGTCACACCGGAGATGGTTCAGAAATCCCATTTACATCCCGAGCATAATGGCAATGTGGAGGTAATGTTAGGGACAGGCGTGGCAGTCAAGAGTGCTGGAATTTGTCGAAATGTGGAAATTTGGTTGCAAGATTTATCATTTCAGGTCGATTTGACTGTCTTGGAGTTGGGTAATGTTGATATGATTTTGGGAGTTCAATGGCTGCGTACATTGGGCAAGTGTGAGGTGAATTGGGAGACTCATGAGCTTTCCTTTCAGCATCAGGGGAAATTGGTTATGTTGAGAGGAGACAGCAGCTTGCACACGGCTAAGCTGTCCCTGAAATCGCTTCAAACAAAACAACAGTGGAGGAATAAGGGGATGAGTATGAGTTTAAACACACTAGTTTCACAGGGTCACGATCAAATTCCAGAACCGATTTCTGTTGTTTTACAACAGTTTGATGATGTTTTTCAAGAACCAAAAGGCTTACCTCCTATAAGAGGACGCGAGCATGCTATAATTCTTCAAGAAGGGGTTGGTCCAATAAGTGTAAGACCTTACCGATACCCTCATGCTCACATGGAAGCAATGGAAAAACTAGTGAGTGAAATGTTGTTGGCAGGAACTATTCGACAGAGCCATAGTCCATATTCAAGCCCTGTTTTGTTGGTGAAGAAGAAAGACAATTCATGGCGCTTTTGTGTGGATTACCGTTCTTTGAATAGAGCCACAATTCCCGATAAATTCCCAATCCCAATGATAGACCAGCTTATTGATGAATTGTATGGGGCTAAGCTGTTTTCTAAGTTGGATTTGAGATCGGGTTATCACCAAATTCGGATGAAAGGGGCAGACATTGAAAAAACAGCCTTTCGAACACATGAAGGGCATTATGAATTTTTAGTGATGCCCTTTGGTTTAACAAATGCGCCTGCTACTTTTCAAGCACTCATGAACGAAATATTCAGGCCATTTCTGCGAAAATTTGTGCTGGTATTTTTCGATGATATCTTAATATACAGCACCGATTTAGCAGCCCATGTTAAACACTTGGCAATGGTTTTGAAGATATTTCAGAAGCAATGCCTGTTTGCCAATCTAAAAAAATGTGCGTTTGGGCAGAATCAAGTTGAGTATCTAGGACACATCATTTCGCATATGGGAGTGGCAACAGATCCAAAGAAAACAGCAGCAGTTCAACAGTGGCCAGTACCAAAGAATGTGAAAGACTTACGTGGGTTTCTTGGTCTCACGGGATATTATAGAAGATTTGTCCGTCATTATGGCTCTTTAGCTAAGCCACTAACTGAACTACTTAAGAAGGATCAATTTGTTTGGACTGATTCTGCTCAAGATGCTTTCATTCAGCTGAAAGCCGCAATGGTTTCTGCTCCGGTTTTAGCTCTACCGGATTTTACTCAGAACTTTGTGTTAGAAGCTGATGCTTCTGGATTTGGTCTTGGCGCGGTGTTAATGCAATCAAAAAATCCCATTGCTTATTTCAGTCATGGGCTATCGGAGAAAGAGAAGTTAAAACCGATTTATGAACGAGAATTAATGGCCATTGTGCTTGCAATTCTCAAATGGAAACATTATCTGATGGGCAGAAGATTTATTGTACGAACAGATCAAAAAAGTTTGAAATTCCTTTTAGAACAAAGGGAAGTGACGATGGAATACCAAAGATGGCTTGTTAAACTCTTGGGATACGATTTTGTGATTGAGTACAAACCTGGTATTCAAAATTCTGCAGCTGATGGGTTATCCAGAATTATTCATGGAGAGAATGCAACTGTGTTGGCTGCTTTAATGGCTGTAGTAATTCCTACAACACTACAAATTCAGGATATTTTGGCAGAGGCTGAAGCAGATACTATCATTCAGGGTATTATTCAGGACTTGACTGAAGGGAAAGAAGTTAAAAAGGGTTATGAAATTGTGCAGGGTCGCTTGTTATATAAACATCGATTGGTAATCTCTGAACAATCGAAGTTTATTCCCTTGATACTCGATGAATTTCACAACAGTAAAATAGGGGGACATGCAGGTGTGCTTAAGACTATCAAACGAATTCAAGAGGTGTTCTATTGGAAGCATATGCGAAAAACGGTCCAAGACTATGTGGCTGCTTGTTCTATTTGTCAAACAAGTAAGTATTCCACATTATGTCCAGCTGGATTATTACAACCAATATCAATACCTTCGAGAATTTGGGAAGAAATTTCTATGGATTTCATAGAAGGTTTACCAAATTCTAATGGGGTAAATGTCATAATGGTTGTGGTGGATCGATTAAGCAAGTATGGCCATTTCATTCCTCTTAGGCATCCCTTTACTGCTGTAGATGTTGCTTTAAAATTCATCAAGGAGATTGTAAGATTGCACGGATATCCCAAATCTATTATTTCTGATCGGGACAAAATATTTTTGAGCGGCTTCTGGAAAGAATGTTTTAAACTGGCTGGAACAAAGCTCAAATTCAGCACTGCTTTTCATCCTCAAACGGATGGACAGACGGAAGTATTGAATCGTTGTCTCGAGACATATCTTCGTTGTTTTACGTCGGCACATCCGAGAAAGTGGTCACAATTTCTGTGCTGGGCAGAATTGTGGTACAACACAAGTTTTCATTCTGCTGTTCAATCAACTCCTTTTAAAATTGTGTATGGCAGAGACCCTCCCCAATTACTCAGTTTTGAACGAGGTTCTACATCAAATTTTGAATTGGAGAAGATGCTGTTGGAAAGGGATGTGATGCTTACACATATTAAAGATCATCTTTACAGAGCACAACAGCGCATGAAAGCTTCAGCGGACAAACACAGGCGTGAATTGAATTTTGTTGTGGGAGACATGGTTTATTTGAAACTGAGACCTTATAGGCAGCAGTCGGTGCAACAAAGGTTGAATCAGAAGTTGTCTGCTCGTTACTTTGGCCCTTTTGAAGTGATTGAACGCATTGGTCAGGTTGCTTATCGTTTGCGTTTGCCCATAAATTCTAAGATACACCCGGTGTTTCATGTGTCTCAACTTAAACCAGTAAGAGGGCAGAGTCATGAGACCAGCCCATTGCCTACGGCATTTACCGTGACTGACGAGATCATTATTGAACCTGATGCAATTGTAGATACTAAGTACGATGAAGAAGTTTTTTTGATGGCTTTGATACGTTGGAAAGGTTTACCGGATTGTGAAAATTCGTGGTTGAAGGTTCGTGATATCAAGCATCAATTTCCGAGTTTTGCGCTTGAGGACAAGCTTAATCTCATCAACGGGGGTAATGATACACCTTGGAGAGTTTACTATCGCAGGAAGTAAGTGTGAAGAAGATTAAAAGAGGTAAACTGCTGCTTGAAATAGAGACTTATGAGCTGGCAAATTGATTGGTTAATAAAAGAGTCTGTTTAGAGTCCTAACAGAGTCATTGTAAAGAGACTCTCATATATAAGAGAGCATCTCTCTGTTGCGTGATTCATTCATTCTTTCGGTTAGCTTCTGGATACTTCTCTGTACAGCGGAAGTTTGTTTCTGCTTGGGTGGATCTTGCTTAAGAGTATGAGCTTGAGCAGATCAATGATTTGTAAGTCTTGATTTTAGATGGAATAAAGGAATTGATTCTTAACACAAACTTCTCGAGAACTCTGCTTTGTATTTTTTGTTATAAAGCAGACTTCTCAGGAAGTCTGCTTTACATTTCATATACAAAGCAAACTTCTCGGGAAATCTGCACAAACCAAAAATCTAAAAAATCATAACTTAAAATTTAACATCACCAAATTCACAGTTTTTAACCTAACCAAATTTTAATCTTCATATATTTTATCATAATTTTATTTCCAAAAAAAGTGGGAGCCTCCATCCTCCAAAAAATGACTACGAAGTAAATCTTCTCTTCTTCTCTCTTTACCTCCTCTCTTTTCTCTTCTTCTTTTCTTCTCATGTTCTTTCTCATATTGTTATTTTGTAGATCTGAAAAAAAATTATGAGATATGAAAAATGAAAGTTTTTTTGTTTATATGATTTTATCTTTGTGATTTTGGAATATTTTTATTGATTAGATTTTTTGTTATTTTTCTAATATTCTTTCTCATCTTCTATTGTTGTAGATCTGGAAAAGGTAGTCAAGAGTTTTAAAAACGTAAGTTTGTTGCTTTTAGTAGTTTTTTAGTTTTTTCGTGATTTTGAAGATTTTTGTTGTTTTTGTTGTATTCTTAATATTTTTCCTATATTCTTATCTTATTTCTCATATTCTCTTATTGTAGATCTGGAAAAAGAAGTTAAGAGATTTACAAAAAGTAAGTTTGTTGTTTTAGTGGTTTTTAAGTGGTTTTTAATAGTTTTTAAATTTTTAGATGATTTTTTAAAGATTATCAATAGATGTTTGAGATTTATGGAAGGAATCGGCTTATTCATGCCTGTACGCAGGCCATGTGTTAGAATACTAACATGTATTCTCGTACTATGCTAAAACATACCTGCACGAAAGAAATATTCAAAATTACAACACGTACTATGCGTATATAGGCTAAAACTAACAACTCCGTAACGGTGTATTGTATTCTATTAACGGGGCTGACATGGCATATGTATGCCTGCTGACGTGGCAAAGAAAGAAACGACGTCATTTGTGCCATGTTTAACCATGTCTAAAAACACGGAAAATGACGTTGTTTTCGTTAATTTTTTTATTTGTTTGTAAGGGACGTCGTTTTCATTAAATGGAAAACAACATCATTTTCAATCTGTTTTTTTTAAAGTTAAATGAAAACGAAGTCATTTCAAGTCAATTAAAAGAAAAAAATATAATGAAAATGACGTCGTTTGAATCCCTCTAGCAAACACGGACAAACCTTCCCCTAGGTTTTTTTTTCGGTGGTAAAATCGCAGAAGAGAGGTAAAAGCGAAAAGGGGGGAAAACGAAATCGAGTAATAAAAAATTCTAGAAATTATCACCTGTTTTGCTGTCAAAATCGACTGCAATTGAAGAATTGTAGTGCTACTATCTCGAAATCGTAGGCAGAAGGTTCCAATTTATTCCAAAAATGAGGTAATTTAAGGTTTAAGAATAATTTTAAGTATAATTTTGATAACGAATTTGACTAGATTTTGCGGTAAATTTTGGTAATTACTAGTGGTAAAGAAGTTGATTTTAACTTCTAATTTTTCATGCAGTTCGAGAAATGTTGTTGTTTTCAATATCTACTACAATGGTAGATTTGTGAGTCATGGAAACAGGGAAGTTACATATGAGGGTGAGTACGTCCATATACTTGAATCAGCTCCTCAAAGTCCATTTAGTAATATCACAAGTGGTTTGAACGTACCCTTGTATGGTCAACGGATTTGGTACAAGTTACCGTACCAAAGTATAAAGGAAACAAAGATTTTGTGCGATGTAAGTGATAACTTCCAGAAAATGTGTGATGCGGCAATGTGCACTAGAATTGTAGATATATACATGGAGCAAGATGAGTGTGAGGAAGATAGAAATGAAGCGGATGCTGAAATTCATAATCTAAATGAATATGAAAATCTATTTGAGCAGACAGCTCGTGTGGAGAATGATTTGGAAGAAGACAGCTCGTGTGGAGAATGATTTGGAAGAAGAAGCTCGTGTGGAAGAAGTTGTTAGTGTGTTTCAAGATGAAGAAGAAAACGAAAGTATAGGAATACTACTCCTGTTTCTGATTATGAGGAAAAACAAAATGAATGCCCATTATCGATGGGTGTGAGGAAGTGGTGAGTTATTGATAAAACAAGTATTTGAAAGTGTGAATGAGTTCAAGGAAGCGGTTCTAGAATATGCGTTGAAAGTTGGATGGAACATCCAATTCAATCGATGGGGAGAATTGAAAAGCGGAGCTGTGTGTGGAGTAGACGTAAGAGAAGGATGTACTCCATGTCCATGGAGAATTTATTATTCTTATGAAGCTTCATTGGGTATATGGATGATTAAGATATTTCAAGACGAACATACATGCTTCAAAAATGGCCATTGCAAGATATTGTCGGATTCGGTGATTGCTAGAATGTTTTGAATGATATGAGAAATGATCCCTGTGTGAAGCCAAAGTTTTTTCAGAAACAAATTTCGGAAAGGTACAATTTGAATGCGTCTAGTGACTAATGTAGAAAGGCAAAAAAAGGCGTTGGACATCATACAAGCAGAATATGATGAACAATATTCACGTATTAAATACTACAACATCGAAATTCATGAGTAAGCAAGTTTGTTTTGCTGAATATTTTTTGTTATTAACCCAAGCTCACAATAACATATTTTTTTATCCGGGTTCAAGTACTGATTTAAAAATAGCTATAGGAGATGGTGGTCTCGATAGGTTTGATAGATTTTACGTTTGTTTTGCTGGACTACGTGAGACGTGGATTGCCTACGGCCAACCAATTTTTAGTATAGACGGTTGTTTCCTGAAATCCATTTCAAAGGGACAACTACTTGATGTAGTTGGGAGAGATGCAAACAATCAGATTTATCCAAATGCATGGGCAATTGTTAATGTCGAGAACACAAAAACTTGGGTTTGGTTTATTCAAAAGTTGAAGATGGATTTCAACCTTGGAGATGGTGAAGGTATTACGTTGATAACAGATCGTCAAAAGGTACTTATCGTATTTAATTTGTAATTCATATAACATCGAGAAAAGTAGATTAATAAAGTCTGTGTCTTTTATTTTCAGAGATTGCTAAATGCAGTTGACGAAGAATTACCAAAAGTGGAGCATCGAATGTGTGCACGACACATTTATGGTAATTTGAAGAAGATATCTACGACAAAAGCTCGTATGAAAAGGTTGTTCTGGCAAGTTGTTGAGAACCACAACATGGCTGACTATGAAGCCAATCTCGAGGAACTCAATACTTACGACATTGCTATATATGAAGAATTCATGAAGCGCAACCCAGAAAATTGTAGTCGCGCTTTTTTCAACACAACGTGGACTTGTGAAGATGCTCTGAATAACTTCTATGAGTCCTACAATAATGCAATTAACAAAGAACGAGAAATGCCTTTAATTGAGATGCTAGAGACAATGCGAAGACAAGAGATGATCCAAATTGATGTAAGGAGGAAGAAGGTCAACACATACAAAGGCAAATGGAGCCCCAAGGTAGGTAAAGTTATTGCATTTGAAGAATTACAAAGGAAATGTGTAGGACAATTGCTGGACCAGTTGGTTTGTTTGAGGTAAAAGAGAATGGTGTAGCATACATGATTAATATGCGGTCGAAATCTTGTAGCTGTAGGAGGTGGGATCTGTCCGGGATTCCTTGCCGTCATGCATTGCGTGTGGTTATAATAACAATTCATACAAAATCGATGATTTGGTTGTTCACTATTACTTAGCCTCGACTTGGAAGAAGCAATACATTAACTCCATCAAACCACTTAACGGTATGAAGTTTTGGAAAAATTCGGGTGAACCAATGATTGAGGCACCGACTAGAGACAAGTCTAAGGGAAAGAAAAGGAATCCTCCAAAACAAGTGAAGGGTGTGAATGACTCTCCAACGAAAGTAAAAACAGTAACAAGACATGGACGTGTTATGCATTGTGGCCGATGTAGGATAGCTGGACATAATGCATTAAAATGTTGTAACGCAGGCAACATAGCAACCACACATCACATGAAACTTCCGACTCATACACACTTCAATATGGAGAAGGTCCAAGCCAACCAAGCCAACCAACCCAAATTCAGGTAATTTCTTATATTGAACTACTTGATTATTAATTATTCTGAATTTTATTCATTTTACAATTTTTCTTGTAGCGAAGTTTTCGCCATGATGCTACGGGATTCTTGCCTTGACTTCATTTTTATTTATGGCCGAATCTGTTTTTTTTTTTTAATATGTTTGCTTTATGTTTTTGTCATTTTGTATGAATCTGATTGTCTTTCTCCACCAACTGTTAAGACTTTTTGTTATTAATGTTATGGTATTGTTATGGCCGAAATCTTCCATTTTGCCTCCTAACTCTAGGATTGCCGAAATTTTGCACTTGTTTTGGTTGGATTTCATGAATGATTGCCGAAATATTGCACAAAATCATACTGTTATGGTCGAATCTTCCATTTTAATGCCTGAAACCAAAACTGAAATCGTCCATTTTAATTTCAAAATTGTTTTATAATCTTCACGAAACCAAAACCTAAATCTTCATGAAATCGTCCATTTTGAACTCGAAATTCAAGTCGAAATCGTCCATCTGAACCAAAAAGTCGAAATCATCTAATTGAATCGAAGAAGGCGAGCTCAAATCGAAGCCCTAATTTTCTGTGTGAAGAACGACGAAGAAGACAACAATGGCGGAAGTTTTTTCGTGTTTGCTGGAGGCATTGAAAACGACATCGTTTTCATTCTATTTTTTTTCTTTTAACTTATTTGAAACGACGTTGTTTTCATTTAACTTAAAAAGGCATATTCAAAACGACGTCATTTTTCATTTAATTCCATTTAAATGAAAACGACATCATTTACAAACAAAATTTTTTTTATAACAAAAACGACATCGTTTTCCGCATTTTCAGATGAGGCACAAACGACCTCGTTTCTTTCTTTGCCATGTTAGTAGGCATATGTATGCCACGTCAGCCCCGTTAACGAAATACAACGCACCGTTACGGAGTTGTTGGTTTTAGCGTACATAGGCATAGTACATGTTGTAATTTTGAATATTTCTTTCGTGCAGGTATGTTTTAGCACACTACGAGAATACATGTTGGTATTATAACACATGGCCTGCGTACATGCATGATTAAGCCGATTCCCCAAGATTTATGGTGGTTTTATAGTTTTTTGTGGTTGTTTTGATTTTTTTTCCATACGTTTTGAATTTTACATTGGTTTTTGAATCGATGTTTTTTGTGTTACAGACTTCATTACAAGTTGTAGACTTCATAACACATTTTTAAAGTTTTAGATGGTGGTTTTAAGATTTTCAATGGTTTGTTTTAAGATTGTTAAATGTTGTTTTGAGATTAATGGTTGTTGTTTTTGAGTTTTTAACAATTTTACATTAGATTTGAATTGATGGTTTTGCAAGATCTAAACGAGCAGACTTTATTACAAGCTGTAGACTTCAGATGCAGACTTCATTACAAATTGTAGACTTCACCAACAAACTTCATTATTAATTGCAGATTTCGTTTTTGTTTTTGTCATATTTAAATGAGGTTTTCTAAACTTTATTATAGCTATCACTAGCTCTCATCACTCCACGTTTTCAGTCAATTTTCAATCAACTCTTGTAAACTTACAATAAGCTTTTAGTTGTATGTCAATCACCTTTCAATCAACTCAGGTCAAATTATGTGGATCCTCAGACAATTATTGCAGACTTCAAACAGCCTTGTGTAGACCTCTAGGCATGTCATTATGGATCATTACCCGCGAGTCCCGCCCCGTTTGACCAACTACAGGGCGGGTGTGGGTCCAATAAAAAAAATTTGTAAGCGGGGCGGGTGCGGGTCGAAGTTTCGGTACAGCGAGGCGGGTACATATCAAAGTTTTATTATTTTGCGGGTTAGTGGGTACCCATAAATTTTGGATCAAAATTAGTTAACCAAAGCCTAAACCAATTTAATTCCAAACAAATTTAATCTCAAACTAATTTAATCCCGAACAGGTTTAATACCAAACCAATTTTACCCAAACCATGACTATAAAACTAAATGACCTATTTTTACATTAGTGATTCTCACACTCGGTCTTTCACAAGCCGCACACAACACACTATGGGAGGAAAATTTTCCGGCAACCTCTGGCCCTTTCCAGCGACCTCCGACCTTAGGTGAGCATTTCTCTCTCAAACTCTCAAAGTCTCTCTCTCTCTCTCTCTCTCTCTCTCTGTCCCTCTCGATCCCTCTCTCTCTCTCTCTCGTTCTCTCGTTCTCTCTCTCTCACTCTCTAGAAGTCTCTCTCTCAAACTCTCTCAATCTCTCTCTGTGTCTCTCTAGATCTCTCTCTCTCTCTATCATTCTCTCTTGTTTTTTGTCTCTCTCTCTCTCTCTCTCTCTCTCTCTCTCTCTCTCCTTAACATCTTCTTCCTCTCCTTTTGTTGCTGGGACTTCCCCTAAATCACAGTTTTGTCTCCGTGTCTAGACATAGGCGGTGACTGGTTGTTAACTTGTTATTGACCAATGCTTTTTTCTCAATTAGGTTGATGCTACTACAAGATTACTTGTAAGTAAGTAAAGTAATTACTGATTTCTCTGCTTATATTGTGTTTTTCTTGTGTGAACTTATGTATGATTATATATCCGTGTGGTTGGCAATGGTGTAATCTAACAATTTGTCATAGTCTTCAATTAACTATCATAATCATTTTTTTAACTTTTGGATGTATAATGTTTCAGGCATAGTTGGTGTATGTTAGTGATTGTCCAAATGGAGAGTGTGCATTTGCCGAAGAATCGAAGTACTGCTACTAAGGAGTCAAGTTTACCACAATCACAAAATCCTTTGGTTAGTAAGACCAAGAGGAAAAAATGTTCAGCAGCATGGGATAATTTTACTATTATCGGTAAAATCAATAGCGAAAATGTTTTTGAACTCAGAACGAAGTGCAATCACTGCACAAAAGACTATGCTTATAAACCACACAAGCAAGTTATATCTAATTACAACCGGCATTCATTAGTGTGCATCAAAAAGTCTCGGGATAGTGATGTAGGTGCTATGCTGCTCAATGCGGATGAAAAATTGCAAGTTAGAAAAATTGATCAAAGTGTTTTCCGTGAAATGGTAACAAAGTGCACAATTGAGCATGATCTCCCTTTCTCATATGTGGAATATAATAGATTTAGGTTGATATGGAAGTATTTTAATGTTGATGTGAAGTTTATAAGTAGGAATACAATTGCAACAGACGTGTTTAAGTTTTATGAGATTAAAAAATCTAAGCTGAAGGTAGAATTTGCTGAAATCCCGGGTAGGATTGCCTTCACATCCGATCAATGGTCTGCTATAACTGTGGAGGGTTATATTTGTTTGACTGCCCATTACGTAGATAAAAACTAGAAGTTAAGGAATAAGATTTTATCATTCTGTGATATGCCTCCCCCACATACTGGAATAGATTTATCTATGAAGATATTAGAAATTTTGAAAGAGTGGGGTATTGAGAGAAAACTTTTTTCGTTGACCCTAGATAATGCTAGTAACAATGATAGCATGCAAAATATTTTAAGGAAATAGTTGGTAATACAAAACGATTTGTATTGTAGTGGAGAGTTTTTTCATGTTAGATGCTGTGCCCACATTCTAAATCTGATTATTCAGGAGGGGTTAAAAGTGATGGGGGATGCATTAAGAAAAATAAGAGACACTATCAAATTTGTTCAAGCCTCAAAAGCTAGCAGTAAACTGTTTGCTAGTTGTGTGGATTCTGTTAGGATCAATCTTAAGGCTGGTTTAGCATTGGATGTGCCAACACTTTGAAATTCAACGTTTAAAATGCTTGATAGAGTTATCAAATATCGGTTTGCATTTGATAGTTATCACGATATTAATCCAAGCTATAGACTTCTTTCCACGAGAGTAGAATGGGATTTAGGGATTAAAATCAGTGAACTATTGAAACCTTTTGATGAGACCTGATTTCAGGTTCATCTTACCCAACTTCAAACTTGTATTTCATGGAAGTGTACAAGATTGAATTTTGGTTGAAAGCTCATGAGAATAGTGAAGCAGATGTTATTTCGGACATGGTTAAGGCTATGAAAGGAAAATTTGATTAATATTGGTATGATTATAGTGAGATTCTTGTCTACATTGATGTAGGATTTCCACAACTTCTGCAAAAAGAATGTTAGTCCAAGTGGAAAATCAGAATTGGATATGTACTTGGAAGAACCACCAGTAGATATGAAGATGTTTGCAAGTTTAAATGTTTTAGATTATTGGAAAGATAATTCACATCGGTTTGGGGATTTATCGAGGATGGCTTGTGATCTTCTCAATATTCCTTTCACAACCGTAGCATCTAAATCTTCATTTAGCACTGGATCTTGGGTGTTAAACAAATACAGAAGTTGTCTTCTCCCAAAAAAATGTTCAAGCCTTGATATGTGCTCGTAATTGGTTTCAAGGTTTCGAAGAATATGACAGTGTCAATGGTAACACATAATTTATAGTATTTCATTTATGATTGCATATTTAAATTATTAATTTTAATTCTTTATTGAACAGATTCAGAGATTGGTGAATCATATGGTTAAGATGATAACTTGCGTTCATTGGGGTCTTTTGCTTCAATTTCGTAAGTTATAAATACTATATTTTTATATGTTTTGAATAATTTTATTTAGTTCATAATTTTGATGTGTAACGGTGAACTTAACTTGTTTATTGATAGGTGAATCAAGTGTGAAATGAGAGATTTTTTAACTGTAGTAAAAGAGTTCAAATTTGTGTAATTTGATGTTTTAAAAATTGAATTTCAATATATTTGATGTATTAATGTTAGATGTATTATTATTTGGATATATTTTAATTAAATATATTTTTAAAAATTTAGAAAATGAAGTTGGTCACGGGTCGCGGGTCACCTACAAATCCGCTAGATTAATACGGAGTGGATACGGGTTTTAAAACATTAACCCATGGATTTTTTGGGTAAAAAAGATTTATGAAAAAAAAATTTCAACCCGCCGCGGGGCGAATCAGGTGGGACGGGTCCGACCTGCTTGACAAGACTACACACTTCAATAAATTACTTTATATTTGAAGTAATTTTTGAGAATTAAAAACAATACAAATATTGTTGTATTTTCTATATTTTATTATCTATTTTGATGTTTTTATAAACTAGAAGATATCATTTGTATCCTTGAACCAGTACGGTATCGAAGTGCTAATGTATGAGAATATTGAGCTCCTCTGCCTGGCCTGCTTTGCTAGTGCGTCCGCTTGCAAATTGCTTTCCCTTGCCACATGTTGTAGTGAGAATTCAGGATAATTCTTCCGGATTGCCTCAAACTCTTCTATATCCGTAACAAAGCCTCGCCATTTCTCCAGTTCTGAGACTATGCTGATTAGGTCAGTTGAATCTGTAAAGAACTTGTTGCAGTAGCGTTGCATCTTGTGTAAGCTTCTCATTGCCCAACGTAGGCTATGAAACTCTGTATGTAGGGGAGTTACCTCTATAGGTGCCTTTTATGTCCATCAGATCGTTTGTACCATCCTGTAGTTTCAGAATCCATCCCAATCCTCCTGTGACCTCCCTCTCTTTCCATGACCCATCCACAAAGTAGGTAGTAGGCCATTGCCCCTCTCTGCCACTTTCTGCAGATGTCCTTCCCTCTTTATACGGATTATCCTGCCTTTTTTACTTTGATGACTGTACCCACAGTTCCCCTTCTCGACGTGCCTTTTCTAGGATTTCCAGTGCTGTACGCGTTACATTGTTGTAGATTTTCTCGTTTCGAGCCTTCCATATGAACCATAAGATCCATGAGAAACAGTATGAATCCGAGTCAGTGGGTGTTACCTTCGTCTTCAGCCGGAGTAGGTAGTCCACATTTCCCCAAAGGCTGTCGAGGGGGAAGGTCGAGGGTGCGGAGGGGATATTGTGATAGTGCCCATGCTTGTCGTGCCGGTGGGCATATGAATAACGTGTGGTTGATACTTTCTGTATTGTCTCCACAGATCTCGCATGTGGCATCATCCCGTATATGCCGGTAATGAAGACGCCCATGGGTAGGTAGCGCCCTTGATAGGGCCTGCCATAGGAAGTGTTGGATCTTCCTCGGAATTCGACACTTTCAGACTGCCTCCTTAAGTGGATTGACAGATGGTCTCTGATTTAAGGTCGGTTTTTAAGTAGTCCCCACCTCTAGAGGGTCTCATAACCCGATTTCACCGTGTTATTCTCCCGTTTTCATGAAGTGCCAGCAGTACTGGTCTTGGATCGTCCGGGTGGACCTCGTTATAGAGGCGATGAGCCTCACATCCTGCTCGGGGAAGTACTTTCTTAGCTCCCTGACTTTCCAACTTCCGCTCCCTGCCTCTACGAGGTCTGATATTCTCAGATCGGGGTGCCGCTGCAGGTTGAGGTTGTTAGGTGGTCTAGGAAGTGTATCCGGTATCCATGGATCTGACCATATATTTGTCTCATCGTTTATTCCTATTATTTTATGTGTCCCTTTGACGACTAGATCTCGGGCCGATATAATGCTTCTCCAGCCATAGGAGGGCCTGTGTGGCTTCTTTGCTTGGAAGACGTGGCAGTCCTTGAAGTAGCATCCCTTCAGTACCCTGGCCACGAGTGAATGGGGGTATTTTTCCAATCGCCACGGCTGTTTGGCTAGGAGGGCTTTATTGAAATCTCCCACATTTTTGAATCCGATTCCCCCCTCTAATTTGGCGAGACAGAGTGTTTTCCACGGGATCCAGTGGATTCCCGACAATGAGTCCCCTTTAGCCCACCAAAAATTGCTGATTGCGCTTGTGATCCTCCTACTCAGCGATTTTGGTAAGAGGAAGCATGACATCACATATGTCGGAATGGCCCTCGCTACTGCTTTCATCATAATCTCCTTCCCCCCTCGGGAGAGTAGTTTTGACGACCATCCGTTTATTTTCCTATTGATTTGGTCCCTCACGTATGAAAATAATGTTGCTTTCGACCCTTTGAGGTTATCCGGGATTCCCAAGTATTTTTCTATTCCTCCCACTCCTTGTATTCCCATTTTCGTCTTAATTGCTGACTGGATGTCTGTTGGTATCTTCTTTCCAAAAACTATGGTTGACTTTTCATAGTTAACTCGTTGCCCAGAGGCTATACAGTATGTGTCCAGGATTTTGGCAATTATGGCGCATTGATCCACCGAGGCTTCACAGAAGAATAGGCTATCATCTGCGAAGAGTAGGTGAGTTATTGGTGGGCTTGTCTGCGCCACCCAAATTCCTGCTATGAGTTTCCCCTCTTCCGCCACTGATAGGTTTGCGATTAGTGCCTCCGTGCACAAGATGAACAAGTATGGAGATAGGAGATCCCCTTGCCTTAGTCCGCGAGAAGGCACTGTTTTGCCTTTCGGATTCCCATTTATGAGGACCCGATAGGTAATCGTCGTGACACACGTCATTATCCAATCCATCCACTTCGTTGAGAATCCGAGTTTCTCCATCAGGGCTGATATAAACGTCCATTCCACTCTATCGTATGCTTTGCTCATGTCTATCTTAATCGCCATGTACTTTGATTGGTAGTTCAATTTTGAACTGAGGGCATGGAAAGCCTCTTGTGCGATGAGGATGTTATCTGATATGACTCGACCTGGCACGAATGCCGATTGCGTTTCTGATATCAGAAGTGGTAGGATTTCCTTCATTCTATTGCAAAGTACCTTTGAGATGATCTTGTAGCAAACATTGCACAAGCTAATGGGTCTGAACTCAGACATCAGTCTGGGTTTTTTTTTCTTCGGGATAAGGCATATATTTGTCTCGTTGAGTGTTAGATCTAATCTTTCGTGCATCATGAATTCTTCTACCAATTCCAGCAAATGGTCTCCCAATATATTCCAATATTTTTGGAAGAATAGTGTCGTCATCCCGTTCGGCCCCGAGGCCTTCTCTGGGTTCATCGAGAAGAGGGCGTCTTTAACTTCCTCTTTTGTTACTGCGCGTTCAAGGCAATGATTCATTTCAGGTGATACTCTGGTGGAAATGTGGGTTAGGGATAATTCCATACGCCCATCTGTGATGTGGAGAACAAGTCGCAGAAGTATTCCACAGCGATTGCTTCCACTTTACTCTCCTTCTCCACCCATGCCCCCTTCTTGTCTACCAGACCTAGTATCCGGTTTCTTGCACGCCGCTGTTTATTGGCGGCATGAAATAATTTGGTGTTCTGGTCCCTTTTTTCAGCCATATCGCCCGACTTTTTTGCTGGCAGAAGATTTCTTCCTCGCGGATAGCATTGCAGAGCTGCTGCTTTAGCTCCACCACCTCTTCTGCGGGTACTATGTCCGAAGACTGTGCGACCTCTAGTCTCTGCTTTAGCTCGTCTACATTTTTAGAGGAGTTCGATGTTTCTCTCCTTCTCCACTTGGATATTGATCGTCGGCACTTGGCTATCCGGTCGGCTATGGTCACGTTGTTATCTTCCGGTGAACCGAGCCATACTGTCTTGACTATTAAGTCAAAGTTTGGTTTGGAAGTCCAACGCTTGTCAAAGCGAAAGCTGTGGGCCTGCTTTTTTGACTGGGCGAGCATCTGCACCCAAACAGGACGGTGATCAGATCCACATAATTTCAAGTATTCCACCATGGTGTGGGGGAAGATATTATGCCACTCCTCATTTCCCATGGCTCTGTCCAATCTGCATCTGATAATTTTTGACCCTCTTTGGCCGAACCATGACATACTATTTCCTTTAAAAAGAAAGTCTATCATACCACAATTCTCGTACATGAGACAAAAGTCCAAAAAGGTGCTTTCTGGGCGGATTACTCCTCCCGATTTTTCATGATTGCCGATGATTGCATTGAAATCCCCAATCATCAGCTTAATATGGTAAGGCGTTCCCAGAAATTGTTACGGAATCTTACTACAGGGTCTCCGTAGATGAATGATATAAAGAATTTATTATCATAAATAGTAGCCATTACATCGATGATATTTTTATTTGAAAACAAAACTTGAACGTTAAACTCCACTAGAGCCATCAATGCAAGGCCTCCACTAAGACCTGATGTCTATACCGTAAAAAGAAAATCATAACCTAAGTAGGCTTGCATATCTTGTATGAACCCCTTATTCTGCTTAGTCTCCATTGAGAAAAGTAGTCCCGTGAACAACGATTTCCGTAATTCCCACAGTCGACGAACTGCCAAGCAGCTCCCTGCTCCTTGGCAGTTCCAGCTTAGGATCATTAGGCATCCTCTGGTGGTCTCTCCTTGACCACCAGATTCTTGGATCCATCATAATTACCCTTACTTGGAGGGTTTGCCTCTGAGGTAGGCATTAGAGATTTTTTCCCTTTTCCCCGCGCGCTTTTGCCTAAATTCTTGGCTTCCCCAAAGTACATTACCGTATGCTTCTTGATTGTGGATGCTCGGTATGGACTTATGCAATTTTCTTCCTTGCGTGGAGCGCCTTGGTAACTCTTATGTCCAGCCTTTTCGTCCCTCTTTTTCCAGTTTTTTTGCCCTATCTGTAAGCATTTCTCTCATAGAAGACATAATCTCCTTTGGATTGACCTGTCTTACGGGGCCATCTGAATTTGTGGCAGCACTGAGTTTTCTGGGAAGGTAGGACCTTGCTTGGAGGAGGACCCTCTCATAATTCTCCAGTTTTTCTGGCGGGCTTTGATGGGACATCAGGTCGTATGGCTGGCCAGGAGACCAGGCTGGCCGACCAGGAAGCTTACCCGAGATAGCCAGGCCATTTGACGCGTTTGGCCCAAGCGGTACCACCGGACCTTCGACCAGCCGGGCCAGACCGACCAACATTTTTGGCGGAGAGGCCCAAACCTCCGGACCAAGTGGTGGCGACGTGGATGACACCGCCGGTCCAATTGGTGACACCGCCGGCTCCGGGATCAACTTGGCCGATTCAAATGACATTTTGGCCAGTACCTCGCACAGTCCAGCCGGTGCAGCCGATCCAGCCGAGTGCACCACCATTTCAACGTCTACACAAGGAGACTCGAACCAGAGAAGCTACCAGCTTTAGGACATGCATCTAGAGGAAGTCTCTACACCAGTGGTGCCAGCAAGAGCAATGACAAGGAGCATATCAAGGGGAATCTTCCACAAATTCAGCTTATAGGTCGACAAGCTCATAGAGGATGATCGACAAAGGACATTGGGCCAGAAGTGCAAAGAAGAGTCCAAAGGCTTCACAACAATGCAAGAGAGGTCAGGGCCCAAAGATTTCTAATCCTACTCCAAGTCGAAGACTAGGAGCAAGACACGTGCATGCCACAAGGTCGGGCACCTTCCATTTCTTGGCCGTGAGGTAAGAAAGGTAAGTTTTCAAATTGGATATTTGCCTCTTTCTGTTTTGCAGGGTAGGATTTAGATTATTTATATTTTTGAGTCAAAGACATTTTAGGAATATGTCCTTTTTTGGTTATGCACTTCTGTAAGCTTTCCATTTGTGCACTTTTGTAAACTTTCCATTTGTGCATTTTTGTAAACTTTCCATTTCTTTTCTTGAGTCGACCCTAGAAGGTCAAGCTGTCGAGCATATTAATAAGGCTCCTTCCAGCATTGTAGTTCGACAACCTTTTTGATAATTAATAAAGATCGAATTTTCTTTCAACAAGTTATTCTCTCAAGAGACTTGTGCGCTTAGAACCTAGTTGAGACAAACCCTCCTAGCTCTAAGTTTGTGATTTATCACAAGGTTCATCACCCCTCGTGTGGTTCACTTCACCCCTCCATCCAATACCAATCAGAAAACTTCTATCCAGAAGGTTAAGGTCGAGTTTCTCACCTAAACATCTCCAAACAGCCCACGCGCATCCAAGCCTTGAATCGAGGCTTGTATCATTTTGGTATCAGAGCTTAAAGCTCCTAAACAAGGTTGTTTCTATCCTTTAACTAGTTTTGTTTTTAGTTCTTGCATTAGTTTACGTCGCATTCAAGAAAAAAAAAACATCAAATTCCAAACCGAGTGCATCTAGCTTTTATGTGTATCACTAGGGCTTAGATTCATTCTTGCATTGCAAATTACGTTTTCCTTTTTGCTTAAATCATATTTCCATTAATTTTAAGTTAAATTAAAGAGAAAAGAAAAAGAAAATAGGAAAATACCAAAAGATTTTGACCAGGACAGCTAGCACTAGTTGTTAAGAAAGTTTCCATTTTTTCAAATCTTCCATTTTTCGAAATTTCCTTTTTTCCCAGTTTTTCCTTTTTGCATTTTTTCAAATTCTTCTATATAAGAAACCCTCCTAATTGATTCTAGGAGCAGAGTAACTTGTTCTATTCTTTATAGTACGCAATGACAGAAGAAAATAGAGATGTAACCAAGGCCATGATGGTCATGTTCACCACCCTCCAAACGCAACTCGCATCAATCGGCGAGAGGTTGGAGAGCGTGGAGAGGCCTGTGAGATTCCAGGCCATAAGGCACGTGAGGGCTGAGCAAGACCGTGCTGAGGGTCCTGAGCACCTTAGAACACGGCACGAACAGGGGGAGCCCCAACCAGGTGGAGATGAGGACGCACAGCCTCATAACTATCACCCTAGGCCGAGAGGACCTCCACGGCAACCAGAAGCAGAAGGCGATGGCTTCAAGCCCTATGGTCATCACCAGAGACCAAAAATGCCCCCTATACATCATGGGGATGGGGATGACTATGCCTACAACCGGGTAAACAATCATGATGTTAAATTAACACCGCCCAGTTTTACAGGAAAAGTAGACCCCGAGGCCTATCTAGATTGGGAGAGGAGGATGAATCACATCTTCGAGCATTACAATCAACCAGGCCCTAGGAGAGTCTCCATGGCAGTAGCACAACTCACGGATAATGCCCTCATCTGGTGGGATCGTGAGGCTTCTGAACAAAGGAGGAGGAGGTTGAGGCTCGTAGATTCTTGGGTCGACATGAAAGACCTCATGAGGCAAAGGTTTGTTCCACCCTATTTCCATAGGGATTTGCAATGGCGTTTTCGTACTCTAAAGCAGGGCACCATATCAGTAGAGGAGTACTGATACAAGCCTTGATTCAAGGATGTATGCGTGTGGGCTGTTTGTAGAAGATTAGGTGAGAAACTCAACCTTAGGCTTCTGGATTGGGGTTTTCTGGTTGGTAAACGGTGGAAGGGTGAAGTGAACCACATGAGGGGTGATGAACCTCGTGATAAATCACAAACTTAGAGCTAGGAGGGCTGGTCTCAACTAGGTTCTAAGCGCACAAGTCTCTCTTGAGAGAAAGCTCGTAGGGAAAAAGTTCTACTTTATTAATAATCAAAAAGGTTGTCGAACTACAATGCTAGAAGGAGCCTTATTAATATGCTCGACAGCTTGACCTACTAGGGTCGACTCAAATAAGAAAAATGAAAGTTTACAAAAGTGCACAAAAGGAAAAAATACAAAAGTGTATAACTGAAAAAGGACCTATTTCTAAAATGTTCTTGACTCAAAAATGTAAAGCAACTAGATCCTACCCTGCAAAACAGAAAGAGGCATATATTCGAATGTAAACTTACCTTAACTCACCTCACGGCCAAGAAATGGAAGGTGGCCGTCCTTGTGGCATGCACGCGCCTTGCTCCTAGTCTTCGACTTGGAGTAGGGTTAAATATCTTTGGGCCCTGACCTCTCTTGCCACTAAAGCCCAAGTCTCTGATGTTCCTTGTGTTGTTGAGAAGTCTTTGGACTCTAATTTGCTCTTCTGGCCCATTGTCCTTAGCTGCTCTTCCTCTAGGAGCTTGTCGACCCATAAGCTGAATTTGTGGAAGAGTGCTCTTGATCTGCTTCTTGTCATTGCTCCTGGAGGTACCACTGGTGTAGATACTTCCTCTAAGTGCATGTCCTGGAGCTGGTAGCTCATTTGGTCCGAGTTCTCTTGTGTAGAAGTGGAAGTGTGCGTGTACTCGGCTGGATGGCCTGTACCGGCTGGATTGTGCGCGGTACTGGCCGGAATGACTTCAGGACCGGCCAAGTTGATCCCGGAGTCGGTGGTGTCATCAGGGGGACCGGCGGTGTCATTCACGTCCCCACCAAGTGTGCCGGAAGCTTGGGCCTCTCCGCCGGCGATGTTGACCGGTCTGGTCCTATAGGTCGAGGGTCCGGCGGTACTGTCTGGTCCGGCAGGCGCACCAGATGGTCCTGCTATCTCGGGCAAGCTTCCTTGTCGGCCAGTCTGGTCTCCTGGCTGGATGTACGACCTGATGTCCTCATCAAGTACTATGAAGAGTTTGAGAGGCTAAGGAACAGGATGGAGCTCATTGACGATGAAGAGGCATTGATGGCACAATTCTTGGATGGACTGCAAGAGAGAATAAGCCGCAAGGTGGAAAGACAAATCTACAATGACTTTAAAGACTTGTTCCACCTATCTGTCCAGGCTGAGCAGCACATCAGACGTAAGAGCCAAGACATCTGAGCAAGCCTAAGACGCCTTGGGCACCAAGGAATAGTCCCAAGCCCGTTGACAAAGGCAAGAGCATAGAGATCGAATCACGGTTCAAGAGCAAGCCTCCTGAGAAAACCCGTGACCAGAGGGAGCCTAGTAAGTCTTCTAACCCTCAAAGATCACGTGACATCACTTGTTTTAAGTGTAGGGGTCGCATACACATCTCAAGAGAATGCCCAAACAACCGGATTATGCTGATTACGGAAACTGGAGAGTATGAATCCCAAGATGAAGCGGACTATGAACCAGAATGAGAATACGGTGACATTGAGTACCCTGATGTGGGGGAAGTGCTGGTCACTAGGCGCATTCTCAGTGCAATGGTAGATCCCTCATAGACCATTCAAAGGGAGAACATCTTCCATAGCCGGTGCACCATCAATGGCAAGGTATGTAACCTCATCATAGTTGGTGGTTCTTGCACTAACGTTGCAAGTGCATATATGGTGGATAAGCTAGGTCTAGAGAAGACAAGACACCCTCGACCATATAGACTGAGATGGCTCAATGACAAGGAGGAGCTCAAGATTCATGAGCAAGTAACCGTGCTATTCAGTGTGGCAGATACCAAGACCAGGTAGTTTGCGATGTAGTACCCATGCAAGCTGGCCATCTTCTGCTTGGAAGGCCATGGCAGTTTGACAAGGAGACAAGGCATGATGGCCGAACCAATCTCTACACCTTTGTGCACGACAAGAGAAAGGTCAGCCTGGCTCCTCTCACACCTGCCCAGGTGATGAGGACATCAGATCGTACATCCAGCCAGGAGACCAGATTGGCCGACCAGGAAGCTTGCCCGAGACAGCTGGGCCATCTGGCACGCCTGCCGGCCCAAGCAGTACCGTCGGACCTTCGACCAATATGACCAGACCAACCAGCATTGCCGGCGGAGAGGCCCAAGCTTCCGGCACACTTGGTGGCGACGTGGATGACACCGCCGGTCCCCTTGGTGATGCCGCCGACTCAGGGATCAACTTGGCCGGTCCTGAAGGTATTCTGGCCAGTACCTCGCACATTCCAGCCGGTACAGTCGATCCAGCCGAGTGCACGAGCATTTCTACTTCTACAACAGCCCACGCGCATATAAATCTTGAATCTAGGCTTGTATCATTTTGGTATCAGAGCTTAAAGCTCCTAAACCAGGTTGTTTCTATCATTTAACTTGTTTTGTTTCTTGTTATTGCATTAGTTTAAGTTCCATTCAGAAAAATAAAAAAAATAACATCTAAACTCATACCGAGTGCATCTAGGTCCTACGTGCATCACTAGGTTCTAGAATCATTCTTGCATTGCTATATTCGACCTTCCTTTTTGTTAGAATCATATATCTATTATTTTAAGTTAAATTAAAAGAAAAGAAAAAGAAAAGAAAAAGAAAATAGGAAAAATACCAAAAGATTTCGAATTGGACAACTAGCAATAGTTGTCAAGAAAATTTCCTTTTATTCAAATCTCCATATATTCGAATTTTCCATTCCTTAGAATTTTCCTTTTTGCATTTTTTTCGAATCCCTTATAAAAAGAAAATCCTCCTAACAATTTAGGAGTAGCATAACTTGTCTTCTATCTTTGTAGTACGCAATGGCAGAAGAAAATAGAGAAGCAACCGAAGCCATGATGACCATGTTCACCACTCTCCAAACACAACTCGCATCAATAGGCGAGAGGTTGGAACGCGTGGAAAGACCGGTGAGATTCCAGGCCATAAGGCACGTGAGAGCTGAGCAAGACCGTCCTGAGGGTCCTGAGCACCTTAGGACACGTCACGAACAGGAAGAGCCCCAGCCAGATGGAGATGAGGACACACAACCTCATAACTATCACCATAGGCCGAGAGGACCTCCACGGCAACCAGAGGCAGAAGATGATGGCTTCGAGCCATATGGTCTTCACCAGACACCAAGGATGCCTCCTAGACATCATGAGGATGGGGATGAACACACCTACAACCGGGTAACTCATCCTAATGTTAAGCTAACTCCTCCAAGTTTTGCAGGAAAAAGTAGACCCCGAGGCTTACCTAGATTGGGAGAGAAGAATGGATCATATCTTTGATCATTAAAACCAACCAGGGCCTAGGAGAGTCTCAATGGCAGTAGCACAACTCACGGACAATGCCCTCATCTGGTGGGATAATGAGGTGTCTGACAGAAGGAGAAAAAGAATGAGACCATAGACTCATGGGTCGACATGAAGGATGTCATGCGACAAAGGTTTGTTCCATCTTACTTTCATAGGGACTTGCAACGTCGTTTTCGTACTCTTAAGCAAGGTACCAAATCAGTAGAGGAGTCCTATGAAGAGTTCGAGAAGCTAAGGAACAGATCGGAGCTCAATGATGATAAAGAAGCATTGATGGCACAATTCTTGGATGGACTCCAAGAAAGGATCAGCCGCAAGGTAGAAAGGCAAATCTACAATGACGTCAAGGACTTGTTCCACCTATCTGTCCAGGCTGAGCAGCACATCAACCGTAAGAGCCAAGACATCTGCAGCAAGCCTAAGACGCCTTGTGCACCAAGCAACATTCCCAAGCCCGTAGAAAAAGGCAAGAGCATAGAGATCGAGTCAAGGTTCAAGAGCAAGCCTCCTGAACCCAACCGTGACCAGAGAGAGCCTGGTAAGTCTTCTAACCCTCAAAGATCACGTGACATCACTTGTTTCAAGTGTAGGGGTCGTGGACACATCTCAAAGGAGTGCCCAAACAACCGGGTCATGCTGATTATGGAGGCTAGAGAATATGAATCCCAAGATGAAGAGGACTATGAAGTAGAAGGGGAATATGGTGACATTGAGTACCCTGATGTGGGGGAAGCACTGGTCACTAGACGCATCCTCAGTGCAATGGTGGATCCCTCAAAGACCATCCAAAGGGAGAACATCTTCCACAGCCGTTGCACCATTAAGGGCAAGGTATGTAACCTCATCATAGATGGTGGTTCTTGCACTAACGTTGCTAGTGCATATATGGTTGATAAGCTAGGTCTAGAGAAGACAAGGCATCCTCGACCATATAGACTGAGATGGCTCGATGACAAAGTGGAGCTCAAGATCCATGAGCAAGTCACTGTGCCATTCAGTGTGGACAAGTACCAAGACCAAGTCGTGTGCGACGTAGTGCCCATGCAAGCTGGCCATCTTCTACTAGGAAGGCCATGGTAGTTTGACAAGGAGACCAGGCATGATGGCCGAACCAATCTCTACACCTTCGTGCATGACAAGAGAAAGGTCAGCCTAGCTCCTCTCACACCTGCCCAGGTACATGAGCTACAACAGCAAATGAGTAAGGAAAAGAAACTCATTAAATCTAATTTTCTCATTCAACCATGTCATGTCCGGAGAGCTTTAGCCTCAAAAGATCTAATGCTACTAATGGTTTTCAAAGAAGTGTTGAATATAGAGAAAGAACAGGTAGAGCTACCTCTTGAAGTAGCAACTCTCCTCAACAAGTTCCAGGATTTGTTTCCAGAGGAGATACCAGCAGGCTTGCTTCCTTTACGTGGCATAGAACACCAGATCGATCTAGTACCCGGAGCAGCCCTGCCCAACCGGCCAGCTTACCGGATGAGTCTAGAGGAGTCCAAGGAGCTTGAGAAGCAAGTCAAGGAGCTCCTGGAGAAAGGCTATGTTCGAGAGAGCCTCAGTCCATGTGATGTACCAATGCTACTAGTGCCCAAGAAGGATGGGACTTGGCGAATGTGCGTGGACTGCCGAGCAATCAACAACATCACTGTCAAGTACCGGCATCCAATACCACGGCTGGATGACATGCTAGATGAGCTGAGTGGAGCCACAGTCTTCTCCAAGATAGACCTCAAGATTGGATACCACCAGGTCAGGATGAAGGAAGGTGATGAATGGAAGACTGCTTTCAAGACAAAGCAAGGGCTATACGAGTGGACAGTCATGCCATTCGGCTTGACTAATGCCCCAAGCACCTTCATGCGCCTTATGAACCAAGTTCTTAGGGCGTACATCAGTAAGTTTGTAGTGGTTTACTTTGATGATATATTGGTTTATAGTAAGTGCCTACGGGAACACCTCACACATCTTGAGATGGTACTTAAAACCCTTCGACAAGAAGAGCTTTATGCCAATCTCAAGAAGTGCATCTTTTGTACTGATAAACTTGTCTTTTTAGGTTTTGTTGTAAGTTCACAGGGCCTACAGGTTGATGAAGAGAAGATTCGAGCCATACAAGAATGGCCAACACCAGGCAACATCAGCCAAGTAAGGAGCTTCCACGGACTGGCCAGCTTCTATAGGAGATTCGTGCCTAACTTCAGCAGTATTGCCTCACCATTGACGGCAGTAGTGAAGAAGAACGTGGGATTCAGCTGGGGAGAAGCTCAGGAGAAGGCATTCCAGGCCTTGAAGGACAGCCTTACACATGCACCAGTGCTAGTCCTGCCCAACTTCAACAAGACGTTTGAAGTGGAGTGTGATGCCTCTGGAATAGGCATAGGAGTAGTGCTAACCCAAGGAGGGAGGCTACTGGCATACTTCAGTGAGAAGCTAGGTGGTGCCTCACTGAACTACCCCACTTATGACAAGGAGCTTTATGCCCTTGTCCGAGCATTGGAGACTTGGAAGCATTACTTGCTGTCCAAGGAGTTTGTGATCCACACTGATCATGAGACTCTCAAACACCTCAGAGGGCAAACCAATCTCAAGAGGAGACATGCCAGGTGGATGAAGTTCATAGAGACCTTCCCGTACGTCATCAAGTACAAGAAGGGCAAAGATAATATGGTAGCCGATGCACTATCAAGGAGGTTTGCCTTGATATCAACCATGGAGGCAAAGGTCCTAGGATTTGAGCACATCAAGGACCTGTACAAGGATGATCCTGACTTTGCTGAGAGCTACAAGGAGTGTGGCACAGGGAGTCATGGCAAGTTTTACATCCATGATAGATTCTTGTTCTGAGAAAGAAGGTTGTGCATACCACAAGGATCTCTACGGGAGCTTATCATCCGAGAAGCTCATGGAGGAGGACTCATGGGCCACTTTGGTGTCGACAAGACTCTAGCAGTGGTCAAGGAGCACTTTTACTGGCCACACATCAAGAGGACAGTAGAAGCTCATTGTGCAAGATGCATCACTTGCAAGAAGGCAAAGTCCCGAGTGCAACTTCACGGGTTGTATCTTCCACTGCCCATACCTACACATCCATGGGTGGACATCTCAATGGACTTCATTCTAGGTCTACCCAAGATCAACCACAAAGATGCAATCTTTGTAGTGGTGGACAGATTCTCCAAGATGACACACTTCATTCCGTGTGCCAATGTCAATGATGCCACGCAAACAGCTGAGCTGTTCTTCAGGGAGATAGTACGGCTTCATGGTGTGCCAAGAACCATCGTATCAGATAGGGACACCAAGTTTCTCAGCCATTTCTGGAGGACCCTTTGGAGGAAGCTAGGCACGAAGCTACTCTTCTCTACCACCTGCCATCCTCAAACCGATGGCCAAACTGAAGTTGTCAACATGACACTATCAACTCTTCTCAGGACTACACTAGGGAAGAACCTAAAGACTTGGGTGGAGTGCCTGCCATTCATAGATTTCACTTACAACCAAGCCGTGCACTCAGCAACCAAGAAGACACCATTTGAAGTAGTATATGGCTTCAACCCTCTCACCCCATTGGACCAAATGCCATTGCCACCAGCTGAGATGACCAAGTTCAACGGAGCATCCAAGGCAGAGTTCATAAGGAAGTTACACCAGAAGGTAGCAGAAAACTTGGAGAAGAGGACCGGACAGTACGTGACTCATGCCAACAAGGGAAGAAAGGAGGTGATCTTTCAACCAGGCGATTGGGTGTGGCTACACCTACGGCAGGAGAGGTTCCCAAACCTAAGGAGTTCCAAGCTAGCACCAAGAGGAGATGGACCATTCAGAATGCTTGAGAGGATCAACAACAACGCCTACCGGATCGAGCTCCCAGGTGAGTTTAATGTGTCCAACACATTCAACGTAACTGACTTAGCCCCTTTCCATGCAGATGAACCAGTTTTGAGGATAAAACCTACTCAATAGGGAGGGGATGATGAGGACATCAGGTCATACATCCAGCCAGGAGACCAGACTGGCCGACCAGGAAGCTTGCCCGAGACAGCCGGTCCATATGGCACGCCTGCCGGTCCAAGCAGTACCGCCGGACCTTCGACCAATAGGACCAGACCAACCAGCATTGCCGGCGGAGAGTCCCAAGCTTCTGGCACACTTGGTTGCGACGTGGATGACACCGCCAGTCCCCTTGGTGATGCCGCCGACTCAGGGATCAACTTGGCCGGTCCTGAAGGCATTCCGGCCAGTACCTCGCACATTCCAGCCGGTACAGTCGATCCAGCCGAGTGCACGAGCATTTCTACTTCTACACAAGGAAACTCGGACCAGATAAGCTACCAGCTTCAGGACATGCATCTAGAGGAAGTCTCCACACCAGTAGTGCCACCAGGAGCAATGACAAGGAGCAGATCAAGAGCACTCTTCCACAAGTTCGGTTTATGGGTCGACAAGCTCCTAGAGGAAGATCGACTAAGGACATTAGGCCAGAAGTGCAAAGAAGAGTCCAAACGCTTATCAACAATACAAGGGACTTCAGAGACTTGGGCTTTAGTGGCAAGAGAGGTCAGGGCCCAAAGATTCCTAACCCTACTCCAAGTCGAAGACTAGGAGCAAGGCGCGTGCATGCCACAAGGACGACCACCTTCCATTTCTTGGCCGTGAGGTAAGTAAGGTAAGTTTTCAATACGAATATTTGCCTCTTTCTACTTTGCAGGGTAGGATCTAGAATATTTACATTTATTGAGTCAAAGACATTTTAAGAATAGGTCCTTTTTCGATTATACACTTTTGTATCTTTTCCTTTTGTGCACTTTTGTAAAAATTTTCTTTTCTTATTTGAGTCGACCCTAGTAGGTCAAGCTGTCGAGCATATTAATAAGGCTCCTTCCAGCATTGTTGTTCGACAACCTTTTTGATATTAATAAAGTAGAACTTTTCTTCCAACAAGTTTTCTCTCAAGAATCTTGTGCACTTAGAATCTAGTCGAGACCAGCCCTCCTAGCTCTAAGTTTGTGATTTATCACGAGGTTCATCACCCTTTGTGTGGTTCACTTCACCTTTCCATCGAATACCAACCCAAAAACCCCTATCCAAGAAGTCTAAGGTCGAGTTTCTCACATAACCTTCTCCAAATAGCCCACGAGCATATAAGCCTTGAATCGAGGCTTGTATCACCAGGTACATGGGCTACAACTACATATGAGTAAGGAAAAGAAACTTATTAAGTCTAATTTTCTTATTCAACCAAGCCATGTCCGGAGAACTTTAGCCTCGAAGAATTTAATGTTACTAATGGTCTTCAAAGAAATTTTAAGTGTAGAAAAGAAACAGGTAGAGCTACCTCCTGAAGTAGCAGCTCTCCTCAACAAATTCCAGGATGTATTCCCTGAGGACATACCAGTAGGATTGCCTCTCCTACGCGGCATAGAGCACCAGATTGACCTCGTGCCCGGAGCAGCCTTACCTAATCGACCAGCCTACCGGATGAGCCTAGAGGAGTCCAAGGAGCTTGAGAAGCAATTCAAGGAGCTCCTAGAGAAAGGCTATGTTCGAGAAAGCCTTAGTCAATGTGTCGTACCAGTGCTGCTAGTGCCCAAGAAGGATGGGACTTGGCGAATGTGCGTGGACTGCCGAGCAATCAACAACATCACAGTCAAATACCGGCATCCCATACCACGGCTGGATGACATGCTGGATGAGCTGAGTGGAGCCACAGTATTCTCCAAGATAGACCTCAAGAGTGGATACCACGAGGTCAGAATGAAGGAAGGTGATGAGTGGAAGACTGCTTTCAAGACAAAGCAAGGGCTCTACGAGTGGACAGTCATGCCATTCGGCTTGACTAATGCCCCAAGCACCTTCATGCGCCTTATGAACCATGTTCTTAGGGCGTACATCAGTAAGTTCATTGTGATTTTTTGATGATATTTTAGTTTATAGTAAGTGCCTACGGGAACATCTCACACATCTTGAGTTGGTACTTAAAACCCTTTGACAAGAAGAGTTTTATGCCAATCTCAAGAAGTGCATCTTTTGTACTGATAAACTTGTCTTTTTAGGTTTTTTTGTAAGTTCACAGGACTTACAAGTTGATGAAGAGAAGATCCAAGCCATACAAGAGTTGCCAACACCGAGCAACATCAACCAAGTGAGGAGCTTTCACAGCCGAGCCAGCTTCTACAGAGGATTCGTGCCCAACTTCAGTAGTATTGCCTCACCATTGACGGCAATCTTTGTAGTGGTGGACAGATTCTCCAAGATGGCACACTTCATCCCGTGTGCCAATGTCAATGATGCCACGTAAACAGCCGAGCTATTTTTCAGGGAGATAGTACAGTTTCATGGAGTGCCAAGGACCATCGTATCAGACAGGGACACCAAATTCCTCAGCCATTTCTGGAGGACCCTTTGGAGGAAGCTAGGCACGAGGCTACTCTTCTCTACCACCTGCCATCCTCAAACTGATGGCCAAACTGAAGTTGTCAACAAGACACTATCAACTCCTCTCAGGACTACACTAGGGAAGAACCTCAAGACTTGGGTGGATTGCTTGCCATTCATAGAATTCACTTACAACCGATCCGTGCACTCAACAACCAAGAAGACACCATTTGAAGTAGTATACGGCTTCAACCCTCTCACCCCATTGGAGCAAACACCACTGCCACTAGCAGAGATGACCAACCTCAACGGAGCATCCAAGGCAGAATTCATAAAGAAGTTACACCAGAAGGTAGTAGAGAACTTGGAGAAGAGGACCGGGCAGTACGTGACTCATGCCAACAAGGGAAGAAAGGAGGTGATCTTTCAACCAGGCGATTGGGTGTGGCTACACCTACGGCAGGAGAGGTTCCCCAACCTAAGGAGTTCCAAGCTAGCACCAAGAAGAGATGGACCATTCAGAGTGCTGGAGAGGATCAATAACAACGCCTATTGGATCGAGCTCCCAGGTGAGTTTAATATGTCTAACACGTTCAACGTAACTGACTTAGCCCCTTTCTATGCAGATGAACCAGTTTTGAGGTCAAAACCTACTGAAGAGGGAGGGGATGATGAGTACATCAGGTTGTTTGTCCAGCCAGGAGACCAGACTGGCCGACCAGGAAGCTTGCCCGAGACAGCTGGGCCATTTGGAACGTCTGCCGGCCCAAGCGGTACTGCCGGATCCTCGACCAATAGGACCAGACCGATCAGCATTGCCGGTGGAGAGGCCCAAGCTTCCGGCACAATTAGTGGCGACGTGGATGACACCGCCGGTCCCCTTGGTGATGCCGCCGACTCCGGGATACACTTGGCCGGTCCTGAAGACATTCCGGCCAGTACCTCGCACAGTCTAGCCGGTACAGCCGATCTAGCCGAGTACACGAGCATTTCAACTTCTACACAAGGAAACTCGGACCAGATAAGCTACCAGCTTCAGGACATGCATCTAGAGGAAGTCTCCACACCAGTAGTGCCACCAGGAGCAATGACAAGGAGCAGATCAAGAGCACTCTTCCACAAGTTCAGTTTATGGGTCGACAAGCTCCTAGAGGAAGATCGACTAAGGACATTGGGCCAGAAGTGCAAAGAAGAGTCCAAAGGCTTCTCAACAATGCAAAGGACTTCAGAGACTTGGGCTTTAGTGGCAAGAGAGGTCAGGGCCCAAAGATTCCTAACCCTACTCCAAGTCGAAGACTAGGAGCAAGGCGCGTGCATGCCACAAGGACGACCACCTTCCATTTCTTGGCCGTGAGGTAAGTAAAGTAAGTTTTCAATACGAATATTTGCCTCTTTCTGTTTTGTAGGGTGATCTAGAATATTTACATTTGTTGAGTCAAAGAAATTTTAGGAATAGGTCCTTTTTCAGTTATGCACTTTTGTACATTTTCCATTTGTGCACTTTTGTAATCTTTCCTTTTCTTTCTTTGAGTCGACCCTAGAAGGTCAAGCTGTTGAGCATATTAATAAAGCTCGTTCCAGCATTGTAGTTTGACAACCTTTTTGATATTAATAAAGTAGAACTTTCTTCCAACAAGTTTTCTCTCTAAGAATCTTGTGCGCTTAGAACCTAGTTGAGACCAACCCTCCTAGCTCTAAGATTGTGATTTATCACGAGGTTCATCACTCCTTGTGTGGTTCACTTCACATTTCCATCGAATACCAACCCAAAAACCCCTATCCAAGAAGTCTAAGGTCGAGTTTCTCACCTAACCTTCTCCAAACAGCCCACGCGCATATAAGCCTTGAATCGAGGCTTGTATCAAGGCCCTTAGGTCCACTCCTCTTGGACCATTCCGCTAGATATCTTCTAAGCGGGGACTCAGCTTCCACCCTCCTGGGTGGAGGAGGGGGGAGAGGTGCATCAGGCGCACCTCTAGAGGATCCTTCCTTGTCTGAGCAGTGTCGTTCGTCATGTGTTATTCGAAAGCATCGATCACAGAACTTAGCCAGCTTTTCGTAGTCGAACGTCACTGTGACTATGTCTCCATTTGCGAACTGCATATCTCGTATGAAGATGAGGGGTTCATCTGCTTGAATGGATACTCTTACTTTTGCCTCGTTAACATCGTATTGCAAGAGCTCTCCCATTGCTTGTCCGATGTCTATGATTGTCTTCTCAGCCCAGTAATGGGTAGGTATCCCCACAACTTTCACCCAGAAGGGAATTGTGCCTGGGAAATCAAACCTTACACTCGGGACCCACCTCTCTAGCGTGGTCATCCATTGATCAAAATGGTAAGGTCGTTTCTCTAGGACTGAGATAATGTCTTTCTTAGAGTTGAACCTGAACATAAACCTCCCTTGTCCCAAGTCCTGACCCTTCACCCGACCCTCACATTGCCATATTGAAGGTAGTAGGGTGATGAAGGTGTCACATTGTCAAAGTGGGTTAAATGAAAACTATTAAAAACACAAATATTATTATAAAATTTTATAAGCACTTTTATACACACTTAAAAACTTAGTGCATATTATTTAATAACAAAAGAGAGCAAGAGAAGTGAATGAAAAACAATAAATCTATGATCTGCAAATTCTAAAAATATGTTTTAACAATTCCATCAAAGACTAAGTTAACTACAAACATTTTTCTCCTCTTTGATTATCCACATAAAAAATTCATGCCTCTATCATATTCCACTCTCCATAGACAACAAATATTTGGACCATTATGTGCAATACAACTAATGAATTTTATTAGATCATCTTAGACATATTACCTACTTTGTATTTCATTTACAAAACATACTTCTCAAGAAGTCTGCTTTGTATTTCACTTTCAAAGCGGACTTCTCCAGAAGTTTGCTTCGTATTTCATTGACAAAACACACCTCTCGAAAGGTCTCATTTATCGAGGAAAAAATCGATTTAATAACAAAAAGGTAAAATTTGCAATTCACCAAGTGTTTTTCCAAAGCAAAGTTCTCGCGAAATCTGCTTTGTCGGGGAAAACCCGCTTCTATGATAAAAAACAAAAATTTGCAATTGACCAAATGTTTTTCTAAAGCACACTTCTGGAGAATTCTTTGTTTTATCGAGAAAAAAACCACTTTGACGACAAAAAAAGAAAAATTTGTAATTGACCAAGTGTTTTTCCGAAGCAGACTTCTCGAGAAGTTTGATTTGTCAGGAAACAAACCGTTTTGATAACAAAAAAGAAAAAATTTGTAATTGACCAAGTGTTTTTTCCAAAGCAAAATTCTCGAAAAGTTTGCTTTGTCGGAAAAAAACCTCTTTGATGACAAAAAGGTTAGTTTTCTACAATTAACCATGAATTTTTTTCAAAGCAAACTTCTGCTTTGTATTTTATTTATAAAACATACTTCTCGAGAAGTTTCTTTTGGGCAGAATAAACTGTTTTTGTCACTGAAACTTCTCGAGAAGTCTGCTTTGATTGGAATAAATCTCGTAGACCTCTCAATAATTCTGATTTGGTGACAAAAAATGTTAGTTTTCTGCAATTGACCATGAATTTTTTAAAACAAACTTCTCGGGAAGTCTGGTTTGCTCAGAATAAATCTCGCAAATTTTTTGAGAAGTCTGCTTTGGTGACAAAAAAAGTTAGTTTTTTGTAATTAACCATGAATTTTTTCCAAAGCAGAATTCTCGAGAAATCTGTATTGACCGGAATAAATCTCGCAAACTTTTCGAGAAGTCTACTTTGGTGACAAAAATGTTAGTTTTCTGCAATTTACCATGGATTTTTTCCAAAGCACACTTCTCGAGAAGACTGTTTTGACCGGAATAAATCTCGCAGACTTCTCAAAAAGTTTGCTTTGATGAAAAAAATGGTAGTTTTCTGTAATTGACCATGAATTTTTTTCAAAGCAGACTTCTCGAGAAAACTCCTTTGGCCGGAATAAATCTTGCAGACTTCTCAAAAAGTCTACTTTAGTGACAAAAAAGTTAGTTTTCTGCAATTGACTATAAATTTTTTTCAAAGCATACTTATCGAAAAGTCTGTTTTGGTGACAATAAAGGTTAGTTTTTCTGTAGTTGACTATGAATTTTTTCCAAACTAGACTTCTCGAGAAGTACGCTTTGGCCAGAATAAATCTTGCAGATTTCTCGAGAAGTCTCCTTTAGTGAAAAAGGTTAGTTTTCTACAACTGGCCATGAATTTTTTCCAAAACAGACTTTTCGGGAAGTATGCTTTGCTCAGAATAAATCTCATAGACTTCTCGAGAAGTCTCATTTGATGACAAAAAGGTTAGTTTTCTGCAATTGACCATGAGTTTTTTTCAAAGCAGATTTCTCAAGAAATCTGCTTTGACTGGAATAAATTTCGCAACTTTTCGAGAATTCTGCGTTAGTGACAAAAAATGTTAGTTTTCTGCAATTGAGCATAGATTTTTTCCAAAGCAAACTTCTCAAGAAAACTGTTTTGACCGGAATAAATCTCGTATACTTCTCGAAAAGTCTAGTTTGATGAAAAAATTTGTTAGTTTTCTGCAATGTACCATGAATTTTTTTCAAAGCAGGCTTCTCGAGAATTATGTTTTGGCCGGAATAAATCTTGCATACTTATCAAGAAGTCTACTTTAATGACAAAAAGGTTAGTTTTCTGCAATTGAACATGAATTTTTTCTAAAGCACACTTTTCAAGAAGTCTCCTTTAGTGACAAAAATGTTAGTTTTCTACAATTGACCATAAATTTTTTTCCAAAGCAAACTTCTCGAAAAGTCTGCTTTGACATGAATAAATCTCGCAGACTTCTCGAAAAGTCTACTTTGGTGACAAAAAAGTTAGTTTTCTGCAATTGACCTTGGATTTTTTCCAAAATTTTTTTCCAAAGTTGATTTTTCAGGAAGTCTGCTTTGGCAGCAATAAATCTTGCAGACTTCTCGAGAAGTTTGCTTTGGCCGGAGTAAATATTTTTTCACTAAAGTAGACTTCTCGAGAAGTCTGCGAGATTTATTCTGATTAAAACATACTTCTCGAGAATTCTGCTTTGGAAAAAAAATCATGGTCAATTGTAGAAAACTAACCTTTTTGTCACCAAAGCAAACTTCTCGAGAAGTTTGCAAGATTTATTCCGATCAAACCAGACTTCTCGAGAAGTCTGCGTTTGAAAAAGTTCATGGCCAATTGCAGAAAACTAGCCTTTTTGTCAGTAAAACAGACTTCTCAAGAAGTCTGTGAGATTTATTCCAATCAAAGCAGAATTCCCGAGAAGTCTGCTTTGGAAAAAAATCATGGTCAATTGCATAAAACTAACTTTTTTGTCATCAAAACGGTTTTTTATTGACAAAGCAGACTTTTCGAGAAGTCTGCTTTGATAATAAAATACAAAGTACACTTCTCGAAAAGTCTGCTTTGATAATGAAATTTAAAGTAGACTTCTCGAGAAGTCTATGATGTGGAACAAGAAAATCATAGATAGAACATGAAATCTAACATTGGATCTTAATTTTTAAGCTGAGCGACTTCAACGATGACGGATATATTACTTTCAGAAGCTTGTTTTAACGAATAATGATGATCTTTTGCGAAATTGGAAGCTTTTGAAGATAGTGTGAGGAGAGAAACCGGAAGAAAATGTAAGAGAAAATGAAAAAAATTGAGATGAATGAGATTTGATGAAGAAATATAGCTAAATGGTGGATGTATCAATGGCATTAATTAAGAGCTTCTAACAACCATGATAATGGTTGTTCTGTACAACGAAAAAGATGACATTTTCGTAATATTTTTGAAAAGTTTGTTCATAATAGTATTTTTATATATCTTTTTAAAATAATTATAAAGTAACGGCAAAAGTTGTAATAAAATTATTGTTGAAAGATAAAAAAAAATAATAAAAGGTTAGTTTTGAAAAAATAAATTTAAGAGAGTTAAACTTGTAATTAGACAAAATTTTTAGCTCATTTTTACAAATCGCCCATTTATCTTTGAAGAAAGAAATCATTTAAGGTAATAAGAATTTTTAAACAGTTTAGTATACATTAAATTTTTAGATTTGTTTAAATGCAATACATAAAATTATAATAGAAAATATGTTTTCATCTATTTATTTAGTAATAGAAAAATGCATTTATAGTAAAGATCAATTCTTACATACTTAATTCAAAAAAAAAGAAGAAAACATACATAGACAACCAAATATTAGTGTTATGTAAAGTGAACACATAACTGAGAGAAAAGTTATGACATACCACACAAAACTATATGAAATGAAGGTAATTTTCAACTAAATGCCATTGAATAAAAAGATCGAAATCTAAACAAAAAACGATAGTAGATGATAATTTGCAAAGAAATTGATGAGAAATCACTTATAGATGAGAATTTGCAAAGAAAAAATATTTAATATCATCACTGTTCGATGTTTTTCAAAGAATAGAGGGAGAACTAAAAATAATTAAAAATATTTTACTCTTAGTTTTTAAATAAAAATCATAAATATTTTACATATATTAAATGGTCATATTATTTATGAGCTGAACGATAAAATATATAAAAATCATGTGTACCATTTGTAGCATATTTTTAAATAAAAGTTCAATAATACACCACAATCAAATTATTGGAAATGTCCTGAAATCATTTGTATTTTACTCTAATTAACGTTCTATTGTCGAAGTTTTGGAAATCATACAATATTAGGTGGTTATATTTTGTTAGAGACCGCTTATATAATTTATAGGTATAAAAACTCATTGCTAAAACTATATGATCTTATAAGATCACATACCTAAGCAAGTTAGACCAAATATAATTGGATTTAATTTAGATTAAACCAGTATTGGTCTTCAGAAATTATATAATAAATAGTTATAATAATAATTTTATATATGATATTTATTATTATTAAGTAAATCTTAACTAAGTTAAGATGCCATTAATTGATTAGTTTTGGGCTCATATAAATATCATGTAATTACGGTTAATGAAAACCCAATTTTGGACAACCACAATCTTTTCTAAAGAGAGAAAGGTTATTTCTTGTGTGAGAAACTGACCGATCAAAATTTTAACGCGAGAGACGAATAGTTCGTCAGGTTTTGAGATCTAATCTCTACTACACTAATATTCCGTGTTAGATTTAATTTGTATGCGTGTGGATACCGATAAAAGCACATCACTTGGAATGCTAAAATAAGTTTGAATCAATCTAATTTTATTTTGCTATAGAATATCTAAGTATATTCAAAATCCTATGATTTATATTTAATTTAATATTTGCATAAATCCTGGCACTTTAATTAGTAATTAGTGTTTATAAATTGTTATAAACCGGTTCAAATTCCAACAGTGGTATAGAGTTTACTACACAATATTAAAATTTAGATCTATATTATGTTATATATTTGATATAATTATGCTATTTTTTTAATTAATATGAATTGTGTGAACATTATAATTTGATTATATTTGTCTAAATAATCTACTAACTACGTGATATGATCTTGTAAAATTTATATTATATATGGATATATGGATATATATATATATATATATCAAATTATATATTAAAATTTTAATATAAGATGATATAAGTATAAAGTGAATCTCTTATAATTATCTAATTTGATAATTATAATATATGTATATATAGATATACATATAAACTATTTTTTATAATTAAACTAATCTGTTTTAGATTACTTATTTGATTTGAAATCATCTTTTACCAACAAAGTTTATTTATTTGTTTCAATCATAATTTGATTATGATTTATAACACAATTTTTTCTTTTTAATTTTTAAAATCTTTTTATAATTCTAAATTTGATTAAGATTTCTATAATTTTAATAAACAGGATAGTTATAAATAAGTGAGTATTCTAATTAGATTAGAATTTTTAAATCTAATTTGATTAGATTTAGGGCAAATGTCTAAAATAGCACATTTCTAAGTTTTTGTTCCAAAAATAGCATCATTAGTTCAAAATTTCTAATAATAGCACAAATTTAACATTAAAATGCATTAAAACTATATTTTAATAGAAAAAAATTAAACCCTAAATTGGAAATAATGAACCCAAATACAATACTTTAAGTTTATGTATAATTTATTTAGAATAAATAAATATTTTTACATAAGTATTTGTGCTATTTTTGGAAATTTAATTTTATTATGCTAGATTTGGAAGAAAAACTTTAAAATGTGTTATTTTAGGGTATTACTCTTAGATTTATTTCAACTTTTAAATTATAAATATTGTCCAATTAAAACATATTAGGTATGTATTAATTGAAATATTCTTTAATAGTTTATTAGATATAAATTTAAATAAAGTATAGTTTAGACAATATATAGTTCGTCAATTAATAGCAAATATTTTAATGTCTTTCCAATTTTATCAACTGTCAAAACTTGAATCGTTATATGGCAGGTCTACCAAAGCAGCGATGTATAACTATTTAAAAATGAGACAGATGGTAATAGTTACCATATGAAACGAGATTGATTTAGTTGATTAGGCTATCAAAAACGTTTTTAGACTTAGTGACATAGGATTGGATAAGACAAAAAAATGTCGTCTACAACCAAAAATTATATTGGATATAATCAGCAATGTGTTGTTTACCTAATTAGCTAGATATTTAAGAGTAGAGTCAATGTTCACCTGAATTCTGGTGAAATATAGATCTTGGATCATTACATTCATTTTGAAGAAATTTTGTTTTGAGTTTAATGTATGTCTTCTTAACTTTTTTGAGAATTCACAAAATTTCCTGAACATCATACTAACTTATGCTTTTCTTTCGCTAATTATATCAAATCCTCAAAGTTTCTATTCATTGCGATATATCCTTGAAAAAAAATATCGAATGGATTAAACCCTTTTGAATACTTGAAAGATTTGGAGAAGAATAAGACATTTGAAATTTCTTCATTGGATATCTATGTTATAGAAGTAAATGTTACTACTTTTGGTTCTCATTGGGTATCTATGTTATAGAAGTAAATGTTACTACTTCTGGTTCTACTCCTTGAGTATTGAATATCGGCTATGGTGCTCACATTGTGTGAATATGTAAGGTCTAAATGTTAGTAGAACTTGAGAAGAAGTACAAGTGGACTACGTGTAGCTGATGGAGCAAAGGCTGATGCATTATCCGTGGGTACATATTCATTGTCTTTACCTTCAGACATGGTTTTAGAACCTTAAAGTTTCTATTACGTCCCTGTTATAAACAAGCATCTCATCTCCATTTCATATTTGGGCATGGAAGGTTTTCATTTTTCGAGCAAAAACAAGTGTAGTTCATTTGATTGTGATGAAGTGTTCTATGGTAGCGTTCAATTGGAGATTGCACTTTTTGTTCTAAACCAAAGTATGTAAATCCATAATGTTCGTATCAAGAAGTGTCTAATGATTTAAAGCCAACTTTTCTTTGGTATTTTCGTTTGGGCCACATACACGAAACGCATTCAGAAGCTTCAATGATAGATTTTTGAGCTCATATGATTATGAATCTTATGAGACGTGTGACTCTTGTTTGTTTGGGAAAATGACTAAAGCCCCATTTATTGGACATAGGGAAAGGGTTAGTGACTTGTTGGAACTTATACATACACAATGAGTTTGAGCACCAGAGGAAACTACTAGTACTTTATCACATTTATGATGACTTTAGTAGATATGGTTATGTGTATTTTATGAAACATAAGTCAGAATCCTTTGAAAAGTTCAAAGAATTCCAGAATAAAGTACAAAATCAATTAGGCAAAACAATTAAAGCTCTTCGATCAGATCATCTCAAATAGTTTGGAATGTTTCACAACTCATTCATCCAGGAACACCATAATGGTGTGGTGTGTATGAAAAGAGAAATCAGACTTTATTAGATATAGTTCGATCAATGATGAGAGATTCGAGACCGCTGGTCCGTCAGAAGTTTCAGTTTCTAGAAGATAAATCTTATGGAAATTCTGGAGGTAGCGCTGCCAATTCCTAGATGTGTCCAAATAATGGGTGACAAATCATACGGTTTATGAGATGAGGGATAATGTTACTGTTCCAGAGGTTGGTGGATCTGTGACTAGTTTGGAAATAAAATCTTCAAAGATGACGACATGGTATTGTGAGACAGAGGAGGAGGTTAATCTCCAGTGGATTTAATGATAAATTTCGAATTATCCGGTGTTCATCGTAGAAAAGTAGCCATGAATCAGATATATGTGACCAACGAGTGTTAACCCGAAATATAATTTTACCACAAACGAATATGCAAGAAGGGGTAAATACGTTGGAATTGGGTGAAATTAAATAACCTCTTTGGGGCTTCTTAGAGGACATGTGTTGTAGAAGGAGAAAAATTTGGGAAAGTAACCTAAAGTAAACTTCACAACTAGTGAATAAGATGCTACATGTGAGAAAGAAGATAGGTCGCATCCCTTTATGCAATGTAAAAATATGAAACAAACCTTTTTGGCGTTTCGAGAGAAAAAAGAAGGTGTAAACAGCGTACAAATGATTTGGGGAATAATGTTACTACGCCAGTTTTGGAGACGATTCCTAAAAAAGAGAAAACCTATTAAGTTTCTAAGGTTCTGGTGGTTAAAGAGAAACCACCAGAGAAGGAATAATGTTGCTTGATGGAATTTTCAAGGAGCTAGTAGTTATTTGGTAATTCGGTGTTTGCGGAAATTATAGAAGTCGTTGTTTTCTGGAGATAAAGTATGACCGTAATTTTCTTCAAGATTCTAGAGCACATTAGGTTGTGATTTTCCTTTTTATACTTTAGGACTTAGTGGCGGTTTGGCACAGTTGGCTTTGGTCGAATTTCAAGTCAAAGTTTTATTTTTTTTTATTAAAAATGTCATTGATTTTAATGGTGACTGTTGATGGAAAAAAATCTTTTTTGTTTATGGTGATTTATATTCTATATTTCATAATAATATTTGAGAACGTTTAATGCGTATAAACTTACTCCGCTTGGGGTCTTGCAGTATGTTGGGTGATTTCAATGAGATTGTTGAAAACAATAAAAAGATAGGTGTGGCCGGGTTCAACCCGAGAACTATTTCTTGGATTTTTATCTAATAAAAAAAATTATTTTCCTTTCCGAAGTAATTGCCTTTCGTGGATTGGTCGAAGGGATACAAATGCGATTCGCTATCGTTGTGATAGGGCAATGAGGAATGAAGATTATCATAATATGTTTTCTTCGACACTAGTAGAATATCTTCGTTTTAGAGGATCTGACCATTGACCTGTTTTAGTGAATATTTGTTCAAAAGTGATTAAAGGGAAGCATTTATTTATATTTGACAAAAGGTGGCTGGAAAAACCGGATTTTGAAAACTTTATTCAAAGCAGTTGGTCACACTCGAATGATTAAACATAAATTTTTTTCATCGAATCAAAAGATGTTGTAGTCCATTTCACAATAGAGGAAATCTTAATTCTTCTATGGCCATAGACGAACTGAAAAATAAGCTGGAAAGCGCACAAACATATGACTCAGTGTTAATAGAAGAAATTTTAAAGACTCAAAACAACTTTGTTTGGTTATGCATCAAGAGGAGTTTTGTGGTAACAAAAGTAGAATATTTGGTTCAAAGAAAGAGATTAAAACATCAAATTTTTTAATTTTTCTATCAGACACCGCAGAGAAATAAATCACATAATCGGTCTTAAAAATAGTATTGGAGTTTTGACAAAAAAAAGAGTAAGATCAAAGCCATTATCCTTGCTTATTTTACAGATATGTTCTCTACCTCTTCAGTGACAAATTTGGAGAATTCTCTTTATCGCTTACCAACTTTTGTCACACCAGAAATAAATAAGATAGTGACAATAGAGGTTTTGGCAGAAGAAGTGAAGGGTGTTGCTTTTGCAATGCATCCATAAAAATTGCTAGGACTTGATGGTATTACCGCATTGTTCTATCAAAAATTATAGAATATCCTTGGAAACAAATAGTCTAGATGGTTCAAAAATTTATGGGGTTCAGGAAACTAAAATAAAAGATGAATAAAACAAAGGGCAAATGTCTAAAATAACACATTTCTAAGTTTTTGTTACAAACATAGCATCATTAGTTTAAATTTCTAATAATAACACAAATTTAAGATTAAAATGCATTAAAACTATATTTTAATAGAAAAAATTAAACCCTAAATTAGAAATAATAAAACTAAATACAATACTTTAAGTTTATGTATAATTTATTTAGAATAAATAAGTATTTTCACATAAGTATTTGTGCTATTTTTGGGAATTTAATTTTATGATGCTAGATTTGGAAGAAAAACTTTAAAAAGTGTTATTTTAGGGTATTACTCTAAAACAAATATTTGTTTTATCCCCAAAAAACAGCTTTTACAATGAAAGTATTTAGACCAGTCATTATATGCAATATTTGTTATAAAATAATATCTAAGGTGTTGGGCAACAAATTAAAAGAATTTCTTCCTTTTTAATCTTTGAAACTCAATCGGCCCTTTTGACGATCTATTTCCCCCTCGGAAGTATCATATAGCACTACGTCTACCCCAAACCAAACGATAAACTTAAATACACATGAGTACAAAGTCGTAAGCATGAATCCCCCTAAATCGAAACTTCGAATCAATTTTTCCACAAATGTTGGTTTCCTTGGTTCACGACATGTACCCAGATTCTAAACCATTTAACCGAAAGAGTAAACCGAAACCAACCCGTGACCCGCGTCTTGACCAAACCCATGACCCATATCCAATTTTCCCCAATTTGCCTAAGAACCCTAAATCCCCAATCGAGTACCTAAATCGATTTTAGGGATTTTGGAGAACTCGAAATCGTGAGGTGAGATGAGTAATGCTTCTGAAATTTCAATTGGATCATCGAGTGGGCATGGGAGAGGAAGATTTCTGGGTTTGCCAAAAGCATGTTGGTGTGGGGCAAAAGTCGCGTCGAAGACTTCGAAATCGGAGTCAAATCCGTACCGAAGGTATTTGAGGTGTTCGTTTGCTGCATCAAACAAGGTAGTTCGATGGTAGTGTGTAATTGTTGTTTTAAAACCTAATCGATTTCAAATGCTCATGTTATTCGATTGGTTGAGTTGATGAATATTTTTGTTGTTGTGAAGTTGATGAATGATACCCACATTTTCAGTTGGGTTGATGAAGCATTGATAAACGAGATTGAGACATTACAGAAGAGAAATTCAACAGTTGAAGAAGAATTGAGAATGTTGAGAAATGAGAGAATGGAGGGTGAAAAAATGGTGATTGAGAAGGTTAAAGCGAGAATTGAAGAAGAGATCTTAAAGAGAGTGGAAGCACAACTCGAGGAAGTAAAAACCACGATGAAGAAGATGATAGTTAGTGTAGTTCTTGAATGTATGGTCATCATTGGATGCATTTTAGTGTCTTCATAGTTTTAGAAGTAAAAAACACTATGAAGAAGATGATAGTTATGTTTGTTCTTGGATGTTTGTTTCAAATCTTCCATTTGCCATTGTTTTAGTGTCTTTTATGTTTGTTCAACTCTGAAGAAAATTTTCCATTTGTTTTGTGTTTGTTGCAAATCTTCCATTTGTTTTGTGTTTGTTGCAAATCTTTCATTTGTTATGTTGAATAGATTGTAACATAAGTTGAATAGGTTGTAACATAACTTGAATAGGTTCATACATAAGGATAATAAAGGCATCCGAAGATTGCCAAACCTACAACCAACATTGTCTAAAACCACCCAAAAATCATCCAAAAACCATCCGAAAACAACATTGCCTAAACAACATCCGAAAACAACATTGTCCAAAAACCAGCATACCTACTATCCAAAAACCAGCCTACCTACTGTCCAAAAACCAGTCTACCTACTGTCAAAAAACCACCTTGCCTAAACATTGCCTAAACTATAGCTTGAGAAGGTCCCCCTTGAGAAGGTCCCCCTTGAGAAGGTCCACCTTGGGAAGATACCACTTGAGAAGGTCCACCTTGAGAAGATACCACTTGAGAAGATTGTCCTTGATTAACCTGTAATACTAACCAAATTAGAGATATATTACAAGTAGTTATTCAAATAAACTATAAATAACACATAACCAAACCTGTAAGGAATCCTTCTTATGAAATCTGGAAGTGTGATTAGCTTCACCACATATACCACAGTGCATAATCCTTTTCTTCTGCTTTGGTTGCATCTTCGTTGGTGACTCATTTTGGCCCTTTTTCCTTTTTTTTTATCCTTCTTACTTACCTTTTTTCTTCCAGGTTGTGGCGGCTCAGGAGGTATATGCACGTCTGGAGCATGTGTTGAAGGCCAAAATCTATACCCTCTCATCAGAACAATACCCTTTGAATAGTTTCTCCTCCATGTGGATGTCCGGAACCAATGGTAGACAAAATCTTCAGGTTGAAGCTTCTTAGATAAGATGACTCCATAGGCATGTTCACAGGGAATTCCACAAATGTCCCACTTCTTGCATGTACAAGTTCTTCTTTCCAAGTCTACAAGGAAAGAACAACCACTCAAGTATGCCTCATACATACCGTTTGTGCATCTTGTTATTCTGCATTCTGAAGCATGCTTCAACTCTACAGCAAGAAAGCTTTGAACATATGGTGTACATATCCCTGAAAAGAACAGTTATTAGTACAATTTTACAGAAAAATTAGGTTAAAATAACATTCGATAGACAGAAGCACAAACCTGTATGAGCATTCGATATGAAACCTCTTTTGGCTATATGAGCCATTGCAAGTCTTCTCACTATCTCTAGCATTGGCACAAAGAGCTTCTCCATTGCCTTTACTATGGAACTGTTAAATGACTCTGTGGAGTTGTTCTCCACATCCTCACAATAATTTCCAAGCTTGTAAAATGCCCTGCACCATGTCCTTGGATTCGAATTCATCACATCATTGTACACACCTGTGTCGTAGTTGAAGAGTCTGTCCAAATTATCCATATAGTCAGCCTCGTTATAGCTCCACGCCAAATTCCAAATCAGAGGCTTCATCTGCTTTTTGCTTCCATGGTTTTTCTTCAAATTCCCATAGATGTGTCTCACACACATTCTATGCTCCATCTTAGGCAGCTCTAGCTCAACAGTTCTAATCAATCCCTGCAACATAGCCACATAATATGGATTAAAATCCCATATACAACAAACTAAAAACCACAATACTTAATTACCTTTTGACGATCAGATATCATAATGTAACCTTCACCATCGAGTAGGTTAAAATCAATTTTCACCTTCTTCACAAACCATAACCAATTGTCTTTGTTTTCAACTTGTACAACCCCCCATGCTATTGGATAGATAGCATTATTTGCATCTCTCCCTAAAGCTACCAATAGATGACCTTTCATTTTGCCTCTTAAGAAGCATCCATCAACTCCTATAAGTGGTCTACAAGTCTATTTCCATGTCCTTCTGATAACATCAAAACAAACATAAAACCGGTTGAAAACATCTTCACCTTCTTCATTTGTCGAAGTGTCAATCTCAACAGTCGAACCGCTGTTAGAATGCAATATCTCAGCACCATAATCTCGGAGACGCGAGAATTGCGTATCATACTCCCTCTCAATCCATTTCAAGGCCTTATTTCTCGCAGCTTGACATTGTGGCCTTGACACTTTAATCTTCCATCTTTCTTGAATAAGTTCTTCAAGCTTCATCGGCAAAAAATAATATGGCTCTTCTCTAATTTTATCGATGAATAACCTAGCTATCACTGGAACTTTCACCATTTCACACTCCCCATTCGGCACACAACTATGTTCATCCTTTAATGTCCTAATCTTCCATAATGCCGAATTCGAATGCACAAAACAATACACTTGCCATTTACAACCCTCACTACCAACACACTTAAACCCTATTTTCTCTTTGTCATACCTGTATTGTTTTATGTTGCGGCCAGTTCGAAGTGCATAGTCGAGAACCGACTCCTTGAATGCAACTCCATTCACAAATGTTTGCCCCGGGTATAATCTCCCATCGCCGCGTCTTATGTTTGTTCGTTCACTCTCCGGAATCGTTTCTTCTTCATCACTTGAGCTTTTTGGGTATTCGTCGTGCAAGATTGGAGGTTCATCGTGAAAACCCTCCACGATTTGTTCGATTTGAAAATCGTCACGGTCTATTGCTTCTTCATCGATTTCGAACACATCTGCTTCGTCTTCACGCACAACTAACGACATCGCTTTCTCTTCTTCGATTTTTCCCTTGATTTCTCTCGATTTCTCTCAATTTCTGTTCTTCGATTTCTAGGGTTCGAAATTGGGGAGTTTTTGGGGGATTTTCGCGATTTAGGGTTAATTCGGGTCGGATCTGGGGGATTTTTTGGGGGATTTTTCGGGTCAGATCTGGTTTTTGGGTTAATTCGGGTTATCGGGTTTGGTTAAGATTAAAATCTGGGTTATCAACGGTTTACTGTTTAGGTTTCGAAACAGTAAACCAATATTAACCATAATTATGTGTTCTAACGTTTACAACTTTGTTATAGGGGGTAAATTAGTTTCCAACTTTCGGTTGAAGGGGATTCATGCTTACGACTTTGTACTCATGTGTATTTAAGTTTATCGTTTAGTTTGGGGTGGACGTAGTGCTATATGATACTTCCGAGGGGGAAATAGATCGTCAGCCCATATTTTTATTGCATAAGAATGCTTTCACGCATGGAATAAGAAAGAAAAATCGCAAAAAAAATTTATGGCAATTAAAACTGATATTAGTAAATCATATGATATGGTAGAATAGAGCTTTCTTCGACTCTAATGAAAAAGATGGATTTTGAAGATAAATGGTTATCATGGATAATGTGTTGTGTGGATTTAATTTCATCCAATTTTTTGTTAATGGTACTCCCATAAAAAATATTGTTCTCACAAGAGGTTTGTGGCAAGGACACCCTCTATCACACTATTGATTCATTTTATTTACATAAATACTCATTTCAAATTTAAAAACAGTAGACAATGCTAAGCTTTTGTATGGATTAAGGGTTGTTAAACCAAATCCACCGATATCCCACTTACTATTTGCAGATGATAAATTATTTTTTCCAATTATCGGTGGAACAATGTGAGAATTTATGCAAAGTGTTTACTACTTATAGTAATGGATTGGGACAGCTTATAAATTTTGACAAATCTGCCACTAATTTTGATAATATGATCCCCGGTGAACTTAAATCAATTATTAAAAACGTATGAAGATAACAGTTGAAGGAGGAGGGGAGGGAATGGGAAAATATTTGAAGTTGCCTAAGAACCTTCAAGATTTCAAAGCCCAATTATTTGCTTATGTGAGAAATAGGATACAACATCGCATTAATGGCTGGACAACCAAATATTTTTCTCGAGAAGGTATATAGCTGATCAAATATTTGTATGTGCTGAAAGCATATGCAAAATATTGTCAAGTGCATTCACCAAATTTTGGTGAAGTAATGGACACATTTCTAATGGGATTCATTGACTGACATGAAATAACTTATGTCTTTCTAAGGCAAATGGTGGTATTCCTTTCAAATCATTTGAGGATTTTAATCAAGCTTTACTGGCAAAGCATCTACGGCACCTTAAGTGAATTCTGTCGTCTGTAGCAAGCATGTTGAAAAAGGTGTTATTTTCATAATTTTTATCCTTTTAAGGTAAACAAACCTTATTGGCTCTCATTGGCGAATCATTTCTTGAACCTTTAGTGGTAAAAAGGATGAAGAGAATTATTGGATCTGGTCACCAGACCCGAGTATGGTAGGACCTATAGATAACCCATATAACATCTAGATCATTTGATATGTTGAACTAGCTCAAATCCACACCTACGAGTTGAGGAACTCATTCAAAGAGACTCTCGGAATTGAAATGTAGAGGAGTTAAAAAAATGAGTACACCATGAGAATATCCCGTTGATAGTAACCATAAAAATAAATGTTCGATATTGTGATGATGGATATTGTTGGCACTACACAAAGTGAGACATGTATTTTCTTAAATCGGGGTATGAGGACCTCCAAAGGAAAAAAGGGGAAGACCTAAAGGTTTTGCTCCAACATCCTTCAATTAATCCTCTTAAAGATGTTGTGCGAAAATTCATTTTTCGAAAAAATTTCTCTGGCAAATATTGTCAGGAACTCTTGCTATAAATGAAAAGCTTTCGCAGAGACATATTTAGACTAATTTAGAGTGTCAATGTTGTGGGGAAGACATGGAAATAATCAATCATGTTATATTCTTGTGCCTACCGGCACGTCATACATCAGCGTTATTGAGTATCTCTTCTGCTCCCAATTTTTTTTAACGGAAAATTTTTATCGTAATTTGGACTATCTCATTTAGAAACTCCCCCTCCATCCAAGTTGGGTATGAATATCATGCTTATCTTTGCATATTATGGTATTTATGGAAAGCAAGTTCTGAGATTTTAGAAAGGAAAAAAGAAAAATGATGCTTGGTATAAAGCAAATTGTTGTTTTAACCCAATCGATGATGAATCACCGAGAGGAACTCACAAACACTATTTGGATAGTCTCTGAGATTTTAGAAAGGGTGAAGAAGGAAAGTGATATTTGGCACAAAATAAATTGTTTTTTAACCAAATCAATGATGATTGAATGATATAAACTTGAAAGGAGTCGCTAGTGAAATAATGGACACGTTTCTAATGGAATTGTTGGCATGACAGTTATGTCATTAAAAGGCAAATCGTAGTATTTGTTTTAAGTCTATTGAGGATTTTAATCAAGGTTTGCTGCCAAAGTAGACATGGCACCTTAAGCAAAAAAGAGGAAAAAACAAATACTACGATTTGAGGTCCTCCAAAGGAAAAAAGAGGAAGAACTAAAGTTTTTGCTCCAAAAACCTTCCGTTAATCTCCTAGAAGTTGTGTGGAAAATTAAATATTTGAAATACTGATAGGAACTCTTGATACAAATGAAAGGCTTTCGCACATACATATTTAAACTAATGTGGAGAAGTTGAGAAACAATTTCGTATTGTTTTGATGTTGTATTTTTATAGTCCATATTATTAATTATGTTGTGAGACTGAAAAAGAAGAAGACAAGTGTGATATCAATTAAATATGCAATTTTACGACATGATTAAAGTTTAACAGTTAACTAAATGTTTTTAGTTTAAATGATTTCATAAAACAGTGAATTTTAGGCACACTGATATTGTGGAGAAGAGAACTAAGATTTGTATTATCAAAATTGACATCTCAAAATAAAACAATCAAGGTTAAGAGTTAATGAGAATTAAGCGTTATGAGATGACTTAAATAGCAACAAACATTGTTTATTAACAGCACAAAATGGTACTTTTATCTTGAAAAAGATAGCAAGCGCAATTATTTTTTTATTTCATATGTTTCATATTGTTAGAAATTTTAATTTTTTTTTAAAAAAAACAAATATATTGTTTTAATAGTTTGAGGAAATTTAATATCCAAATCACTACAATATCGTCAATTAAAATTGTTTAAAAAATTTAATTACTTAGTTATCACTAGGATACCCTTATCACTACTTTTTATTATTCCTTAGTTACTATCATTACAAAGTTCAATACTGCTTAAAATCTGAATTCATAAAAATATTATTGTTACAAATCAGTAAATTTTAGAAATATGATATTATATATATATATATAAAATAAACACTGTTTAAATAAATATTTTGATAGATTCATTTATGATTCTATTTAAGTAAATAACTAACTTAAAACTTAAATCCAAATTATATTTCAAATTTTTTTAAAATTATATTACTTAAAAATGGTTACCACAAAACTTCCCAGTCCAAACCACTCAAATCATTTCAAAACTAACTAGCGTTTAGATTCTGACAATGTTGTTCAATTAAGTAACAAACATTTAAAACTTAAAATTGAACCAAATCGAGTTAGCAATACAAAAATCAAATCAAAATGTGTGTAACAACGAGATTTTCTACAATGTGGATAACTAAATAATTGTAAAAAATTACATATATTAAAATATAAAATATCGATACAAAATTTTTGGAAATATTGTATTTGTATAGGTGATACACTCTTTTCTTAATTCTGAAAACGTTTCGTAGTGTGACGATTGCATGGTGTTCCGAATCCCAGGATACAATGCAACTATTCTGTCTTGCACAACCCAAGAACAAAATCTAACGAACCATTTTCTATGTTGCACTCTCAGACTCAAAATGTGAGAAATTTTTATGTGTATTTTTTACACTACTAGAATGACAAAGCCAAAAGTTTCTTTTCCTTTTATTCATCTTTTCATCTTCCATTTTTTTGAATCAATGATCAATATATGAGTTTATAAAGAGGTTACTCCATTTTAATGAGAATTGATTCTCCATTAAAATTCATTATGATTTTTATGTTACAAAACAATAAACCAAATTAATTTGGTTGTATATTGTAACTTAACTCAATTAAAGAGATATTGACTAGTTGACTTAGTCAACAAATAGCACACGAGGTTTAAACCAAACCACAATAAAAATTGTACCGACCATTGGTTCATTTGCTAAATTTCAAAAACTTGAAACTCGAGTTCGGTTATCTCCTTCTACTAATACACCAAAATGTATCAAAAGTTTTGAGTTTTGTTATTAATTCTCCGCTTGATATACAAGAGAGATTTCACCTCTAATTTCTAATGTGAGACAAATTATATTTGTTCATTTTATGCTTATCAAGCAACCCACTTTAAATACTCATTTCTCATTCAAACGAACTTTGGTTTTAACGTCGTCTTTAGAAAACTCACCGGAAAGTGATCGACAACCACTTCCATAAAACCGAGTTCCAACAATCCCCCACATAAATAGAAATGACTCTAAACACGTGACGACTCGATAGACTTAACTAACTATCTAGACAAGACTCGACAAGACTAGACAGAAAGACTTTCGAGAGTACAAACGAAAAATCCACTGTATATGAGTTGGTAGCATTTTTCAGCCTTGAACCACTCATTGTTAATAGCTATCGGATTTACTCGACTAGAAGGTGAACATGATGTCTTGAACTCTCCGGGCTTTTATGTAAACCGAGACAATAACTATAACACAATTTCTTTTCTCACAGAACTAGGTTCTCTATTGTGTTCATTTTGGCCGTGAACATGCCTGGTTAATCATGAGTGAATTTGGAGAATATAGCCTTTCCTTCATTCTGTTAGAAACGGCTCCATTTCACACTCACAAGATGATTCACCATTAGCTTTGTTTTAAGGAGCATCCTGTAATATTCCAATTATATCTCAAAGTTATGGTCTCAAATCATTAAAACCAACGATTATCCTACACACATACAGGAAGCACTGTGCATCATCCTAGGAACTGGGTAGAGACGTAAGTCTCACAGTGCTCTTTTAGATTCTGTTTGACTTAGTTGTCCGTTTGAACCTACATCTTGGGATCTGTAGTCACGTAGGTAGGGTACCATCAAACTTCATCTTAAATCATAGGCTTTAAACCCATTTCTGTTGATGATTTTAAAATTTAATCTCATGACACCTTTAATATATGGATCCTAGGTTATCATTCAGTTGGATATAATCTATTGAGATTACACCATTTGAGATTAATTTTATAATAGTTTATTTTTTCTTTAAAATGACTCACTATATACAATCTACTTTTTATTTAGATTGTGACTATTTAGAAGGTTGTACTATAACTTTTGTAGACACCTCCACACTTTTAGATATTTGTACGAATGTACTTTACCTTTCAAAGTTCGTATGACATATTGTCAATAGCTTTATGTGGTAAACAACATTTCCCTCACATTTTCTCATATAACTCAGAGTAATGCAATTTTGTATTCATCCTTTTTTTTAGTTTGAAATTTTTTTCCCACAATTCCATTTGATTCGAGTGATCATGGAAATGTTTTTTTGATAAATAATGTTATTTATTTAAATAACGCATTATTTTTCATCAAAATTTTTTTCTTTTATAACTATTCATAGTTTTCTCAAGTTAGGTTTTATTTTCCAACCTTTATTTTCCTGCTTTAATTTTTTTTAAAAGTCATATTCATCTGTCTCAGCAAATCTATACATCTATTAAAATATATATCAATTTTGCTAGACATCCATCATCTTTTTGACATATCACACTTGTGATCTTTTCCACTAAACTTTTTCTAAGTATTTTGCTTGTGAAGTAAGTGATGATTTTTATAGGTATCATTTTAAATATTATTGACATAGTTACATGTGGTAGACCACTACCAATACGAAATTGGTGCGTCGACTCACAAGGCTCATGGTCAATATTACCTCTAAATCAATATGATTCAGATATTAAGATAAACATCAAAATTCCATCCATATTGCAAATAAATTCATTAGTGGTAGATCGCTCCCAATTTGGGGTATCGACTCACTATATTTGTTGCCATCATAAAACGTTATTGTTAACGTTTTATTTTATTTATACTTTTTTCCCGTTTTGCATAATTGCAAACCCAAAAACATATATTGAGACTGAACGAAAAATTATCATACATCCAAATTTCTGTTCTTATTACATAAACACTTCACAAAATTATCAGTTTTCGTTAATGTAATAAACTTAACGAAATTTTCAGAATTAATATTGTAAGACCGCGATTTTCTACAATGTGGGCAACTGAATAATTGTGAAAAAATATTACATATAATAAAATGTAAAATACCGATACAAGAATTTTGGAAAGACTGGATTTGCACAGGCGAGACACTCTTTTCTTAATTCTGAAAACGACTCGTAGTGTGATGGTTTCATGACGTTCCGAATCCCAGGATACAACTGCAACTATTTTGTCTTGCACAACCCAAAAATAGAATCTAACGAACCTTTTTATATGTTGCACTCTCAAACTCAAAATGTGAGGAATTTTTATGTGTATTTTTTACACTATTAGAATGAGAAAGCCAAATATTTCTTTTCTTTTTTTTTCATCTTTTCATCTTCCATTTTTTTGAATCAATGATCAATATATGAGTTTATAAAGAGGTTACTCCATTTTTATGAGAATTGATTCTCTACTAAAAATTATTATGATTTTTATGTTACAAAATAATAAACCAAAATAATTTGGTTGTATATTGTAACTTAACTCAATTAAGGAGATATTGACTAGTTGACTTAGTCAACAAATAACATATGAAGTTTAAACCAAACCACAATAAAAATTGTACCGACCATTGGTTAATTTGTTAAATTCCGAAAACTCGAAACTCGAGTTCGGTTATCTCCTTCTACTAATACACCAAAGTGTATCCAAAGTTTTGAGTTTTGTTATTAATTCTCCGCTTGATATACAAGAGAGATTTCACCTCTAACTTCTAATATGGGACAAATTACATTTGTTCATTTTTTGATTATCAAGCAACCCACTTTAAATACTCATTTTTTATTCAAACGAACGTCATTTTAACGTCTTCTTTAGAAAACTCATCGAAAAGTGATCGACAACCAATTCCGTAAAACCGAATTTCAACATTGTGCACAAGACATGCTGAAACATTGAATCGGCCATATTTGGCACATAGTGCTACAAAAACTAGATTCCATATTCTTTTAGAAGAAGTTTATTGTTGAGAACTTAGTCTTACACACGAATTTAGTAAAGGACAAAATTTTCGATTAACATTTATCAAAAGAGATTTTAATGAACGTACTTTATGTCCGTTGACTGAAATGTCCAATGTTTGTGTGAGAAGGGCATAAAGGTATATTACACTCGGTATATTACACTCTAACATGAAAGAACTACAATATATAGAACAGTTAACACAAAATTATTTGTCCATTTACAGGCCAAGGTCATAAAGGCCTATATGAAATTCTAACAACATCATGACATACTCAATTATCTCTTAACCTAGCTATGTTATGCTCTTTAACCATTGTTGTAGCTCACCATATGTATTCCATGCCCTCTTATCCATATCTAGCTACAGACTATGTTACACAACTGTCATTGTTCACACATCACATATTGATTGGTGGATTTCTCATAGTTGGTGTTGTTGCGCATGCAACCATTTTTATGTTATCATAAATCATTTAAACAAGTTAGTTACAACTCCTTTAATCAGATTTACGCGATATCACACCCGACCCAACCTTGAACAATTTCTAATCTATCCGATTTCACTTGTGCAACGACAGTCGCACACACTATTTGTTCACTTACCAAGTTTCCTAACCCACGAGCAATCCCTTTTCTGAACTTCAGAAAACCTAAATCTAAAATTTTTCATCATACAACTATTTATATGAATCTCTAAATATTCTCTATTTCTGTATTTAACGAAATTTGTGACTTATTTGCGACCACCATTGTAATTTTAGGCGTGGCCACAAATTGGTCGCAAAAATTATGACCAATTTGCGATCACCATTCAAAATTTTGGCATGGTCGCATATTAGTCACAAAAGTATGACCAATTTGTGACCACGTATAAAAATAAGGGGTGATGCATTGGCAAATTTTTGTGACCAATTTGCAACCACATCAAAAAATTTGTTATGGTGACAATGTGGTGGCAAATTAGTAACAAATAATACCTCAAACCCTAAATTATAAGAATTTGATGAAAATTATGGATTATATAAGATTGGTAACATCATTATGAGTTGTATAAACCCCAAACCTTATATACACTTCTATGTTTCATAAATTTAGATCAACACAATTATGGTTTTTTCTATATTTTTCCACCTATAATAGTTTGTACTTACCTAAGATTGAAAATATAAGTTTTTAATATGAAAAATACATAGGGAATATGTAAAATTACACATGTGGTCACAAATTAGCGATTAATTTGCGATCATGGAATAAAATTTTCAACCAGTAATCACAAATTGGTGGCTCTTTTACGACCAATTTGTGACTACACCTTATTTTTGTGACCAATTAGCATCACATTCCCAATGTAGTGGTAATGTGCTGGCAAAATAGTCACAATTAATATCCTAAACCTTAAATTATAAAAACTTTGTACAAATTATGAATTATATGAGATTAATGACATCATTATGAGTTGTATAAATTTTAATTACTAAGTAAACAACAACAATTTACACATTTACCAAATTTACGTATCATTTACCTAAAACACTTAACACATTTCCTTAACTCTATACCACTTATATACACTTCATATGTTTCATAAATTTATATCAACACAATTATGGTTTTTGTTTATATTTTTCCAGTTGAAATAATTTGTACATGCCTAATATTGAAAATATAAGTTTTAAATGTGAAAAATACATTAAAAACATGTAAAAAAACACTTGGAGTCGCAAAAATGCAACCAATTTGTGACCATTGTGTAATGTTTTTGATGTAGTCGCAAATTGGTCGCTATTTTGCTTCCAATTTGCGACTACTTTCAAAAAACCAATTGTAGTCGCAAATTGGTCGCTAATTAGCGACCAATTTGCAACTACATAGTTAAAAATTGAAGAATAATAGTTAATAGAAATTGATAATAAAAATTATTGTTTTAGAGTTTGTGTACATAAATGCATACATAACTTTTAACATCAGTTTTATAAGTAAAATATATTTCATCTTTTCGTCCTCATCATCATCTGAAAATGAAATATTACACTGAAATTCATCTTCTAGTTTGGCATCTCGAACATCAAAATCAATTTTTTCGGTTTGATTAACTCTATCAACCAAACGATTCATATCTATCTCGTCAACCACCGTTACATATTCATCATTTTCTTGTTGCAAAAGGCCAATCTCGTCTTTGTTTTGTAGTTCCCCAAAATATTGGATCTCAGATTAATTTGAGAACATTGAGGCATGTTTGTTTTGATGACGATTTGGTGTGCGGATAAGGAATATAACAAATTTCATCTGTTTGAAATGGTGTGGTACATCATTTAATAAAACGTAAATTAGTTAATTATATAAACAAATATATATAATTTTATGTATATATATATATACAAATACGAACCATTTATTCTTGGTACATAAATAAATAACTATAAATATATGTTAATTTATATATATATATATATATATATATATATATATATATAAATTAACATATATTTATAGTTATTTATTTATGTACCTAGAATAAATGGTTCGTATTTATATTTTTTCCCTGATGATAAGATATCAACGACACCATTTTCTGACTTTCGAGTTCCTTTCAAAAGCGTACCATTCACATTTGAAAAGTTTGATCTTCAAATTTAGAAGTCTAACATACTCAAATTAAATAATGTCTGTTAAAATCCCATAAAATCAGCTTCATCAGTTGCATCTGAGTAATTGTCTCTCTTGACACACAAATGCCGTAGTTACATGTCTTTCTTCTGTATCCATGTTTCTTCATGTGGAACATATAACCTTTTATAAAATAGATCGGCCAAGTTTTTGATTTATTCATCGGGTTTTGCACTAATTATTGAGCCCATATCGGCAAGGCGCGTGGATCTATTGATGTGCTTGCATTGACCTATGATTATATATATATATATATTCACTAATTAGTATTTCAAAATTATAAAAAATATATAAACAACATATACATATTAATCAATACATACATAATTTTGAACCCGTATATGGAACTCTTTCTCTATTTTCGATGAAATGTCCTCTTCACAGAGATATAGATACTTACAACGAATTTGATCTTTAAACATAGTACAAAACTAAATATGTAAAAATAATATATATTGGTTAATTACAATAAAATTGTAATGTAATAAATGAAATTGTTTTCATAGTTACTTATTTACCTCTCTAGTGGACGAAATTATTCACAATTTCGCAAAACATATGCATGTGCATATTTGTATTCTTTTTCGGAGAGCCAAATTTGTTTACTTTTACCACTTGCACGACCCATGTGAGTAAATATATCCGGCACTTCGGGATCCGGATACACAGGGACGTTACTTTCATCGAATCTAATAGAGCTGTATATATATTATACATGATTCAGCACGAAAAGTTAATTATTTAACCTTACAAATAAAATAATTAATAAACATAATAATTTATGCTAATTATCTGTTTTTGGTGCGTATATGGGCAGCAAAGTAATGCTCCGAGAAGTAAGATATCTCATCATTGATATATGATTCAACAATCAACCCTACATCATATCGTTTGTTTTTTGCCTTGTTTTTAAGTTTTTTAAAAAACCTTTCAAATGGATACATCCACCAATATTGCACAAGTCCACGTAATTCAGATTTGTATGACGGATGTATAGGTAAGTGTTCCATGACGTCAAAAAATGCAGGTGGAAAGATCTATTTCCATCTGCATTTGAGTTGGCAGTTTTGAGTTGGTGGTTTTGAGTTGGCGGTTTTGTGGATCACTAAGAAACTCGTTCTCCGCATTTTTATGCATTTGTAGCTCGTATATAGACACTACTGAAAGATTATGAAAATTATTTTCCGAGAATTAGTTTTTGTGAGTGGTGTTAAAATTGAAAAGTATGCATTATAGAAACATTTACAAAAGTATTGTTGGATTACCATAAGACATGCGCAACGGATCAACGTTAGAAGCATTTGCGACGATTTTGCAATATTTTAGGGTTGATTATGCGACGAATATTTTTGCCAATAATTGGTAGGTGAAACTCAGTTAACATGTGTTTACTTACCAAAAATCCGGTGTTAAATCGACATATGCGACATATTAACGTGAGAACTGTTTGCGACGACTTTGGAAAGACTCATGATTTTACGATGAATATTTTTGCCGGTAATTGGTAGGTGCAAATCATTAACTCGTGTTTACCGACCAAAAATCTGATGTTAAATTGATGTTAATTGAGACGAAATCCTTTTGACGCAAATAGGTCGTTATGCACCTATAGATTAATGACGAAATGCATATTTATCATTAAATCAACGTCATGTACTCAAATATGAATCGACTTAACGTCGTATCCCTCCCCTTCCAAATTTATGACGCCATTACGTCGAATTACAGATGAGTTGCAAAGTTCATAGTAATCGATTACTATTTAGCAACGGTCGCAAAATTTCAATATACATTCCAGTTTTTGTTATAATTTTCATTTTCTATAACTGATTAATTTTACGGGTATATAAATTCGTAGGACACCATTTATCAATCAAAAGCAAGACGAAACGGAGATATCTTAATCAGAAGGAAGTGAGGGGTTCTCTCTCTTTTTCAAAAATGGGCCGTTACGGAATAATTTGACCGTAACGGATGGCCTATTTTCTAGATGCGCCGGGCCCAAGTCAGCTGTCGGTGAGGTCTAACATCGGTAGGATTCCGTTACAGTTGATCCTGACCGCGTCTCCCTCCATCAAGCCAGTGATAGGGCTAAACTCTCGTACGATTCAGAAAAGGAAAACTATATCTCCTTTCGAATTGTGTGTTAATGGGAAAGCATCGCTTTCCTTTTCTCGGAAAGAAAACGGCCCGAGCTTCTCGCGTGTGTTAATGGCGGATTTACTTCACAAAACTGCTACCTCTCACATCAAATTGCATTTAACCGTGAATGTAAGAAGAATCTGCATTACTTTCTTCTTCCGAATTTCAGAACCGAAGAATCTCGTGATTGCCGATTATCCCCGGTAATGACGCTGCGAGATTTAACCCCTCTCCTATATAAGAGAAGCTCCACCTCCTCCCGAAACCACACAGATTCAAACTCCCTCACTGCTTCCTCTGGCTCATTTCTCAAATTCTGACCCCTTTCTGTGCTGGCGAGACTACGAGACCTTTCTCAGGGTTTTTTTTTCCTCGATCTTTCCCTCGCCGTGGTCGCAAACCTCCGACGAGGCCAATCGCAGCTCCCACCGACCCGATTCCCTTCGAATTGAGCTCAGTCAAATCCCCCGTGAGATCTCGATTACAGCCGTCTCAGCTTTTCAATCGGAGATCGCGAGTTATCGGTGCATTATTTCCCCTCTAATCGATACTCTCACGTGGAGAAGGAGGGTTTATTTTCCCACTTCGATTTTATCTCGAATCTGGTCAACCAAAAACGGTTCTAAATCAATTATTTTTATCTTCCAGACCGACAATAATATCCAAGCCAACATGACAATTACCGGAATGCTTGTATCCAAGAACTGCTCGGAGATGAAAAAATCATCTCCGATAAAGATTCAGGCGTTTGATAACTACGTCGTCCTCAAGCGACTTGAGACCATGCAAGGTCATAGGTTTCATAACTTCATCACCCTATTGCCATCAATTTGGCAATGTGAAGGGCGTGTTCAGGGCCAATACTTAGGTCAAGGTAGATTCATGTTCCGATTTAATTCAGAAGAAGACATCTTATCGGTCCTTGAAAAAAAGTCTTACCACTTTGAGCAATGGATGACCACCCTTGAGAGATGGATTCCAAGTGTAAGGTACGACTTTCCCTCAACAATCCTATTTTGGGTGAGGATAGTGGGAATTCCAACCCACTTCTGGGCGGAGGAGACAATCATGGACATCAGACAAGCCATGGGCGATCTACTTCAATATGACGTGAGTGAGGCGAAGATAAGAATCTCTCTCCAGGTTGATCAACCCTTGATCTTCATTAGAGACTTGGAGTTTGCAAATGGAGACCTAGTCACGGTCACCTTTGACTACGAGAAATTATGCAAGTTTTGTAAAAGATGTCACTGAATCACACATGATAAAAAACACTGTCCGGAGAGAAAAGGGGAGCCCCGCGTAGAAACTGATGCACCCCCTTTTTTCCTCCTCCTCCTAGGAGAATGGAGTCAGTGTCCCTTCTTAGAAGATATCACGGTGAAAGGCCAAGAAATAGAGAGAGGTTCTCGAGAGGTAAGGCACCCATGGCTCCACCAGCAAACAAGGCACCCCTACACCCCCAGTAAAATGGGCCCTAAGATTAGATGATTCAAACCGTGACGATATGCCGCATAGTGGAGTCATCCCTCAGAACGGTCCAAGAGTCAAGAAATTCGCCTTGGATAGTGATGAGGACATCAGTTCGTCTGGCCGGCCAAAAGACCAAAATGGCCGACCAGAAGACTTGCCCGAGACAGCCGGGCCATTTGGCACATCTACCGGGCCATTTGGCACGTCTACCGGGCCAAGCGGTACTGCCGGCCCTATGATCAGCTGGGCCGGGCCGACCAACTTTTTTTGTGGAGAGGCCCAAAACTCTGGCCCAATTGGCGGTGACGTGAATGACACCGTCAGCCCAACTGGTGATGCCGCCAGCTCACAAATCAATCTGGCCGGCTCCGATCTTAACTCGGCCAGCTGCACGCACAATCCAACCGGCTCACGCGATTGCACCACCATTTTCACCTCTACACAAAGAGACTCGGATCAACTCAGCTACCAGCTTCAAGGCATGAACCTGGATGAAGTTTCTACACCAGTAGTGCCCCCAGGAGCCATGACAAGGAGCAGAACAAGGGCACTTCCACAAGTTCAGCTTGTGGGTAGACAAGCTCCTAAAAGACCAACGACAAGGAGCATTGGGCCAAGAGTACAAGGAAGAATCCAATGGCTTCTCAACATTGCAAAAGACTCCAGAGACTTGGGCTCTCGTGACAAAATAGATCAAGGCCCAACATTTCGTAACCCTACTCCAAGTTGAAGATTAAGAGCTAGGCGCGTGCATGCCATAAAGTCGGCCAACTTCCATTTCTTGGCCGAAAGGTAAGAAAGGTAAGTTTGTAATTATACACTTGCCTTTTCTATTTTGCAGGATAGAAATAGTAAGTTTTCCATTTATGGAGTCAAGAACAATTTAGGTATTTGTGCTTTTTGATTATTTCCTTTTTGTAATTTTCCTTATGCACTTTTGTAACTTTTTCATTTTTTTATTTGGGTCGACCCTAAAAGGTCAAAGCTGCCAAGTATATTAATAAGGCTCCTTCAGCATTGTAGTTCGACAACTGGTGATTATTAATAAAGATAGAACTTTTTCCTACGAGTTTTTCTCCTAAAACTCTATCGCTTAGAACCCTAGTTGAGACCAACCCTCCTAGCTTCTAGGTTGAGATTTATCACGAGGTTCATCATCCTTCGTGTGGTTCACTTTACCCCTCCATCCAATACCCACAAGAAAACCCCTATCCAGAAGCCTAAGACCGAGTTTCTCGCCTAATCTTCTCCAACCAGTTCGTGAGTGGTACGACATTGATTCAAGGCTTGTATCATTTTGGTATCACAACTCACGGATAATGCCCTCATCTGCTGGGATCGTGAGGCTTCTGACCGTAGGAGAAGAAGATTGAGACCCGCAGATTCTTGGGTCGACATGAAGGATCTAATGAGACAAAGGTTTGTCCCACCTTATTTCCATAGAGATTTGCAACGCCGTTTTTGTACTCTTAAGCAGGGCACAAGATCAGTAGAGGAGTACTACGAGGAGTTTGAGAGGCTAAGGAATAGATTGGAGCTCAATGATGATGAGGAAGCATTGATGGCTCAATTCTTGAATGGATTGCAAGAGAGGATCAGCCGAAAAGTGGAGAGACAAATGTACAATGATTTCAAGGACTTGTTCCACCTCTCTGTCCAGGCTGAACGACACATTAGGCGTAAGAGCCAAGACATACGCAGCAAACCTAAGAGGCCTTGGGCACCAAGCATTAGCACCAAGCCCGTAGACAAGGGCAAGAGCATAGAAATCAAATCACGGTTCAAGAGCAATCCTCTTGAGCACACCCGTGACCAGAGAGAGCCTAGTTAGTCTTCTAATCCTCAGAGATCACGTGATATCACTTGCTTTAAGTGTACGGGTCGCGGTCACATCTCAAAGGAGTTTGAAGTGGAGTGTGATGCTTCTGGAATAGGCATAGGAGCAGTGCTAACCCAAGGAGGAAGCTCAGTGACATACTTCAGTGAGAAGTTAGGTGGGGCCTCACTGAATTATCCCACCTATGATAAGGAGCTCTATGCCCTAGTCCGAGCCTTGGAGACTTGGCAACATTACTTGTTGTCCAAGGAGTTTGTGATCCACACTGATCACGAGACTCTCAATCACCTCAGAGGGCAAACCAATCTCAAGAGGATACATGCCAGGTGGATGGAGTTCATAGAGACCTTCCTTTACATCATGAAGTACAAGAAGAGCAAGGATAATGTGGTAGCTGATGCACTATCAAGGAGGTTTGCCTTGATATCCACCATGGAAGCAAAGGTCTTAGGATTCGAGCACATCAAGGACCTATATAAAGATGATCCTGACTTTGCTGAGAGCTACAAGGAGTGTGGCACAGGGAGTCATGGCAAGTTCTACATCCATGATGGGTTCTTATTCCAAGAAAGGAGGTTGTGCATACCACAAGAATCTCTACGGGAGCTTATCATCCGAGAAGCTCATGGAGGAGGTCTTATGGGCCACTTCGGTGTCGACAACACACTAGTAGTGGTCAAGGAGCACTTTACTGGGCACACATCAAGAGGTCAGTAGAAGCCCATTGTGCAAGGTGCATCACTTGCAAAAAGGAAAAGTCCCGAGTGCACCCTCACGGGTTGTATCTCCCTCTGCCCCTACCTACATATCCATAAGTGGATATTTCCATGAACTTCGTTCTAGGTCTGCCCAAGATCAACCACAAAGATGCTATCTTTGTAGGGGTAGACCGATTTTCCAACATGGCACATTTCATCTCATGTGCCAATGTTAATGATGCCACGCACACAGTCGAACTGTTCTTCAGGGAGATAGTACGACTTCATGGAGTGCCAAGGACCATCGAGTCAGACAGACACACCAAATTTCTCAGCCACTTCTGGACCCTCTGGAGAAAGCTAGGCACGAAGCTGCTCTTCTCTACCACATGCCATCCTCAAACCAATGGCCAAACTGAAATAGTCAACCGGACATTGTCGACTCTTCTCAGGACCACACTAGGGAAGAACCTCAAGACATGGGTGGAGTGCCTGCCATTTATAGAATTTTCTTAAAACCGAGCAATACATTCAACCACAAAGAAGACCTCTTTTGAAGTGGTCTACGGCTTCAACCCTCAGACGCCTTTGGAGCAAACACCACTACCACCAACAGAGATGACCAACCTCAATGGGGCATCTAAGACAGAATTCATCAAGAAGTTACACCAAAAGGCAGCAGAGAACCTGGAGAATAGGACCGGGCAGTACGTGACTCACGCCAACAAGGGGAGAAGAGAAATGGTCTTTCAACCAGGCGATTGGGTGTGGCTACACCTACGGCAAGAGAGGTTCCCCAACCTAAGAAGTTCCAAGATGGCCCCAAGAGGAGATGAACCATTCAGAATGCTGGAGAGGATCAACAACAACGCCTACCGGATTGAACTTCCAGGTGAGTTTAATGTGTCTAACACATTCAATGTACCTGATTTAGCTCATTTCCTTACAGATGAGCCAGTTTTGAGGTCAAAATCTACTGAAGAGGGAGGGGATGATGAGGAAATCAGATCGTCTGGCCTGCCAGAAGACCAAAATTGCTTACTAGAAGATTTGCTCGAGACAGCCGGGCCATTTGGCACGTCTGCCGGGCCAAGGGGTACTGTCGGCTCTATGATCAGCTGGGCCAGGCCGACAACCTTTTCCAGCGGAGAGGCCCAAACCTCTGACCCAACTGGCGGCAACGTGAATGACACCATCGGTCCAACTAGTGACGCCGCCGGCTCACAAATCAATCTGGCCGACTCTGATCTCAACTCGGCCAGCTCCACGTACAATCCAGCTGGCTCACGCAATTGCACCACCATTTCCACCTCTACACAAGGAGACTCGGATCAACTCAGCTACCAGGTTCAAGGCACGAACCTGGATGAAGTCTCTACACCAGTGGTGCCACCAGGAGCCATGAAAATGAGCAGAACAAGGGCACTCTTCCACAAGTTCTGCTTGTGGGTAGACAAGCTCCTAGAAGACCAATGACAAGGAGCATTAGTACAAGGAAGAATCCAAGGGCTTCTCAACATTGCAAATGACTCCAGAGACTTGGGCTCTCGTCGCAAAAGAGGTCAAGGCCCAACATTTCGTAACCTTACTCCAAGTTGAAGACTAGGAGCTAGGCGCGTGCATGCCACAAAGTCGGCCACCTTCCATTTCTTGGCCGAAATGTAAGAAAGGTAAGTTTTCAATTATACACTTGTCTTTTCTGTTTTGCACTTTTCCATTAGTTGTCCTTTTTCGATTATTTTCTTTTTGTAATTTTTCTTATGCACTTTTGTAGCTTTTTCATTTTTTATTTGGGTCGACCCTAGAAGGTCAAAGCTACCGAGCATATTAATAAGGCTCCTTCAGCATTGTAGTTCTACAACTTTTGATTATTAATAAAGATAGAACTTTTTTCTATTAGTTTTTCTCCTAAAACTCTATCGCTTAAAATCCTAGTTGAGACCAGCCCTCCTGGCTTCAAAGTTATGATTTATCACGAGGTTCATCACCCCTCGTGTGGTTCATTTCACCTCCTCCATCCAATACCCACCAGAAAACCCCTATCCAGAAGCCTAAGGCCGAGTTTCTCGCCTAATCTTCTCCAACCAGTCCACGAGTGTTACGGCATTGATTCAAGGCTCAGATATGATCAAGAAAATAGAATCAGGCTCAAATAAGGGGGTGAATGGAGAGGCAAAAAGACCAATATGGTATAAGGAGATGGAAGAAGAAGCTCTTCAGGAAAACAGGAGAATCATAAGAGGCTCATCCTCCAACCGAGGTTATACCCTTGGAGAAAACGTGGTTCTCCCTCAATTTCAGGTGGCAATAGGAGAACATATCAATCCAAAGGAGATCATTTTTCCTATGAGGCAAATCCTTACTGGAGGCACAAAGCGACCCGAAAAAGGAGGACGAGAAGGATGGACACTCGGATATCTAAGTCCCTTCAAGTAAGGAAAAAATCGGGAGTAGCCCATACCGAGCATCTACAATCAAGAAGCATTCAGTAATGTACTTTGGGGAAGCCAAACCACATGGCAAGGCTGCTCAGGTAAAAGTGAAAGGACTAACATCGTCTACCTCAGAGGCGAACCCCAAAAAAAAAGGGGAAATGCTGAGGAACTAGAGGATCCGGTGGTTAAGCAGAGATCGTCGAAAGATGCCAGATGCTCCTTAGTTAGAATTGCCAGGGAGCTAGAAGCTAATTGGCAGTTCGGCGACTGCGGGAATTATAGAAATCATTATTCCCGGTGTTACTATTTCTAATGGAGACAAAGCAAAGTCAGAGTTTTCTTCAAGATATACAAGCGTATTTAGGTTATGATTTTCTTGTTATGGTAGAACCATCAGAGCTTAGCGAGGGTCACGCTCTGATGGCTCTAGCCGAGTTTGATGTTCAAGTCTTATTTTCCAATAAAAATATCATTGATGTAATGGCTACTATCGATGGTAATAAAATTTTCATATCGTTTGTTTACGGAGACCCTGTAGAACGAATGAGAAACAATGTCTGGGAACGACTTATAAGAATAAGTCTAACTAGATCGGCTTCTTGGCTAATGGTCGAGGATTTTAATACAATTAATGGCAATCATGAGAAATTGGGAGGAAGAATCCGTCCGGAAAGTACCTTTTTGGACTTTTGCCTCATCCAAGAGAATTGTAGAATGAGTGATTTCTCCCACAGAGGGAGAAGTATGTCATGGTTCGGAAGACGTGGCTCTAACGTCATCCGGTGTCGGCTTGATAAAGCAATGGATAATGAAGAATGACACAATGTATTATCAAATACCAAATAAGAATATCCGAAATTTTGTGGCTCTGATCATCGCTCCATATGGTGCAAATCCATTCCCACTCGGGAAAGAAAGGCACTGCTTTCGCTTTGATAAGCGTTGGATCTTCAAGCCAAATTTCGAGGAAGTGGTCCAGATGGGTTGGACAAAACCAAATGCTGTTCAGGAAATGTCGATTTCAGAATGCATTGCTAGATGTCGCAGAACAACATCTCAATGGAGACGAAGAGAACAACTGGACTCTTCCAAAAACATAGAGGATCTAAAGGAAAAACTTGAAGCCACGCAAACATCGGACATAACGACGACGGAAGAGATACCAAGGTTGTGTAATGCCATATATGACGAAGAAACGTTATGGCAGCAAAAAACTCGGGTGCTCTGGTTGAAAGAAAGTGATCAAAATACTAAATTCTTCCACGCATCCACCAAGCAGTGCCATGCAAGGAACCGCATCCCAGGCCTAGAAGACAAAAATGGGGTATGGGTGGAAACATAGACAAAAGTGGAAGCGATAGCAATAGAATACTTCCAAGACCTTTTCTCAACCTCCCAAGCTCACGACCATGAGAACTCTTTGGCCCATTTGCCACCCAGAGTCTCAGTAGAGATGAACACCCGACTAGTATGCTTAGTAGACAAGGAGGAGGTTATAGAAGCTCTATTCTCCATGAATCCAGAGAAGGCTCTTGGGTCAGATGGGATGACAACCCTATTCTACCAAAAATTCTAGAATCTCCTGGGAGACCATTTAGTGGAATTGGTAAAGGGTTTCAGGAAACATGGGAATTTGGACCCAACCCTCAGCGAGACCAACATATGCCTGATTCCAAAGACTGAAAAACCAAGACTAATGTCTGAATTCTGACCGATAAGATCATATCTAAAGTATTGTGCAATAGAATGAAGGAAATTCTACCATCCTTGATTTCAGAAATACAGTCAGCCTTTGTCTCTATTCGAATAATATCTGACAACATTCTTATTGCACAAGAAGTCTTCCATGCACTAAGCTCAAAACCGACCTGTTAGTTAAGATATTTGGCAATCAAGACGGACATGAGCAAGGTCTACGATAGAGTAGAATGGAAATTCTTATCAATTTTAATGGTAAGGTTGGGTTTCTCAACGAGATGGATAGATAGATTGGATAATGGCATGCATTAACACAGTCACCTACCGTGTGCTAATAAATGGAATCCCCAAGGGTCGTGTAGTTCCATTCCATGGATTAAGACAAAGGGATCCTCTTTCCCCATACTTATTCATCATATGCACTGAGCATTAATCGCAAGCTTAAATGCGGTGGAAGCTGAAAAGGACATTACATGCATTTGTGTGACACAATCAAGCCCACATATATCACATCTCCTTTTCGCAGATGATATCTTGTTCTTTTGTGAAGCTTCCCCCGGTCAGTGTGCCACCATTTCCAAAATATTGGATACCTACTACAAGGCCTCAGGGAAACAAATTAACTATGATAAGTCTACCATATTATTTCGCAAAAAGATACCTACTATCACCCAAACATTGATAAAAAACCAATTGGGAATCCAAGGAAATGGAGGAATAGGAAAATACATGGGGATCCCGGATAAACTAAAAGGGTTAAAAGCTACCATATTTGCGTATGTTAGAGAGCGCATTCAACGGAGAATAAACGGATGGTCAACAAAATTGCTTTTTCGTGGCGGCAAGGAAGTAATGATAAAGTAAGTGGCAATGGCCATCCCAACCTACGTGATGTCATGTTTTCTGTTCCCGAAATCCCTATGCACCAAGATTACTAGTGCAATTAGTAACTTTTGGTAGGCCAAAGGGGCTCTACGTCGGGTATTCACTAGACCCCGTGGGAAATACTATGTCTTCCAAAACCAGAGAGAGGTATTGGTTTCAAAAATTTAGAAGATTTCAATAAGGCCCTCTTAGCAAAGCAACTATGGCGATTGGAGAAACATCCTATGTCACTTGTGGTATGGGTACTGAAGGGCAATATTTTAAGGACACCAATGTCTTTCAGGCAAAGAAACCAAACCGCGCTCCATATGGCTGGAGAAGTATCTGGTCCACCATGGAACTAATTCATAAAGGTGCAAGCAAAATAATGGCATCTAATGATGGGGCCAACATATGGTCGGATCCATGGATCTTGGACTCATTTCCAAGGCCTCCTCATAGCCTCCACCAATCTAGCAACCCCGATCTACAGATATCAGACCTTGTAAATGCAGAGACTTGTCGTTGGAATATCCAAGAGCTCATAAGATTTTTCACCCTGGAGTACGTACGGCTAATCACTTTTGTCACAGTTTCACCACAAAAGAATCAAAGTAAATTCTGCTGGCACTTCACGAAAACAGGAGACTATACAGTTAAATCGGGCTACGAGACCCTCTTGAAGTGGGGATCTCTGAACAGCCAGCTCCTACTATAGATACCATCGACAGCTCCTCTAAAAGAGGATGTCTAGAAGCTCAGAATTCTGAGGAAAATCCAATATTTCCTCTGGCAATCCCTATCAGGGGCACTAGCTACTCATGGTCGACTTCATTACCGCCACATTCGAGATGACGTGACATGTGAGATTTACAGACATGGTTCAAAATGTATCAACCATGCTTTGTTTCAATACCCACCAGCACGACAAATGTGGGCTCTATCGCATATCCCATCAACACCCACTATCTTCCCTCTAGATAGCCTTTTTGGAAACCTTGACTACCTACTTTGGCGCTCGCCAGAGGTACCATCGTCAGAAATGGATCTACAAAGATTTCCATGGATCATATGGTTCATATGGAAGGCCAGAAACGATAAGATATACAACAATGTAGATCGAACAGCCATGGAAATCCTTGAGAAGGCTCGTAGGGAGAGCAATCTATGGCTCTCATCCATAGAAATACAGGAATGAAAGAAGTCAAATGTATCGATAAGAAAACTATCTGATACAAACGATCCAGGCCTATCACCAGTCGCATGCTTCGTCGACGGTTCATGGAAAGAGGGGGAATCCACATGAAGAATGAGCTGAATCCTCAAATTACAGGATAGAACAAGTGATCTGATGGGTATGAGAGCCACATATTGTGGGATATCTCCACTGCATATGAAATTTTTTGGGTTACGATGGGCAATTATGAGCTTGCACAAGTTGCAACGCTTTGGTAATAGGTTTTTCATAGACTCAACGGATTTAATCAATATCAGATCCAGACCGGTAGTCAAGATTCACAACAGAGATAGAAGAGTTTGAACCGCTGCGTCAAACATTTCTCAGAATTCTCCCTTAGCCACTAGGAAAAGAGAAGACAACTCACATGCGAATACACTTGCAAAGTAAAAACAAAAAATAAACTCTATATTTTCATACATTAACACCTCAATAGTGCAATAGTTTTGAAGATATACAATGTATCTTTTAACCAACGGATATTGTTGTGTTATTAAAAAAATTGATTAAAAAAAAGCAAGACGAAACGCTTCCCTTGTTTGGGCTTTTCTCTATTTCTAAAAGATTTAGGGTTTTGACTAAAAAACTGTAGAAAATGTATTGGTCAACAAATTACATCCAAACATCGCTACTTTCCCTTTCTTTTGAGCAAAATCTTCTCTTTTTTTAGGGTTTGTTCTTAAGTTTTTGAACACAGCCCAGTTTCATAACTCTTTCTCAGTTTCATTCCTATTTTTTTTCCGACTGTCCTTCTGAGGTTTTGTCCCAACTGTAGGTGCTCATGTCTTCGAGCATCAATCGATCTCTAATGGATATGTCTCTTGAAATTGATGACAAACCGTTTGATCTCCCAAATTTGTCTCAGTTTTGTTCAAACGAGAAAAACGTCCTGAGTGTAATGGGTAAGCTCCTAAACCCCTCAAAACAAAGTATGTCAAGTCTAATTCTAGACATGCCTAGAAAATGGAAGATATATGACCGAGTGAAAGGGGTGGCTCTAACAAAAGAAAATTTCCAATTCATCTTTAAGCACGAGCTGGATTTTGAGGAGGTTCTCTAAAAAAGTTGTTCAGACATTCAACCAATGGGCTCTAGTGATGGAGAGATGGGTTGAAAAACCCCAGCTGATTACTTGCAGTTAATCAATGTTTGGGTGGTGCAGATCCGTAAAATCCCGGTAAATTACTATACTCTAGCGTCTATTACTGCATTGTGGGAATTCGCGGGCCAAATATTAGAAGTGGCGTGCGATCCAACAAAAGCCATTGTTTGGCATTCTAAACGAAGATCAAGTTGGAGTTAACCCTTTGACAGGTAGACCGAGGATTGCTCCGGAAGTCCTTGAAGGTATGAGACAATATCTTTTAGTAGCAAATGGTCCTGAAAGGTATGCTCGAGAAGAAAGCGTAAAATCCTCGTTATTAGACATAGAACATGATCCGTTAGCTCAGAAGTCTATGCTTAGGTTGGAACCTGGTCCAGTTATCTCCTTGGATTTGGACAAAGGAAAAGGTATGGTTTTTTATTTTGAGTTAAAAAGCTTTTCTTAATCAATCTGAAAGAGGCTTAGGAAAGGTACCGAAATTATTGTCAGAAGCAATTAACTCAGGCAGATCTTTGAGTGGAAAGTCTTCTTTGCATAGCTTCCTCTCACCAAGCTTAGACGGGTTGGCTTCTAAGGTGTCTAGTTTTTCTCCAGTTGGTTCAGCGGTTTTTAGTCCAGGCTTTTCTCAAGCCAGTTCGTTCAGGACCGAGCTGAAAAAACCTACCAGAGAAAGAGGCCACCTAAAAGTCATAGGAAACCAAGAATTTTGGACCAAAATGCTGAGGTTGCTGAAATCCTTCTTAAAGGAGCAGTAAAGGGTTCAGTAGATAAAAGAAAGGCTGAAAACTTCAGTAGAAGTACTAAAGTGTGTAAAGTCAGTTGAGGATGGGATGGTTCCTATGAATGGATTATCCCGCTCCAGATGAGTCTTCTAGTTGGAATTGTCAAGGATTGGGACGGTCTCATGATTTGACAATTCCCCATCTCATGGAAATGCATCAAAAACATTTCCCAGAGATAATGTTCCTAATGGAGACTAAACACTGTAGAAATGTTTTGGTTGATTTACAGGAGTGGCTGGGGTTTGACAGAGTCTTCTCAGTGGAACCTATAAATAGTAGTGGAGACTTAGCAATTTTTGTAAAGCGTCGACATCTTGTGAAAATGTTATATGTGGATATGAATATAGTAAACCTATATGTCCATGTTGGAAAGTTTAATTATATGTATCTTGTATCTATAGAGATCCGATAGTAAAATGTAGAGCTGCTCTATGGGAAAGAATTACGTGGATGGAGGCTGTGAGAAAGGAGGGCTGGTGCATTTTGGGTGATTTCAACGATCTAAGTCATAATGGAGAAAAAAGGTGGTCCGAGAAGAAATGAAAAAAGCTTTTCAGCCTTCAGTGATATGCTAAAGTGTTGTAACATGTCTGAATTACCAGGAAAAGGAAATCCCTTTACGTGAGGAGGTATGAGAGTAGACAGGTTAATCCAATGCAAATTGGATCGTAGTTTTGGAAATAAGAATTGGTTTAAGTGCTTCCAAGATTCGAATCAAAACTTTTTGGAAAAAGAGGTTCAGATCATAGACCAGTCCTACTAGTCTATCTATTTTTCTCCAATGAATCTTACAGAGGCAACTTTAAATTTGAAAAATGTTATTCAATCAACCATTAATTTGTAAGAGAAACAATCGATTCAGCTTGGAATTCTTTCCAAGGCTCTTACAATAGCTCGGTGTCGGAAAGGATTATGAGGTGCAGAAAAGCTTTAAGCGTATGGAAAAAAGGAATTCTCTAAATTCAACAGCAAAATTACAGAGGATTCAGGGGCTTTAGAAGAAGAACACTCAGCAGGGTTCCCTAATGGTCCAAGAGTGAGAGATTTGAAAAGGGAACTAGCTGGAGCTTATTTAGAAGAAGAAGTTTTCTGGAGACAAAAAAGTAGAGAGAAATGGCTAAAGAATTATGATGAAAATACTAGATTTTTCCATGTTTTTCTGTAAAAGCAAATCGGAATAGGAAAAATCTGATTTCTCTATTGGATGATTTTGGAATTGAGCATATAGACGAAGCATCATAAGGAGAAATTGCATCAGCATATTTCAGTAATCTGTTCAAATCTTCAAGTCCTTCCAATTTCAAATATTTCTTCCTATAGTTCGAACCAAAAGTCTCTATGGAAATGAATTCTTCTCTAATTCGCGAAGTGACTTCAGCTGAAATAAAAGAAGCACTTTTTGAAATCAGACCATCAAGTGCTCCAGGGGCTGACAGGATATCAGGCTTCTTCTTTCAGAAATACTAGGATATTGTGGGCTCACAAGTTTCTTCTAAGGTACGCAATTTCTTTATAACAGGTTTCTTCCCAAAAGAATGGAATTTTACTCACCTTTGTCTAATCCCAAAGGTTAGAAATGCCAAGGTGATGAGTGATTTTCGTCCAATTAGGCTCTGTTTAGTCTTCTATAAAATCATTTCTAATGTTCAGTCAAAAGACTTAAATATTAGCTTGCATCTTTGGTCTCTCCTACTCAGTCTGCCTTCGTCCCAGAAAGACTAATTTCTGATAACATAACCACAGCTCACGAAATGGTCTGAAGACTCACCCAGTTATCTCTAGAGAGTTTATGATTTTGAAATCTGATATGTAAAAAACTTATGATCAAATAGAATGGAGTTATCTGAAAAATCTGCTTCTAGTAGCAAAGTTCTCCTTAACTTTTGGTTACAACATTGCAGAAGGGAAAAAATTCGCTTAAAGAGCTGTTTAGACTCACCAATGTGGAGGGGTGCCAATTCTTATCTTGGAATTGCCAGAATGTTTCAGCGGATTAAAAGTGGACTTGTTGGGTTTCATCCAAAACAGGTTAAAAACAAAGCTATCAGGCAATGTCTGTCTATGCTATGACTTGCTTCAAGGAGGTAAAGCGGTTTTATTGAGAGTAGTTGTTATGGCAATGTCTTTCTATGCTATGACTTACTTCAAATTCCCAAAATTTTCTATAGCAAAGCTGAAAGGATTAATGGTTGATTTGGAAGATTCATTGGTTAAGGTGAGAAAATTGTGCCTACCAAAGCATCTAGGGGGCTTGGGTTTTAAGGATATAGAAAACTTCAACCAAGGTCTTTTAGCCAAATAAGCTTGGAGATTATTACAATTCCGAGACAGTTTTTTTCTCAAAGGTAATGAAAAGCAGGTATTTCGTTTCTAACAATGTTTTAGAAGCTGTCATGGGGAATCATCTTTCTTTAGCTTGGAGAAATATAATTTTTGAGAGAGAACTATTGGAAAAAGGTTAAGGACAATGGTCGGAAACAAAAATTCTAAAATAGTTTAGATTCACCCGTGGCTAAAAGATTCGGGTTCAAAAGTTCCTTGGATGAAAAACATCCTTACCAACATTGGCTTAAAGATTTCTGATCTCATTGATCATCAAAATATATAGAAAGTGGAATCTTGAGAAGCTTGAGGGTTTGTTTTTTCCTTTTGATGTTGCTCTCATATTGAAGTCAAAGCCAGTAGTGGAGCAAGCGGACTTTAGGATTTGGAAATTCAACAAATCAGGACTATTCTCGGTGAATTCTGCTTATTGGTTAGCATTCTCTCTGGAGAAAAACAGTCACTCTACGGGAAGCTTCGTGGCAACCATCCCTCAATCTTCTAGAAAAAAGAATTTGGGACCTTCTCACATCGTCAAAGATAAAAACATTTATTTGGAGATCGTTAAGCTATGCTATCCCGGTGGCTGAGGCATTAATTTCAAGAGGCATTAATTTCAAGAGGCATTAATTTCAAGAGGTATAAAATCTATTGAGAAGATTTTTGTTATGTTTTTAAAGAAGCATGTTAAATAAAATTAAAACTATACTTTCATTTAAGTCCCCAAGATTTCTGGACAAATTTACACACCCAAAACCTATACCAGTAACCATTAGACAATTTTTTTTTATTATTTTGTTTTTATACTAATATCAACAGCCGGCAGATAAAGAAATTCCCTGGAAAAGAAAACTATAACAAGAGAGACATATTTCTAAACATGACTCACATTTAAAACGAAACGATGATAAATAACAACACATACTGGAACATTATAATACATATCAAACGAGAAAAAAAAGATTTCGATGGACGAGGCAAAAGAACCCCAAAGAACTACTCTTATAACTTTCGTAAAAAAGAAGTAGATGTCAAAGATAAGCCAAAAAAAATAAAAACACTAGACTAACCGAACACAGTGTAAAAAGAGTTTATGTTTAGAGAAACTTACTAAACTATCCTAAGGAAATAGCAAATTTACTAGATTATCCTATACACCTAAATTAGGGGTGCCACCGTTCACCTCCATTATTGCGAGAAAGTTTCAGACAGAAATTTGGGGCAAATTTCATACACAAATTTTGCGGCAAAAATGTTAAAAAGAAGATATGGAAGAGTTTATCCTTGTTTGTGGTCGATGGAAGAATGAAAAAAATAGGTGGGTCTTTGTCGCCGATAAAGAGAAACGATGTCGACTTGTACATGGGAGTGAAGGTACGAGCTACAGTGAATTCATTGATATGGTTTACGAAGAATTTCAGTTGGATAAGAGATTATGTGATCTAGAAATGAGCTACATGTTTTCGGAAAAAAGCTCCAAAGACTACCTCACAATACACCTCCGGTAATTGTTGGAAATTCTTGATAGTTTTATGCATTTTTATCACAATCAAAATCTGATCCGCTATGGTTTTGTGTTGTCGTTAACGAGAAAAAAATTCTGGGAGTAATTATTGGAATCCGAGCTCATCACGAATAGAATGGGAATAGCGAGGTTTTGAAGATGACGTTAAATACCATGAAGACATAAAGGGAGAGAAACACTCGATGGAGCATGAGGTCGATTCGCAACCCGATTGCATGAACTTTGAGAACGAAGATGGTGAGAATGACTGTAGGTTTGATTATTGTGATGATCCAGATGGTGCGAGCTCGGATGATAAAGATTTTAGTGCTTACGAAAAGCCTCCAACGGAAGATGACACTTCACCAACTTTACCGATCAAAGAAAGAAGTATGTTGACAGTTTTGGCAGAAAAAGAAATGGTTGTCAATCATGATTTTCTTAAGATGGAGTTGGAGTCTCTTAACATACGAGTTGGACAACGATATCCAACAAAAGAGGTGTTAGAAACACGGTTGAAAATTCTTTATGTCTTGAATTGATTTGATTTTGATGTCGACCGTTCTAACCGACAATATTGACTGTTTGACTGTTACATGTTGGATAAAGAGATGCTCGTGGAGAGTAAGAGGTTCTACAATAGGCAGTGGAGGAGAGTTTTACATCCGTAAATATGTTGCAGACCATACTTGTTCGGTAACAGAACGATCAGGACGTTCTCGCCAAGCTACACTAGAAATACTTGGTTCATTATACAAGGATTATCTTTACGGTGTTGGACCCACGGTTAAGCCCAGTCACATAACAGTAGCTCTTAACAAAATATTTGATATAAAGGTATCAAACTTTTTTGAAGCAAACTTTCAGTTTTATATGGCGGATTTATTGTTCTTTGATCACTAATTTTCCATAGATTGATGGCAGAGTTCTCATTCATTACTGCGTAGATACAATACCATTATGGCAGACTTATTATTACTTTGATTTAGTTACGGTAGAGTTTTCATTATGGCAGACTTATTATTACTTTGATTTAGTTACAGCGGAGTTTTCATTCATTACTGCATAATGACAATACCGTTACGGTAGATTTATTATTACGTTGATTTAGTTATAGCGAAGTTTTACATTGTAACATGATGGCACCTTTAATATAACATTGTTATATAGGTAGTTGATTTAATTTATCATTGTTATATTGATGGAAGACTTACTTTTACGCTGATGGAGTGATTTTCTCTAATATGTACATATTGATTATTGGAAGGCTCATATGACGTTACGTTGTGTGAGAGAATTGGTTACTGAAACTTTGGAAAAGTGATATGAGGAATTTTCTACGTACCTGTACATGATTAAAAAGAGCAAACCCAGAAACTTACACCCGGCTTGAAGTTGATAAGGAGCAAAGGTTCAAATACTTATTTCTATCGTTTGGTGCTACACTTACTGGATTTCCTTTTATAAGAAAAGTTGTGGTTGTTGATGGCACATTCTTGCAAGGTAAACACAAAGGGACGCTTCTCATAGCGTCATCTCAAGATGGGAATTTTCAGATATTTCCAATTGCTTTTGCAATTGTTGATACTGAAAACGATGCATCTTGGAAATGGTTTTTTCAACATCTTAGTTTTGTGATTCCTGACGATAGGGAACTTGCAATTATTTTGGATCGTCACAAGTCTATCGGAAAAACAATAGGTAAGATCTATCCGAGGGTGAGTCGTGGAATTTGCACGTACCATCTGTATAAGAATATTATTATCCGCTATAAAGGTGGAGCTGTTTTCAAATTGGTAAAGAAAGCGGCTAATTGTTTTCGACTGCAAGAATTTGAAACTATTTTTGCTGAGACTGGAGCGCTTAATCCTGCTCTACATAGTTACCTATAACAAGCAGATATACGCATGTGGTCTAGAGTCCATTTCCCAGGTGATAGATACAACATCACAACTACCAATATCGCATAGTCGATTAATAGGGTTTTACCATCTGCTCGAAGTTTGCCGATTGTACGTTTATTAGAAGAGATTAGATCAATGATGACTAGATGGTTTTCTTCTCGGAGGAATGATGCAAATGGAATGAAGACAATGCTTACTCGTAGTGTTGAAAAATTGTTGGCTGTAAGTTTCTAATTTTAATTCGTGACATAATTACTCATTTATTCTATTTTAGGCTCGAGTAATTCATGCTAGAATGCTAACGGTGCAAGCAGTCAATGCCCACCACATACAAGTCACCAACGGTTATTCTTTGGAGGTTGTCAATTTGCTTGACAAAAAATGTACATGTCGTAGGTTTGAGTATAAGAAATTACCATGTGTGCATGCGATTGCAGCGGTAGACTAAAAAAAAGTATCACCAATATCGCTTTGTCATCCGTACTACTATAAGGAGTAGTTGATTAATGCTTACAATGGCTCAGTTATGCCTATTGATGCAATTTTTCCTACACCTCAAGAAGTTCTCGCTCAAGTGTATTTGCTACCTCTGGTTCGTCAACAGCCTGGTAGGCCAAAGAGTGGGCGAATGAAGTCCGCTTTAGAAATTTCAATGGACAAAAAACGTTGCAAAAAGGAGTATACTTGTTCGCGTTGTAGACAAGTTGGACATAATTGTAAACATTATACTGCTACTTCGTAAAAATGTTTTAACTACTTAGCTCATAAATCTGGAACAAACTGAGATAACTCCGCCACAATGTGTTACGAAAGTGAAAAGTCTGCCATACTGCAGTTAAAGGTCTGCGTGAACTTCGTTTCTGGATATATCGTCATTTAGACTTTGATGTAGTGGATGTTCTCCTACTTTCTCTTCCATGGCTTGAGTAAGACCATCGAATGGTAAAATCAGATCATAAGTCTGCCAGAATACCAAATGGGAATTAATAACACTGTCATGAAATTCATAAGTCTGCAGAGAAACAAATAATAAAACATAACTCTGCTACATAATTAAACTTAAAGAGTCTACCACATGTTAAAAATTAAGATAACAAGTCTGTCGTAATGTGGAAACTAAGTTAAAATGTGTGCAAAAACACCATAAGTCTGCCTACGGTTGGGTGTTGGACATTAGTGGTACCCTATCATCATATTCAACTTGAGGTAGTGGATCAGATAGTTCGCATGTCGAATTTGGTACCTCGTTAAATAAACCAGCTCATAGTTTCTCCTATATGGCTTGAATGCTGCTGTCGCTTAGACCATCGAATGGTAATCCCAAAGCTAGGCATTCAATGTACTTGAACGCAAACACACCATAATCGCCAGAGTTTTGGTTTTGCGGCACATTTTTGTATCGGTGGCACACAAACTGTTTAGGACTTCTCTTCTTGACATGACGCGGCACAAACGAGTTCAACATTGCAGGGATCATCCTCGTGAAAGGCCTGCATGCTTCTACGATTTTCTTGTCAGTATTCATGTACAGTATGGAATCATAGACGAATACCTTCTCTTTAATCATGTTGACGTGAATAGCTATCCAGTGCGATGCTTTGAAGTTCTGAAAAAAGTACAAGTGATCTACATCTGCAAACCACTTCTTGTTTGTTTGGTTAACATAAGGAGTTTGCCCATTGAAAACATGGGAGTATGCTGATCGAAAAAGAAAATTTTGTGGGTCTATTTTGAACTGGGAATAGTCATGAACCTAACTACCCACAAACCATTGGTCCCAAAAAGCAATTCCATCATATTTGAATGGTGATGGATTCCACATTTGTCTTCTGTGCAGCATAGTCATGCAAGCTGAAAGATGTTGCGAAAGAAGAGTACAACCATTTAACAAAAGCATAGTAAGCATAATTTCTCATAAATAAAGAGTTGTTGAATATATTAGTATCTCTGTAGCAAGTCACCCATAAGTACCGCTACTCCATTCTTTCCGCGGAGTAATTATAATCTTGTAAAACTCGACTTCCGAATCGACTGTCGAGATAGGTTGCTCTCTAAAATTTGTAATAACGTTAGAACAAGTCTGCTATTATATATACATATGTGTGTCATACTATAACCATATGTCTGCCTTAATAACACTACACATATCATATATTTTCCATAATATAACACTACATCTATCATATATTTGCCATCATATATAATTAACTCTGTTATACTAAATAACTATATCTGCCCTATTATAGTCTTATGTCTACCATAAAATAACACTACACCTATGATATATCTGCCACAATATATCACTACATCTATCATATATCTGCCATCATAATATATGAATATATATGTCCTAATATAGTCTTATGTCTGCCATAAAACAACACTACACCTATGATATATCTGCCATAATATAACACTATATCTATCATATATCTGCTATTATATATCATTAACTCTGCTATAATATATAACTATATCTGCCTTAACATAGTCTTATGTCTGCCATTGAATAAGAACTAAAAGTAAAAAAATAGTTGTCTATTTACTCATGTTCACGAATGAATTGCTGCAAAACGTTAAGCTTTTTTGAATCAACAGGGTCAAATGGATCGTACGCAGCCTTTGAAAGTTTTTATTTTTCTATTACTCTCTTCATTGTCGAATTCTCAAAAAATGGAGGTACTTCAGTATGACTCAAATGGGGAACTCGTTTTGGACGCGTAGGAATGTTCTAACCTCGCAATTTAGCACCGAGTGCATCTAAGGCATCACCTGTTGCCTTCAGTTTTCTTTCGTTAGTGGACTGGGATTTTCCACTTGACACATAACACATTCTGAGTTCCTCCTCTCTCACTTCCTTCGTCACATTACAAACATCAGAGTTATCACGCAATTGAGGTGCAAATGGTGTGACAATCATTTTGGCTGTACTTCGAGTGGTCCTCCTATCGTACGTAACTCCTGTGAACTTTGATTTTCAAATATCAACATTCTCCGAAATCTTGCGCTTTTTCTCTTATGGTGTTTTTGTTTTAGGAGCTTTAACAACATAGTGCATAGAAAACTCATCTTGTGAGGTGATCTTCTCTTTCACCTGCTAAGTCTGTCACAAAATAAAAACAAATGTTGTTATTTTATTCAACATTAAGTCTGCCACATTATTTAACTACACTATAGGTCTGCTCTGATATCGCAATATGTCAGTCATAATTAATCAATATGTCTACCATATTCAACATCTTATTCTTCCATAAATAGCAAAAATTATCTCGCAAAGTTTAAATATGTTTGTCACAACTTCATAACCAACGGTCTGCCACACAATAATAAAAATCTGCCAAAACTTATGTTTCACGTATAACTAGCTCTGCCATCACATTTATTCAAGGACATACCAGGGCATTGGTATTCCCCTCATCTTCAACTTCGGCGTTTGAATTTGATTTTTCCTTCGGATTTGCGGTTTGAATAAAACCTCTGAGAGCTTTAACCTCACTCTCAAGAGTAGCAATCTTCGTACCTAGCCTATTCTCAAGAGAGTTAACACTCTCAAATATTTTTTCACCATTGTTCTTCTCCATGGTGTCAAATTTTTCATAAAGTTTTTCGACTAAAAGTATTACACCAGAAACCCCAACATCGACATCGAAGGATTTCCCCTTTGTCTGCCCCTAATCTCTTTCTTCTGAACAAACCTATAATTTGTTATGTAAATATAGTCAGCAACATATTGAATCAAAGTTCTCAAAATGATTAAAAAAAGAAACTAACCGGTGTGATTTTCTTCTTCTCCTTTGCATTTTTGGTTTTGTCCTCCAAAATCAAATCATCAGCACGGTCGTTGTTACAATGTCTCCGCTTCTTCTGCTTCTTCACAACATCCCAATTTGATGTTATTGAGCGGTTGTTCATCAAGTCATCGATCAGATTATCTAGTTTTTGATCGATCACATCATTATCCCACTCGGGGAAAATCTCCTCTTCAGGCTTTAGTATGAGGTTTCTAACTCGAACCTAAAATTAAGTGATCAACATTAGCAGTCAACTTATAAATTACCATAAGTCAATCATATAATGACTATAATTTTGCCATAGTATAAGTAAATTCTTAGATCAACCAAATATATTAACCTAAATCTGCCACAACGACTATTTAATCTCGTGAATTTAATACCTAAGTCTATCGTTAAATGAGCATAAGTTAGTGAAATAAGTAAATTTATAGATCAGCAAATATATTAACCTAAATCTGCTACAACGACTATTTATTCTCATGAACTTAATAACTAAGTCTGTCACTAACTGATCATAAGTCAGCTGTATATATGGGATCTCCTCAAACTAAATCTACCCACAATAAAATAAGTAAGTCTATCAAAAAATAAAATGTACCTCTCCATACGTCTCTACTTCCATCTGGATCACAATCTCGAAGCTTGTTCTTGGTCTTGATCCGCCCCACGCGAGAAAGGGTACCTCAGCGCCTTCTACCTTGTTGCCAAAACGCTCTCTAAATGCCGCTACTGACTCGTAAATCCAAATAAGCAACACATGAACACAACCATGGACAGTGTAAGAATTGTTTCCATATGTGACAACCTTGATAGAGTTTACCAACTCTATGAACCCGATACGACCCCATGGGTAACTTTTGAAAGCTTTGGCATCAACAACCCGCTTGGCAGCTTCAAGTGGAATTCTAGAATTATAGTGCAAACCATATTGATACAAGCCTCGATTCAAGGCTTATATGCGCGTGGGCTGTTTGGAGAAGATTATGTGAGAAACTCGACCTGAGACTTCTTGGATAGGGGATTTGGGTTGGTATTCGATGGAAGGGTGAAGTGAACCACACGAGGGGTGATGAACCTTGTGATAAATCACAAAATTAGAGCTAGGAGGGCTGGTCTCAACTAGGTTCTAAGCGCACAAGCTTCTTTGAGAGAAAAACTTGTAAAGAAAATTCGATCTTTATTAATTAGCAAAAAGGTTGTCGAACTACAATGCTGGAAGGAGCCTTATTAATATGCTCGGCATCTTGACCTTCTAGGGTCGACTCAAATAAAGAAAAGGAAAGTTTACAAAAGTGCACAAATGGAAAAGATACAAAAGTGCATAACCAAAAAAGGACATATTCCTAAAATGTTCTTGACTCAAAAATGTAAACAATCTAGATCCTACCCTGCAAAACAGAAAGAGGCATATATTCGAATTGAAACTTACCTTACTTACCTCACGGCTAAGAAATGGAAGGTGGCCGTCTTTGTGGCATGCACGCGCCTTGCTCCTAGTCTTCGACTTGGAGTAGGGTTAGGAATCTTTGGGCCCTGACCTCTCTTGCCACTAAAGCCCAAGTCTCTGAAGTCCCTTGCATTGTTGAGAGGCCTTTGGACTCTTCTTTGCACTTCTGGCCCATTGACCTTAGTCGATCTTCCTCTAGGAGCTTGTCGACCCATAAGCTAAACTTGTGGAAGAGTGCTCTTGATATGCTCCTTGTCATTGCTCCTGGTGGCACTACTGGTGTGGAGACTTCCTCTAGATGAATGTCCTGAAGCTGGTAGCTTATCTGGTCCGAGTTTCCTTGTGTAGAAGTTGAAATGCTCGTGTACTCGGCTGGATCGGCTGTACCGGCTGGAATGTGCGAGGTACTGGCCGGAATGCCTTCAGGACCGGCCAAGTTGATCCCGGAGTCAGCGGCATCACCAAGGGGACCGGCGGTGTCATCCACGTCGCCACCAAGTGTGCCGGAAGCTTGGGCCTCTCCGCCGGCAATGCTGATCGGTCTGGTCCTATTGGTCGAGGGTCCGGTGGTATTGCTTGGGCCCGTAGATGTGCCAGATAGCCCGGCTGTCTCGGGCAAGCTTCCTGGTCGGCCAGTCTGGTCTCCTGGCTGGACATACGACCTGATGTCCTCATCACATATATAGCAACAGAAAGAACAAACAACCATCCCAACATTCTTCTCTGTTCAAAACTCCAAGTTCTACATCTTCGCAACGCCAAAACTAATTCATCGTAAGTCGGGACATCCCCTTCACCATGGTCTATTAACTTCCAGAATTCCCTATACTCAATGTTTAATTCTTCTTTTGAGACATGATCACTGTTTAAGCCAGTGATCTCTACAAACTTATGTAAGGAAAACCTTATAGGCTGGCCACCAACCAACGACCATATCTCATGGTACTTTTTTACTACCAACTCACGCGTTAGAAAATAATGAAAAATCTTACCAGACCAGACATAATTACTGTCTACCAGCTTGACAATAACTCCAATAGCTGACTCCCTCAACGCATTCCACACATCAGTTCCTATTGCTTCTCTAACCGAAACAAAATTACCCAATAAACAGTTGTGGTTCATGTTTTTGTTTTGAATAGGGGCTTTTCCTTCTTCATAGAGTCTTCGTAGATACTTTTTTTGACATTTCTTCAGTCATCTTCGAAATTCTGAAAAGCAATAAAATTCATATTGTTTGTTAAATATATATATATGCCAAACTAATCATTAAATCTGTCGTTTGCTAACTAAGTCAGTCACTATATTGACGAACAATAATTAACGAACAATAATTATATAAGTTAGTCGCTATATATAATTATATAAGTCTGCCACATATGAAAGATTATATAAGTTTGTCGCTATGTAACTATAAATCAGCCTTATCTAAATATCTTGTGAATTTAAGTATGCGACAAAGACAATATGACCATAAGTCTGCCATTCATTCAACGACTATAAGTCAGTCGCTAATGTGTGTTCGACCTAAATCTGCCATACATATTTAACAAAGTATGCTGCTATTTAACTATGAGTCTGCCAAATTTATATCTAAACATAATATATGCCTGCCACCAAATAACTATATGTGTAAGATTTCTTAGAACTAAATCTGCCACCAACACCAATAGAATTTATAAGTCTGTCACAATAAAATCATATATCTGCAATTGTAAATCATAAATCTGCGTAAACTACCTGATAAATCCATACGATAGAGAGAGAGAGAGAGAGAGAGAGAGAGAGAGAGAGAGAGAGAGAGAGAGAGAGAGAGAGAGAGAGAGAGAGAGAGAGAGAGAGAGAGAGAGAGAGAGAGAGAGAGAGAGAGAGAGAGAGAGAGAGAGAGAGAGAGAGAGAGAGAGAGAGAGAGAGAGAGAGAGAGAGAGAGAGAGAGAGAGAGAGAGAGAGAGAGAGAGAGAGAGAGAGAGAGAGAGAGAGAGAGAGAGAGAGAGAGAGAGAGAGAGAGAGAGAGAGAGAGAGAGAGAGAGAGAGAGAGAGAGAGAGAGAGAGAGAGAGAGAGAGAGAGAGAGAGAGAGAGAGAGAGAGAGAGAGAGAGAGAGAGAGAGAGAGAGAGAGAGAGAGAGGGAGAGAGAGAGAGAGAGAGAGAGAGAGAGAGAGAGAGAGAGAGGGAGAGAGAGAGAGAGAGAGAGAGAGAGAGAGGGAGAGAGAGAGAGAGAGAGAGAGAGAAGAGAGAGAGAGAGAGAGAGAGAGAGAGAGAGAGAGAGAGAGAGAGAGAGAGAGAGAGAGAGAGAGAGAGAGAGAGAGAGAGAGAGAGAGAGAGAGAGAGAGAGAGAGAGAGAGAGAGAGAGAGAGAGAGAGAGAGAGAGAGAGAGAGAGAGAGAGAGAGAGAGAGAGAGAGAGAGAGAGAGAGAGAGAGAGAGAGAGAGAGAGAGAGAGAGAGAGAGAGAGAGAGAGAGAGAGAGAGAGAGAGAGAGAGAGAGAGAGAGAGAGAGAGAGAGAGAGAGAGAGAGAGAGAGAGAGAGAGAGAGAGAGAGAGAGAGAGAGAGAGAGAGAGAGAGAGAGAGAGAGAGAGAGAGAGAGAGAGAGAGAGAGAGAGAGAGAGAGAGAGAGAGAGAGAGAGAGAGAGAGAGAGAGAGAGAGAGAGAGAGAGAGAGAGAGAGAGAGAGAGAGAGAGAGAGAGAGAGAGAGAGAGAGAGAGAGAGAGAGAGAGAGAGAGAGAGAGAGAGAGAGAGAGAGAGAGAGAGAGAGAGAGAGAGAGAGAGAGAGAGAGAGAGAGAGAGAGAGAGAGAGAGAGAGAGAGAGAGAGAGAGAGAGAGAGAGAGAGAGAGAGAGAGAGAGAGAGAGAGAGAGAGAGAGAGAGAGAGAGAGAGAGAGAGAGAGAGAGAGAGAGAGAGAGAGAGAGAGAGAGAGAGAGAGAGAGAGAGAGAGAGAGAGAGAGAGAGAGAGAGAGAGAGAGAGAGAGAGAGAGAGAGAGAGAGAGAGGGAAGAGAGAGAGAGAGAGAAGAGAGAGGGAAGAGAGAGAGAGAGAGAGAGAGGGAAGAGAGAGAGAGGGAAGAGAGAGTTGAAAAATGTGAGAGAGAGAGAGAGAGAAGAGAGAGTTGAAAAATGTCGTAATGGAGAAAATATTGAGAAATATCGATTCAGTTTCCATATATTTTTCCCCTTAAATTTCTTTTAATTAATTTTGAATTAATTCAAATTTAATTAATTTTTATGTTTTTAATTAAAAAGGGTAAAAACGACTTTTTTACAAAATATAGGGTAGTCTAATAAAACATGTTTTTTAGCCGGTAAACTAATAGTTACGAGTATAATTTAGGGTATTTGAAATAATTTCTCTAATGTTTATTCAGAATTTATTTCCAATTAAATTTATTAATAGTTGTTACACGCTTCATAAACTACACAAGGCCTAATTTTTGTATTAGTGCAGGAAAGCGAAAAATCCGAACCGATCGTACCAAAATTTTTGATTTTTGATTTTAATTTAAATAATCATTTAATGCTAAATAAAATTTTATTAGGTTTATATTTCGGTTTGGAAATACCAAACGATTTTCGTAAACCAAAAATAAAGTACTTTATAAGTCAAAAATCGACCATGCAACCTTAATTTCTCTGAAAGTTTTCTGCGGCAGCAAATCTTATCGGCTGGGACATTTCACTTCTCCTTCTGTTTGACTTTTTCCTTGTGCTTCTCTTTTTGTTTCTGCTTTGTTCTTTGTCTGTCTTTTTGGGTTTGATTTTTGAATTTAACGATTTGTTGGTATTTGAATATTCTCAGTATCGCTGAGATTCGGCGCTTCTTGTCAGGTCTGTCACATTATATTCTCTCTCGTTTGTCGCTTGGCGTTTTAGAATCTATATTTGTTTCGATTTCATTTTCTTAACCTTCAGTGTTAGTATTTTTAGATCAGAGTATTTGTTCCACAATTTATAAGTCTTTCAAGCTTAATTACGCATTGTTGCTCAACAATTTGATCACTGGGCGGAGGTTCATTACAATTCAATCTACTTAAACGGAGATAAAAATCCTACAAGTCTTGACTCATTTTACGGATATTGTTTTATCCCTTTTCTTTTTTCATCTTAATTCAGTAATACAGATCTCAACTTAATAGACCATGGATCACCACCACTAAATTATATATATTAATATTTTATTGAAACCTAATTGGTTCAAATTAGTCAAAAATCGAATAAACTAAATTAAACCAAAAAATTAAACGACATAAATCAAAATTAACCAAAAAAATCCGAAATATCAAACATTAAAACGATTAAAACTAAATTTAAAACAATTAAACCAAAAATCTATTTATAATTTGAAACGGTTTTATATATTAAAAACCAAACCGATTAAACCAATAAAAAACTTGAACCGAACCAATTTTGTTTTTACTTTCTTCGATCGCCTTTTCCCAAAACCAAATTAACGGAGAACCAAAAAAGCCAATACAATTGACCCCAAAAAACCAAAAACTCAAGGCATATTCTGTATAATTGATTTGATTCCAATAGTAAGAATGAAAAAAAACAGAAAACATCAAACTTGCAGATTTTGACTCCACATTAGGAGGTATAACAACAAAAATATACAGAGATCAAAGGTATATGTGACAATTGAAAGGCGAAGAAGAAAGACACCCACAATATTTTAACTTTCATATCAAACATTTACAAACGACAGTAGTATTTCTCTATATGAAGAAGAAAGCAAGGAAACGATGAGACTTTACAAAAGGAAGCAAACGGTCAAGCAGATGGTGGCGGAGGCGGAGGAGCCGTAAGCGCGTAAGTGAGTCTGTTAGAAGAGTTCTCGATAAAGCCAGCCACTCCAGCCGCTGATTGCGTGTTTGTCGGGAGGAATAAGTCGTGCTTTTGATCTTTATATGCACTCCAAACCTGTCACAAAATTTGTTTTGACATTCGTAAAACAAAAAACCACTCTTATTCATAAGTTTCAAATTTCACAATTACTTACTTCGGAAGCGTCGAGTATCTCGCGCACTTTCGAGCAATGTGCCCCTTCTGTTGCGAAACCATGCAATACCTGACACATTGTATTGTTTCGTCACATCACACACCTAACAAAGAGAACCAATAAGAAACCAACTGGTCTGTATAATTCATCAACTAACTAACCTCCACTGCAAGCACCCGCCCGATTGATGCTTCTGATTCATTCCATTTCATTTGAGAGCTGAGTCCATACCTTCCGCCCGTCCTCCAATCAAGCAGCCCAAGAAGAACTTCAATAAGCCCGACCCTAACAATTATTTTGCAATCATTTTGTATTACATATCAAGCTCATAAGATAGACCTTCCTAAACTGAACCTGGATTTCCACAATTTTTATTCAGTATTCTGAACAGAGTTTGCATTTAGAGATACGTAAAATGTGAGCAACCGTCAGGTTTGAGTATGAAAACGACAAAATCATGGAGTTAACAGGATGACTCACTTTAGACCCTGAGCAACAAGCGCATCTCTTGCCCGATTACCAGCAACAACAACACGCTTAAGTGTCTCAAGTGCTAAAATGCTGCCACCAAGCCATCCTATTGCTTTCATCAGAAGTGGAACCACCTGGTGTTTCAACTCGAGAGTCATTACAAATGTCACAAACAACAAGGATAAATAGCTTCACCACTAATAGCACGTGGTAGTAAACAGAGAGAAAATAGAGTACAGAACCTGGGCATTTCCAGCACTAGTTGCAGCCATTGCTTCGGCACAAGCTGTACTAGCTGCGAGTTGATGTAGAACACGTAAACAACTAAGGCGAACACGTTCTTGAGGGGTTTGCCCAGGTAAGCTTGAGGGATCAGCAGTTTCGTTCATTCCATCAGAGCCAATTTCCTCAGCCTTCACTTCCCCTGAAGACATTGTTTCCCGCCTGCCTTCATATGCAACAGCAGAGACAAGTTTTGGAACGTACCCGAGATATCCTATGTGATCTGCAAGTGCAGGGTGCACACGCAACAGAGAAACCAATGCAGCGGAGAGAAGGAGAGGAAGCTCAGGGTCAACAGGATGTTGTTCATAATGTGTCGCTGCCATTGCTGACAAATACTGATCCAGCAGTCCTTCCAAGAATCGTTTTGGATTTCTCAGAGGGAATTTTGGATCTTTTAAGAAAAGCCTGACATAGATTCCACCAACCTATAGAGGAAAATTCATCAAAAATTATGCTTCTACTCAAAGGAAATTTTGCTACTGTTCTGATTCATATATAGGTTTATATAAATAATAAAAACCTGTGGTTCTTTTCCCATTTCTTGTTGACCAGCTGACTGCTCGGGTACATCCCATTCAACAACACAACCCTTCTGTTGTTCACGATAAATATCTGATGCCATGGTTGCTATCTGTGCAGATAAAGAAGCTGCCATTGCTGGTGTCCACACAAGTTCTGGAGTCTCTGTGGTCTTCTCAAGCGCATGTACAACAGCCTCCCCAGGTCCATCACGAATGATGGATACAAGACCGTCAGGAAGGAATCTCACAAGTGTGATAGCAACTCTAGGCCCATGCATTGGTTGTGCAACAAGCTTTCCCAACAAAGACGCCGCTGCAGCTCTTTGCTGCATCGGGATTTCTTCTGCACAAAACCATTTTGTATCATTGATTTCAAAGCATGTAATAAAAAAGCAATTCGGAAAAGAAAATGAGTTTAGAATCATTACTTTGCAAAGGCAATAAAAGTTCCAGAATGTATACTACTCCACCATGTTTTGCAGCAGCCCAAGCAAGTTCTGGTGTGCTTGCCAAAGCATAAAGAACATGGAGAGCACCCTCACGAAAAGAAGGTGCAGAGTGAAGCATTTGCAAGAGGAGAAGAAGACTAGATCCATCAGATACCATTGTCTCCAAGCAAGGAGCGTAAGCAGTTAGGCAAGAGAGGACATTCAGGCAGAGTTTTGGAATATCAGTCTTTGATACAACTGGCACTGAAAAACATTCAAAGAGAGGTAATAATCTCTCCTTATACGAAAAGACTGAAGCCAGATCTGGATACTTCGTAAGCAAGTTCTGCAAAAAAACAAAAGACAAAGCAAAGGTCAGACATGCTGACTTAGTTGATATTGACACATCCACATGAACCAATATGAGTACCTGAAGAGCAGTCAATCCTAACCGGAGGTGATCAATCAGAAACTGTTCTTCCTTCTTCATCTCCTCAGATGATGATTGATGATCGGAATGTTCCTTAATTAAAGAGGGTTCTGCGACGCTACTCTGAAGTTCTGGAGAATCCTTAGATGAGCTGTTGTCTTCAATCAAATTTTGGTGTTCAGAAACAGAGGACAAATCAGTACGCACTAAAGATGATATAAAGTCAATAAGAGCATTGCAGAATGCTTCTGGTTCACTGATCTCTGAGTCGGGTTGATCATTATAGACCTTCAAGTAAACATTTCCAATAAAGACCTCTTTTGATAGTGCCTCATATGAAAAAGATTGCGCAGTTTTCAGATCATAAGAACCATCAGGGCACTGGCAGGCCCGTTGGTCATCCACAAAGTTTAACAGCTCTGACCGAGTGGCAGAGTTCCAGATAATCTGCAAAACAAAAATTTGATATAATTATAGTCTATTCAGCCGAAAACTTAACATGCTTTTAACACTCAATGAAGTTGTTCATCAAGTTTTCATATGTGCATGAAGAGAAGAATCTTAAGAAACGGAAAATTCTGCAATATGTTGACATCAAATATATATTTATCATGAGTGGTAAAAAAACATAAGCCTACACCCAAGTAAAGAGCATACATACATGGAATTGTGAATTTTAAAGATGTTTATGTACCATTTATTTCAAAATTCGTTAGGCAACCAAATCAGTAATCGATTAAACTTTACCTCTGGTGTCTCCAAATTTGTGTTTAGTTTGGATAACAAATCTTTGGCAGCTTCATCTTTCAACAAACTAGCAAGCTTTGGAGTCAGCAATGCTCTGAGAACATCAGCCGCAGCAGCATTATAAGGTGTCAAACTCTCATCTGCACACAGTCCGCTAAGCCTTGATAGGGCTTGTGATGCTTGTAAGGCATGCTCGTTCTTGGCAATTTGAATGCTAACTCCAACCCCATGAGACTCGACAGAATTAGATTCCTCTGCAGTTGAGTCATACTGTAGTAATAATGGTAGGATGTACCTGATCAAAGAGACAGACAGCCATTAGTTATACTTGTCACAAGAAAAAGGTCCAAATGAATGTAACCAAGATACAAACTTCAGGTGAAAATTGTATCACCATGCTTTCATTTCCATTACACAGACATTAAACATGGAATTTAACATGCATATATATCAGAGCCACTAACATTTTATTGTGATTGAACAAGAATATGTAGACAGCAAAAAACAGAAGAAGACTTAGCTCACCATAATGCACCAGCCTTTAGCAGACTATGTTGAAGGTTGGAGAAGACAGAAACATTGGCAATAGACTGGAGAGCAGCATCAACGGCTGCAGGTACAAGTTCTAATTCCGTACAATGCACAATGTCTTCAATCAGACTGGATAACTCTACAAATTCAGCTCTTGCACTCTCAAACTGACTTATAACAGACAATGTACGCATTAAATTTGTAACAATGATTGCAGCTGGTTCATGTTGTGAAGTTGTTGGCTGAACCACACACATGCAACGGGAAAGAAGAGTTGATATTAGCTGCACACCACCATCTCTCACTAGTTCTTCGCCGTTTAATGACGATGCAGCACAGCTACACAGCAAATAACAGGAATATAAAATAAATAACATTGAAGGTATAGGAGAAAAAGAATAGAATTGCACAGATTTAGCAGAAATGAATACGTTAGCGAAACAAGCTCAGATGCTGCAACAAGAAGGGGAGCTCTAACGTTAGACAGAAAGTTGTTGTCATCCTTGTCCACTGTAACTGCATCAAGTAACATAGGATAGCCAGCATATTTGAATGGTTGTAACACATGTCCATAACGTCGATATAAGATGCACTGTGCTTTCAGTAAAAGCAGCAACCTCCAGGGCTGAGGACCTTGCAATCCTTGCACTGTTGCCTATAAACAGAAGAGCAGATGGGTCTGTTATGATACGTACTAAATCTAGTGCCCAAAAATATATAACAGTAGATCATATTTATAAGTTGACACACTAATCTACATTGCCAGAGCTTTATACATAGAAGACACACTATGGACTTCCTCACATACAAATCGAGTATGGTCATTAACTGAAATTCGATGAACATCTTGTCCATACTCTGATTACATAGACTTTTCTGAAGTGCAAACACCAAGAAGTAAAAGTTTGACCAATGTTTTCTCCACTAATAGAAAACAGGAATAAAATGAAGGGAGAAAGGAATTATACTACGTATAGCATTCATCAACTGAGTTGAATATGAACTATCTGTCGGTATCAAAGAAGTCTGCACTTTTGCACATATAACATGACCATCCAATATTCTAAAAGAGAGGTACAACAGCAGACAAAGATGCCATACATATAATTGACGGAAACCTCAAACCCCGGACAATGATCAGAATTCTACAAACATACCTGTAGGCATTCATAAGCTTTTTGAACGGCCAAAAACTTTTCTCTTCCTTCTGGATTCTTGTCAGGATGGTACCTCATTGCAAGCTTCCTATACTGCCGCTTTAGTTTCTCCTCATCAAGGTTTTGAATCTGTTTGGATATAGTAGGTATCTCTTCATTTAACTCAACGGAAACCCTGCTGTTTAGGTCATCATTTGAAACATCATTCAGGGATATTTCTAGAATATTGCAGGCTTCTTCTTCTGAGAGATCCATGGGTTTTCTAGTCAACTCTTCACGCCACATCACCAGTAATGATTGTAAAAACTCAACATGTTCAACAATTGGCCAGTTTGGAAACCGAATCTCATCGCATAAGTTTCTGAGATAATAGCGGTAACACCACATCTCATCTCTAAGTTCTGGGTATGTAACAGGTGGCATGGGAGCATAATCGTACAGAGAGTGGCAGTGCTGTGATAATTTCTGAGGATAGTCACCAAGATGCTGTAAAACCTGAGGAAACAGAAACGGAAATTAAATTTCAATAATTGAATTTGATTGTTTACAAATAGTTTTCAAGAGAAAAATGACATAAACCCCAACGGCATATATGTTAAATACCTGACATATAAGATTTTCTGCTCGCATTTTATGTGTCCATATAATCTCCGGAGTATCAGAATCAGAAACCATGGCAGCTGCAAATGCAGCTGGTCCACTGCGCTCTAACACATATAATAAGGACTCAGGAAGAAGACCACCCAATACGCTTCGTTTAGCCAGGGGCAGAGAGGAGGAAACAGTAGCTTCTTCCCCACCATGAAAAGCTTGATGCACGTGGGTGACCGAGAAGAGTTGTGCGATTGAGTACAGATTGGATCCTGGATAAGCAAGTGCAAAGTAAAAGGCCCCTGTGATGTACAGGCGGATCATCGCTTTGGGGTTTCTGGTAACTACGTCTTTCAAAAGAGCAGCGCCAGCCTCCACAATGACTGGTTCGCCAGAAAGAATAGCCTTTTCCAAATTTTAGAAAGAAATCAGATGAACAATGAACATAGGGTTATAATAAATTGTTTTCAGTCAAGGAAAAAAAAGCTCACTCTCCCACTCCCAGTATTTTTACACAGAAAAATTAAGGAGCACAATTCATATACTGACTAATTACTTTGCAGCTTCTCTCTCTCTTGCTCAGATGCAACAAAAAAGGTAAAAATCTAAAGCAGAGACAGAAGGCATGTGCCATTAAATGGTTAAGGAACTAGGATCCTGGACTCAGCTTGATAACACCTACCAAACACATCATGTACGGAGCTGGAAGCAGAATAATGGAGAAAAAAGAAAGGCAATACCTGCGCAATGTGAGGAAGACAACGTGGACTAGACAAGATTCGTTTTACTCTTGGTGTTGGAGTTACAATCTCTCCTGCATCATCCACATCTGAATGCGCTGAAACCATGCTATGCAATATTGACAATGCAGCATCCCCTACCTGCGTAATTTTTACCAATAAGATCATACAGTATTGCATAAATATATAAGAATAAGAACAGAAAAACAAAGCAATGAACATGAAAAGCATATTTCTTTTGGCATGGTAAGCATGCTAAAATGAAATGTGAATAGCAAGTCACACACAAAGTAGACCATATAGCTTTACCTGTGTAGGTGTGAGGACTGGAACTCGAACAGCTACTGCCCACCTAAGTTCACGGATATCACGCAATTTCTTCCAGTCCGACATTCCCAAAGCCCGACACCTTGTTGTCCAGTTAATATCCTTTTTACACCATAAACTTCTGATGACGTCTTTTTCTACAGGTCCAATTTCTGTACCACCTTTGTCAATGTACATCCATTCCTTAGGAGATTCCATAAATGCAGTAGCAGCAATTAAATTTGACTGCAGTGGAATAGGAGTCCGTTCCGAGTTTTCGTGAACAACCGTCAGCAGATCTACAGCAAGGACACAACCACCAACCACGACACAACCTTCGACGTTTAACAAGACTTTAACTAGAGCCTGCATGTACGACAAAAAGTAAGTAACAAATCATGAAAAGAGATGTGTTGTCTTAACTTGTCCAGAAGAATATTGCATGTGACAAACCAATGCATACATTAAGACCTACTGAGAATGACCGGACAAACAAGAATAAATAGAACTAAAAAAGAGTGTGAAAGGGATATTTTTCTGATACCTTCAAGAGAATAAGCAGACGATGCCTCAAAGCTAGATCATCTGTCCTATCTATCAGTCCTGTGATATGTGCAGTCCCTTCGAAAGGACCTATTATATTGTAGTGTTGCTCATAGACAATCGCCATCGCTCTTGCACAAAGCTCCCTAACAGAAGCTCCTCCCCCTCCACCAAAACCATCAAGCCTACTCATATCACACCAGTCGCCTGATGAACCCAATTCATCCGGAAGAGCACCATCAATATTAAGTCCCATATCAGCATCGCACTGGAAGCGATGATAGAGTGCCCTGAAAAAAGCAACTGGATCACGAAGAGGGAAATCGTGTGCCTTGCCAGCACTCCCACTTTCTAGCAATAAGCGTAGATAATACTGACCCACACAAACTTCCTTTGACAAGCTAGGATAACTAACAGCGAACTCAGAATAGTTCCAAGATATACGTGGGATAGTCTCCAGGCCAGTGGTGGCTTCGACAGCCACACATTCTGGGGAAATATCTTCTGTGCGCTCTTTCTCGATATCTAGGTTGTGAACCTCAGCTTTCAAAGCTTCCCTTAATTCTTGCCTGGTACGCTCATTCCAGATGAGATCTGCACGGTTATGATCAAGACCAAAGGCTCGCCAAAACTCACGCCAATTTAGAAGAAGCTTTCCTGAACCTACAGGTATACTTTCTACAATAACTTGAGCAGGAGCTGGATACACTGAATTCTGGATGCCATACAAATTTGGGTCATAACCAACCAGATCAGATGCATTTGTCTGAGGTTGCTCATGCCCATTTGCATTTGTTGGGGCAAATGCTGGCAAGCCATTTTGTGAAACCCCTGCAGTAGGACCATCACCACCTGGAAACACAGAAGCATGCAGATTTGAAGCTTCAGAGGAAGAATTTCCAGGCGGCCTTTGAAAGTTATCGGCTACATTACCAGCATTTGCACTCATCTGTTTTGCTGCACCACCAGTCTCAACATTGTTACCAAGGGGAAGAGGAAAATCTTGAGCACTCATTCCTCTTGCTATGCGACCTCTTCTCTGCTGGAGTAATCTTTTTTGCCGCCTATTTTTTGATGATCCTTCTTGATTTGTATCGTCAAGAACATCATCAGGACGTGTATGCAGATATGCAACAAGCCCAGGTGGCAGAACTCGAGACAGCAGATCCAAAGCAGGTTGGTAAGAATCTGCCCAGAGTGCCACAAGTTGCCTACTTACCTCGCGTCGCTCACTGGCAGGGGAAAATGCATTCAATAAGTGTCTCAATAAAGCACCATCTCGCAAAGCAGCATCACGCATTGACTCCGCAGCAATTGCATCTTCTTCAGCTATTGTACGCATTATAACAGCAATGGTTTCCCTAACACTTTCTGCAGGATGTGCGAAAAGTGCAAATAAACGACGTCGTAGGGCAGCTATTTGGCGTAACAATTCTACAAAAACAGTGTATTGTGTAGTGTCTCCATGTGGATCACAAACCATGGCCTCAAAGACTTCAACAATCGCCATTGAAAACAGAGGTGAGACTGACATGGGCTTCAATCGATTGACTAGGATGGTAACATAACCTTGTTGAGCAAACAAAACAGACTTAGTATGCATGATAGTTGCATGCTTTTCTCCTCTGGAATCTGGTACAGTACTTGGATCCGCCGACCAACCACCAATGAGGGATGCAATAAGCGCAGCAGCTTCAGCAGCCACACCTTCAGAACCGTTCCGCAGTAAACCCATTATCCTATTAACAGCAGCAGGGAAAGACATTATATGGGATGCTGCACTCCTGGAGGACAATAACCTACGCAAGCATGCAACAAAGCCAATGACAGTTGCAGCTGCTTTGGGCGAAGGAGGTGGCAAAGGCGGGGCGTCTAGAGGGAGATTTGGAGTTGATGGGAGCATTGTAATCAATGCCATCAAAGTCACCTCAGGGACTTCAATATTAGAGGGCACACCTGTGTACGGGATACAAGCATTGAACTCCCTTATTCTGCGCCATAGTCTAGCCCTACAACCAGGAACAGACCCACCTTCGGCAACTGCATCTTTTGCAGCAGTAGCTAGATGTTTCAGATGTAAAGTGCAAGTTTCCATATCAGCAACAAGATGTTGTGGTCCAAATATCAAACTAACCCTCCCACAAGGTGGATCAATGCGATGACCAGGCATGGTAAGCCTTGGTAATACTGGTATTGGACGTTGTCCCTGCAGCACATTTCCACCACATATCGGAATACTTTTCAACAGATAGATTTGTACGCAAAAAAGCTAAGCATATTAATAGGTGAAAAGGTTTACAACAATCATATCAATTTCTCAATGATAAGAGTGTACGTACTTCTGTTTGCAGAATATCGAGAATGGCTGCAAGTAGATTGTCTCGGGATATGCTCGCGTAGACCTAGAATATGTGGCACAGAGGCTAGTTAATAATCATTAATATAAATATGTTACTTCGAAATAGAAGCAGTACAAACTTACATGAACTGGACATCCATCACTGAATTCTACAGCAAACATTTGGGGCTCCTCAGCAAACCTGACAAGTGAACTTACTGAAGATAGAGGACGAATGATAATAACCTGCACACATCTAAGCAAGTACTGTCAGTATTTGACAGAAGAAAACCAAAAAGAATTTCCAATTCACTTTCAGTGTTACCATATCATCCCAAAAATGATAACTTATTTGACATATGTTCAATTATAAAACACACAGCCATATCATGGGAAACTTAAAAATTAAAACTCTAACAAAACCACGAATAAAAACAATAGAACAACATAACTAAAAGATAAAAGAGTCATGTAGATAGAAATTCTGTCTAAACCGTTATGCCAACTTACTTCATAGTTATCTATTCGTCTCTCAACAAGGGATGCCTTAGTAAGAATTAGCTGACGGGATACAGCATCCCCATGCTCACCAAGTCCTCCTTTGGAACCAATTGCCAAGCTTAGCCCAGGCATGTTTAGAGTTCCACGAGCAGCAGATCTTAATCTAGTAACAGACCACCACCCATTAGGAGTTTCTTCAGCTCCAACTGCTTCTTTAGCTGCATGGTTAAGTTGATAAGAACTTGTGGCAATATAATAAAAACAAGATCAATAAAATGACAATTAAGTGAGCTAGAATAGACACATAAGCAAAAGGGGTTGTAAGTACCCCTTCGAGTCATATACTCTGATGCTGTCAGTGATTGTGAACCATCGACTGACAAGAATACCCCAACCATGGACTTTGCAGTCTTAGCCTGCAAATAAAATTTGCAATCATCAAGCTTACATGTGGAATGTTACACTGCCTACGTAAATCTTAAAGCAATTAGAAAAGTATAGCAATATTTAACAGTAAGTTAATAATAACTTCTCAACTAATATCCAAGCATCTCATTAATACCAAACTTGCGACAATGGAAGTGTTTGTTGTCCCAGGTGCAGCTCTGAAAGCTTTTGACTTTCTCCCATACATGGGGCACAGAACAAACCCATCAGAGTCAGTAGATTTTATCCGGTATGCATCAGAGAGAAGGATAATGGCAGGGGAACCCATGTCTCTGAAATCCAAAATCCAGCGTGAATCACCAGATTTTGAGTCAATGAGCTCCAAACCGACATTTGTTACCTTCAATTTCTGTAAAGGAAAAAAAAGAAAATATCATTAGTTAGTAAAAGCGCCTCACTAAGTTTCTAAAACTAGTTGCAACATTCAAAATAATTATTGTTTTGCAGTTAAATAATGGAAAAAGAATCAATCTCATAAAAAATAAGAATAATACAAGTCGTGTGAAATCTAGCTAATTGCTAGAGAATACAATTCTTCCTGCCCAGTTAGTGAGTTCACAACTTCACAAAATTAAGAGCACAGTGAGCATTGCGAGATACTAACTGCATCAGCTTAACGCCTAATACCTAACTATCTAATGACCAGAAACTTCAATACGTTGAACAGTAAAAAGGTCTACTCCCACTTGACTTCAATTCAAAACTAACCTCACCAACTATACCAATTTGACAACAAAAGCAACCAACATGGTTTAATATCAGCGAAACCATGCATAGATGTGAACCACTGCAAGAAAACTGCTTACATAGGGAACCCATTCTGCGTTCCGCCTCCTAAGGTGTAGCACCTGAAACTCAGCCACAGGTTTAATTTGGTTCCATCTAAGCCGATACAACTCGGTCAGAATACTTGCTCTGCACCTAGATGAGAACTTCATGGCCTTAAACTTGCCTTTCCCTTCCGTTCTAACATTTATGGCAAACTCACCACCCACACTGTCTGTGTTTTCATCTCTTCCAATAAAGGGTGAAGATCCATCAAAATTGTTTCCGGTATCATACGAATTAGTAACCGAAAGAGTGGTTGGGTCAAGCGTAACGATTCCGCCGCTCGAAATGCAAAGGATTCTCTTATAACGGCCTCGCCATGAGTGTTTGACCACAAGGTACCTAGCAAGATACTCCGGCTCTTCCACGGGGCCGCCGGTTGTGGATGCGACGTTACTTCTAGTGACCGAGTCCATTATAGGAGGAGGACACGTGCGATCAGATCCGACGATGCTCACGGAATCGAACTGTAAGGTGTTGTTTCGAGGGGCGTTACCAAGAAAAGGTCGGAGAAAGTCCCAAAATCCTACCCTTGTTTGATCGGCGACGCCAGGATAATGGCGGAAATGAGACTGATTAGCCCCCAGCGCTCTACTTGGTTATAGCAAAGCCACCGAGGCAAGAAATCTTTCGACTGTCGATCCAAACGAAAGCTTTAAACCCTAATTTGTCATATGCAAAAGCAAAATCGCAGCGAACCACAAGCTGAACTGCGATGTTAGAAGATTTGGTCACAGGATCAAGGCGAAGGAAGTACAATTCGATCTGAGAGGAGAGAAAGAGTCGCGAATTGTGTCTGATGTTTTTACAGTCTGGCGACGACTTTGGGAAGGTTAAAGCCTAGGCCATTTTTATCGGTGTCGCGCTCTCTCGTGCAATCAAAATTCATGCCATCAATTCTTTTCTTTCACGGATTTAACAATTATCAAATTGTAAAAAAAACCTTTTCTCTCTCTTCTCAGTTGGCGATTTTTTAGTAACTTCCCGACTTGTCTTCGTCGACGGTTTCTCACCGTCCGCAAAGTTCTTTCTCTTCTTCATTGCAAGAGTGTATGTCGTCGGTCATATCGACGGTTTCTTTCCGATTACAATTTTTTTCCCTCTTGCTCCACCAAATTCGTATTTAAGGATTCTTTCTTCCTTTATTCCCTACACCAAATTCTCTTCTTCTTCAATCACTATATCCGACTACCTCGCAAAAAACTCCAAGATATTGATTTGGGTATCAATGAACCCACAATGTCTCTTCCACCGGAGTTATGCATTCAAGCGACAACAGAAATCCGATACTCGCTGATCAAAAAACCCGTTAACCCAAAAAAACAAAATCTCCGTGCCATGATGACCACGCTTCCCCGATTGTGGAGTGCCGGTGAGACTGTTACTGCCCGTATTATCGTTGGAAATAGGGCTCAATTCCTCTTCCAATCCGAGGAGGCTTTGCTTTCTGTTCTTCGCAGGGGATCATGGTCCTTCAATGAGCGCATGTGCGTTTTACAAAAATATTCCCCGTCGATTGCTGAGGAGGATCTCAAATTGATCCCGTTCTGGGTCCAAATTAGTGGCATCCCTATTCAATACCTAACCTACCCAATGGTGATGCACATAGGAAGCACTTTGGGCGATCTACTTGAATCGGATTTTAACTCCGACAACGCCCATCGCGTCGAGTTTGTGAGAGTTAGGGTCTTGATTAACATCGATTCCCCTCTCCAATTCCAAAGAAAATTTCGATTCAATGACATTGAATCCATCCTCAAATTTCGTTATGAAAAACTGAGGAGTTTCTGCCCTAAATGCGAAATGGTATCTCACGATTCCACCGATAGCCCAACTGCTACCATTGCCGACATTCCATCCGCCACAACTGACGGTCCTGGAGAAGACAGTGATGACTCGACACCGCCGGGTTTCCCACACCCCCTCTACCATCAATATCCACTGGTTCGTTTGTCCCGGAGGTGGAGACGTCAAGCACTGTCCCGGCAGAGAAGCGCCCCTGAACTTTGGAATCACCGGCGAATATCCTCTCAGTTGTTCACGTGAAGCGGTTGAAACCAAACCCAATTGCTCATACCGGTTCACCAGGTCAGCGTGCCTTTGGTTTAGGAAGTGGAATCAATTCTGGTTTAGTTATAAGATGGTTTATATTAAACCATAATAGGTTATCGTTAACCAAGTTATCTTTATTAGGTTTATTTCAATTAAACCATTTGAAGCAAACCGAAAATATTTCTCTTGGTTTAATTACGATTTTTTCATTATGGAGACTGACCGATTTATGGATTAGTACTCAATTATGGAACAACACATATGATTTCTCATATGATTATTCTAATTGGGCCCATAAAAATAATTGGCATGATCTATTCAAATTATTCCCCAAATTTAGGGAATTAATTTTTAATAGCATAGTTCTGAGTGCTTTAGGTGACGGCTTGGTGGGTCATAATCCACCGGCTTCAGGATGAATATAGCATTTTGGAACTACCGGGGTTTGGGAGGGTCTCTGGTAGTTCGACGTCTCAAGGGAATAAAAAAGGTTTATTCTCCAGACATACTCTTCCTTGTCGAAACGAAGAATAAGAATGAAGTGGTTCATGATGTTGCTAGTATTCTACAGTACGACTCTATTTTATGTATACCCCCAAAAGGAACTGGTGGTGGTTTGGCTTTATTATGGAATAAGTCTATTTTTGTAAACATTGTTAGTTCAGACGATCGACTTATTGATTGTAAGATTGACAATAAAGGATTTAATTTCTATTTGTCATGTGTATATGGACATCCAATCCGTACGTTTCGGTCAAATCTTTGGGAAAGATTACAGAGGATATCTACCATACGGAAAAGTCCATGGATAATGTGTGGAGATTTTAACGAAATACTCCATGCACATGACAAAATCGGGGGTCCAACCAGACCACCATGGAGCCTTTATGATTTTCAACAAATGATATCAGTATGCTAGATGTCAGACTTACAGTTTAGGGGAAATAATATGACTTGGGCTGGTAAGAGGAATAACCAGTTAATCCAATGTTGGTTGGACAGAGCTTTGGCAAATTATGAATGGAAAGCTTCAAACCCGGCATCAGTTATAGAATATTTGGATATGATCAATTCAGATCATCGACCAGGAATTATAAAGATTCGAAAATATACGGATTCAGGGAAACGCTTCTTTCGATATGATCCACGATGGATCAAGGGTGATGGTTATAATCATATTGTCGATGTCAGCTGGAATGATATTCCACAACAAGAAACTGCTATCTCCTTGGCTGTACGACTTAAAAATTGTCGGAAGAAAATTTCATCTTGGAGAAAGGTCAATTTTATAAATTCGAACACTCGGATAACGAACCTCAGTACCGCTATTGATACTGAGAGGCTTAAGATAGATTGCGATTCAAGAAAACCGACTCTCTTAAAGGAACAACTCCTACATGCTTATACAGATGAGGAAGTTTACTGGAAAATAAAAAGTAGGAATCAATGGCTCAAACACGGGGACAGAAATACGAAATTCTTTCATGCACTAACAAGGAACCGTCGATCAAGAAACTCAATCATTTCGATTAAAAATGATGATAGACAAGATGTTTTTGGAAATGACAACATTGCTCAGCATGCGTTGAACTATTTTTCCAAATTATTTGAGATGACTAACCCTCAGAACATCGAGTCAGTACTAAATAATGTTGAATCAGTGGTATCTCATGAGATGAATACTGATCTAACAAAACCTGTTTCTTTAGAAGAAATTCGGGAAGCAGTTTTTTCGATCGGACCAAATAAGGCACCCGGCTCTGATAGTTTCTCTGAATATTTCTACCAACATCATTGGAATATGGTAGGTACATCTGTCCTAGAAGAAGTTAACAGATTTTTAGAAACGGGTCATATGATTCAGGAGTTTAATCATACTCATATTTGTCTCATCCCAAAGTCAGACTGCCCAACGACAATACAAGATTTTCGACCAATATCCCTTTGTAATGTAATTTACAAAGTTATTTCAAAGATTTTGGTTCTGCGGCTAAAGAAGATCCTACATACTATAGTATCCGAAAATCAAGCTGCTTTTATCCCGGGTAGATTCATCACGGATAATGTCCTTATAGCTCACGAGGCTTTTCATTCTTTGAAAGTTCAACAGTCTTGTGAAAAATCATATATGGCAGTCAAAACTGATATGAGTAAGGTCTATGACCAGATCGAATGGGATTTCTTAGAAGCAGTTCTACGTAAAAAAGGGTTCTCCCCACGATGGATACATTGGGTCATGCGATGTGTTTCCTCAACCTCTTTTTCAGTTTTAGTAAATGGGAGTCCTCATGGGTTTTTCAGACCAACTCGTGGATTGAGGCAGGGTGATCCTCTATCACCATATCTCTTTATTCTTTGTTCTGATGTTTTGAGCTCCATGCTTCACCAGGCAGAAAAAAATAGAGTTATCCAACCTCTAAAAATAGATCGCAAGGGTCCGGCAATTTCACACCTACTATTTGCGGATGATTCATTATTTTTTATCAGAGCTGATTCTACCAATGTTATGCACTTGAAATCATTTTTTGCCGAGTATGGCAAAGCTTCGGGGCAGATAATTAATTTTGAAAAATCTTCAATCATTTTTGGGAGTAAGGTTTTTCATCATACAAGACAATCACTTCAACATTTGTTAGGCATTTTCAATATAGGTGGTGGTGGTAAATATTTGGGACTGCCAGAACAGTTTCAACGCAATCGTCGATATCTGTTTAAGTATATCACTGACAAAGTAAAATCTCGAGTATCTGGATGGGAAACGAAGTATTTATCACCGGCTGGAAAGGAAATTCTGATTAAAGCTGTTGGTTTTGCAATGCCGGTATATTCGATGAATGTTTTCAGACTACCCAAAGATATTTGTCAGTCATTGGATAAGATCTTGACACGCTTCTAGTGGGGATCATCTGAGATAAAACGTAAAACTTGCTGGGTATCTTGGAAGAAAATGGCGAGACCTAAAAATAATGGTGGTTTGGGATTTTGTGATTTCCAAAATTTCAATCAAGCTCTACTAGCTAACAAGTATTGGAAGATCTTGCAAAGACCGAATTGCTTATTATCGAAAGTTCTCAAGAGTAGGTACTACAATAAGGGGGAACTTATTTTGGCGGGTCATGGTTCTAGGCCTTCTTTGGGTTGGCAATCAATTTTACATGGTCGAAATCTTCTGCGATCAGGTTTGCAAAAGCTTATTGGTAATGGTTCAAATACCGAAATCGAGGATGCCAATTGGTTACATGTGTCGCCTTCAAGACCACCTGGACTTTTACCTTATACAAATCCTAAGCTCAAGGTAGAGGTCCTGTTAAACAAAGAAACAAATCAATGGGATGAAGAATCCATTAACGACCTCATTGCCAAAGAGGGCCATCATCTTATCTATAAAATTTTTACTCCGCCTGTACAAACCATAGATACATGGGTTTGGCGATATACTAATAATGGGATATATTCTGTCAAGTCTGGGTATCGTCATGTTGTGGATTGCATACAACCTGTCAATACCGATCAACTACTTCTAGCAGTTCATCAGGATTTGGCAAAATCGTTATGGTCCCTTCAAATACCACCAAAGTATAAACACTTCCTATGGCGTATCTTATCGAAGAGTCTACCTTTGAAATACCAACTATATCGCCGCAAGGTTTCTTCGGATGATGTTTGCCACCGATGTTGTTCTGCGGCTGAAACAGAAATACATGCATTATTCCTATGCCCATATGCTGAGATGGTCTGGAAAAAATCAGGTTTATTGACATCTACAATTTGTTTCAATACGTCAAATATTTATGACAACATTCGTTACTTAATCGCAAGCTATAGTAATTACCAACAAACATCAGCAAATAAATACCTACCATTTTATCTTCTCTGGCGGATATGGAAGTCAAGGAATGATTTACTTTTTAATCAAAGGGATGTTCCAATAGACGTGGTTTTAAATCAAAGCTATGAGGATGCTAATGAATGGAATACTCAACAATTATCAATCGTTAGCGAACAACATATTGATAATGTACAACAAAATATACGGCCTACACGTCAAATTATTCCATGGAAAGCCCCACTAAATGGTTGGGTGAAATGTAATTATGATGCTTCCCAAAGAGAAGGCGCGGTACATTCGGGTCTCGGTTGGATTATTCGAAATGAAAAGGGGATTTTTCAATATGCTGGGAGAGGAAAATATCAAGGAAGGAAGATGATTATTGAAGCTGAATTTTCTGCACTAATTTGGGCGATGCAATCAACTTGGTCATTGGGTTTTCAATACGTTATCTTTGAAGGTGACAACCTTACTCTCAATAATCTAGTCAACCAAAAGGAATGTAATATGCATATCCAACACTATCTTCAAACCATACGTTATTGGGAATCAATGTTCAAAGAAGTTTCTTTTATCCATCAACGGCGTTCATCAAATCAAGCGGCAGACTTCTTGGCCTCTTCATGTCTTTTTTCTTCTGTGGATTGGAATATTTATCATTGTTGTCCCATGTTTTTAATACCGTTTGTATACAATGATACCAGTTATTAATAATATTCAGTTGGCAAAAAAAAACAATTATCAAATTGTTAACACATTTACTGTTATAAATAATATAATAACTTAAATATATCTCTGTAAAGTTTGTATAATTAGAGAAATTTAATAACTAAATTTCTTCTTTTATTTCTTATTTAACTTCGCTTCTTATTTTTTACAGCATGGACATATTTTTACTTATAGAGATAACTTAAAACGATGATTATGTGTTATGATTATAATGATATCAGGTTAGAAGTACAATCAAAGACATGAAAATCATATTCTCTTAAAACTTCTCTTTGATTATCCATAATTAATAATATATTGTGTTGAGTTTCATTAAAAACTTTATGAAAAGTCCAATAAGATAAAAAAGCCATAATAATAAAGTATATTCGCACAATTTTCTTTTGAAAATATATTTTATAAATCTAGAAAATGACACATTCCAATATTTTGAATATGTTTTCTGAATATTGTAGTAGAAAACGTATTTGTGAACAGATATACTGCATTATCACTTGAACAAATATACTCGATCTCGACTTTTTGATTTTTCACAAGCTCTTGAGTTTAAAAAAATATTGATGGAATATGTTTCGTCTTATTGCTCTTGATATAACCTTTCTTGAGTTGGGAAACACATACAACATTATTCTCGAACAATTTGTTGATTTTTTACTTGTAGTTATATCGCTAGCTTCATGTATGTGATGAATCAGGATATGAACTAAACACATTCTCTATATGACTCATGAAACGCAAAAATCTCCGCATGATTTGAAAAAATATCGACCAAAGTCTGATTTCGAGAACACCATGAGATCGTAGTACTTCTCATAAAAACATATCCCATTTGCGATCGAACTTTATGTGGATCTGATAAATATCATGTATCTACAAAACCAACTAGCCCAAGCTCGATGTTTGTAGAATAAAATAATACCAAAGCAATTGTATTTTGAAGATAATGGAATGTATGTTTATCCCGGTCCAATGTCTCCGTTTAAGAGATGAATTATATCTTTCAAGTAAGTTAGTAGCAAAAACAATATCTGGTCTATTACAATTAGCAAGATACATCAATGCACCGATAGCCTTCATATAATGTATTTCAGTACCTAGTATTTTTTCGTTATCTTTATAAGGTCGAAATGGATCTTTGTCAATATTAAGTAATCTATTGATTATTGGAGTATTCAAATAATTTTCTTTATCCATATTAAAATGTTTTAATATTATTTTGGTGTAATTTGATTGATTCACAAATATTCCATCTTTGAGATGCTCTACCTGAAGACCAAGACAAAATTTTGTCTTTCCGAGGTCTTTCACTTCAAACTCTTTTCTCATATGGGTTCTTTCATCATTAACTTCTTTTTAAGGTCCAATTATGTTCATATCATCAACATATAAAGCAATAATAACAAATCTCAATGACGATTTCTTGATAAACATGTAAGGATTATACCACATGCGTCCAGATTGTTTTAATCTATAAAGTGGTCGTTGTAACTTAGCTGAACAAGTGTTCTTTGATCTTTATGAGATCTTGGATCCTTCTGGGATCTTAAATACATCGGAAATTCTCATGTATATTTCACTCTCAACTGATCCATATAAATATGCAGCCACAACATCCATAAATTATATCTCTAAATTTTTAGATGATGTTAAAATCATTAAGTATCTAAATATAGTTGTATCCATAACTGGAGAATATGTTTCATCATAATCAATTCCAAATCTTTGAGAAAAACCTTGTGCCATAAGTTCGGCTTTATATCTTGTGATTTGTTTTCCTCATTTCTTTTTCTTAAAAATACCTACTTGCACCGAACAGGTATTGCATCTTCCGGTGTAATGACAACAAATCCATTTCGTTTATTGAGGGAGAGTAATTCATCTCTCATGGCTTTTTATTATTTCTCCCAATCAAGCATTACCTGACATTCTGATACGGAGCTCGGGTCAAGATCTTTGATTTTTAACCCATATTTTTCCATCTTAGGCATAACTAATAGAAATCTCACATTTTTCTGTATCATGTGTCTCCTCTAGAAGATTCTCTTCATCTGGTTCTTCAAAAACCTTCTCATATATATCTTCTCGAATATTTTCATGATGTAATTTTTTGGAATCTTTTCATTATTTTCTCCCAACTTCTGTTTCTTTAAGGATTTGTTTTTTATCTTTACAGCTCATAGGCCTTCTCTTTTTTAATTGAACCTTGGATTCATTTATTTTATTTTCATCAATTTGTTCTTTTGGCATTCCAATTATGTATGGAGCATTTGCAGCGGATATATATGATTTTGTAATCTTTCTAGTATTTGTGAACGTATTTGATAATTGATTTGTCATACTCTACAAATATATAATTTTCTAAACTTTCAATCCACGTTGATTTGTAAGGGGTCAAGATGCACCAAATTATGTTTACATCATGTAACATCTTTGATATTTCTTTAATTTCTCCTTCTAACACTGGAAATTCATCTTCATTAAAATGGTAATCGATATAATATATCGTAAACATATCACTAGTTCGAGGTTCTGGATACCGAATTATAATTGGTGATGTATATCCAATATATATATTCTCAGTCTCTTTTGTGAACTCATTTTTTTTCTTTGTGGTGGGGCTATTGGGACATAAACCGCATATCCAAAAACTCGGAGATGAGATATATTTGGTTTTTGACCAGATGTCAACTATAACGGGAAATATTTATTATACGCAATTCGTCTAATTTTGATCGATGAAGCTGCATGCAGTATAACATGATTTCATACAGAAATTGAGAGATTTGTTCTCAATATTAGTGGTCTTGCAATCAATTGCAACCGTTTAATCAAACTCTCAACCATGTAATTTTGTGTATGCGCATGGGACACTAAATGTTCAACATCGGTCCTTACTAACATACAATCATTATCAAAATTTTGTGAGGTGAATCACAAGCATGATTAAATCTTTCTTTCTTTATTGCATAATCATAGAATTGTGCTTTCAACTTTATTATTTGAGTAATGAATTTTGTGAAAGCCATATTTCTTGTTGTCAAAAGACAAACATGTGATCATCTACTTGATGCGTCCAATCAATACCATAAATATCAAAACAACTCACATGATGGATGAATAGGTGCACATATGTCACCATGTATTCTTTCTAAAAATACCGGAGATTTAGTCTCAACTTTGGTTGTGATGGCGGAGTTATGCACTTTTCTTGATAACATGTTTTACATGAAAACTCTGTTGATTGAAAAATCTTCTCGTTTTTCAAAGGGTGGCCACAAATTTTTTGCACAATTCTTCTCATCATGTTTGATCCTAAATGTCATAGTCTTTCATGCCAGATTTTAAATATACTAGTAAACTTTTGGTGTAGCATATGATTCATCCATGTTTACTTTTGTGTAATATAATCTAGAAGATAACATTGGCAATTCTTTGAGTATATGTTTCCTCTCTGATATAATGCAAAAATATTCAGTGTCATTTTTACTCATAGTTTCTATATGATATCCATTTTCATGGATATCTTTGAAACTTAATAAGTTTTTATGAGATTTAGGAGAATCTAATACATTATTATTTCATTTCGTTGTTCTTGGCATTAAAAATTGGCTTTTCCAAAGCCTAAATTGTTTTTTTTGCATTTTCTGATATATTACTCAAGCTTCCGACATCGCCATTTAGTTCAAAACAAAAAAATACCGTCTATCTTTAACTATAGTGTATCACTACCTACTAGATAGATATCTCCTTCATGAATTCTAATTTATGATATTTTCTGTGTCATAATTTATATAGATGCATTAATAAACTAAAGCTAAATTGTAAAAGATATTTTGTATTACAACGAAAAACCAGGTTTTACTTTTAGACAAAAAGCATATTACACAAGCTACTAAAACCGTATATAAGTCTTGTTATAAAAACATATTATACAATGCAAAGCATTAAGTCTCCTTGGAAACTTATCAGACTTCATTGATCATAATCATTTTAGTTCTCGTTGATACTTTTAGAATCAACAAGGAAATCTACAATATCTAGATGAGTATCATCATTTAGACCACTAAAGGAAGGCATTGCTTCACCATTGATGAAGGTGGTTTCAATATTATTGGCTTTGATCTTTTGTGATTCTTGATATAGATTGACAAAATGTTTAGCTAACGACATGTACATTCCCAAGGTCCTAAAATGCCGCATATATAGCAAGCAATCTCAGTCGACTTTATTATTGCACGACCACCTTCATTTATGTCATAGTTCTTGTTTCTTCCAATGTTGAAAATCCTTCCTTGCCCACATCCATGATCTCGTCCACGATCTCTACTATGGCCTCTGTTATTTACACGTTCCTCGTCCTAATACAAGTAATACTACTAGAGTGGCTCATTTAGATGGACTATTAAAGCCCAAGTAGAAGGCCCACATTAACCATGCTGACTTGGTCGTTGTTCTTTGACGTCTTGCTTCAGCAAATTTGTATGTTCTTGTTCTTCCTCATCGCATAAGTGTAGAGTAACGGCGGGTGGTTGGTCTCAAACCTATCAATACCCCTCCCCTCGAAACCAACCTTGTCCTTAAGGTTGAAGGATGGAAATTGCTTCTCCATGACTGCTTTGACCTCCTAAGAACACTCATACGCTGGTAGATCCTTCCATTTAATGAGTAGCTCCTCATTACCTATTTATGGATGTTGCCTTCCTTCTAATACCGCTTTCGATTCGACTTGGAGTTCTCTATCAGCTTGTAGTTGTGGGGGTAGCTTCAGCACTAGTGTGAGTTTACCTTCTTAATTTGTGAGACATGAAAGGTGTTGTAGATTTTAGAACCTATTTATGGGTGTTGCCTTCCTTCCAATACCGCTTTCGATTCGACTTGGAGTTCTCTATCAGCTTGTAGTTGTGGGGGTAGCTTCACCACTGGTGTGAGTTTACCTTCTTGATTTGTGAGACATGAAAGGTGTTGTAGATTTTAGAACTTGGTGGTAGCTTGAGACGATAAGAAACTTGGCAGATCTTAGCGTCACGATGAAAGGACCATAAAATCGAAGAGATAGCTTCTTATTGGCGTGACTAGTAAGAGAGCGCTGACAGTATGATCTCAGCTTCAAGAACATCAGCTCCCTTACCTCAAACTGGACTACATGACAATGCAGATCAACATGTGTCTTCATCCATTGTTGTACCCTATGAAGGTGCTCTTTCAAGGATGCAATCCTGATGTGGTGGGTTCGGAATTGCTCCACCAAATCTGCATTGGTTCTGGAGCCGAGTTTAAATTTCACTAACCCAGAAGGATCGTGACCATAGACGTCTTGGAACGACGTAGTACAAATCACCGAGTGGTAGGAGAAGATACCAAAACTCCGTCCATGAAAGAAAACATGCCCCAAACTGATGGTGAATCGTTACAAAAGCAGCGTAGGTATGTCTCAAGGCTGCGATTCACCACTTCTGTATGACCATCTGTTTGTGGATGGTAACCTTGCTATAACGCCGATCCGTACCGGCTAACTTGAAAAAACTCTTTCCAAAAATTGCTAAGGAACACCTTGTCATGCTCGATATCATGGTCCGGGGGAAACCGTGAAGTTTGACCACCTCTTGAACAAATATAGGTGCGATATCCACCGCTGAAAATCGATGTTTGACGCCAATAAAATGCGCATATTTTGGCAGGTGATTGACCACCACCATAATGCCATTGAATCCTTTGGAGCGAAGTAACCCCTCCACAAAATCAAGTGAGATATTTTCCCAATTTTCTCCGGAATCAGCAGTGGCTGCAAGAGACCTCCTGGAGCAAGAGTGGAGTACTTTTGGCGTTGGCATTTGGGGCATGCAGACACGTATCTCCGTATGTCGTTCATCATGCCCTCCTAAAAGTATTGCTCAAAAAGTCGCTTATGTGTTTTTATAACCCCTACGCGACCTCCGATTTTGCCATCATGATACTCTTTTAATACCAACAGCACCCACTGAGAATCCTTGGGTAAGTATAGCTTCCCATCGTACAGAAACCTCCCCTGGACCAGCGAATAGTGCTGAGGAGCATCACCATCTTCTCGTAGGTGCATGATGATATCACTCAGCTTCGGGTCCTGCTTAACAACTCTGTAGATCTCCTCCAGTTGCAAAACTGCCAGTACAGTGAGTGCAAGGAGACAAGGTGATGGGGTCATCGGCCCAACCCCCGGCCAACTCGCCGGCCCAGCTGACCCGAGGAACACCAAGACGGCCAAACATACACAATAGGATACATGGATGTATCTTCATGAATTCAAACCTAACCAAAAAGCGGCCAGCCAAGATCAAATATGGCCTATAATTCTGACTCACAGAGGACATATGACAACATGGAGCTCACTCCAAACCAGGCCAGATCAAGTAATCTACCACTACTCAAATTGGAGTTGCCAAAACTTACCATATTTAGAACTTACCATATTTAGAATTTTCCTTATATGAAAGTATCCAAACATTGTTTTGGTGACCATGAGATTTTGTGATACTTCTAGGAGCTCTCTTAAACCCTTCTATAAGCCCAAACACGCCTTGTACCAGACGGTTGCATCCGTGCTTTCAAATGAACCGATTGAAGCCATTTATGATAAGTGAAATGACTAACCGGTTTAATCACTTGAAAACCAAAACATGGTATCCAGGAGATATTATTAAGACCCTAAACAATCCCAAAATCAACCTATCATGCACCAGCCACCCACTACAGAAAACTGCCAAAATGCCATTGTATTTTGTGACTACATATGTGGTCACAAAATTTGCGACTACGGAGCAGTAGTCGTAAATTGGTCGCAAAATTGGGACTAAAAATAATAGTCAGATATTGGTCATAATACGCAACCATTTTGCAACTAATATGCAACTAATTTGTAACTAGTGTTAGTAGTCGCTAATCCGTCACAAATTAGCGATTGATTAGCGACTGCGTGTGGTAGAAGCACTTCGTGGTCACATATTGGTCGCAAAATATATGACCAATTTGCGACCACGGTTGGAGTGGCTTTTCAGTCACAAAGTGGTGGCAAAGTCACAACATAAAAAACGTGTGCATGGTAGGTATACTGACTTTTAAGCGACTATACTGTTGTGGTCGCAAAGTAGTGGAAAAATAGTGGCAAAGTAGTGGCAAAATCTTATATATGTATGCCCCGTCCAATTATCTCATTTGTAGAATCAAAAGGAAAAAAAATTCAAGCATGTGGGAAATTATAATAATTCGAAAGATTGCATGTACAAAAAGATTGATAATTAAACAAGAAATATATCGGCGGAATTTGCGCAAGGCATAGAGTAGTTCATGAATTTTGTAAATAGTCAACCAATAGCTCAAAGTATCAGAAGTAAGTTTTTCTATCCTTGTATTAATTATAAAAATGATAAATTTATTCCGGGATGAAAAATATAGAATCATCTATATAGTCGAGGATTTATGCCCAATTATTATATTTGTTATAAACATGGAGAAGAGCTGAATGTTCAGTTAGGGACGAGTAGTCAAGGTGATGTCCAACGAAATCAAGAAGGTACATGTGGTACTAGTGAAGAAACAGTTGGGACATCTGGTAATAGATATGTTGAAATGGTGACGGATGCATTTTGTGAGATTACGACTGATGAGTACTATAATCAGAACGAGGAAGAATATAATAATGTAGAAGAACCAAATTTAGAAGCACAAAAAATTTACAATATGTTAAATTGCGAAAAATTCATTGTATGATGGTTGTCATGAAGAGCACTCACAGTTATCTTTAGCTGTTCGGTTCATGAACATTAAGTCTGATTTTAATCTACCACAAAAATGTATGGATTCCTGGGCGGAGCTGTTTACAGAATATTTGACCGAGGAGAATTAGGCAACGAGTTCATATTATGAAACCGAAAAACTGATGCGAAATTTAATGCTCCCGTTTATACAATTGACGTGTGTGTTCATAATTGCATGATCTGTAGGAAAGAAGATGAGAAATGGGAAAATGCAAAATTTTGTGATTCCCCCCAATATAAGCCAAGCGAGGGCAGGACGAAAATACCTTTCAGTCGTATGTGTTATTTATCTATAGGCGACAAACTTAAGAAAATGTATCAAAGCGAGAAAACCGCAGAGACAATAAGGTGGCACTCAGAGCATGAAGTAGAAGACCGAGAAACGAGTCATCCATCTGATGCTGTGGAGTGGAAAAATTTTCAATATCTACATCCAGGATTTGTTTTTGAATCTGGAAACGTTTATCTTGGCTTATGTACTGATGGGTTCAATCCATTTGGGATGTCTAGAAATCATTCATTGTGGCCGGTGATTATCACTCCATATAACTTACCACCGGATATGTGTATGAAAAAAGAGTACTTGTTTCTAACAATTCTGAATTCGGTACCAAATAATCCACACGCTAGTCTGAATATATTCCTCCGACCTTTGATTGATGAGCTAAAAAAATTCTGGTCTACGGAAGTTGATGCATACGATGTATCGTTGAATAAAAATTTCAATCTAAAAGTCGTGTTGCTGTGGACGATAAGCGATTTTTCAGCTTATGAAATATTGTCAGGATGGACAACGCATGGTGGACTCTCTTGTTCAATTTGTATGGATGATACGAAGGCATTTCAATTACCAAATGGTAGAAAGACGTGTTGGTTTGATTGTCACAGAAGGTTTCTTCCTAAGGGTCATCCATTACGAAAAATAAAACAATTTTTTTAAAGGGGAAGCACACTTTGAATGACTATCTTGCATAATCATTGACAGACGAACAAGTTTTATACGAGCGAATAAAATCTGTCAATCCTCTAAGAACATCTGACTGTGGAGGAAAGAGTCATGAAAGTAAAGAAAAAGTTTATGGAAGCTGGCATAATTTGGTACAAAGAAAGCATATTCTGGGAGTTGCCGTACTGGACGGATCTTAACCTTCGACATAATCTTGATGTGATGCATATAGAGAAGAATTTCTTTGATAACATCATTAATACTGTTATGAATATCAAGGATAAATTAAAAGATACAGTTAAGTCAAGGTTGGATATTGCGAAGTTTTGCTCTCGAAAAGAGTTGCACGTGGATGGTCGGGGTAATGCTCAATTCTCTATATTTTGATTGACACAAAAAGCCAAAGAACGCTTATTGAAATGTATCAAAAATGATGTTAAATTTCCGAACGGCTATGCGGCAGATTTAGTAAATTGTGTGGATATGGATGGACTGAAGTTCTCGGGCATGAAAAGCCATGACTGCCATGTTTTTATGGAAAAGTTTCTCCCTTTTATATTTGCAGAATTTTTACCATGAAACGTTCATCTAACATTATCAGGTATATACTATTAAACATATTTTATATTTTAAATACGTAAAATAATAATAATTGCATGTACTAATTAATACTAGATTGTAGTGTAGGAATTGGAGGATTTTTCCAAGATCTATGCCGCAGAGCATTGCAACAAAGTCGTGTCCGAATTCTGAAGAAAAACATAGTCATAATTTTGTGCAATTTGGAGAAGTTCTTTCCTCCTGCATTTTTTGACGTCATGGAGCACCTACCTATACATCTTCCATACGAAGTTGAATTGGATGGACCTATCCAATATAGGTGGATGTATCCATTTGAAAAGGTTTTTTAAAAAACTTAAAAGTAAGGCGAAGAACAAACGATATGCTATAGGGTCGATTGTTGAATCATATGTGAATGATGAGATATCTTACTTCTCAGATCATTACTTTGCTGCCCACATACACACCAAAAACAGGTACGTAGTAACCATGAATTTTTTTGTTTATTAATTAATTATTTTATTTCTAAGGGTAATTAATTAAATTGTCATGATATGGCGTGTAATATATATATATGTCTAATAGATTCGATGAAGGTGACATCCCTATATATCTGGATCCCGGAGTGTCGGATATATTTACTCACATGGGTAGTCCAAGTGATAAATGTAAAGAAATATGACTCTCCAAAAAAATACAAATATGCACATGCATATGCTTTGCGGAATTGTGAATATTTTCGGCCACTAGAGAAGTAAATACTATAAAAACAATTTCATTTATTACATTAAAATTTTATTGTAATTAAGCAATATATATTAGTTTTTCATGTTTAATTTTGTAGCATGTTTGAAGATCACATTCGTTGTACGTATCCATATCTTTCGGAAGTTGACATTTCATTGAAAAGAGAGGAAGGATTTCACATATGGGTTCGAGATTATGTATGTTTAATTAATTCACATGTATATATATTACATTAATTTTGTTAATTTTGAAATACTAATTATGTTATATATATATATATAATCATAGGTCAATACATGCACTTCAACAGATCCACGCACCTTTCTGATATCGACTAAAGAATTAGTTTAAGGGCCGATGAATAAAGCGTCAACTTGGCCGATCTATTTACAAGAGGTTATATGTTCCACATAAAGAAACATGGACATAGGAAAAAGACATGTAACTACGACATTTGTGTCAAGGGAGACAATTATTCAGATGCATCTGATGAAGCTAATTTCTACGAGATTTTAATAGATATTATTCAACTTGAGTACGTTAGGCTTCTAAATTTGAAGATCACACTTTTAAATGTGAGTGGTACGATCCTACGCTTTCGAAAGGAACTCTGAAGTCAGAAAATGGCGTCTTTGATGTCTTATCATCAAGAAAATATTACAAATACGAACCATTTATTCTAGTTACGTAAGTAAATAATTAACTATAAATATATGTTAATTTATATATATTGTGTACGTAAAATTCTATAAATTAATTTGGTTACATATATATAACTAATTTATATTTCATTAATTATGATGTACCAGCCTCTCAAACAGATCAAGTTTGTTATATTTTCTATCTGCATACCAAATCATCATCAAGAAAAATATGGCTCAATGTTCTGAAAGTTAATCCCAGATCTAATATTTTGGGGAAATACGAGATTGGACTTTTGCAACAAGAAAATGATGAAGAGGTAACGATTGTTGAAGAGATAGAAGTGGATCGTTTGGTTGATAGAATTAACCATACCAAAAAAATTAATTTCAATGTCGGAGATGTCGAACTAGAAGATAAATTTCAGTGTAGTATTTCATTTTCAGATGATGATGAGGATGAAAAGATGTAATTAATATATTTGAATTTTTATATATTTTTGACATTTGATCATTATATATTTTTGTAAAATGTTGCTGTTTGTAATTGAAGTTTTTTCTACAACTAGTAATCATGTTATCAATCTTATATAATTCATAGTATTCACAATAACATATAATTTAGGTTTCAGGGCATTAATTGTGACTACTTTGCACATTGCGAGTACATTGGAAATATAGTGGCAAATTGATCACAAAAATTACATGTGGTTGCAAATCAGTCGCACATTTGCGACCAATTTGCGACCATGGGTTCAAAATTTCTACTGTGGTTGCAAATGGGTTGCAAAATAGCGATCACTTTACGACTTCATAGGATAAATTTACATTTTCTCTATGTATTTTTCACATTTATAATTTATTTTTACATTTCTAGGTAAATACTAACCATTATAGGTGGCCAAATATAAACAAAATCATATTTGTGTTGATGTAAATGTTAGAAATATTTGAACTGTATATAAGAGGTATAAAGTTAAGTAAATGTGTTAAGTGTTTTAGATAATTGATATGTAAATTTGGTAAATTTGTAAAATGTTGTTGTTTACTTATTAATTGAAGTTTGTATAACTCCTAAAGATGTTATCAATATTATATAATTCATAGTTTATACAAAATCATATAATTTAGGGTTTACGGTATTAATTATGACTATTTTGCCACCACATTGCCACTATATTGGGAATATGGTGGTAAATTTGTCACAAAAATTACCCATGATCGCAAATCAGTCACACATTTGCGACTAATTTGCGACCACGGGTTCAAAATTTCTATTGTGGTCGCAAATGGGTCGTAAAATAGCGACCACTTTGCCACTAGATAGTATAAATTTATATTTTCCCTATGTATTTTTCATATTTACAATTTATTTTTGTATTTCTAGGTATGTACTAACCATTATCGGTGACCATATATAAACAAAATTATATTTGTGTTGGTGTAAATGTTAGAAACATTTCAAATATATATAAGAGGTATAAGATTAATGAAATGTGTTAAGTGTTTTAGGGAATTGATATGTAAATTTAGTAAATTTGGTAAATATTGTTGTTTACTTAGTAATTGAAGTTTATAACATTTCTAATGATGTTATCAATCTTATATAATTCAATATATTTAACAAAATCATATAATTTAGGGTTTAAGGTATTTATTGTGACTATTTTGCCACCACATTGCCACTACATTGGGAATGTGGTGGCAAATTGGTCACAAAAATAATACGTGGTCACAAATCGGGCGCACATATACGACTGATTTGCGACCACATATGAAAAATAGATTATAGTTAATAAAATAAACCATGGTCGCAAATCAGTCGCAAATTTGTGACTAATTTACGACCACCCTGTAAAATGGTGGGAGATGAAAATTCTTGAAATTTTTAAACTCCCACCGAATTCAAAGGTGGACGCAAATCAGTCTCAAATCAGTCGCAAATTGAGACTGATTTGCAACCACAGTTTATTTTATTGAATTTAAACAAGTTGTCGCAAATCAGTCGCAAATTACCATCAATTAATTTGGTGGGAGTTGAAAATTTTCGAGAATTTTTTTATTCCCATCAAATTAATTGGTGGTCGCAAATCAATCGCAAATTTGCGATTTGCAATTGATTTGCGACCATGTATTTGATTTTGCATTTTGCTACTGATTTGCGACCACATGTCTAGTCGCAAAAAACTATAAATACGTGACCACATTTTCTCTCATTCTCACATTTCAAACATTCCTAACCTTCTAAACTCCTCTAAAAAACACTTCATCCAAATTTGTATTGAAAAATAAAGAACCTCTCATCGATCTACCACTATTTGCCATTGGGTTTGAAGTGTTTATTGGTCGTGAAAGACGATAAATCCCGTCGTCTTTCGGCCGTGGTAACTCTTCGGCCTTCTTGAACCCTTCACCCGCCATTTTTAGAGTGGTATCCCGCCTACAATCTCAATACACCTTCACTCCTCATAAGATTCCTGAAAGCGAACCATCTACTCGGTTTCCAAAATCGGAGGACCATGAAGAGGAAGAGGTTCCGCCGTCTGAAATGAAAACGGGAAAACAAACTATCACTTAGATAGTTTGTTACAAACCTTAGGACGAACCAACTCACAGTGTTGTCTACAGTACTGACACCAAACACAACTTGGTAAGAGTCATAAAATATTTTAATTTTAATTTCTGTAATTAAGATTAATTATATAAAATTTATTAAAGTTTATTTGAAATTTAAAAACTTTAATATATTAAAAATATTAGATTTAACCGGAACAAAGGAGCAATAACCCGTCAAATTTCAAAAATTTTTAAAAACAAATTTGACGGCCCCCACTACAATTGGACGGTTGTACCAGCTGAACGCCAAGAAAAATAATTCATCGAATTTGCAGTAAATAAATTTTTTAAAAAAATTTTTATTTAATAAAATTTAATAATTACTAAAAATAAGTATATATTTTAAAATTCCAAAACAATCGTACACATGGGATCCTATGATCACTCGAGTGATACAGAAAGAATTTGACTCCGTCTATGTAAGACGTATGAAAGGGATGATGAACACGGTTCATACAACTGACAAACGTCCTAGATGGATTTCTCCGAGTCTATACAAAACCATGACAAACTAATAGGAAACAGAAACGTTAAATAAGAGGAGTAGCAAATCTTCTAATAACCACAACTTCTCTCGGGATGGCCTTGGTCCGCACAAGTATTTTGTCGGGCCAAAAATCATACATCCAGATCTAACAGGAAATGGTAAGTACTTTAAAATATTTAAATTTAAATTTAATTGTTATTTATTAATAATTTATTTTAATATTTATGAAAGTAATTTGGTACGACAGATCTCAATTAGTGAGGTCTTTATAAAGACTCACACTCGGCAGGATGGTTCATATGGTGATTTGAAAGCCAAACAAATCGGTGAAGCATACGAACGAAACATCCAAAAAAAATGGTGATCGTGGAGATCGATGCAACAGAAACATTCGATGGTACTTCCCTGCGAATTGAGCTGACTCAAGATGAGAAAAATGAAATATAGGTAAATTTTTTTTTTAATTTTTTTAATTTATTTTTATTTTATTTTTTAATTTACACTAAAACTAATATAATTATTCTAATCGTTTTATTAATTTTTTTGTACTCCTCCATTGCGGATGACTGAGGTCGTCTTTACGTACTCGGTAGCCTGAATTGCATGCACGGGTCGGGTAGGCATAGTGGCTTCCAATTCAGTACCTCTGACTTCATTGCAATTCAGGATCAACTCTTACCCGCGCAGCGCCAAATCGAAAAACAAAACAACTCTTACCCACGCAGCGCAATATGCGTATTGAAGAACAAAATACGCAGATATTGGAAACAAATCGGAAGATGCAGAAAGTCCAAAAGGAAAACCAAAAAATAATTAACAACTTGGAGATGCTCGTTGGATATTTCCAACGGACGGATCCTATTTTCGCCTTTTTTATGCAGGATAACGATGGCGCAGGTGAACCGTCGAACGTTGCACTAACATTTTCGCCATCCGATTTTAATTTTCCACCTCTAGATAATTAGTTATTTTTCAAATTTTTTGTAATTTGAATTTTTTAATAAAATTTCTTATTTTTTATAATTTTTTTATTTTATAAAATAATTACTTAATACAAATGATTTATTATTTAATTATAATAATATTTATAATTACAAAATTATTGATTTAAATAAAATATTTAAAAATTAATATTAAAAATTATATTCATTATTAATTAATTATAATAATTAATTTTTAAAAAATAATTAACTAAAATATTTTGTAATTAAAATTAAAAATTATTATTTTAAAAGAAAATAATAATTTTTTATCAAAATATTTTAATTAATTATTATTTTTTATAACTAAATCGGGTTTAGTCGCAAAATAGTCACAAATCAGTGTCACATATTAGTGACCAATTTGCGAGTACATCTATTTTTTTGAAAAATTTACATGTAGTCGCAAATGAGTTACAAATATTTGAGATTGATTTGCAACTATGGATACAATGTACTCGCAAATCAGTCACACATATTTGTGACTAATTTACGACCATAGTGAAAGACGTGGTCGCAAATCAGTTACAAAATTTTGTGACTGATTTATGATCATGTTGTGTTTGTGGTCGTAAATTGGTCATAACACGTCTTCCACTGTTGTCGCAGATCAGTCACAAAATTTTGTGACTGATTTGCGACTACGGTTTTTGCAACCATAGATATAGTGGCAAAGTGGTTGCAAAATTTGTTACGACAAACCAGTCACAAAGTAGTCGCAAATACAGAGACCAATATGTGGTCACAAATCAGTCGCAAAATATGCTACTATTACTGTGGTCGTAAATCAGTCGCTAAAGTGCGACTAATTTACGACCACAAAAATCCAGTTTTACGAACACTTTGCGAACACATACGTGGTCGCAAACGCCTTGTTTTCTTGTATTGACCATATGATGAGACAAATACCTCTTCTCCAAGACTTGCAATATGTGGACCGAAATGCACTTAAAGTGTTCAGATTGCAATGTGGGCACGTATTGAAGACTTTCCAATGCATTCAAGATGTATCTAGACACCTTAAATTCACCGCTAAGATTTCAAGATACAAGAATCTACACTTTCCATGTTTGCCAAACAAGACATTAATGACCAACAACCATATATTTTAGATGTACGATTTCTTTTTCTCTTTTTAGAGTTTAGGACCATTGCTATTAGCACTATATAAGTTCATCACGACCTAATAGTAAGGACAGACCCCAATGAAATAAAAAGTTTAATACAAATTATTCTTCAAATCCTTGTCTTTTAAGCTTGTTCTTGTTTTTTGGAAACTAATTGTGTGATTCATTTCCTTTCTATTGAAGCCACGGCCAGGTTAATTTGAAAGATTCAAACTCTCTTGGTTCACTTTTTATCATGTGATTCGATCAAAATCTCCTTTTTTTATTCTCTTTCCTGCTTAAGCCAAAAAAGATTCTCGATCTTCCGAGTCACGACCATACCGTTTGTGAGATTGATATTCAATCTTACATCCTATTTCAGGTTGTGTTAATCCAACCTTTATCTTTTATCTTTTATGCTTTTGTTTTGTATTTTTTATTTACATTTTATCAAAATACCAAATAAAAATATTTGTTTTAAAATTCATTTGCATTGTTTTTTGTTGATTATTATTGATTTTTATTGTTTCTTTTTGTTTCTTCCCATATAAATCTAAAAATAAAACAAAAAATTGCATTTCATGTTTGCTTAATTTTGTTCAATTAAGAGAAGAAAAAAACCAAAAAAACTATAAACATCATTTTCGAATTTAGTTGGTAGTTAAGTTTAAAAAAGAAAAAGAAAAAAGAAATTTATTTAATATTATTATTATTTTCGTCCTAATTTTCATTTAAATAGAAAACCAAAACATAAATATTGTCCTTTAGTTTGTTTTAAAGTTAGTTTCCATACAAAAACAAAAACAGAAACCTCAAAATATTTCATTGTATCGATTTCCTTTTTGCTACTAATTATGTGTTAATATCATATTCAATCCAATGTAGTTTTCTTACAGATGATTTAGATTTGATATTTGATGTTGTCGTTTGATGTTGTCGTGCAAGGTACAAAATTTAGTTATAGAGACTATGATGAAGAAAAAGACACCATGATTATACTACAAACCGATTATAGTCAACACAATGACTATGATCAATGCCTAAGCACCAACGAGTGTGACTATGGAGAAGAGTCATGACATGAAGACTATTTGGAGACTGATTTTTAAGAAGAATCAGAAGGAGAAAACCTTGAACTAGAACCACCAGACTATAACCAAGACAACATGAGCCATGAAAGTTGTTCGGAAAAAGAAGAAAGTTATCAAAGAGGTGATGAAGAAGAAAACCATGAAAGAGAATCGTGGCATGAAGAGACTAACTCCCAAAGTAGTCTAGAAGAAGTAGAACATGGGGAAAATGAGTAATCTATTGTGATGAGGCCGAACATGAAGAAGAATGACCCGAGCACCACCTGTCCAAACCATGGAAGCAACAATCGGATGGTGAAGAAAATCATGAACCAGAATACATCTCAATTTCAGGCCATGAACAAGGACCAGCCGCCTATCTAAAGGCCAAAATAACCAAACACAAGAGGAAGAAAAGACAGCCTATGCCTAAGACACCGTAACTGAAGATGCCTTTAGAATTTGGAAGCAAGACGCATACATACGGTTAGAATATGATGAACTAGAGCCAACATGGGATAAAATGAAGCATCTGATGTATGATGAGTTTGTGAGGGACATAGCAACTTGCAACAATACTATGTGAAGATCCATGCAAACCCCAAACCAAAAAGATGACTTTTAGCAATGGTCAAACACAAAGGTTAGGCAAGCAAGAGTCTATTGTCCAGAAGAAAACAAAGTGTTTTCAAACACTTTAATGAGGAAACACAAGAGCTAAGCCAATGGTTCAGCCCAAAGATGACCAGCAAGTTTCAAAGCCTCAAGCCGTAGCACACAAGAAACCATAAAAGCCATTGTCTGAACTACACGAAAAAACCAGGTAAGTCTTCTAACCGTTTAAAACTAGATGAAACTATATGCTATAGATGTCAAAAAGAGGATATTTTACTAAGACATGCCCAACTAGATAAGTAATAAAAACCTTGCTAGTAGAACCCAATGTTAAGCATAAAAGTGTTAAGAAAATAAAGGAGACTAAAATTTCCAGTACTATTATAATATACTTGTATTTGCCAAAGGTTGTTGAAACAGGGCTAGGAACGCAAGGATTCAACAAATACCAAGAAGAAACACCTCCTACACTAAACCGATTTTCAGAAAAAGAGGAGACCATAGCGAATCCAACATCTTGAACGCCAAGAAAAGCTACCAGCTGCCATGGAAAGGATTAATCACTTCCTTGCTTATCAAGGAGGAATCACCATATACACCCTAACCATATACAGTCTATAAACCGAGGTAATGCTCTAAACCCTCATGTAAATCAAGATATTAACTTGATTTCTCTATATATAGACAAAAATGTTTTGAGGGCAAAACATCTCAAAGGGGGAGGATATGATGAGGTTATCAGCCCAACCTCCGGCCAACTGGCCGGCCCGGCCTACCCGAGGAACACCAAAACGGCCAAACATGCACAACATGATATGTGGGTGTATCTTCATAAATTCAAACCTAACCAAAAAGCAGCCAGCCAAGACCAAACGTGGCCTATAATGCTGACTCACAGAGGACATCCACAAATCCCTCAAGTAATCCAATGTATCTCAATCAGCGTGATGCCATACATTATGTTTCATTTATAAGCCTTTACTCACGGAGCACCATTGATCAGTTTAGAATGATCATTTTAACTGGCCTATCAACTTGAGATGTCCGCACTAAATCATCCGTAATTTTTTAGTTAGCGTTCAGAATGACACGAATTCAATGCCCATGTTAAGCTAGCTCAATTTTTTATATTGTGATAAAAGTTATGACCAAAATAGCTACGATAAAGCTTCCAAGTAATTGAAGCTATCCAAAACTATGTGATGCCACACATTATGCTTCATTTGTAAACTTTTTCTCAATGAGCACCAATGATCATCTTAGAAAGATCAATTTATTTGGCCAATCAACTTGACATATATGCACTAAATCGTCTGTAACTTTTGATTTAGAGTTCAAAATGACACGAATCCAACACATATGTTAAGCTATCTCAATTTTCTATATTGTGACAATATTTGAGACCGAAACAACTACCATAAAGCCTTCAAGTATTCCAATCTATCCTAAACTGCATGATGCCATGCATTATGCTTCAGTTGTAAACCTTTGATCAATGATCACCAATTATCATCTTTGAAAGATCAATTTAACTGGCCTATAAACTTGACATGTACGCCCTAAATCGTCCAGAAGTTTTGATTGAGAGTTCAGAATGACACGAATCTAATGCCCACGTTAAGTTAGCTCAATTTTCTATATTGTGACGAAATTTAATGTCGAACTAGCTACAATAAAGCCTCCAAGTAATTCATTATATCTCAAACTACGTGATACCATGCATTACGCCTCATTTATGAGTCTTTACTCAATGAGCACCAATGATCAGTATAGATTGATCATTTTAATAGGCCGATTAACTTGACATGTACGCATTAAATTGTCTGTAACTTTTGATTTAAAGTTCATAATGACACGAATCCAACACCCACGTTAAGCTAGCTTAAGTTTCTATATTGTGACAACATTTGAGACTGAAAGAGCTACCACAAAGCCTTCAAGTAATCCAATGTATTCCCAACTATGTGATGCCATGCATTATCCTTCATTAATAAGCCTTTAATCACGGAGCCGCAATGATCACTTTGGAATGATCATTTTAACAGGCCGATCAACTTGACATGTCCGCACCAAATCGTCCACAATTTTGATTTAGATTTTAGAATGACAAGAATCCACCACCCATATCAAGCTAGCTCAATTTTTTAAATTGTGACAACATTTAACACCGAAATAGCTACGATAAAGCTTCCAAGTAATCGAATCCTTCCCAAACTGCGTGATGCCATGCATTATGCTTCATTTGAAAACCTTTGCTCAATGAGCACCAATGACCATCTTAGAAAGATCAATTTAACTAGCCGATCAATTTGACATGTTTGCACTAAATCATACTTAACTTTTGATTTAGAGTTCAGAATGACACGAATCCAACCCCCATGTTAAGCTAGCTCAATTTTCTATATTGTGACAACATTTGAGACTGAAACAACTACCAAAAAGCCTTGTAATCCAATCTATCCCAAACTGCGTGATGTCATGCACTATGCTTCATTTGTAAACCTTTTCTCAATGAGCAAAATTGATCGGTATAAAATGATCATTTTAACTGACTGATCAACTTGACATGTATGCATTAAATCGTCCGGAATTTTTAATTTAGCGTTTAGAATGACACGAATCTAACACCCAAGTTAAGATAGCTCAACTTTCTATATTGTGACAACATTTGAGACTTAAAAAGCTACCACAAAGCCTTCAACTAATCCCATGTATCCCAAACTGCGTGATGTCATGCATTATGCTTCGTTTATAAGCCTTTAATCAAGGAGCACCAATGATCAGTTTAGAACGATCACTTTAACTGGCTGATCAATTTGACATGTCTGCACTAAATCGTCCGTAACGTTTGATTTAGAGTTCCGAATGACACGAATCCAACACCCATATTAAGCTAGCTCAAGATTCTATATTGTGATAAAATTTAAGACCTAAATATCTACAACAACGCCTGCAAGTATTCCAATCTATCCCAAATTGCGTGATGACATGCATTATGCTTCTAGCCTTTACTCAAAGAGCACCTATGATCAAGTTAGAATGATCAATTTAAGTAGCTGATCAACTTGACATATCCTCACTAAATAATTTTTAACTTTTGATTTGGATCTCAAAATGACATCAATCCAACGCCTACGTTAAGCTAGCTAAATTTTCCATATTGTGAAAAGATTTGAGACTGAAAGAGCTACGACAAATCCTCCAAGTAATCCAATGTATCCCAAACTGCGTTATGCCATGCATTACGCTTCATTTATAAGTCTTTATAAAATGAGCACCAATGATCAGTTTAGAATGATCGTTTTAACTGGAAGACCAACTTGACATGTATGCACTAAATCGTCTGTAACTTTTAATTTAGAGTTCAGAATGATACGATTCCAACACCCACGTTAAAATAGCTCAATTTTCTATATTGTGATAATATTTGAGACTGGGAGCTACCACAAAGCCTTCAAGTAATCCAATATATCACAAACTGTGTGGGCTGTGCAATATGCTTCATTTATAAACTTTTACTACAGGAGCACCAATAATCAGTTTAGCATGACCATTTTAACTGGCCGATCAACTTGACATTTTCTCACTAAATTGTCAGTAATTTGATTTATAGTTTAGAATGACACGAATCAAATGCCAATATTAAGTTAGCTCAATTTTCTATATTGTGACAAAATTTAAGACCAAACTAGCTACGAGACAAAGTCTCCAAGTAATTGAATCTATATCAAACTGCGTGATGCCATGCATTATGAGCACCAAATCGTCCGTAATTTTGATTTACAGTTCAGAATGATATGAATCAAACGTCCACATTAAGGCTCAATTTTCTATGTTGTGACAATATTTAAGACTATAACAACTACCACAAAGCCTTCAAATAATCCAATCTATCCTAAGCTGCGTGATGCCATGCATTTGGCTTCATATAAAAGCCTTTACTCAAGGAGCTAATGATCAATTTAGATCGACCAGTTTAGAACGATCACTTTAACTAGCTGATAACCTTGACATGTCCGCACTAAATCGTCTTGAACTTTTGATATAGAGCTCAAGATGACACAAATCCAAGGCCCACGTTAGGCAAGCTCACTTTTCCATATTTTGAAAAGATTTGAGACTGAAAAAACTATGACAAAGCCTCCAAGTAATCCAATGTATCCCAAACTGCGCAATGCCATGCATTACACTTCATTTATAAGTCTTTACTCAATGAGCACCAATGATGAATTTAGAATGATCGTTTTAACTGGAAGACTAACTTGACATGTATGCACTGAATCGTCCGTAACTTTTGATTTAGAGTTCAGAATGACATGAATCCAATGCCCACATTAAGGTAGCTCAATTTTCTATAATGTGACAAATTTTAGGAACAAAATAGCCACAACAAAGCCTCTAAGTAATCCAATCTATCACAAACTGCATGATGCCATGCATTTTGATTCATTTATAAGCTTTTACTCAAGGAGCACCAATGATCAGTTTAGAATGATCAATTTAACTTGCTGATCAACTTGACATGTCCGCGCTAAATTGTGTTAAACTTTTGATATAGAGCTTAAAATGACATGAATCCAATGTCCATGTTAAGCTAGATCAATGTTCCATATTGTGACATCATTTAAGACTGAAAGAGATACGACAAAGTCTCCAAGTACTCCAATGTATCCCAAACTGTGTGATGCAATGCATTATGTTTCATTTATAAGCCTTTAATCAAGGAGCACCAATGATCAGTTTACAATGATCATTTTAACTTGACATGTCCACAATAAATCGTTTTTAACTTTTGATATAGAGCTCATGATGACACAAGTTCAAGGCCCACGTTAAGCTAGCTCACTTTTCCATATTTTGAAAAGATTTGAGACTAAAAAAACTATGAAAAAGCCTCCAAGTAATCCAATGTATCCCAAACTGCACAATGCCATGCATTACGCTTCATTTATTAGTCTTTACTCAATGAGCACCAATGATGAGTTTAGAATGATCGTTTTAACTGGAAGACTAACTTGACATGTATGCACTAAATCGTCCATAACTTTTGATTTAGAGTTCATAATGACACGAGTCCGACACCCACGTTAAAATAGCTCAATTTTCTATATTGTGACAACATTTGAGACTGAAAGAGCTACCACAAAGCCTTCAAGTAATCCAATGTATCACAAACCGTGTGATGCTATGCAATATGCTTCATTTATAAGCCTCTACTACAGGAGCACCAATGATCAGTTTAGCATGATCATTTTAACTGGTCGATCAACTTGATATGTCCACACTAAATCGTCCGTAATTTGATTTATAGTTTAGAATGACACAAAACGAAAGCCCATGTTAAGCTAGCTCAATTTTCTTTATTGTGACAAAATTTAACACCGAACTAGCTACGAAAAAGCCTCCAAGTAATCGAATCTATATCAAACTGCGTGATGCCATGCATTATCAGCACCAAATCGTCCGTAAATTTTAATTTAGAGTTTAGAATGATATGAATCAAACGTCCACATTAAGCTAGCTCAATTTTATATGTTGTGACAATATTTTAAGACTATAACAACTACCACAAAGCTTTCAAGTAATCCAATCTATCCTAAGCTGTGTGATGCCATGCATTTGGCTTCATTTTAAAGCCTTCACTCAAAGAGCACTAATGATTAGTTTAGAACGATCAATGTAGAACGATCACTTTTTAACTAGCTGATAACCTTGAAATGTTTGCACTAAATCGTTTTTAACTTTTGATTTAGAGTTCAAAATGACATGAGTCCAACGTCTACGATAAACTAGCTATATTTTCAACATTGGGACATCATTTGAGATTGAAGGAGCTACGACAAAGCCTGCAAGTAATTCAATGTATCCGAAAGTGCGTGATGCTATTCATTATGCTTCATTTATAAGCCTTTACTCAAGGAGCACCAATGATCAATTTAGAATGATCATTTCAACTTGACATGTCCGCACTAAATCGTGTATAACTTTTGATTTAGAGATCAAAATGACACGAATCCAATGCTCCCGTTAAGCTAGCTCAATCTTCTATATTATGACAAAACTTATGACCAAAATAACTACGACAATGCCTCCAAGTAATCCAATGTATCCCAAACTGCGTGATGCCATGCATTATGCTGCATTTATAAGCCTTTACTAAAGGAGCAGCAACGATTAGTTTAGAATGATCATTATAATTAGCTGATAAACTTAATATGTCCACACTAAATCATCCGTAACTTTAGATTTAGAGTTCAAAATCACATGAATCCAACGCCCACGTTAATCTAGCTCAATTTTCTATATTGTGATAAAATTTAAGATCGAAATAGCTACGACAAAGCCTCCAATTAATCCAATCTATCCAAAACTGCGTGATGCCATGCGTAATGTTTCATTTATCACTCTATAATCATGGAGTACAAATGATCAATTTAGAATGATCATTTTAACTAGCTAATCAATTGGACATATCCGCACTAAATCGTCTTCAACCTTTGAATTAGAGCTCAAAATGACATGATTCCAACACCCACTTTAAGCTAGCTCAAGTTTCCATTTTGTGACAACATTTAAAACTAAAAGAGTTACAAAAAAGTCTCCAAATAATCCAACGTGTCTCAGATTGCGTGATGCCATGCATTATGCTTCATTTATAAGCCATTACTCAAGGAGAACCAGTGATCAGTTTAGAATGATCATTTTAACTGGACGATCAACTTGATATGTCCACACTAAATCGTCCGTAACTTTTGGTTTAGAGTTCGGAATGACATGAATCCAACGCCCACATTAACCTAGCTGAATTTTCTATATTATGATAAAATTTAAAGCCAAAATTGATAGAACAAAGCCTCTAAGTAATCAAATCTATCCAAAATTGCGTAACGTCATGCATTATACTTCATTTATAAGCCTTTACTCAGGGAGCACAAATGATTAGTTTATAATGATAATTTTAACTAGCTGATCGACTTGACATGTCCACACCAAATCGTATTTAACTTTTCATACAGCTCAAAATGACACGAGTTCAACACCGATGTTAAGCTAGCTCAGTTTTCTATATTGTAACAACATTTGAGAGTGAAAGAGCTACTACAAAGTCTCCATGTAATCCAATGTATCCCAAACTTTGTGATGCCATTCATTATACTTCATTTATAAGTCTTTACTCAAGGAGCATCAATGATCAATTTAGAATGATAAATTTAACTGGCCGATCAACTTGACATGTCCGCACTAAATCGTCCATAACTTTTGATTTAGAGTTCAAAATAACACAAATCCAACGCCCATGGTAAGCTAGCTCAATTTTCTATTTTGTGACCAAATCCAACAATGATTAGTTTAGAATGGTCATTTTAACTAGCCGATCAACATGACATGTCCGCACTAAATTGTCTTTAATTTTTGATTTAGAGCTCAAAATGGTATGACTCTAATACCCACGTTAAGCTAGCTCAATTCTCCGTATTGTAACAGTATTTGACTCTGAAAGAGCTACTACAAAGCCTCAATGTAATCGAATGTATCCCAAACTGCGTGATGCCATTCATTATGCTTCATTTATAAGCATTTACTCAAGGAGCACCAATGATCAGTTTAACATGATCATTTTAACTGGCCGATCAACTTGACATGTGCGCATTAAATCGTCTGTAACTTTTGATTTAGCGTTCAAAATGACACGAATCCAACACCCACGTTAAGCTAGCTCAATTTACTATTTTGTGAAAAATTTAACAAACTGTGTGATGCCATGCATTATGTTTCATTTATAAGCCTTTATTCATGAAGCAACAATGATCAGGTTAGAATGATCATTTTAAGTAGCTGATAAACTTGACATATCCGCACTAAATCGTCTCTAAGTTTTGATTTATAATTCAAAATGACAAATCCAAAACCCACATTAAACTAGCATAATTCTATATATTGTGACAAAATTTAAGATCGTAAGAATTGTGACAAAGCCTCCAAATAATCCAATTTATCCCAAACTACGTGATGATATGCATTATGATTCATTTATACGCCTTTACTCATTGAGCACCAATGATCAGTTTAAAATGATCATTTTAACTAGCTGATGAACTTGAAATTTCCGCACTAAATCGTCTTTAACTTTTGATTTACAGCTCAAAATGACATGTATCGAACACCCAAATTAATCTAGCTCAATTCTCAATAATGTAACAACATTTGAGGCTTAAAGAGCTACGACAAAGCGTGCAAGTAATCCAAGCTATCCCAAACTGCGTGATACTATGCATTATAATTCATTGATACGCCTTTACTCAATGAGCACCAATGATCAGTTTAAAATGATCATTTAACTTGCTGATCAACTTGACATGTCTGTACTAAATCGTCTTTAACTTTTGATTTAGAGCTCAAAATGACATGTATCAAACACCCAAATTAATCTAGCTCCATTCTCAATACGGTGACAACATTTAAAGCTGAAAGAGCTACGACAAAGCCTACAAGTAATCCAATCTGTCCCAAACAGCATGATGCCATCCGTTATATTTCAGTTATATGCCTTTATTCAAGGAGCACCAATGATCAATTTAGAATGATCATTTTAACTAGCCGATCAACTTGACATGACCGCACTAAATCGTCTTTAACTTTTGATTTAGAGCTCAAAATGACATGAATCTAACACCAACGTTAAGCTAGCTTAATTTTCCATATTGTGACAAAATTTGAAACTGAAAGAGCTAGAAAAGCCTCAAAATAATGCAATCTATTCAAAACTGCGTGATACCATGCACTATGCTTCATTTTTAAGACTTTCAATACAAGAAAATAGACGTTTTGCGACCACAGAAGTGGTCGCAAAATGCAAAACTGCGACTACTTTGCGACTACCAAGAGTAGTCGCAAAAGCATAGTCGCAAAAATATGCAGTTGCAAATCAGTCGCAAATTTGCGACTGATTTGCGACCACAGTAGTATGGTTCAATTTGCGACTGATTTGCGACGACTCGGTGGTTACTAGTTTTGCGACTACTTTGCGACTGAAATTCTATAACAAATTTTGTCACTGTTTTGCGACTACTTATGTGGTTGCAAAACCCGTAGTCACAAATCAGTCACAAATATTTGTGACTGATTTGCGACTACAAGAGGCACTACAGTCGCGAATTTGTCACAAAATTTTATAACTGATTTACGACTACATGAACCATAGCAGTCACAAATCAGTGGAAAAAAATTGTGACTAATTTGCGATTGATTATAAAGTAATCAAAAAAAATTTTGTAATCGCAAATCGGTCCCAAAAAATTGAGACTGATTTGGAACTGATTTGCAACTACAACAGAATTAGATTAAAAAAAGAAAATTAATTAAAAAATATTTTGAAATAATTTTAATATTTTGAAATTAAAATAATAAATTATTAATAAAAGAATAATTTTTTTATTTTAATTTCAAAATATTTAAATTATTTCAAAATATATTTTAATTAATTTTTATGAATATATATTTTTAGTTATATTTTTCAAAATTAATTTTAATAATATTATTAATATTTTTTAATTATTAATATTATTAATTTTTAATACAATAATTTTTAATCAATTTTTAATAATATTATTAATATTATTAATATTATTTAACTTTTAATAACATTTTTTAAAAATATTTTTCAAAATTAATTTCCAAAATTATTATGTTTTAATAATATTTTTAAATTTTTATTTCTGAATATTTCAATAAATTATTATTTTTTGAAATCATTAATTATTATTAATATTATTTATTAATTAATAATAAATATTTTAATATTAAATATAAAATATATTAACTAATTAATATAAAATATTAAATAAAAAGAAATTCAAAATTAAAAATACAATTTTTATTAATTCAAATTTAATTTACAAAAAAAAATGACAACTAATTTTCCGGCATCGGAAATTGAAAATCCAAAGGCAAGAATGGGATAGGGGTCGGAGCCGTGGATTGTTCCCTTGAGCAATCGTTATCCCGCATATAGGAGATGAATGCGGGATCCGTCCGTTGAAAATACCCGTAGAACATTTCCAAGTTGGAGATCTTCTTTTGGTTTTCTCTATTCTGCTCTTGTATCTTCTGATTTGCTTCCAAAATCTGCGCGTTTTGTTGTACAATTAGCGTGTTTGTTTCTTGAAGCATTACTCGGGGGAAGTAGATTGCACCCCACTACGTTTACCCGACAAGTGCACGCGGCTCAGGCTACCGAGTCCATAAAGACGGTCTCGGTCATTTTAACTGGTCGATCAACTTGACATGTCCACACTAAATTAACCGTAATTTGATTTATAGTTTAGAATGACACAAATCGAAACCCCATATTAAGCTAGCACAATTTTCTTTATTGTGACAAAATTTAACAGCGAACTAGCTACGAAAAAGCCTCCAAGTAATCGAATCTATATCAAACTGCGTGATGCCATGCATTATCAGCACCAAATCGTCCGTAAATTTTGATTTAGAATTCAGAATGATATGAATCAAACGTCCACATTAAGCTAGCTCAATGTTATATGTTGTGACAATATTTAAGACTGTAACAACTACCACAAAGCTTTCAAGTAATCCAATCTATCCTAAGCTGCATGATGACATGCATTTGACTTCATTTTAAAGCCTTTACTCAAGAAGCCCTAATGATTAGTTTACAACGATCAGTTTAGAACGATGACTTTTTAACTAGCTGATAACCTTGAAATGTCTACACTAAATCGTCTTTAACTCTTGATTTAGAGTTCAAAATGATATGAGTCCAACGTCTACGATAAACTAGCTATATTTTCAACATTGGGACATCATTTGAGAGTGAAGGAGCTACGACAAAGCCTCCAAATAATCCAATGTATCCGAAAGTGCGTGATGCCATTCATTATGCTTCATTTACAAGCCTTTACTTAAGTAGCACCAATGATCAGTTTAGAATGATCATTTCAACTTGACATATCCGCACTAAATCGTATGTAACTTTTGATTTAGAGATCAAAATGACACGAATCAAACGCTCCCGTTAAGCTAGCTCAATCTTCTATATTATGACAAAACTTAAGACCAAAATAGCTACGACAATGCCTCCAAGTAATCCAATGTATTCCAAACTGCGTGATACCATGCATTATGCTTTAGTTATAAGCCTTTACTCAAGGAGCATCAACGATCAGTTTAGAATGATCATTTTATTTCGCCGATAAACTTGACATGTCCACACTAAATCATCCATAACTTTAGATTTAGAGTTCAAAATCACATGAATCCAACGCCCACTTTAATCTAGCTCAATTTTCTATATTGTGATTAAATTTAAGACCGAAATAGCTACGACAAAGCCTCCAATTAATCCAATCTATCCAAAACTGTGTGATGCCATGCGTAATATTTCATTTATCAGTCTATAATCACGGAGTACGAATGATCAGTTTAGAATGATCATTTTAACTAGCTGATCAATTGGACATGTCTGCACTAAATTGTCTTCAACCTTTGAATTAGAGCTCAAAATGACATGAGTCCAACACCCACTTTAAGCTAGCTCAAGTTTTCATTTTGTGACAACATTTAAGACTGAAAGAGTAACAAAAAAGTCTCCAAATAATCCAATGTATCTTAGATTGCGTGATGCCATGCATTATGCTTCATTTATAAGCCATTACTGAAGGAGCACCAGTGATCAATTTAGAATGATCATTTTAACTGGCCGATCAACTTGATATGTCCACACTAAATCATCCGTAATTTTTGGTTTAGAGTTCGGAATGACATGAATCCAACGCCCACATTAACCTAGCTGAATTTTCTATATTATGATAAAATTTAAAGCCGAAATTGATAGAACAAAGCTTTCAAGTAATCCAATCTATCCAAAACTGCGTAATGTTATGCATTATACTTCATTTATAAGCCTTTACTCAAGGAGCACGAATGATTAGTTTAGAATGATAATTTTAACTAGCTGATTGACTTGACATGTCCACACCAAATCATATTTAACTTTTGATACAGCTCAAAATGACACGAACTCAACACCAATGTTAATCTAGCTCAGTTTTCCATATTGTAACAACATTTGAGAGTGAAAGAGCTACTACAAATTCTCCATGTAATCCAATGTATCCCAAACTTTGTGATGCCATTCATTATGCTTCATTTATAAGCCTTTACTCAAGGAGCAACAATGATCAGTTTAGAATGATAATTTTAACTGGCCGATCAACTTGACATGTCCGCACTAAATCGTCTGTAACTTTTGATTTAGAGTTCAAAATAACACGAATCCAACGCCCATGGCAAGCTAGCTCAATTTTCTATTTTGTGACCAAATTTAACAACAAAATAGGTATGACAAAACCACCAAGTAATCTAATTTATCTTAAACTACATGATGCCATGCATTATGTTTCATTTATAAGTATTTACTCAAGGAGCAACAATGATTAGTTTATAATGGTCATTTTAACTAGCCGATCAACATGACATCTCCATACTAAATTGTCTTTAATTTTTTATCCAATACCAACATGAATCCAACACCAACGTTAAGCTAACTCAATTTTTCATATTGTGACAACATTTGAGACTGAAAGAGCTAGAAAAAGCCTCAAAATAATGCAATCTATTCAAAACCGCGTGATGCCATGCACTATGCTTCATTTATAAGCATTTCACTACAAGAAAACCGCGTGATGCCATGCAAATTTGCGACTGATTTGCGACCACGGTAATAGTGGTTTAATTTGCCACTGATTTGCGACGACTTGGTGGTTACTAGTTTTGCGACTACTTTGCGACTGACATTCCGTAACAAATTTTGCCACTGTTTTGCGACTACTTATATGGTTGCAAAACCCGTAGTCACAAATCAGTCACAAAATTTTTTAACTGATTTGCGACCACATGAACCATAGCAGTCGCAAATCAGTCGCAATTTTTTGCCACTCATTTGTGACTGCTATGGTTCATGTAGTCACAAAATTTTGTGACTGCTTTGCGACCACATTTAACACGCAGTCGCAAAACAATGGCAAAAAATTGCGACTGATGTGTGATTGATTATAAAATAATCGAAAAAAATTTTGTAGTCGCAAATCAATTCCAAAAAATTGAGACTGATTTGGTACTAATTTGCGACTACAACAGAATTAGATTAAAAAAATAAAAATTAATTAAAAAATATTTTGAAATAATTTTAATATTTTGAGATTAAAATAATAAATTATTAATAAAAAAAATAATTTTAATTTTAATTTCAAAATATTTAAATTATTTCAACATACATTTTAATTAATTTTTATGAATATTATTTTATGAATATAATTTCAACATACATTTTAATTTATTTTTAATAATATTTTTCAAAATTAATTTTAATAATATTATTAATAATTTTAGTTATGAATATTATTAATTTTTAATACAATAATTTTCAATTAATTTTTTAATAATATTATTAATATTATTAATATTATTTAATTTTAACTAATTTTTAATAACATTTTTTAAAAATATTTTTCAAAATTAATTTCCAAAATTATTATGTTTTAATAATATTTTTAAATTTTTAATTCTGAATATTTTAATAAATTTATTTTTTTAAACTATTAAATATTATTAATAGTATTTATTAATTTAGAATAAATATTATAATATTAAAAAATATGAATTAATTAATATAAAATATTTAATAAAAAGAAATTAAAAATTAAAATTGTAATATTTATTATTTAAAATTTAATTTATAGAAATAAAAAAATTAATTTTCCGGCGGGGAAAATCAGAAATCCGTTAGCGAGAATGAGGTCGGGGTCGGAGCTGTCAATAGTTCTCCTGTGCAATCATTATCCCACATATAAAACGCGAATGCGGGATCCGTCCGTTGGAAATACCCGAGGAGCATCTCCAAGCTCGAGATTTTTTTTTGTTTTCTCTATTCAGTTCTTGAATCTTCTGATTTGTTTACAAAATCTGCGCGTTTTGTTGTACAATTAGCGCGTTTTGTTCTTGAAGCATTAAGTACTCGGGAGAATTGGTTTGCACCCCAGTACGTCTATCCGTAGACTGTACGCGGTTTAGGCTACCGAGTGCATAAAGACGGACTCGGTCATCCGCAACAGAAGACTACAAAATAACGAAAGAAAAAATTAAATAATAAATTTAATTATTAAAGTAATTATAAAAATATGTAATAACAAAAATATTTGAAAAAATGTTTTTACCTGAATGAAAATCTCATTCTTCTGTTTTGGAGTCAGCTCAATTGGACGGGAAGTTCCATCAGATGTTTCTGTTGGATCGACCTCCACGATCGTCATCTTCTCTTGGATGTTTCATTCGTATGCTTCACAGATTTGTTTTTGCTTTCAAATCTACATACGAACCATCCGGTCTTGTGTGAGTCTTTATAAAGACCTCACCTATTGAGACTGGTCGTCCCAAATTATGTTCCTTCATAGATATTAAAATATTATTTAATAATATTATTTAATTGTGAGAAAAAATAATAATTAAAAAAAAAAAATTTTACTTACCATTTCCTGCTGGACCTGAATGTAGGATTTTTGGCCCGATAAATGTTTATGCGGGCCAAGACCGTCCCGAACGGAGTTGCGGTTATGAGAGGATTTCGTACTCCTCTCTGTAGATGTTTCGGTTGCCCAATATGCTGTCATAATATTGTACAAACTTGGGGAAATCCATCTGGGACGTTTTCCGGTTGTATGAACCGTGCTCATCATCCCTTTCATCCGCCTTACGCAGACGGCCTCGAACTCTTTTCGTACCACCGGGGTGATCAGAGGATCCCAGGTGTACGATTGCTTGAAATTGAGTTAAAAAATATTAGTATATATTTTTTATATTTTATAAAAGATTTACACAATTTCAAAAAGAATACTTACCGCAAATTCTATAAAATATTTCTCCTGCCTCTCAGGAGGTACGACGGTCCAACTGTAGTACGGACCGTCAAATTTATTTTTCAAAATTTTAGCGATTTGACGAGTAATAGACCCGTTATCGCGGTCAAACCTAATATTTATTAGAAAATTTTAAAATTATATTAATATAATTTCAATTTTAATAAATATTTATTAAAAAAGTAGCTATTAATAAACATGCTTACCACATTGTATTAGGAGCCGCTTCTGGAGAAAGCACAGTCAAATACTGTTTGCGGCCCGGAGTTTGTAACAAACTATCAAGAGTGATAGTTTGTTCATCCGTTCCCGTTTCGCAATCGGGAATTTGTTCCTCCTCATGTTCATCTGATTCCTGAAACCGTGGAGGTGTCTGAGTTTCAGGAACGGAGTGAGGAATAAAATTGTATTGGGGAGGGAGCCGCGATGCCGCTCTATTAGCGGATGGTGAAGGGTTCGAGGAGGCCGAAGAGGTTCCTCGGCCGGAAGACGATCCGAAAGATCGTCTTCCACGACCTCTCAACGACCTACCACTACTTGCCATTTTTAGAAATTGTGTTTTTTGGAAGTGTTTAGGAAGTGTTTTTGAGAGATTTTGGTAAAGAAGTTTTGAGAGATTTGTGAAAAATGAGGGAAAACCATCGGGTATTTATAGATTTTTTTGCGACCACGGATGTGGTCGCAAATCAGTGGCAAAATACCCGTGGTCGCAAATCAGTCGCAAATTGGCGACTGATTTGCGACTACCAATTAATTTGGTGGGAACCGAAAACATTCAAACTCCCTCCAAATTAATTCGTGGTCGCAAATCAGTCGCAAATTTGCGACGAATTAATTTGGAGGGAGTTTGAACATTTTTGGTTCCCAGCAAATTAATTTGGAGGTCGCTAATTAGCGACTAATTTGCGACTACATTAAATTTTTGTGACTGAAATGCGACCACATTGCCAATGCAGTTGCAAAGTGGTGGCAAATCAGTCGCAAATAATACCCTAAACCCTAAATTTTAAGATTTTGAGGAATGCATATAATTCTATAAGATTGAGTCATTGATTATAAGTTATAAAAATTTCAATTACTATGAAAACAATAACATTTCCCAAATTTTCAAATAACTTACCTAAATCCTTAACAAATTTACTTAACCTTATACTTCTTATATACATTCCAAATGTTATCTAAATATGAAATCATTAGAAATATGGTTTTCAATATATGTTATGACTTATAATGGTTAGTAGTCTCATTAGTATAGAAATACAAGTTTTAAATGTGGAAAATACTTAGGGGAAATGTGAATTTACCATATGTGGTCGCAAATCAGTCGCAAATTTACGACTGATTTGCGACTTCACATCAAATTTTTAGAATATGGTCGCAAATCAGTCGTAAATTTACGACTGATTTGCGATCACATTTAATTTTTGTGACTGAAATGCCACCACATTGCCAATGCAGTGGCAAAGTGGTGGCAAATCAGTCACAAATAGTATCCTAAATCCTAAATTTTGAGATTTTGATGAATACATATAATTATATAAGATTGATTATTTGATTATAAGTTATAAAAATTTCAATTACTATGAAAACAATAACATTTCCCAAATTTTCAAATAACTTATCTAAAACACTTAACAAATTTACTTAACCTTATACTTCTTATATACATTCCAAATGTTATCTAAATATGAAATCATTAGAAATATGGTTTTCAATATATGTTATGACTTATAATGGTTAGTAGTCTCATTAGTATAGAAATACAAGTTTTAAATGTGGAAAATATTTAGGGGAAATGTGAATTTACAATATGTGGTCGCAAATTAGTCGCAAATTTGCGACTGATTTGCGACTTCACATCAAATTTTTAGAATGTGGTCGCAAATCAGTGGCAAATTTGCGACTGATTTGCGACCACGATTAATATTTGTGACTGAAATGCCACCACATTGCCAATGCAGTGGCAAAGTGGTGGCAAATCAGTCACAATTACTTAAAAAAAATTATATTTATATGGTTATTGCTAATACATTAAATTATATAAAAATCATATGTACAAAATACATAGCATAACTATATTTATTACATTTCTTCGTCCTCTTCATCATTTGAAGATGAAATATTACATTGAAATTCATCTTCTAGTTCCGCATCTCCGATATCGAAATCAATTTCTTTCGTATGGTTAACTCTATCGACCAACCGATCTACTTCTATCTCTTGAACAACCATTACCTCTTCATCATTTTCTTGTTGCAAGAGGTCAATCTCGTCTTTGTTTTTGTATTTCCCCAAAATGTTAGATCTATGATTAACTTTCAAAACATTGAGCCATGTTTGTTTTGATGATGATTTAGTGTGCGGATAGGGAATATAACAAACTTGATCTGCTTGAGAGGCTGATACATCATAAGTATTAAAATATAAATTAGTTATATATTTTTAATAAAATTAATTATATAGTTAATTATTTACGTATACGTACCGAGAATAAATGGTTCGTATTTGTAGTATTTCCCTGATGATAAGACATTAATGACGCCATTTTCCGATTTCCGAGTACCTTTCGAAAGCGTAGGATCGTACCATTCATATTTAAAAAGCGTGATTTTCAAATTTAGGAGACCGACATACTCAAGTTGAATGATATCTGTAAAAATCCCGTAGAAATCAACTTCATTGGATGAATCTGAGTTATTGTCTCCCTTTACACAAATACCATAGTTACATGTCTTTTTCCTATGTCCATGTTTTTTCGTGTGGAACATATAACCTCTTGTAAAATACATCGGCCAAGTTGACGCTTTATTCATCGGCCCTTGAACTAATTCTTGAGCCCATATAGGAAAGACACGTGAATTTGTGGAAGTGCATGAATTGATCTATGATCACATATATATAAAATTAAAGTTAGTATTTCAAAATTAATAAATGAAATATAATATACATGTCAAATAATTGAACATACATAATCTCTAACCCATATGTGGAACTCTTCCGCTATTTTCGATGAAATGTCATATTCCAAAAGATATGGATACGTACATCGAATGTGATCTTCAAACATGTTACAAAAGTAAATATGAAAAATTAATATATATTGCTTGATACAATGAACTGAAATGTAATAAATGCAATTAATTGTTTTCATATACCTCTCTAGTGGCCAAAAATATTCACAATTTCGTAAAACATATGCATGTGCATATTTATATTCTTTTTTGGAGAGCCATATTTTTTTACATTTACCACTTGGACGACCCATGTGCGTAAATATATCCGGTACTCCGGGATCCGGATATACAAGAACGTCACCTTCATCGAATCTTGTAGACCTGTATATATATATTATATTAATTACACGATATATCAGCACGGAAATTTGCAATTTATATATAATAAAATAATTAATTAATAGACATAAGAATTAATTTATGTTACATGTTTTTCGTGCGTATGTGGGCAGCAAAGTAATGTTCCGAAAAGTAAGATATCTCATCATTCACATATGATTCAACAATCGACCCTGCAGCATATCGTTTGTTCTTCGTCTTGCTTTTTAATTTTTTTAAAAACCTTTCAAATGGATACATCCACCTATATTGCACAGGTCCAGCCAGTTCAGATTCGTATGGTAGATGTACAAGAAGATGCTCCATGACGTCGAAAAATGAAGGCGGAAAGATCTTTTTCAAATTGCACAAAATTATGACTATGTTTTCCTTCAGAATTCGAACACGGATTTGTTGTAATGATCTGGAGCATAAATCACGGAAAAATCCTCCAATCCCTATATATATTACCATCGACAATTAATTACTACATGCAATTATTATTAATTTACGTACTTCCAATAAAAATATATTTATTATTATATTCACCTGATAATGCTAGATGAACGTTTCGTGATAAAAGTTCTGCAAATATAAAAGGGAGAAGTCTTTCCATAAAAATATGGCAGTCATGGCTTTTCATGCCCGAGAACTTTAGTCCATCCATATCCACACAATTTGCTAAATCTGCCGCATAGCCGTTTGGAAATTTGACATCATTTTTGATACATTCCAATAACCGTTCTTTCGTTTTTTGTGTCAATCGAAATATAGGGAATGGAGCATTACCCCGACCATCCACGTGCAACTTTTTTCGAGAGCAAAACTTCGCAATATCCAACCTTGACTTAACTGTATCTTTTGATTTCTCTTTCACATTCATAACAGTATTAATGATGTTATCGAAGAAATTCTTCTATATATGCATCACATCAAGATTATGTCGAAGGTTAAGATCCGTCCAGTACGACAACTCCCAAAATATGCTTTCTTTATGCCAATTATGCCAGCTGCCGTAACCTTCTTCTTTACTTTCATGACCGTTTCCTACGCAGTCAGATGTTCTTAGAGGATTGATAGTTTTTATTCCCTTGTATAAAACTTGTTCGCCTGTCAATGATTGTGGAGGATAGTCATTCAAAGCGTGCTTCCCTTTTAAAAAATTTGTTTTATTTTTCCGTAACGGGTGACCATTAGGAAGAAACCTTCTATTACAATTAAACCAACATGTCTTTCTCCCATTTGGTAATTGAAATACCTTCGTATCATCCATACAAATTGGACTAGGCAGTCTTCCATGCGTTGTCCATCCTGAAAACATTCCATAAGCGGGAAAATCGCTTATTGTCCATAGTAACATGGCTTTTAGATTGAAATTTTGGTTCAACGATACATCGTAAGCATCAACTCCCGTAGACCATAATTCTTTCAACTCATCAATCAAAGGTCGGAGGAATATAACCAGACTAGCACGCAGATGATTTGGCCCCGAATTCATAATTGTTAAAAACAAATACTCTTTCTTCATACACATCTCCGGTGGAAAGTTATATGGAGTGATAATCACCGGCCATAAAGAATGATTACGAGACATCCCAAATGGATTGAACCCATTAGTACATAAGCCAAGATAAACGTTTCGAGATTCAGCAGTAAATCTAGGATGTAGATATTGAAACTTTTTCCACTCTGCAGCATCAGATGAATGACTCATTTCTCCGTCTTCTGCTTCATGCTCTGCGTGCCACATCATTGCCTATGCGGTTTTCGCGGTTTGATTCATTCTTTTAAGTCTATCACCTATAGGTAAATACATTCTTTACGACTGAAAGGTATTTTCGTCCTGCCCTCGCTTGGCTTATACCGGGGGGAATCGCAAAATTTACATTTTTCACATTTCTGATTTTGTTTCCAAAAGATCATATAAATTTTGAACACACACGTCAATTGTATAAAACAGAAGGCCTAAATTTTGCATCAATTTTTCTGTTTCATAATATGAACCCGTTGCCTGATTCTCTTTGGGCAAATATTCTGTAAACAGCTCCACCCAAAAATCCATATATTTTTCTGGTAAATTAAAATTAGAATTGATGTTCATGAACCGAGCAGCTAAAGATAACTGTGAGTGCACTTCATGACAACCATCATACAATGGATTTTTCGCAGCTTCTAACATGTTGTAAAATTTTTGTGCTTCTTCATTAGGCCGTTCTTTTTCATTATAATTATATTCTTCTTCGTTCTGATTTTAGTACTGATGATCATCAGTCGTTGTCTCACGAAATGCATCCCTCACCATTTCAACATATCTATTACCAGATGTACCAACTGTTTCATCACTAGTACAACCACGCGTACCTCCCTGATTTATTTGGACATCACCCCAACTAGTACTCGTACTTAACTGAACATTCAGCTCTTCTCCATGTTTATACCAAATATAATAATTTGGCATAAATCCTCGACTATATAGATGACTCCATACTTTCCGTCCCGGAATGAATTTATCATTTTTGCAAATAATACAAGGACAGAAAAACTTACCTCTGCTACTTTGAGCTATTGGTTGACTACTTGTAAAATTCATGAACTGCTCCATGCCTTGTGCAAATTCCACCGATATATTTCTTGTTTTATTATCAATCCTTTTGTACATCCAATCTCTCGAATTATTATAATTTCCCCACATGTTTTAAGATTTCTTTTCCTTCGATTCTACAAATGAAAGAATGGGGTGGGGCATATATATACAACATTTTGCCACTACTTTGCCACTATTTTGCCACTACTTTGCGACTACAACAGTGTAGTCGCTTAAATGTCGTTATACCTAACACGCACATGTTTTTTATGGTGGCACTTTGCCACAACTTTGTGACTGAAGAGCCACTACAGAATGTAGTCGCAAATTGGTCGCATTTTTACCGACCAATATGCGACTACAAAGTGATTTTCACACATGTAGTCGCTAATCAATCCCTATTTGTGACTGATTAGTGACTACACAAATCAGTCGCAAAAGAGTCGCATTTTAGTCTCTAAATGGTTGCGTTTTGCGACCAATATGCGACTACAACTTTTGGTCACACTTTTGCGACCACTTCGCGACTACGTCTCCGTAGTCGCAAAGTGGTCGCAAAATCGTGGCAAATGTGGTTGCAAAATCGTGGCAAATGTGGTCACAAATTTTGCGACTACGTATGTAGTCGCAAATTGCAGTCGCATTTTGGCAGTTTTCTTGTACTGTTTACTCAAGGAGCACCAATGATCAATTTAGAATTATTATTTTAAATGGCCGATCAACTTGATATGTCCGTACTATATCGTTAGTAACTTTTGTTTTGGAGTTCAAAATGACACGAATCCAACACTCACGTTAAGCTAGTTTAATTTTCTATATTGTGAAAAATTTAGGATCGAAATAGCTATAAAAAAGCCACCACGTAATCCAATCTATCCTAAACTACGTGATGCTAAGCATTATGATTCATTTATATGCCTTTACTCAATGACAACCAATGATCAGTTTAGAATGATAATTTTGACTAGCAAATCAACTTGACATGTCCACACTAAATCGTCTTTAACTTTTGATTTAGAGCTTAAAATGACATGAGTCTAATGCCCCGTTAAGCTAGCTCAATTTTCCATATTGTGACAAAATTTGAGAATGAAAAAGCTACGACAAAGTCTCCAAGTAATCCAATGTATCCCAAACTCCATGATGCCATGCATTATATTTCATTGATAAGCATTTACACAATGAGCACCAATGATCAAATATAATGATCATTTAACTTGCCGAAAAAGTTAACATGTCCCACTAAATCATTTGTAACTTTTGATTTAGAGTCAGAATGATACAAATCCAACGCTCACGTTAATCTAGCTTAAATTTCTATATTGTGATAAAATTTAAGACCAAAATAGCTATGAAAATGGCTCGAAGTAATCCAATCTATCCCAAACTGCGTGATGCCATACATTATGCTTCATTTTTAAACCATTGCTCTGTGGGAACCAATGATCAGTTTAGAATGATCAATTTAACTAGTCGATAAACTTTACATGTCCACACTAAATCGTCTGTAACTTTTGATTCAGAGTTCTGAGGGACACGAATCCAACACCCACGTTAACCTAGCTCAATTTTCTATATTGTGTCAAAATTTAATACTGATTTAGCTACAACAAAGCCTTTACTCAAGGAGGACCAATGATCAATTTAGAATTATCATTTTAACTAGTATATCAACTTAACATGTCCGCTCTATATCGTCTTTAACTTTTGATTTAGAGCTCAAAATGATATGAATCCAATACCCACGTTAAGCCAGCTCAATTTACTATTTTTTGAAAAATTTAACACCGAAATAGGTACGATAAAGACTCTAAGTAATCCAATCTATCCCAAACTGCGTGATGCCATGCATTATGCTTCATTTATAAGCTTTTACTCAAGCAGCACCAATGATTATTGGGGAATGATCATTTTAACTAACGGATAAACTTTACATATCCGCTCTAAATTGTCTTTAACTTTTGATTTAGAGCTCAAAATCACATGAATCCAATGCCCATGTTAAGCAAGCTCAAATTTCCATATTGTGACAACATTTGAGAGTGAAAGAGCTACAACAAAGCCTTGAAGTTATCCAATGTATCCCAAACTGCGTGATGCCATGCATTATACTTCATTGATAAGTCTTTAATCATAGAGCACCAATGATTAGTTTAGAATGATCATTTTAACTTGCCGATCAACTTGACATATATGCACTAAATCGTTTCTAACTTTTGATTTAGCGTTCAAAATGACACGAATCCAACACCGACGTTAAGCTCGCTCAATATTCTTGTGAAAAAATTTATGATCGAAATAGATACGACAAAGCCGTCACACAATCCAATCTATGCTAAACTGCGTGATGCTAAGCATTATGATTCATTTATACGCCTTTACTCAATGAGCACCAATGATAAGTTTAGAATGATCATTTTAACTAGCTTATCATCTTGAAATGTCCGCATTAAATCGTCTTTAACTTTTGATTTAGAGCTCAAAATCAAAAGTTAGCTCAATTTTCTATATTGTGATAAAATTTAAGATCGATATAGCTACAACAAAGCCTCCAAGTAATCAAATCTATCCCAAACATCGTGATGCCATGCGTTATGATTCATTTATTAGCATTTACTCAAGGAACACCAATGATCAGTTTAGAATGAACATTTTAAGTAGTAGATTAACTTGAAATATCCACACTAAATCGTTCGTAACTTTCGATTTAGAATTCAAAATGACAAGAATCCAAAACCCACATGAAGCTAGCTCAATTTTCTATATTGTGACAAAATTTAAGATCGTAAGAACTGTGATAAAGCCTCCAAATAATCCAATCTATCCCAAACTCTGTAATGCTATGCATTATTATTCATTTATACGCCTTTACTCAATGAGCACCAATGATCATTTTACAATGATCATTTTAACTAGCTTAATAAATTGACATTTCCGCACTAAATCGTCTTTAACTTTTGATTTACAGCTCAAAATGACATGTATCAAACACCCAAATTAATCTAGCTCAATTCTCAATAGTGTGACAACATTTGAGGTTGAAAGAGCTACGACAAAGCCTCTAAGTAATCAAAGCTATCCTAAACTGCGTGATACTATGCATTATAATTCATTTATATGCCTTTACTCAATGAGCACCAATGATCAGTTTAGAATGATCAATTTTAACTAGCTGATCAACTTGACATGTCCGCACTAAATTGTTTTTAACTTTTGATTTAGAGCTCAAAATGATATGTATCGAACACCCAAATTAATCTAGTTCAATTCTCAATACTGTGACAACATTTGACGCTGAAAGAGCTACGACAAAGCCTCCAAGTAATCCAATCTGTCCCAAACAGCGTGATGCCCTCCATTATGTTTCAGTTATAAGCCTTTATTCAAAGAGCACCAATGATCAATTTAGAATGATAATTTAACCTAGCTGATCAACTTGACATGACCGTCATAAATCGTCATTAACTTTTGATTTAGAGCTCAAAATGATATGAATCCAACACCAACGTTAAACTAGCTCAATTTTCTATATTCTGAGAACATTTGAGAATAAAAGAGGTAGAAAAAGGCTCAAAGTAATGCAATCTATCCAAAACTGCATGATTACATGCACTATGCTTCATTTATGAGCATTTTCTCAAGCAACACCAATGATCAATTTAGAATTATTATTTGAAATGGCCGATCAACTTGATATGTCCGCACTATATCGTTAGTAACTTTTGTTTTGGAGTTCAAAATGACACAAATCCAACACTCACGTTAAGTTAGTTTAATTTTCTGTATTGTGAAAAAAATTTAAGATCGAAATAGTTATAAGAAAGCCTCCACGTAATCCAATCTATCCTAAACTACGTGATGCTATGCATTATGATTCATTTATACGCCTTTAGTCAACGACAACCAATGATCAGTTTAGAATGATAATTTTAACTAGCAAATCAACTTGACATGTCCGCACTAAATCGTCTTTAACTTTTGATTTAGAGCTTAAAATGACGTGAGTCTAATGCCCCGTTAAGCTAGCTCAATTTTCCATATTGTGACAACATTTGAGAATGAAAGAGTTACGACAAAGTCTCCAAGTAATCCAATGTATCCCAAACTCCATGATGCCATGCATTATGTTTCAATGATAAGCATTCACACAATGAGCACCAATGATCAGTTTATAATGATCATTTAACTAGCCGAAAAACTTGACATGTCCCACTAAACCGTTCGTAACTTTTGATTTGGAGTCAGAATTATACAAATCCAATGTCCACGTTAAGCTAGCTTAAATTTCTATATTGTGACAAAATTTAAGACCAAAATAGCTATGAAAGTGGCTCAAGTAATCCAATATATCCCAAACTGCGTGATGCCATATATTATGCTTCATTTTTAAACCATTGCTCTGTGGGAACCAATGATCAGTTTAGAATGATCAATTTAACTAGCCAATAAACTTTACATGTCCACACTAAATCGTTTGTAATTTTTGATTTAGAGTTCAGAGGGACACGAATCCAACGCCCACGTTAAGCTAGCTCAATTTTCTATATTGTGACAAAATTTAAGACCGATATAGCTACAACAAAGCCCCAAGTAATCAAATCTATCCCAAACTGCGTGATGCCATGCGTTATGCTTCATTTGTAATCCTCTGCTACATGAGCAACAATGATCAGTTTAGAATGATCACTTTAAGTAGCTGATAAACTTGACATATCCGCACTAAATCGTCCGTAAGTTTTGATTTAGAATTCAGAATGACACGAATCCAACATACACGTTAAGCAAGCTCAATTTTCTATACTATAACAAAATATATGATCGTAAGACCTTTGACAAAGCTTCCAAATAATCCAATCCATCCCAAACTGCATGATGCTATGCATTATGCTTAATTTATAAGCCTTTACTCAAGGAGCACCAATAATCAATTTACAATGATCATATTAACAAGCTGATCAACCTGATATACCCGCACTAAATCATCTTTTACTTTTTATTTATAGCTCAAGATTACATGAATCCAATGCCCATGTTAAACTAGCTCAATTCTTCATATTGTGACAACATTGGAGACTGAAGGAGCTAGAAAAAGCCTCAAAGTAATGCAATCTATCTCTGCTTCATTTATATGCCTTTACTTAAGGAGAACCAATGATCAATTTAGAATTATTATTTAACACGTCAATTAACTTGACATGTCTACACAAAATTGTCTTTAACTTTTTATTTAGCGCTCAAAATGACACTAGTCCAATGCCCATGTTAAACTAGCTCAATTTTCTATATTGTGAAAAAATTTAAGATCAAAATAGCTATAAGAAAGCCTCCAAGTGATCCACTCTATCCCAAACTGCATGATGCTATGCATAATGTTTCATTTATACGTCTTTACTCAATAAGCAACAATGATCAATTTAAAATGATCATTTTAACTAGCTGACCAACTTGACATGTCCGCACTAAATTATCTTTAACTTTTGATTTAGAGCTCAAAATGACATGAATCCAACACCAACGTTAAACTAGCTCAATTTTCCATATTGTGACAACATTTGAGACTGAAAGAGTTAGAAAAAGCCTCCAAGTAATCCAATATATCCCAAACAGCGTGATGCCATGTATTATGCTTCATTTATAAACATTTACTCAAGGAGCACCAATGATCACTTTAGAGTGATCATTTTAACTAGTAGATCAACTTGACATCTCCGCACTAAATCGTTTGTAACTTTTGATCTAGAGTTTATAATGACACGAATCCAACACCCACGTTAAGCTAACTCAATTTTCTGTATTGTGATAATATTTAACAGCAAAATAGCTACAACAAAGGCTCCAAGTAATCCAATCTATCCTAAAATTTGGATGTCATGTATTATGCTTCATTTGTAATCTGTTGCTACATGAGCAACAATGATCAGTTCAGAATGATCATTTTAAGTAGCTGATAAACTTGATATATCCGCACTAAATCGTCCGTAACTTTTTATTTAGAATTTAGAATGACACGAATCCAACATCCACTTTAAACAATCTTAATTTTCTATATTGTGATAAAATTTAAGATCGAAAGAGCTACGACAAAACCTCCAAATAATCCAATCTATCCCAAACTGCGTGATGCCATGCATTATGCTTAATTTATAAGTCTTTACTCAAGGAGCACCAATAATCAGTTTAGAATGGTCGTTTTAACAAGCTGATCAACCTGACATGTCCGCACTAAATCGTCTTTTACTTTTTATTTATAGCTCAAGATGACATGAATCCAATGCCCATGTTAACCTAGCTCAATTTTCTATATTGTGACAACATTTGACACTAAAAGAGCTAGACAAAGCCTCAAAGTAATGCAATGTATCCCAAACTGCGTGATGCCATGCATGCATTATGGTTCGATTATAAGCTTTTACTCAAGGAGCACCAATGATCAGTTTAGAATTATTATTTCACTTGATATGTCCGCACTATATCGTCCATAACTTTTGATTTAGAGTTTAAAATTACACGAATCTAACACCCACGTTAAGGTAGCTTAATTTTCTATATTATGACAAAATTTATGATCAAAATTGCTATAACAAAGCCTCCAAGTAACCCAATCTATCACAAACTGCGTGATGCTATGCATTATGATTAATTTATACATGTTTACTCAATGAGCACCAATGATATGTTTCGAATGATCATTTGAACTAGATGATCAACTTGACATGTCCGCACTAAATCATCTCTAACTTTTGATTTAGAGCTCAAAATGAAATGTATCCAAGACCCACATTAATCTAGCTCAATTTCCAATATTGTGAAAACATTTTAGGCTGAAAGAGCTACGACAAAGATCCAAGTAATCCAATCTGTCCCAAACTGCGGGATGCAATGCATTATGCTCCATTTATACGCCTTTATTCAAGGAGCACCAATGATCAGTTTAAAATAATCATTTTAACTAGTTTATCAACTTGATATGGCCCCCTTAAAGCGTCTTTAACTTTTGATTTAGAGCTCGTAATGACATGAATCCAACACCAACCTAGCTCAATTTTTTATATTGTGACAACATTTGATACTGAAAGATCTAGACAATGCCTCAAAGTAATGCAATTGATCCCAAACTTGGTGATGCCATGCATTATGCTTCATTTATAAGCCCTCACTCAAGTAGCACCAATGATCAGTTTAGAATTATTATTTTAACTGACCCTTGACATGTCTACACTATATTGTCCGTAACTTTTAATTTAGAGTGCAAAATGACATAAATCCAACACCCACATAAGTTAGCTCAATTTTCTATATTGTAAAAAAAATTTAAGATCAAAATAGCTATAACAAAGACTCCAAGTAATCAAATCTATCCCAAACTCCGTGATGCTATGCATTATGATTCATTAATACGCCTTTACTCAATGAGCACCAATGATCAGTTTAAAATGATCATTTTAACTAGCTGATCAACTTGACATGTCCGTACTAAATCGTCTTGAACTTTTCATTTAGAGTTCAAAATGACATGAATCCAACACCAACGTTAAGCTAGCTCAATTTTCCATATTGTGACAACATTTGATACTGAAATAGCTAGACAAAGCCTCAAAGTAAGGCAATCTATTCCAAACAGTGTGATGCCATGCATTGTGCTTCATTATAAGCCTTTACTCAAGGAGCACCAACGATCAGTTTAGAATTATTATTTTAACTACCCGATCAACTTGACATGTCTGCACTGTATCGTCAGTAACTTTTGGTTTAGAGTTCAAAATGACACGAATCCAACACCCAAGTTGAGCTAGCTTAATTTTATGCATTGTGACAAAATTTAAGATTGAAATAGCTATGACAAAGCCTCCAATTAATCCAATATATCTCAAACAGCGTGATGCTATGCATTATGATTCATTTATACGCCTTTACTCAATGAACACCAATAATCAGTTTAGAATGATCATTTTAACTAGCTGATCAACTTGACATGTCCACACTAAATCATCTTTAACTTTTAATTTAGAGCTGAAAATGACATGACTCCAATGCCAACATTAAGCTAGCTCAATTTTTCATATTGCGACAATATTTGAAACTGAAAGAGCTACGGAAAAGTCTCCAAGTAATCCAACGTATCCCAAACTCCGTGATGCCCAGCATTATGTCTCATTTATAAGCCTTTACTCAATCAGCACCAATGCTCAGTTTAAAATGATCATTTTAACTAGCCGATAAACTTGACATGTCCTGCTAAATCGTTCGTAACTTTTGATTTGGAGTCAAAATGATACAAATCCAACATCCACGTTAAGCTACCTCAATTTTTTATATTGTGACAAAATGTAAGACCAAAATAGGTATGACAAAGGTTCCAAGTAATCCAATCTCTCCTAAACTGCGTGATGCCATGCATTATGCTTGATTTTTAAACCTTTGCTTAGTGGGTACCAATGATCAGTTTGTAATGATCAATTTAACTAGATGGTAAACTTGACATATCCTCACTAAATCGTCTGTAACTATTTAGAGTTCAAAGGGACACGAATCCAACACCCACGTAAAAATAGCTCAATTTTTTATATTGTGACAATATTTAAGACTAAAATAGCTACGAAAAAATATCTAAGTAATCCAATTTATCCCAATCTGCCTGATGCCATGTGTTATGCTTCATTTCTAATACTTTGCTACATGAGCACCAATCATCAGTTTATAATGATCATTTTAAGTAGCGAATAAACTTAACATATCCGCACTAAGTAGCGAATAAACTTAACATATCCGCACTAAGTAGCATGCAAGTAATCCAATCTATCCCAAACTCCCTGATGTCATGCATTATGCTTCATTTATAAGCCTTTACTCAAGGAGCACCAATGATCAATTTAGAATGATTACTTTAATTAGCTGATCAACTTGACATGTTGGCATTAAATTGTTTTTAAGTTTTGATTTATTGCTCAAAATGACATGAGTCCAACGCTAAAGTTAAACTAGGTCAATTTTCTATAGTATGACAACATTTGAGATTGAAAAAGCTACGACAAAGCCTCCAAATAATCTAATGTATCCCAAACTACGTGATGTCATGTATTATGCTTGATTTATAAGCCTTTTCTAAAGAAGTACCAATGATCAATTTAGAATGATCATTTTAACTGCCCGATCAACTTGACATGTCGGCACTAAATCGTTCGTAACTTTTGATTTAGAGTTGAAAATGATACGAATCCAACGTCCGTGTTAAGCTAGCTCAATTTTCTATATTGTGACAAAATAGTTACGAAAATGCCTCCAAGTAATCAAATCTTTACAAAACTATGTGATGCCATGCGTTATGCTTCATTTATAAATCTTTACTAAAGGAGCATCAATGATCAATTTAGAATGATCATTTTAACTACGAGATCAACTTGACATGTCCGCACTAAATAATCTTTAACTTTTGATTTGGAGCTTAAAATGATATGATTCCATCGTCCACGTTAACCTAGCTAAATTTTTGATATACTGACAGTAATTAAGACTGAAAGAGCTATGAAAAAGCCTTCAAGTAATCCAATGTATCCCAAACTTCATGATGCCATGCATTATGCTTCATTTATAAGCCTTTACTAAAGGAGGACCAATGATCAGTTTACAATGATCATTTTGGATGGCCGATCAACTTAAAATGTTCGCACTAAATCGTCCGTAACTTTTGATTTAGAGTTCAAAATGACACGATTTGAATGCCCACGTTAAGCTAGCTCAATTTTATATATTGTGACAAAATTTAAGACCGAAATAGCTATAACAAAGGATCCAAGTGATCCAATCTCTCCCAAACTGCACGATTCCATGCATTATGCTTAATTTATAAGCATTTACTCAAGGAGCACGAATGATTAGTTTTGAATGATCATTTTAACTAGGTGATCAACTTGACATGTCCGCAATAAATAGTCTTTAACTTTTGATTTAGAGCGCAAAGTGACATTAGTCCAACACTGACGTTAAGCTAGCTCAATTTTTCATATTCTGACAACATTTGAGACTAAATGAGTTACTACAAATCCTCCACATAATCCAGTGTATCCCAAAATGTGTGATGCCATGCATTATTCTTCATTTATAAGCCTTTACTCAAGGCGCACTAATGATTAGTTTAGAGTGATCATTTTAACTGGCCGATCAACTTGACATGTCCGCACTAAATCGTCTTTAACTTTTTATTTAGAATTTAGAATGACATAAATCCAACGTCCAGGTAAGCTAGCTCAGATTTCCATCTTGTGACAACATTTGAGACCGAAAGAGCTACGAAAAAGCCTCCAAGTAATCCAATGTATCCCAAACTGCGTGATGCCATGCATTATACTTCATTTATAAGCCTTTACTCAAGGAGCACCAATGATTAGTTTAGAATGATCATTTTAACTAGTTTATCAACTTGACATGTCCACACTAAATCGTCTTAAACTTTTTATTTACAGCTCAAAATGAGATGAGTACAACACACACGTTAATCTAGCTCAATTTTCCATATTGTGACAACAGTTGAGATTGAAAGAGCTACTACAAAGCCTCCAGGTAATCCAACATATCACAAACTACGTGATACCATGCATTATATTTCATTTATAAGCCTTTACTCAAGGAGTACCAATGATCAGTTTAGAATGATCATTTTAACTGAATCAACTTGAAGTGTCCGCACTAAATCATCCATAACTTTTGATTTAGAGTTCAAAATGACATGAATCCAATGCCCACGATATGCTAGCTGAATTTTCTATATCGTGACAAAATTTAAAACCGAAATAGCTACGAAAAAGCTTCCAAGTAATCCAATCCATCCCAGTCTACGTGATGCCATGCATTATGCTTCATTTATAAGACTTTACTCAAGGAGCACCAATGATCAGTTTAGAATGATCATTTTAACTGGCCGATCAACTTGACATTTCCGCACTAAATCGTCCGTAACTTTTGATTTAGAGTGTAGAATGACAAGAATCCAACGCCCACGTTACGCTAGCTCAATTTTCTATATTGTGATATCATTTGAGACAGAAAGAACTACAAAAAGCCTCGAAGTAATCCAATGTATCTGAAAATGCGTGATATTATGCATTATGCTTCATTTATAAGCCTTTACAAAAAGAGCACGAATGATTAGTTTAGAATGATCATTTTAAGTAGCCAAACATCTGATATGTCTGCACTAAATTGTCCGTAACTTTTGATATAGAGTTTAGAATGACATTAATCCAACGCTCATGTTAAGATAGCTCAATTTTCTATATTGTGACAACATTTGAGACTAAAAGAGCTACAAAAAGCCTCCAAATATTCTACTGTATCCCAAACTACATGATGCCATGCATAATACTTCTTTTATAAGCCTTTACTCAAGGAGCACCAATGATCAGTTTAGAATGATCATTTTAACTGTCTGATCAACTTGACATGTCTGCACAAAATCGTCTATAACTTTTGATTTAGAGTTCCAAATGACACAAATCCAATGCCTATGTTAAGTTAGCTCAATTTTCTATATTGTGACAAAATTTAAGAATGAAATAGCTACGACAAAGTCTTCAAGTAATCCAATCTATCCTAAACTACGTGATGGCATGCATTATGCGTCATTTATAAGCCTTTACTCAAGGAGTACCAAAGATTAGTTTTAATTATCATTTTAACTATCTGATCAACTTGACATGTCCGCAATAAATCGTCCATAATTTTTGATTTAGAGTTCAAAATGACACGAATCCAATGCCCACGATATGCTAGCTTAATTTTCTATATTTTGACAAAATGTAAGGCCGCAAGAGTGCTCGATCAGTGAGCTATTACACACTCTTTCAAGGGTGGCTGCTTCTTGGCAAACCTCTTGGTTTTCTATGCACCCCTACCTCCTTTATCATTGAGTGGTCATTTAGGGCCCTTAGGTGGTGATCCGGGCTGCGAAATAGCTACGCCAAAGCCGTCAAGTAATCCAATCTATCCCAACCTACGTGATGCCATGCATTATGCTTCATTTACAAGCCTTTACTCAAGGAACACCAATTATCAGTTTAGAATGATCATTTTAACTAGCTAATCAACTTGAGATTTCCGCATTAAATCTTATTTAACTTCTGATCTAGAGCTCAAAATGACATGACTCCAACACCCACATCAAGCTCGCTCAATTTTCCACAATGTGACAATATTTGAGACTGAAAGAGCTACAAAAAGCCCTCCAAATAATCCAACCTATCCCAAACTGCGTGATGCCATGCATTATGATTCATTTATAAGCCAATATTCAAGGAGCACCAATGATCAGTTTAGAATGATATTTTGAACTAGACGATCAACTTGACATGTCTGCAAGAAATCGTGAGTAACTGTTGATTTAGAATTCAAAATAACACGAATCCAACACCCACATTAAGCTAGCTCAAATTTCCATATTGTGACAAAATTTGAGACTGAAGGAGTTACTACAAAGCCTACAAGTAATCCGATGTATCCGAAACTACATGATGACATGCTTTTTTATATGCTTTTACTCAAGGAGCATCAATGATTAGTTTAGAATGATCATTTTAACTAGCTGATCAACTTGACATGTCGACACTAAATCGTCTTTAACTTTTTGTTGAGAGCTCAAAATGAAATGAGTCAAACAGACAAGTTAAGCTATCTAGATTTTCCATATTGTGATAATAGTTGAGATCCATATTGTGATAACAGTTGAGATTGAAAAAGCTACTACTAAGCCTCCAGTTATTCCAATGTATCCCAAACTGCGTGATACCATGCATTATGCTTCATTTATAAGCCTTTACTCAAGGAGCACCAATGATCAGTTTAGAATGATCATTTTAACTAGATCAACTTGACATGTCCACACTAAATCGTCCATAACTTTTGATTTAAAGTTCAAAATGACACGAATCCTACGCCCATGATATGCTAGCTGAATTTTCCATATCGTGACAAAATATAAGACGAAAATAGCTCGACAAAGCCTCCAAGTATTCCAATCTATCCCAAACTGCGTGATGCCATGTATTATGCTTCATTTATAAGCCTTTACTCAATGAGCACCAATGATCAGTTTATAATAATCATTTTAACTAGCTGATCAACTTGACATGTCCGCACTAAATCGTCTGTAACTTTTGATTTAGAGTTTACAATGACACGAATCCAACGCCCACGTTAAGCTAGCTCAATTTTCTATATTGTGTCAATATTTGAGAATGAAAGAGGTACAAAAAAGCCTCCAAGTAATCCAATGTATCCGAAAATACGTGATGCCATGCATTATGCTTAATTTATAAGCCTTTACTCAAGGAGCACCAATGATCAGATTAGAATGATCATTTTAACTGGCCGATCAGCTTGACATGTCTGCACTAAATTGTCCGCAATGTTTGATTTAGAGTTTAGAATGACATTAATCCAACGCCCACATTAAGATAGCTCAATTTTCCATATTGTGACAACATTTGAGACTAAAAGAGCTTCGAAAAAGCCTCCAAGTATTCCAATGTATCCCAACATGCATGATGACATGTATTATGCTTCTTTTATAAGCTTTTACTCAAGGAGCACCTATGATCAGTTTAGAATGATCATTTTAATTGTCCGATCAACTTGACATGTACGCACAAAATCGTTTGTAACTTTTGATTAAGAGTTCAAAAATATATGAGTCCAATGCCCACGTTAAGCTAGCTCAATTTTCCATATAGTGACAACATTTGAGACGGAAAGATCTACTACATGTCCAAATAATCTAATGTTTCCCAAACTGCATGATGCCATGCGTTATGCTTCATTTATAAGCCTTTACCCAAGGAGCACCAATGATCAGTTTAGAATAATCATTTTAACTAGCCGATAAACTTGACATGCGCGCACTAAATTGTCCGAACTTTTTATTTAGAGTTCTGAATGACACGAATCCAAACCCCATGTTAATCTAGCTATATTTTCTATCTTGTGACAATATTTGCGACTGAAAGAGCTACAACAAAGCCTCCACGTAATCCAATGTATCCCAAAATACGTGATGCCTTGCATTATGTTACATTTATAAGCTTTTACTCAAGGAGCACCAATGATAAGTTTAGAATGATCATTTTAACTAACCAATAAACTTGATATGTCCGCACTAAATCGTCTTTCATTTTTTATGTAGAGTTCAAAATTATATGAATCCAACGCCCACGTTAACCTAGCTCAATTTTCTATATTGTGACAACATTTGAGGCTAAAGAGCTACGAAAAAGCCTCCAAGTAATCCAATGTATCACAAACTGTGTGATGCTATGCATTATGCTTCATTTATAAGCCTTTAATCAAGGAGCACCAATGATCAGTTAAGAACGATCATTTTAAATGGCAGAGTAACTTGACATGTCCACACTAAATCGTCCGTAACTTTTTACTTAGAGTTGAAATGACACGAACCCAACGCCCACATTAAGCTAGCTCAAGTTTCTATATTGTGACAAAATTTAAGACCGAAATAGCTACGACAAAGCCTCCAAGTAATCCAATCTATCCAGAACTGCATGATGCAATGCATTATGCTTTGTTTATAAGCTTTTAGTCAAGGAATACCAATGATCAGTTTAGAATGATCATTTTAACAAGCTAATCAACTTGACATATCCAACGTTAAGCTAGCTAAATTTTTAAATTGTGACAACATTTGAGACTTAAAGAGCTACAACAAAGCCTCTAAGTAATCCAATGTATCCCAAACTGCGTGATGCACTGCATTATACTTCATTTATAAGCCTTTAATCAAGAAGCACCAATGATAAGTTTAGAATGATAATTTTAACTGGCCGATCAACTTGACATGTCTGCACTAAATCGTCCATAACTTTTTATTTACAGTTCAAAATGACACGAATCCAACGCCCATATTAACCTACCTCAATTTTCTATATTTTGAAGAGATTTGAGATTGAAATAGCTAAGACAAAGCTTCCAAGTAATCTAATATATCCCAAACTGTGTGATGCCATGCCTTATGCTTCATTTATAAGCCTTGAGTCAAGGAGCACCAATGATCAGTTTAGAAGGTTCATTTTAACTAGCTGATCAACTTGACATGTCCGCATTGAATTGTCTTTAACTTTTGATTTAGAGCTCAAATTGACTTGAGTCCAATGCCCACATTGTGCTAGCTCAATTTTCCATATTGTGACATCATTTGAGACTGAAGGAGCTATTAGAAAGCCTCTAAGTAATCTGATGTATCCCGAACTGCATGATGCCATGCGTTATGCTTCATTTATAATTCTTTACTTAAGGAGCACCAATTATCCGTTTATGATGTGATCCTGATAAGGATCAAGACCCTGATCAACTCCAAATGGTTGTGGAAGAGTGGATGAATGGATTGAAGTTGAGGACTGGGTGAAACGATGGTGTAACTTACGGATGTGTGAGGTCTTAAGTGGATGGATGATACTAAAGGAAAATGGATGATACTTGATGGGGAAATCAGGTCGTATGGCCGGCCAGGAGACCAGACTGGCCGACCAGGGAGCTTGCCCGAGACAGCCGGGCCATTTGGCACGTCTACCGGCCCAAGCGGTACCACCAGGCCTTCGACCAGCCGGGCTGGACCGACCAACATTGCCGGCGGAATGGCCCAAATCTCCGGCCCAACTGGTGGCGACGTGGATGACACCACCGGTCCAATTGGTGACACCGCCGGTTCCGGGATCAACTTGGCCGGCTCAGATGACATTTCGGCCAGTACCTCGCACAGTCCAGCCGGTACAGTGGATCCAGCCGAGTGCACCACCATTTCAACGTCTACACAAGTAGACTCGGACTAGATAAGCTACCAGCTTCAAGACATGCATCTAGAGGAAGTTTCTACACCACTGGTGCCACCAGGAGCAATGACAAGGAGCAGATCAAGGGCACTCTTCCACAAATTCAGCTTGTGGGTCGACAAGCTCCTAGAAGATGATCGACAAGGGACATTGGGCCAGAAGTGCAAAAAAGAATCCAAAGGCTTCTCAACAATGCAAGGGACTTCAGAGACTTGGGCTTTAGTGGCAAGAGAGGCCAGGGCCCAAAGATTCCTAATCCTACTCCAAGTCGAAGACTAGGAGCAAGGCGCGTGCATGCCACAAGGACGACCACCTTCCATTTCTAGGCCGAGAGGTAAGAAAGGTAAGTTTTCAAATTAGATATTTGTCTCTTTCTGTTTTGCAGGGTAGAATTTAGATTATTTACATTTTTTGAGTTAAAGACATTTTAGGAATAAGTCCTTTTCGGCTATGCACTTTTGTAAGTTTTCCATTTGTGCACTTTGGTAAGTTTTCCATTTCTTTTCTTGAGTCGACCCTAGAAGGTCAAGCTATCGAGCATATTAATAAGGCTCCTTCCAGCATTGTAGTTCGACAACCTTTTTGATAATTAATAAAAATCAAATTTTCTTTGTACAAGTTATTCTCTCAAGAGACTTGTGCGCTTAGAACCTAGTTGAGACCAGCCCTCCTAGCTCTAAGTTTGTGATTTATCACGAGGTTCATCACCCTTCGTGTGGTTCACTTCACCCCTCCATCCAATACCAATCAGAAAACCCCTATCCAGAAGCTTAAGGTCGAGTTTCTCATCTAAACTTCTCCACACAGCCCACGCGCATACAATCCTTGAATCGAGGCTTGTATCATTTTGGTATCAGACCTTAATGTTCCTAAACCAGGTTGTTTATATCCTTTTAATTAGTATTGTTTCTAGTTCTTGTATTAGTTTAAGTCGCATTCAAGAAAAATAAAAAAAAAATAACATCAAACTCCAAACCGAGTGCATCTAGCTTCTACGTGCATCACTAAGGCTTAGATTCATTCTTGCATTGCAAATTACGTTTTTCCTGTTTGCTTAAATCATATGTCCATTATTATTAAGTTAAATGAAAAAGAAAAAAAAAGAAAATACGAAAAACACCAAAATAAGTCGACCAAGACAGCTAGCACTAGTTGTTATAAAGTTTCCATTTTTTCAAATCTTCCATTTTTTCGAATTTCCTTTTTCCCAGTTTTTCCTTTTTGTAATTTTTCGAATTCTTCTATATAAAGAACCCTCATAATCGATTCTAGGAGCAGAGTAACTTGTTCCTTTCTTTGTAGTATGCAATGGCAGAAGAAAATAGAGATGCAGCCGAGGCCATGATGGCCATGTTCACCACCGTCCAAACACAACTTGCATCAATCGGCGAGAGGTTGGAGCGCGTGGAGAGGCCTGTGAGATTCCAGGCCATAAGGCATGTGAGGGCTGAGCAAGACCGTGCTGAGGGTCCTGAGCACCCTAGGACACGACACGAACAGGAGGAGCCCCAGCCGGATGGAGATGAGGACGCACAGCCTCATGACTATCACCCTAGGCCGAGAGGACCTCCACAGCGACCAGAAGCAGAAGGCAATGGCTTTGAGCCATATTGTCATCACCAGAGACCAAGAATGCCTCCCAGACATCAACTTACATGTTGATGAAGAGAAGATTCGAGCCATACAAGAATGGCCAACACCAAGCAACATCAGTCAAGTGAGGAGTTTCCACGGTCTGGCCAGCTTCTACAGAAGATTCGTGCCTAACTTCAGCAGTATTGCCTCACCATTGATGACAGTAGTGAAGAAGAACGTGGGATTCAGCTGGGGAGAAATTCAAGAGAAGGCGTTCCAGGCCTTGAAGGACAGCCTCACACATGCACCAGTGCTAGTCTTGCAGGACTTCAACAAGACATTTGAACTGGAGTGCGATGCCTTTGGAATAGGCATTGGAGCGATGCTAACTAAAGGAGGAAGGCCAGTGGCATACTTCAGTGAGAAGCTAGGTAGTGCCTCACTGAACTACCCCACTTATGACAAGGAGCTTTATGCCCTAGTCCAAGCCTTGGAGACTAGGCAGCATTACTTGCTGTCCAAGGAGTTTGTCCACACTGATCACGAGACTCTCAAACACCTCAGAGGGCAAACCAATCTCAAGAGGAGACATGCCAGGTGGATGGAGTTCATAGATACCTTCCCGTACGTCATCAAGTACAAGAAGGGCAAGGACAATGTGGTCGTGGATGCACTATCAAGGAGGTTTGCCTTGATATCCACCATGGAGGCAAATGTCCTAGGATTCGAACACATCAAGGACCTATATAAGGATGATCCTGACTTTTCTGAGAGCTACAAGGAGTGTGGCACAGGGAGTCATGACAAGTCTTACATCCATGAGGGATTCTTGTTCCGAGAGAGAAGGTTGTGCATACCACAAGGATCATTACGAGAGCTTATCATCCAAGAAGCTCATGGAGGAGGACAGTTAGGCCACTTTGGTGTCGACAAGACTCTAGCAGTGGTCAAGGAGCACTTCTACTGGCCACACATCAAAAGGTCAGTAGAAGCCTATTGTGCAAGGTGCATCACTTGCAAAAAGGCGAAGTCCCGAGTGCACCCTCACGGGTTGTATCTCCCACTGCCCATACCTACACATCCATGGGTGGACATCTCAATGGACTTTGTTCTAGGTCTGCACAAGATCAACCACAAAGATGCAATCTTTGTAGTGGTGGACAGATTCTCCAAGATGGCACATTTCATTCCGTATGCCAATGTTAATGATGCCACACAAACAGCCGAACTGTTCTTCAGGGAGATAGTATGGCTTCATGGAGTGCCAAGGACCATCGTGTCAGACAGGGACACCAAATTCCTCAGCCATTTCTGGAGGACCCTTTGGAGGAAGTTAGGCACGAAGTTGCTCTTCTCTACCACCTACCATCCTCAAACCGATGGCCAAACTGAAGTAGTCAACCGGACATTGTCAACTCTTCTCAAGACTACACTAGGGGAGAACCTCAAGACTTGGGTGGAGTGCCTGCCATTCATAGAGTTCGCATATAACCGAGCCGTGCACTCAACAACCAAGAAGACTCCTTTTGAAGTTGTCTACGACTTCAACCTCCTCACACCATTGGAGCAAACACCACTACCACTAGCAGAGATTACCAACCTCAACGGAGCATCCAAGGCGGAGTTCATAAACAAGTTACACCAGAAGGTAGCAGAGAACTTGGAGACGAGGACCGGGCAGTACGTGACTCATGCCAACAAGGGAAGAAAGGAAGTGATTTTTCAACCAGGCGATTGAGTGTGGCTACACCTACGGCCACCTAAGGAGTTCCAACCTACGGCCACCTAAGGAGTTCCAAGCTAGCACCAAGATTAGATGGACCATTCAGAGTTTTGGAGAGGATCAACAACAACGCCTACCGGATCGAGCTTCCAGGTGAGTTTAATGTGTGTAACATGTTCAACGTAACTGACTTAGCCCCTTTCCATGCATGTGAACCAGTTTTGAGGTCAAAACCTACTGAAGAGGGAGGGGATGATGGGGACATCAGGTCGTATGGCCGGCCAGGAGACCATACGGGCTGACTAGGGAGCTTGCCCGAGATAGCTGGGCCATTTGGCACGTCTGCCGGTCTAAGCGGTACTGCCGGGCCTTCGACAACCCGGGCCGGACCGACCAACATTGCCGGCGGAGAGGCCCAAACCTCTGGCCCAACTGGTGGCGACATGGATGACACCGCCTGATGAGGACATCAGGTCGTATGTCCAGCCAGTAGACCAGACTGGCCGACCAGGAAGCTTGCCTGAGACAGCCGGGCCATTTGGCACGTCTGCCGGCCCAAGCAGTACCGCTGGACCCTCGACCAATAGGACCAGATTGATCAGCATTGCCGGTGGAGAGGCCCAAGCTTCCAGCAAACTTGGTGGTGATGTGGATGACACCGCTGGTCCCCTTGGTGATGCCGCTGACTCCGGGATCAACTTGGCCGGTCCTGAAGGCATTCCGGCCAGTACCTCGCACATTCCAGCCGGTACAGCCGATCTAGCCGAGTTCTACACAAGGAAACTCAGACCAGATAAGCTACCAGCTTCAGGACATGCATCTAGAGTAAATATCCACACCAGTAGTGCCACTAGGAGCAATGACATGGAGTAGATCAAGAGCACTCTTCCACAAGTTCAGCTTATGGGTCGACAAGCTCCTAGAGGAAGATCGACTAAGGACAATGGGCCAGAAGTACAAAGAAGAGTCCAAAGGCTTCTCAACAATGCAAGGAACTTCAGAGACTTGGGCTTTAGTGGCAGGAGAGGTCAGGGCCCAAAGATTCCTAACCCTATTCCAAGTCGAAGACTAGGAGCAAGGCGCGTCATGCCACAAGGACGGCCACCTTCCATTTCTTGACTGTGAGGTAAGTAAGGTAAGTTTCAATTTGAATATATGCCTCTTTCTGTTTTGCAGGGTAGGATCTAGATTGTTTACATTTTTGAGTCAAGAACATTTTAGGAATAGGTCCTTTTTTCGGTTATCTACTTTTGTATCTTTTCCATTTGTGCACTTTTGTAAACTTTCCTTTTCTTTATTTGAGTCGATCCTAGAAGGTCAAGCTGTCGAGCATATTAATAAGGCTCCTTCCAGCACCTTTTTGATATTAATAAAGTGCGAATTTTCTCTTAACAAGTTTTTCTCTCAAAGAAGCTTGTGCGCTTAGAACCTAGTTGAGACCAGCCCTCCTAGCTCTAAGTTTGTGATTTATCACGAGGTTCATCACCCCTCGTGTGGTTCACTTCACCCCTCCATCGAATACCAACCCAAAACCCCCTATCCAAGAAGTCTAAGGTCGAGTTTCTCACCTAACATTCTCCAAACAGCCCACACGCATATAAGCCTTGAATCGAGGCTTGTATCATTTTGGTATCAGAGCTTAAAGCTCCTAAACCAGGTTGTTTCTATCCTTTAGCTTGTTTTGTTTCTTGTTATTGCATTAGTTTAAGTTCCATTCAAGAAAATAAAAAAATAACATCTAAACTCATACCGAGTGCATCTAGATCCTACGTGCATCATTAGGTTCTAGAATCATTCTTGCATTCCTATATTTGACGTTCCTTTTTGTTAAAATCATATTCCATTATTTTTAAGTTAAATTAAAAAGAAAAGAAAAAGAAAATAGGAAAAATACCTAAAAGATTCGAATTGGACAGCTACCAATAGTTGTCAAGAAAGTTTCCTTTTTATTCAAATCTTCATATTTTCGAATTTCCAATTCTCAGATTTTTTTCCTTTTTGCAGTTTTTCGAATCCCCTTATAAAAGAAAACCCTCCTAATAATTTAGGAGCAGCATAACTTGTCTTCTATCTTTGTAGTGCGCAATGGCAGAAGAAAATAGAGAAGCAACCGAAGCCATGATGGCCATGTTCACCACCCTCCAAACGCAACTCGCATCCATAGGCGAGAGATTGGAGCGCGTGGAGAGGCATGTGAGATTCCAGGCCATAAGGCACGTGAGAGCTGAGCAAGGCCGTCCTGAGTGTCCTGAGCACCTTAGGACACGACACGAACAGGAGGAGCCCCAGCCAGATGGAGATTAGGACACACAACCTCATAACTATCACCATAGGCCGAGAGGACCTCCACGGCAACCAGAGGCAGAGGATGATGGCTTCGAGCCATATGGTCTTCACCAGAGACCAAGGATGCCTCCTAGACATCATGAGGATGGAGATGAACAGGCCTACAACCGGGTAACTCATCCTGATGTTAAGCTAACTCCTCCAAGTTTTGCAGGAAAAGTAGACCCCGAGGCTTACCTAGATTGGGAAAGAAGAATGGATCATATCTTTGATCATTACAACCAACCAGGGCCTAGGAGAGTCTCAATGGCAGTAGCACAACTCACGGATAATGCCCTCATCTGGTGGGATCATGAGGTATCTGACAGAAGGAGGAAAAGAATGAGGCCCATAGACTCATGGGTCGACATGAAAGATGTCATGCGACAAAAGTTTGTTCCACCTTACTTTCATAGGGACTTGCAACGTCGTTTTCGTACTCTTAAGCAAGGTACCAGATCAGTAGAGGAGTACTATGAAGAGTTTGAGAAGCTAAGGAATAGACTGGAGCTCAATGATGATGAAGAAGCATTGATGGCACAATTCTTGGATGGACTCCAAGAAAGAATCAGCCGCAAGGTGGAAAGGCAAATCTACAATGACTTCAAACACTTGTTCCACCTATCTGTCCAGGCTGAACAGCACATCAAACGTAAGAGCCAAGACATCCGCAGCAAGCCTAAGACACCTTGGGCACCAAGCAACATTCCCAAGCCCATAGACAAAGGCAAGAGTATAGAGATCGAGTCAAGGTTCAAGAGCAAGCCTCCTGAACCCATCCGTGACCAGAGAGCCTAGTAAGTCTCCTAACCCTCAAAGATCACGTGACATCACTTGTTTCAAGTGTAGGGGTCGTGGACACATCTCAAGGGAGTGCCCAAACAACCGGGTCATGCTGATTACGAAGGCTGGAGAATATGAATCCCAAGATGAAGAGGACTATGAACCAGAAGAAGAATATGGTGACATTGAGTACCCTGATGTGGGGGAAGTGGTGGTCACTAGACGCATCCTCAGTGCAATGGTGGATCCTTCAGAGACCATCCTAAGGGAGAACATCTTCCACAGCCGTTGCACCATCCAGGGCAAGGTATGTAACCTCATCATAGATGGTGGTTCTTGCACTAACGTTGTTAGTGCATACATGGTTGATAAGCTAGGTCTAGAGAAGACAAGGCACCCTCGACCATATAGACTGAGATGGCTCGATGATAAAGTGGAGCTCAAGATCCATGAGCAAGTCACTGTGCCATTCAGTGTGGGCAAGTACCAAGACCAAGTCGTGTGCGACGTGGTGCCCATTCAAGCTGGCCATCTTCTACTAGGAAGGCCATGGCAGTTTGACAAAGAGACCAGGCATGATGGCCGAACCAATCTCTACACTTTTGTGCATGACAAAAGAAAGGTCAGTTTGGCTCCTCTTACACCTGCCCAGGTACAAGAGCTACAACTCCAAATGAGTAAGGAAAAGAAACTTATCAAGTCTAATTTTCTCATTCAACCAAGCCATGTCCGGAGAGCTTTAGCCTCAAAGGATTTAATGTTACTAATGGTCTTCAAAGAAATTTTGAGTATAGAACAGGAACAGGTAGATCGACCTAGTGCCCGGAGCAGTCCTGCCCAACCGGCTAGCCTACCGGATGAGTCCAGAGGAGTCCAAGGAGCTTGAGAAGCAAGTCAAGGAGCTCCTGGAGAAAGGCTATGTTTGAGAGAGCCTCAGTCCATGTGCCGTACCAGTGCTATTAGTGCCCAAGAAGGATGGGACTTGGCGAATGTGCGTGGACTGCCGAGCAATCAACAACATCACAGTCAAGTACCGGCATCCGATACCACGGCTGGATGACACGCTAGATGAGCTGAGTGGAGCCACGGTCTTCTCCAAGATAGACCTCTAGAGTGGATGCCACCAGGTCAGGATGAAGTAATGTGATGAATGGAAGACTGCTTTCAAGACAAAGCAAGGGCTCTACGAGTGGACAGTCATGCCATTCGGCTTGACTAATGTCCCAAGCACCTTCATGCGCCTTATGAACCAAGTTCTTAGGTCGTACATCAGTAAGTTTGTAGTGGTTTACTTTGATGATATATTAGTTTATAGTAAGTGCCTACGGGAACACCTTACACATCTTGAGATGGTACTTAAAACCCTTCGACAAGAAGAGCTTTATGCCAATCTCAAGAAGTGCATCTTTTGTACTGATAAACTTTTCTTTTTAGGTTTTGTTGTAAGTTCACATGGCCTACAGGTTGATGAAGAGAAGATTCGAGCCATACAACACTAGGCAACATCAGCCAAGTGAGGAGCTTCCACGGACTGGCCAGCTTCTATAGGAGATTCGTGCCCAACTTCAGCAGTATTGCCTCACCATTGACGGTAGTAGTGAAGAAGAACGTGGGATTCAGCTGGGGAGAAGCTCAGGAGAAGGCATTCCAGGCCTTGAAGGACAGCCTTACACATGCACCAGTGCTAGTCCTGCCCGACTTCAACAAGACGTTTGAAGTGGAGTGTGATGCCTTTGGAATAGGCATAGGAGCAGTGCTAATCCAAGGAGGGAGACCAGTGGCATACTTCAGTGAGAAGCTAGGTGATGCCTCACTGAACTACCCCACTTACGACAAGGAGCTTTATGCCCTTGTCCGAGCATTGGAGACTTGGCAGCATTACTTGCTGTCCAAGGAGTTTGTGATCCACACTGATCACGAGGCTCTCAAACACCTTAGAAGGCAAACCAATCTCAAGAGGAGACATACCAGGTGGATGGAGTTCATAGAGACCTTCCCGTACGTCATCAAGTACAAGAAGGGCAAAGACAATGTGGTAGCCGATGCACTATCAACGAGGTTTGCCTTGATATCAACCATGGAAGCAAAGGTCCTAGGATTCGAGCACATCAAGGACCTATACAAGGATGATCCTGACTTTGCTGAGAGCTACAAGGAGTGTGGCACAGGGAGTCATGGCAAGTTTTACATCCATGAGTAATTCTTGTTCCGAGAGAGGAGGCTGTGCATACCACAAGGATCATTAAGGGAGCTTATCATCCGAGAAGCTCATGGAGGAGGACTCATGGGCCACTTTGGTGTCGACAAGACTCTAGCAGTGGTCAAGGAGCACTTCTACTGGCCACACATCAAGAGGACAGTAGAAGCTCATTGTGCAAGATGCATCACTTGCAAGAAGGCAAAGTCCCGAGTGCAACCTCACGGGTTGTATCTACCACTGCCCATACCTACACATCCATGGGTGGACATCTCAATGGACTTCGTTCTAGGCCTGCCCAAGATCAACCACAAGGATGCAATCTTTGTAGTGGTGGACAGATTCTCCAAGATGGCACACTTCATTATGTGTGCCAATGTCAATGATGCCACGCAAACAGCTGAGCTGTTCTTCAGGGAGATAGTACGGCTTCATGGAGTGCCAAGGACCATCATATCAGACAGGGACACCATGTTCCTCAGCCATTTCTGGAGGTCCCTTTGGAGGAAGCTAGGCACAAAGCTACTCTTCTCTACCACCTGCCAGCCTCAAACCGATGGCCAAACTGAAGTTGTCAACAGGACACTATCAACTCTTCTCAGGACTACACTAGGGAAGAACCTCAAGACTTGGGTGGAGTACCTGCCATTCATAGAGTTTGGTTACAACTGAGCCGTGCACTCAGCAACCAAGAAGACACCATTTGAAGTAGTATACGGCTTCAACCCTCTCACTCCATTGGAGCAAACACCACTGCCACCAGCAGAGATGACCAACCTCAACAGAGCATCCAAGGCCGAGTTCATAAGGAAGTTACACCAAAAGGTAGCAGACAACTTGGAGAAGAGGACCGGGCAGTACGTGACTCATGCCAACAAGGGAAGAAAAGAGGTGATCTTTCAACCAGGCGATTGGGTATGGCTACACCTACCGCAGGAGAGGTTCCCCAACCTAAGGAGTTCCAAGCTAGCACCAAGAGGAGATGGACCATTCAGAGTGCTGGAAAGGATCAACAACAATGCCTACCAGATCGAGCTCCCAGGTGAGTTTAATGTGTCCAACACATTCAACGTAACTGACTTAGCCCCTTTCCATGCAGATGAACCGGTTTTGAGGTCAAAAACTACTGAAGAGGGAGGGGATGATGAGGACATCAGGTCGTATGTCCAGCCAGGAGACCAGACTGGCCGACAAGGAAGCTTGCCCGAGATAGCTGGGCCATTTGGCATGTCTACCGGCCCAAGCAGTACCGCCGGACCCTCGACCAATAGGACCAGACCAATCAGCATTGCCGGCGGAGAGGCCCAAGCTTCCGGCACACTTGGTGGCGATGTGGATGACACCGCCAGTCCCCTTGGTGATGCCGCCGACTCCGGGATCAATTTGGCCGGTCCTGAAGGCATTCCGGCCAGTACCTCGCACATTCCAGCCGGTACAGCCGATCTAGCCGAGTTCTACACAAGGAAACTCAGACCAGATAAGCTACCAGCTTCAGGACATGCATCTAGAGTAAATATCCACACCAGTAGTGCCACTAGGAGCAATGACATGGAGTAGATCAAGAGCACTCTTCCACAAGTTCAGCTTATGGGTCGACAAGCTCCTAGAGGAAGATCGACTAAGGACAATGGGCCAGAAGTACAAAGAAGAGTCCAAAGGCTTCTCAACAATGCAAGGAAATTTAGAGACTTGGGCTTTAGTGGCAAGAGAGGTCAGGGCCCAAAGATTCCTAAACCTACTCCAAGTCGAAGACTAGGAGCAAGGCGCGTGCATGCCACAAGGACGGCCACCTTCCATTTCTTGGCCGTGAGGTAAGTAAAGTAAGTTTCAATTCGAATATATGCCTCTTTCTGGTTTGCAGGGTAGGATCTAGATTGTTTACATTTTTGAGTCAAGAACATTTTAGGAATAGATCCTTTTTTCGGTTATGCATTTTTGTATCTTTTCCATTTGTGCACTTTTGTAAACTTTCCTTTTCTTTATTTGAGTCGACCCTAGAAGGTCAAGCTGTCGAGCATATTAATAAGCTCCTTCCAGCATTGTAGTTTGACAACCTTTTTGATATTAATAAAGTGCGAATTTTCTCTTAACAAGTTTTTCTCTCAAAGAAGCTTGTGCGCTTAGAACCTAGTTGAGACCAGCCCTCCTAGCTCTAAGTTTGTGATTTATCACGAGGTTCATCACCCCTCGTATGGTTCACTTCACCTCTCCATCGAATACCAATCCAAAACCCCCTATCCAAGAAGTCTAAGGTCAAGTTTATCACCTAACCTTCTCCAAACAGCCCATGCGCATATAAGCCTTGAATCGAGGCTTGTATCACCGCCGGTCCAATTGGTCACACTGCCGGCTCCGGGATCAACTTTGCGGGCTCATATGACATTTTGGCCAGTACCTATACAGTCCAGCCGGTACAGCCGAACCAGCCGAGTGCACCACCATTTCAACGTCTACACATGGAGACTCGGACCAGATGAGCTACCAGCTTCAAGACATGCAGCTAGAGGAAGTCTCTACACCACTGGTGCCACCAGGAGCAATGACAAGGAGCAGATCAAGGGCACTCTTCCACAAATTCAGTTTGTGGGTCGACAAGCTCCTAGAAGATGATCGACAAGGGACATTGGGCCAGAAGTGCAAAGAAGAATCCAAAGGCTTCTCAACAATGCAAGGGACTTCAGAGACTTGGGCTTGAGTGGCAAGAGAGGCCAGGGCCCAAAGATTCCTAACCCTACTCCAAATCGAAGACTAGGAGCAAGGCGCATGCATGCCACAAGGACGGCCACCTTCCATTTCTAGGCCGAGAGGTAAGAAAGGTAAGTTTTCAAATTAGATATTTGCCTCTTTCTGTTTTTCAGGGTAGGATTTAGATTATTTACATTTTTTGAGTCAAAGACATTTTAGGAATAAGTCGTTTTTTGTTATGCACTTTTGTAAGTTTTTCATTTGTACACTTTTGTAAGTTTTCCATTTCTTTTCTTGAGTCGACCCTAGAAGGTCAAACTGTCTGTAAGAATATTGAGATTATAGAGGAGAAATGTGAAGAATTGAATCTGAAAACTCAAAGAGAAGTATGAGAAAATGAGAAATGACTTAGACTTATGGAGAAGAATCTCCTAAGAGTATATTATACATTGAGTCTTTACAGCCCTTTTATAGAGGATTTACAATGTGAACACAAAAGAAAACGAATTCAAACTTGTGGATGAGTTTGAATAGAGGAGGAGCCTGTCAACAACCAATGAGAAGAGAGGAGACAGCATGGGCATGACTGTTTGGTGTGGTTGCCAAGACTGTGTGCAGCATGGGCATGACTGTTTGGTGTGGTTGCCAAGACTGTGTGCAGCATGGGCATGACTTTTCCACCTTGATTCTTCTCCCAAGGTAGCTATTTAACCATTTCAACCATGTGGTTAATAATAACCCATCCTTTTGCATTTCCCTTGTTATTCAAACTGAATTTTCGTGCTCACACTTGCCTTGTAGGTCAAGATAGGTCTTATTTGATTTTCCTATGTCAATACTCCCCTCAAGCTAAAGACTTTGGAATCACCCTAAAGTCTTAAGCTTGGGAACCCAAGGCAACACCTCATTAAAAACCTTATTAAGGAAAACCACTTGGGACAAAACGTTAATAAGGGAAAAAGAGTGTGCTGCTCTTGGATTAGGAGACCTTTGATCATGGGTGTGATAAATCAACAAGCCCAAGTTTGCTAAAGATGTTCTTGCAAACTTTGAGACTTGCTGCCTTTGTGAAGATGTCAGCTAGTTGGTCTTCACTCCTTGTATAACATGGCAGAATGGTTCCATCTTGAACTTTCTCCCTAACCTTATGGCAGTCGATCTCTATGTGCTTGGTTCTCTCGTGAAACACTGAGTTTGAAGCTATGTGAATGGCTGCCTGATTATCACAATGGAAGGTAATTGGCCCTGGTTGTGCAATACCGAAATCTTTCAAGAGGGCTTTGAGCCAAGTTACTTCATTTGTCAGCTTCCTCATAGCCCTATATTATGCTTCAGCACTAGAACATGATACCACCTTCTGCTTCTTAGTCTTCCAAGTGACTAAGTTCCCACCAACGAAGGTGCAATACCCAGTGGTTGATTTCCTATCCACCCTATCATCAGCCCAATCCGCATCACAATACCCGACAATCTCAGTGTTCCCATTCTTGCCCATCCATATACCTTGACCAGGAGATCCTTTGATGTATCTAAGGATCCTTTCTACCATGCTCCAATGATATACAGTAGGCTTTTGCATATGTTGACTTACTTGATTCACAGCAAAACACAAGTCTGGTCGTGTGAGGGTGAGGTAGATCAGCTTCCCAACTAGTCTCCTATACTGAGAAACATCCTTAAATAACTCATCAGCTTTCTCCCCTTTCCGTTGACCTTGTAGCCATCTTCAAGAGGAGTTTTGGCCGGTTTAGCCCCAAGCTTTCCCGTGTCTGTCAACAGATCAAGAGCATACTTTCTTTGGGATAGAAAGAGCCCTTCTTGAGACCGACACACTTCAATACCCAAGAAGTACTTCAACTCTCCAAGATCCTTGATGTCAAATGATCTGTTTAAGAAGGCCTTTGTGGACTGAATTTCTTCCTTATCATCTCCTGTGATGATAAGGTCATCCACATAAACCAAGACCGCCACGATTCCTTTGGAGTTTTGACGAGTGAACAAAGTATGATCTGAATGGGATTTCCTAAACCCATCATCAGTAAGTGTGGAGCTTAATTTGTGATACCAGGCCCTTGGTGACTGCTTCAACCCATATATTGCCTTCCTAAGTCTTAGAACCTGTCCCTCTTTGCAAAAATCTTCAAGGCCTGGTGGTGGAGTCATATACACTTCCTCTTCAAGTTCTCCTTGTAGGAATGCGTTCTTGACATCCATTTGCCATAAGTCCCAAGTCAGATTTGTAGCTAGTGAAAGAACAACCCTTACAGTGTGTAGCTTAGCCACCGGTGCAAAGGTATCAGTATAGTCCTCTCCAAATGTCTGAGTGAAACCTCTTGCAACTAGACGTGCCTTGCACCTTTCTATGTCCCCATTGCTCTTATACTTGATCCTGAACACCCACTTGGAACTCACAGCCTTCTTGCCTTTGGGAAGTTCTTGTATATCCCATGTATGATTCTTTTCCATAGCTCCCTTCTCATCTCTTACTGCATCTAACCATTCTTTCTTCCTCTTAGCTTCTTCATAAGCCCTTGGAATCTGACTTTGTTCAATCTTTCCAAGGAATGCTTGATGACTAGATGACAAGAGGTCAAGGGAACAAACAGCTTGTATGGGATGAGCCACGGCCTAGTTGTTGTAGAATACCCTAGTGTTCCTAAGTCTAGTACTCCTCCTTAAATGCTGAACAGGTGGTGCAGCCTCCTCTACAACCGTTTCCTCTTCCATTTGGTAAATAGGTTCCTCTATACCCACTTCCAAGTCGTCTTGTTCTTGATTTTGGGCCATAGCTTCTTCTTGGATTGGAGTTGGTTCTTGAGTTACCACCCCTTGTTCATTCTCTTGGGTATCTTGTGAACTACTTAAGGTTCTTGTTTCTTCGTGTCTTGAATCCTTTGGCAGATCATTTCCCAAATGATTCAAGTGAAACCTCAAACTCGTAGCCAAATCAGAAGGTGACCTTGAGAGATCTTTCAATCCTTCCCAATCTTTCTGATCATAATAGCTTTGTTCTTCTATGAACTTGATATCTCTAGACACATATGTCCTGTTGTTGCTCGGATCATAGCACTTATAACCCTTTTGTGTTGTCGAATATCCAAGGAACATACACTTGATGCTCTTTGCCTCCAACTTGTTTCTTAGATCACCTGGAACATACACAAAGCACACACACCCAAATACACGTAAATGATCAATGGAAGGTTTAGTTTTATTGAGTACCTCAAATGGGGATATATCTTGCAAGACTTTGGTTGGAATACGATTGATGAGGTAGCAAGCAACCAAGACTGCATCTCCCCAAAAACTTTTAGGAACATTGGTATGAAACATCATGGATCTTGCTACTTCCATTAAGTGTCGGTTCTTCCTTTCAGCAACTCCATTTTGTTGTGGTGTGTGTGGACAGCTAGTTTGATGTAGTATTCCATGTTTGTTTAGATGAGCTTTGAATCTTTGACTTGTGTATTCCCTCCATTATCTGATCTTAACACTTTGATCTTGGCATTGAATTGATTAGTAACATAATTATGAAAGTTTATAAATGCCTCATAAACCCTATCTTTAGATGGAAGTAATGTAACCCATGTATATTTCGATTTCTCATCTATAAAGGTCACAAAGTATTTATTCCTATCTCTAGACATGTAAGGTGAGGTCCAAACATCGAATGTACTAAATCAAAGCAATGCTCATAAATTGTAGACGATTTAGGGAAAACAACACGACAATGTTTGCCAAGGATACAAGCCTCACAAACTGAGTGATCATAAGCGACATTAGGAATTATTAAGCTTAAAGCACGAGCATGAGGATGTCCTAATCTAGCATGCCATAAGACATCTTTATTAGCAAAACACAGGATTTGAAAGCTAAGGAATCCAAATTGCTTGGAGGGTCTTCAAGAACATAGAGCTCATCTTGAGTTACACCACCTCCAAGTATCTTACCACTCTTAATATCCTGAAAGTAAACATTGTTAGGCCCAAATGTAACATTGCAATTGAGGTCTTTAGTAGCCTTTTTGACAGAAACTAGATTAGACTTAAATTTAGGTACAAAGAATGCATTAGTTTCTTTGTCAAATAGTCTTAATTTTCCGGTTCCTTCAATTGGAATACCCTTACCATCAGCTATAGTTACTTGTCCTAGACATGGTTCAATGTTCTTTAACAACCTAGCATTGCTAATCATATGGTGAGAAGCACCTGAAACCACTACCAACTTATGATCTGGTTTATCAAGCGATTTATGGGAGTAGAGTGTGATACCGGAGAGTTTTGAGGCATAGGCCTTGATGAGATCCCCCAAGTCACTCTTCTTAACATACTCCATGGATACATTCATAGCTAGCTCCCCTCCTTGGTTGGATGAACTTGCCGGTTCAGTCGCAACCATTTGAGAGATGTTAGCCTTTGAATCCTTGAACGGGTTTGGCTTGAGATGAGGATGAAGTATCCAGCACTTGTCCTTGATGTGGCCATTCCTCTTACAATGCTCACACATCACACTCTTCCTATCCTCTTGCTTAAACACGCTTTTGTTGGCCATGACTAGTTCTCCTTTACCACCAAACAAACCAATGTTGCCTTGCTCCCTTTGAATCCGTGAGCACACCTCTTCAAAATCAGGGAGTTTTGGCTCTCTCAGGATGGACTTAATCACATCCTTAAAGGCTGGATTTAGGTTGAGAAGGAGCCCAAATATCTTGTCTTGTTCCTTCCTTTCATTAAGCACCTTTGGATCCATAGAGCTTGGTCTCAACATGTCAAGCTCGGACCATGTTGACTGGAACTTGCCCAGGAATTTTGTGAACTCCATATCCTCTTGGTAAAGATCATTGAGAGCCTTCTTAACCTCATACACACGGCTGAGGTTTGAAACATCCCCATACACCCTCTTGAGAGTGTCCCAAAGAGACTTGGCAGTTTCACAATGTGAATAAGCTTCAAGAATGGATGGGTCCAATGAATTTTGGAGGAATCCAAGGACTGATTGATCTTCTTGGAACCACCTAGCTTCTTCTTTTCTTGTTGCCTCATCCTTCTTCTCCTTTGGATCATCTATAGATGGAGTATTATCCTCCAAGATGTGATTCCAAAGTCCTTTGCCACAAATGGCTGTCTTGATGGTTCTTGACCATAATGTGTAGTTCAAGCCTTTGAGAACTACTGCTATCACCGTAGGTTTCAGGCTGGAACTAATTTGAACTGTATCCTCCATTGTTAAGCTTTGAAGAGCTCAAAGGAAGCAGCTTTTATGGTTGAATGAAACCGTGAGTTTTTAGTCTAAAGACTGAGAGATTTTGACAGAATTTTAGATTAGAAACTGAGAGATTTGAGTAGAAAAGATAAGAGAATGATCTTATGCTCTGATACCATGTAAGAATATTGAGATTATAGAGGAGAAATGTGAAGAATTGAATCTGAAAACTCAAAGAGAAGTATGAGAAAATGAGAAATGACTTAGACTTATGGAGAAGAGTCTCCTAAGAGTATATTATACATTGAGTCTTTACAGCCCTTTTATAGAGGATTTACAATGTGAACACAAAAGGAAACGAATTCAAACTTGTGGATGAGTTTGAATAGAGGAGGAGCCTGTCAACAACCAATGAGAAGAGAGGAGACAGCATGGGCATGACTGTTTGGTGTGGTTGCCAAGACTGTGTGCAGCATGGGCATGACTGTTTGGTGTGGTTGCCAAGACTGTGTGCAGCATGGGCATGACTTTTCCACCTTGATTCTTCTCCCAAGGTAGCTATTTAACCATTTCAACCATGTGGTTAATAATAACCCATCCTTTTTCATTTACCTTGTTATTCAAACTGAATTTTCGTGCTCACACTTGCCTTGTAGGTCAAGATAGGTCTTATTTGATTTTCCTATGTCAATACTATCGAGCATATTAATAAGGCTCCTTCCAGCATTGTAGTTCGACAACCTTTTTGATGATTAATAAAGATCGAATTTTTTTTGTACAAGTTATTCTCTCAAGAGACTTGTACGCTTAGAATCTAGTTGAGACCAGCCCTCCTAGCTCTAAGTTTGTGATTTATCATGAGGTTCATCACCCCTCGTGTGGTTCACTTCACCCCTCCATCCAATACCAATCAGAAAACCCCTATCCAGAAGCTTAAGGTCGAGTTTCTCACCTAAACTTCTCCACACAGCCCACACGCATACAATCCTTGAATCGAGGCTTGTTTCAATACTTCCCAAGGATGGTGGAAAATCCTTGGACTATCTGCTTGCTCTGTGTGAGTGATAAAGGCCAGGAAAGTTGGGAAAGGGGTGAACCGAATTGAAACTTCCAAGGGTGATGAAGATCCCTTAGACTTTCGGCTCTTGGGTGGAATGAGAAAGTGTTCTAAAATTCCTTTTCCAAGAGGATGATCAAACGAGTTTAAGAAGGAGATTTGCTATTAAAATGTTTGATGATTCAGAAAGAAGGATACAAGAGAGTACTTATAGTAGTATAGGAAATTGAAAATGACTCCTAAAATTCTACCAAAACATTAAAGGAAATACTTAGAGAATCACAAAGACAACTAAGACAAAGACTAAGAAGTAAATAATATTTTGACTTGGTTTTTCCTCTCTTATTTCGTGGATGATGAGACAGAATGGGCCTTCATTCCCCAAGAGGCTGTGGTAAAGTACCTTGAGGTTGCCGCATTAAAAAGCTATCTTAGAAATCTTTAGCATCTTTAGTGGCTTCTTCCTCCTCTGGTTCAAGCTGCTCCTTAGGTTGTGGTTCCTTGCTGGCCATGCTCACATCATCCTCCCCCAGTTTAGAAGGATTTGACCTCAAATCTGTTTCATCTGCAAAATGTGGAACCAAATCAGTAATATTGAAGCTTGAACTCACTTGGTACTTACCTTGAAGATCCAACTGGTAGGCATTGCCATTGATCTTCTTGATGACTTTGAATGGACCATCAATCCTAGGCATTAGCTTGGATTTCCTTTCACTCGGAAATCTATCTTTGCGCAAATGGATCTACACCAAGTCTCCTTCCTCAAATGCTAACTCCTTTCGGCCTTTATTGGCTTGTTGAGCATACATCTTAGTCTTATTTTAAATATTGAGCCGAGCCTTCTCATTAATTTTTTTAACCAACTCAGCCTTTTCTTTCCATCAAGGCTTGTCATTTCACTCAAAGGTAAAGACATTAGATCCAAAGGTGAGATGAGATTGAACCCATAAACAATTTCGAATGGTGAGTACTTACAAGCAGTATGCCTAGTATGATTATATGCGAATTCAACATGAGGCAAGCATTCTTCCCAAGTCCTAAGATTCTTTTTAATCAAATCTCTTAACAAAGTAGACAAGGTTCTATTAACTACTTCACTTTGACCATCTGATTGCGGATGACAAGTTGTGGACAAACAAAGCTTAGTTCCTAGTTTAGACCAAAGTGTTTTCCAAAATTAACTAAGGAACTTAGTGTCTCTATCTGATACTATGGTCCTAGGCATACCATGAAGTCTAACAATCACATTAAAGAATAATCCGGCAATGTTAACGGCATCATCCGTCTTATGACAAGGAATAAAGTGAGCCATTTTAGAAAACCTATCAACTACAACAAACACAGAATCCTTCCAATCTTAGTTCTAGGGAATCCAACAACAAAATCCATAGAAATATCATGCCAAGGGTGCAAAGGTAAAGGAAGAGGGGTATACAAACCATGCTTTTAGATTGTGGATTTGGCTTGCTTGCAAGTTACACATCTTTGGCAAGCTTTCTCAACATCACTCCTCATGTGTGGCCAAAAGAAGTGTTCCTGCAATACATTTAATGTCTTTGGCACGCCAAAGTGACCCCTAAGACCACTTGAATGTGCTTCCTTAACAAACAAGTCTCGCAAAGAGTAGTTAGGTACGCATAACCGATTATCATAAAACAAGAAGCCTTCACTCTTAAAGTATTTTCCACTACCAAACTTCTCACAAGAAGCATAAATATCCTTAAAATCAGCATCAGTAGCATATAACTCTTTGATTTGCTCAAACCCTAGTAGTTTCACTTATAAATATTTCAAGAGCACATACCTCCGAGAAAGAGCATCGGCTACTACATTCTCTTTACCTTTCTTGTATTGGATCACATAAGGGAAGGTCTCAATGAATTCGACCCACCTAGCATGTCTTTTGTTCAGTTTTTGTTGCCCTTTGAGATGTTTGAGTGACTCGTGGTCGGTATGGATGACAAACACCTTGGGCCAAAGATAATATTGCCATGTTTGCAAGGCCCTCACAACCGCATATATTTCTTTGTCATAGGTTGGGTAATTGAGTGTGGCCCCTCCAAGTTTCTCACTAAACTAGGCTATGGGCTTCCTTTCCTGCATAATAACAGCACCAATACCAACTCCAAAGGCATCACATTCCATTTCAAAAGTTTTATCAAAGTTAGGAAGGGATAGCACCGGGGAGTGTGTGAGCTTGTCTTTCAAGGTTTGGAATGCCTCCTCTTGCACCCGCTCCCACTTAAACCCCACATTCCTTTTGATAACCTCAGTTAGTGGAGCTGCCATAGTGCTAAAATCCATGACAAATCTCCTGTAAAACCCAGCTAGGCCATGAAAGCTCCTTACTTCCCAAACATTCTTTGCACTTTGCCACTCCTTAATCGCTTTTATCGTTTCCTCATCAACCATAATACCATCTGTACTCACAACAAAACCTAAGAAGACAAGGTTATCTGTTCCAAAAGTATATTTCTTAAGATTGGCATACATGGTTTCCTTTCTAAGCACTTCAAAAACCTTTCTGAGGTGTTCTACATGATCATCTAAGGTTCACCTAAAAACTAGAATGTCATCAAAGTATACTACCACAAAATGACATATGAATTCCCTAAGGACATGGTTCATCAATCTCATGAAGGTACTAGGTGCATTTGTCAAGTCAAAAGGCATTACTAACCACTCATATAAACCTTATTTAGTTTTAAATGCAATTTTTCACTCATCACCTTCTTTCATCCTAATTTGGTGATAACCACTCTTAAGATCTACCTTAGAGAAGATGCTAGAACCATGCAATTCATCTAATATATCATCTAATCTAGGTATAGGATGGAGATACTTTACAGTGATATTCTTGATGGCTCTACAATCAACACACGTTCTCCAGCTTTCATCCTTTTTTTGGACAAGCAAAACAGGTACAACACACGGGCTCATACTTTCGTGGATACGTCTTTTCTCCATGAGTTCAGTGACTTGCTGTTGAAGCTCCTTGGTCTCCAGGGGGTTGGTTATGTAGGCTGGCTTGTTGGGAAGAGATGGTCCTGGTAGAAAGTCAATTTGGTGCTCAATTCCTTGGATTGGTGGTAAGACTTGTGGTTGCTCCTCCAGAAACACATCTTTAAATTCCTGCAAAAGAAGTTGAATTTTGCTAGGAATGTCCTGCATAGATGGGTTAGTATGAAAGCATTCTTTAAGCACAAAGAGTAGGTGGGGTAAATTACTCCCTGGGTTGCACTTAATCATAAGATTAGTCGGTTATTTGACTGGTGGCTTGGGTTCGGATTGGGTTTTGTTTTTCTTTAACCTCTTTTGGGGATAAAGGTACTAAAATATGTTTTTCCCCTTAAACTCAAATAAGTACCTATTAGTAAACCCATCATGAATAACCCTTCTATCCGATTGCCAAGGTCTAACTAATAAGATGTGACCAGCATCCATGGGTAAAACATCACACAAAACCTCATCTTCATATTTGGCTATGGACAAAGGAACTAGGACATGGTTCTCTACTTCTAGCTCATCCTCATCATTAAGCCATTTCAACTTATAGGGTTTTGACCTCTTAATAATATCAAGTTCTAATCTCTCTACCATAATCTCAATAGCTACATTGGTACAGCTAGCTTCATCTATCACTAAGCTACAAACCTTACTCTTAACTAGACAGGGAGTGTGGAATAGGTTCTCTCTTTGCTCATTCTTTTCTTTCCTAGTTTGTAAATTTAGAGTTCTCCTAGTGACTAAGAGTTGTTCAGCATGGGGCATGTCTACATTTTCTTCCAAGGACTCAGCATCCGAATGGTCATCCTCTGATTCTACCTCACCATTAGCCCTAATAACTATGGTTCTCTTATTGGCACATTCCCTAGAGTAGTGACCAAAACCCTTACACTTAAAACACTGAATTTCCCTACTTTAAGTGCTAGAACCCATATCCATCCCCATAAGTTTCGAGTCTTCTACCTAAGTTTTAGTGAAAATCTTGTAATCTTTGCTAGACTTATCCTCTTTAGATTGGCTAAACCTAGTAGAACTAAATCCGGGTTTAGGGTTTTTTCTCTTAAGTTGTTTTCGAACATGATAGCCTTATGGAGAAGTTCTTCTATTTCGACATAATGGTGAATCTCTAGCCTATATATGATTTCCCTATTAAGGCCACCCATAAACCTAGCCATAGTGGCTTCACTATCCTCTTGAATATCAGCCCTAAGCAATAAGGTTTCCATGTCCTTAAAGTACTTCTCTACGGTTCTAGATCCTTGAGATATGTTTCTATTCTTAAAGTAAAGTTCCCTATGGTAGTGGCTAGGTATAAACCTTTTCCTCATGATTACTTTCATCTGGTTCCACGAATCTATAGGCAAATCCCCAGCCCTTCTCCTAGAAGTAACTAATTGATCCCACCAACTTAAGGAATAATCTTTAAAAGCCGTTGGTGCTACCCTAACCTTACTATCCTGAGTGTATTCCCTACAATCAAAGACTATTTCTATCTTCTTTTCTCACTCTAGATACTCCTCAGGGTCATTGGTTCCATGGAAAAAGGAAATCTTGATTTTAAGGCCAGCCAAAGGGTCGCGAGGATTGGTTTGGTTATTCCTATGCGATTGGTCGTCTCTTGGCCATCTTCTCCAAGAGTGTTGTGACCTAGATGAGTGACTGTAGTTTTGCTCAGAATCAGAAGGTGGCTGTTTTATCCTATGTCAGTCATTGATGGATCTTTCTATTTCAGCTCTCATGGTTGCCATACTTTCATCCATCATGGCTTTAAAGGAATCAGGGAGTTGTTTGTTGGAGTTGGAGGATTCTTCTCCATTATTGCTGATTCCTACCATGGTACCTGACAAATTCAGACAACTAAACAAGTAAAAGGTTCAAAGTAAAATACTTAAACTGACATAACAATTCGCTGGAACAAATACACAAGAACAAAGACAAACCCTAGCAAAGCATCTTCTAGATCCTTTGAACTCCGGTTTTGAAATGGGTGAGTCTAACAACTTTAGATTCGTTTTGAAACGTTTTTAATTGGTATTTCTGGTTCTATTAAGTCTTAAGAACAAGTTTCATTCAGGTTTTAATCTCTAAAATATTCAAACAAAAGGTGATAAACTCGGATTAACAAAAAAAGTTTCTTAGAACCTCAACGGTGCCGATTGGGTGTTTCACAAGTTTTGTCCTTTAGAAATCGGTTCTAAACTATTTTAAAGTTAATTTCCAGGTTCTGCAAAGATCAAAGATCAATTTTAAACAAGAAACGAGCCCAGAAACATTTCAAAACAAATCGCAAAAGGAAGGGAAAGGTTACAAAACGTTTTAGCAAGAATACAAAAGGGTGCAAACGGGTTTGTAGATATAAAATCTGGTTTGGAGTGGGATCTATTACCACTTGATGTGATCCTGACGAGGATCAAGCCCTGATCAACTCCAAATGGTTGTGGAAGAGTGGATGAATGGATTGAAGTTGCAGAATGGGTGAAACGATGGTGTAACTTGCAGATGTGTGAGCTCTTAAGTGGATGGATCCGAGACCAAGGGGAAACGAATGATACTTCTCAAGGATGGCGGAAAATCCATGGACTATCTGCTTGCTCTGCTTGAATGACAAAGGCCAGGCACATTGGGCAAGGGGTGAATCGAATTGAAACATCCCAGGGTGATGAAGATCCCTTAGACTTTCGCCTCTTGAGAGTATGAGAAAGTGTTCTAAAATTCCTTATTCAAGAGGATGATCAAACGAGTTTAAGAAGGAGATTTTCTAGTAAAATGTTTGATGATTCAGAAAGAAAGATAAAAGAGAGTACTTATAGTAGTCCAGGAAATTGAAATGACTCCTAAAACTTCTACCAAAACTATAAAGGAACTACTTAGGGAATTACAAAGACAACAAAGACAAACACTAAGAAGTAAATAATTTTTTGACTTGATTCTTTCTCTCTTATTTCGTGGAGGATCTTGATTCACCAAGAGGCTGTGGTAAATTACTTTGGGCTTGCCTCATTAAAACTTTACTTAGAAAACCCATTGGGACAAAACTAAGAATAGGGAAAAAGAGTACAATCCAAGGCACCTCTCTTGGTGAGGTTTAGGTGGCTTGAATCACTTACATTTAAAAGGCGTGATCTTTAAATTAGGAGTCCAACATACTCAAGTTCAATGATATTTGTTCCCGTAGAAATCAGCTTCATAAGATGCATCTGAGTAATTGTCTCTCTTGACACAAATGTCATAGTTGCATGTCTTTCTCATGTGTCCATGTTTCTTTGTGTGGAACATATAACCTCTTGTAAAATATATCAGCTAGGTTGTCGCTTTATTCATCAGGCCTTGCACTAATTCTTGAGCCCATATCAGAAAGATGTGTGGATCTGTTGAAGTGGTTGCATTGACCTATGATCATATATATATATATACTCATTAATTAGTTTTTAAAAATTATAAAAATTAATATAAACAACACATACATATGAATTAATTATACATACATAATCTCGAACCCATATGTGGAACTATGCCTCTCTTTTCGGTGAAATGTCATCTTCAGAGAGTATGGATACGTACAACGGATTTGATCTTCAAACATGCTTCAAAATTAAATATGAAAAAGTAATATATATTGCTTAATTACAATGAAATTATAATGTAATAAATAAAATTGTTTTCATAGTAACTTATTTTCCTCTCTAGTGGATAAAAATATTCACAATTCCGCAAAACATATGCATGTACATATTTGTATTCTTTTTCGGAGAGCCATAATTCTTTTCCTTTACCACTTGACGACCCGTGTGAGTAAATATATCTAGCACTCTAGGATCCGGATACACAGGGACATCACCTTCATCGAATCTAGTAGAATTGTATATATATAATACATGGTTCAACAAAAAAAATTAATTACTTAACCTTATAAATAAAATAATTAATAAACACAATAATTTCTGGTAACTACCTATTTTTGGTGCGTATTTGGGCAGCAAAGTAATACTTCGAGAAGTAAGATATCTCATCATTGACATATGATTCAACAATCGACCCTGCAGCATATCGTTTTTCTTCGCCTTGCTTTTAAGTTTTTTAAAAATATTTTCAAATGGACACATCCACCTATTGTTTGATAGATATATAGGTAGGTGCTCCATGACGTCGAAAAATGCAGGTGAAAAGATCTTCTCCAAATTGCACAAAATTATGACTATGTTTTCCTTCAAAATTGGGACACGGCTTTGTTACAATGGTGTGGAGAATATATCTCGGAAAAATCCTCCAATTCACATTTGAATCTAGTAATCAGTACATGCAATTATTATTCTTATATGTACCTAAAAAAATAAAATATGTTTAACAGTATATACCTGATAATGCTAATGAACGTTTCGTGTTAAAAGTTCTACAAATATAAAAGGGAGAAGCCTCTCCATAAAAATATGGCAGTCATGGCTTTTCATGCCCGAGAACTTCAGTCCATCCATATCAACACAATTAGCTAAATGTGGCGCATAGCCATCCGGAAATTTGACATCATTTTTGATACATTCCAATAATAATTCTTTGGCTTTTTTTGTCAATCTAAATATAGGGAATGGAGCATTACCCCGACCATCCACGTGCAACTCTTTTATAGAGCAAAACTTTGTAATATCCAACCTTGACTTAACTGTATCTTTTGATTTATCCTTGACATTCATCAGAGTATTAATGATGTTATCAAAGAAATTCTTCTCTATATGCATCACATCAAGATTATGTCATAGGTTAAGATCTGTCCTGTACAGGAACTCCCAAAATATGCTTTCTTTGTGCCTGTTATGCCAGCTTACATAACTTTCTTCTTTAGTTTCATGACCGTTTCCACCGCAGTCAGATATTCTTAGAGAATTGACAGTTTTTATTCGCTCGTATAAAACTTATTCGCCTATCAATGATTGTGGAGGATAGTCATTCAAAGCGTGCTTGCCCTTTAAAAATTTTGTTTTATTTTTCCGTAATGGATGACCCTTAGGAAGAAACATTTTGTGATAATCAAACCAACACGTTTTCCTACTATTTGGTAATTGAAATGCCTTCGTATCATCCATACAAATTGGACAAGATATCTACCATGCGTTGTCCATCCTGACAACATTCCGTACGCTAGGAAATCGCTTATCGTCCACAGTAACACAACTTTTATATTGAAATTTTGATTCAGCAAAACCTCGTATGCCTCAACTACCATAGAGCACAATTCTTTCAGCTCATCAATCAACGGTCGGAGAAATATATCAAGACTAGCGCACGGATGATTTGGCCCCAAATTCAGAATTGTTAGAAACAAGTACTCTTTCTTCATACACATATCAGGTGGCAAGTTATATGAAGTGATAAATCACCGGCCATAATGAATAATTTCGAGACACCCCAAATGGATTGAACCCATCAGTACATAAACCAAGATAAACATTTCAAGATTCAACAGTAATATTGAAACTTTTTCCACTCCGTAGCATCAGATGGATGACTCATTTTTTGTCTTCTGCTTCATGCTCTGCATGCCACCTCATTGCCTATGCGTTTTTCTTACATTGATACATTCTCAGAAGTATGTCGCCTATAGGTAAATACCACATATGACTGAAAGGTATTCTCGTTATGCCCTCGCTTGGCTTATATCGGGGGGGGGGGGGGGGAATCCCAAAATTTACATTTTTTCCATTTCTCATCTTCTTTCCAAAAGATCAAAAAATTGTGAACACACACGTCAATTGTATAAAACAGGAGCCCTATATTTCGCATCAGTTTTTCGGTTTCATATTATGAACCCGTTGTCTGATTCTGCTCGGGCAAATATTAAGTAAACAGCTCCACCCAAAAGTTCATGCATTTTCAGATAGATTAAAATCAGATTTAATGTTCATGAACCGAGCAACTAAAGATAACTGTGAGTGCCCTTCATGACAACCATCATACAATGTATTTTTCATAGCTTCTAACATGTTGTAAAAATTTTGTGCTTCCAAATTTGGTTCTCCTACATTCTTAAATTCTTCCTCGTGCTGATTTTAGTACTCATCAGTCGTAGTCTCACGAAATGCATCCGTCACCATTTCAACAAATCTATTACTGGATGTACCTACTTCTTCTTCACTAGTACCACATATACCTCCCTGATTTCTTTAACATCATCACCCCGACTACTCGTGCCTAACTGAGCATTCAGCTCTTCTCCATGTTTATACCAAATATAATAATTTGGCATAAATTCTCGACTATATAGATGAATCCAAATTTTGGGTCCTGGAAGAAATTTATCATTTTTGCAATTAATACAAGGACATAACAACTTACATCCTTTACTTCTCGCTATTGGTTGACTACTTGCAAAATTCATGAACTGTTTCATGTCTTGTGCAAAATCCGTCGATATATTTTTTGTTTGATTATCAATCCTTTTGTACATCCAATCTCTCAAATTATTGTAATTTACCCACATGTTTGAAGTTTTTTTCCTTTTGATTCTACAAATGAGAGAATGGGACATATGGGCATATATATATAAGATTTTGCCACTACTTTGCCAATATTTTGTCACTACTTTGCGACCACAACAGTGTGGTTGCTTATATGTCGGTATACCTACGTCGCACATGTTTTTTATGTTGTGGCTTTGTGATACAAGCCTCGATTCAAGGCTTATATGCGCGTGGGCTGTTTGGAGAAGGTTAGGTGCGAAACTCGACCTTAGACTTCTTGGATAGGGGTTGTTGGGTTGGTATTCGATGGAAGGGTGAAGTGAACCACACGAGGGGTGATAAACCTCGTGATAAATCACGAACTTAGAGCTAGGAGGGCTGGTCTCAACTAGATTCTAAGCGCACAAGATTCTTAGAGAGAAAACTTGTTGGAAGAAAGTTCTACTTTATTAAAATCAAAAAGGTTGTCGAACTACAATGCTGGAAGGAGCCTTATTAATATGCTCGACAGCTTGACCTTCTAGCGTCGACTCAAAGAAAGAAAAGGAAAGAGTACAAAAGTGCCCAAATGGAAAATATACAAAAGTGCATAACCAAAAAGGACCCATTCCTAAAATGTCTTTGACTCAAGAAATGTAAATATTCTAGATCCTACCCTGCAAAATAGAAAGAGGCAAATATTCGAATTGAAAACTTACCTTACTTACCTCACAGCCAAGAAATGGAAGGTGGCCGTCCTTGTGGCATGCACGCGCCTTGCTCCTAGTCTTTGACTTGGAGTAGGGTTAGAAATCTTTCAGCCCTGACCTCTCTTGCCACTAAAGCCCAAGTCTCTGAGGTCCCTTGCATTTTTGAGAAGCCTTTGGACTCTTCTTTGCACTTCTGGCCCATTGTCCTTAGTCGATATTCCACTAGGAGCTTGTCGACCCATAAGCTGAACTTGTGGAAGAGTGCTCTTGATCTGCTCCTTGTCATTGCTCCTGGTGGCACTACTGGTGTGGAGACTTCCTCTAGATGCATGTCCTGAAGCTGGTAGCTTATCTGGTCCAAGTTTCCTTGTGTAGAAGTTGAAATGCTCGTGCACTCGGCTGGATCGGCTGTACCGGCTGGACTCTGCGAGGTATTGGCCGGAATGCCTTCAGGACCGGCCAAGTTGATCCCGGAGTCGGCGACATCACCAAGGGGACCGGCGGTGTCATCCACATCGCCATCAATTTTTCTGGAAGCTTGGGCCTCTCCGCCGGCAATGCTGATCGGTCCATTCCTATTGGTCGAGGGTCCGGCGGTACGGTTTGGGCCAGCAGACGTGCCAAATGGCCCGTCTGTCTCGGGCAAGCTTACGACCTGATGTCCTCATCACTTTGCCACCATTTTGTGACTGAAGAGCTACTCCCACCATGGTCGCAAATTGGTCGCATATTTTGCGACCAATATGCGACCAACAAGTGGTTCTTCCACATGCAGTCACTAATCAGTCGCAAATTGGCGACGGATTAGCGACTGCGTAACCTGGTCGCATATTAGTCGCAAAATGGTTGTGTATTGTGATTGATTTGTTACTACTGTTTTTACTCCCAAAATTGCAACAAGTCTGGGACTACAGCTCCGTAATCGCAAATTGGTCACACAACCGTGGCAAAATGTGGTCGCAAAATGAGGTCGCAAAATGCAGTGCCATTTTGGCAGCTTTCTTGTAGTGTCCGCACTAAATCGTCCATAACATTTGATTTAGAGTTTAGAATGACACGAATCAAACACCCACGTTAAGCTAACTCAATATTCTATATTGTGACAAAATTTAAGACTGAAATAGCTATGACAAAGCCTCCAAGTAATCATATCTATCCAAAATGTGTGATGCCATACATTATGCTTCATTTGTAAACCTTTGCTCAATAAGCACCAATGATCAATTTAAAATGATCATTTTAACTAACTGATCGTCTTTAACTTTTGATTTAGAGCTCAAAATGACATTTAGAATCCGATTTAGAATGGTCTTTAACATTTAGAATCTAGCTCCATTTTCAATATTGTGACAACATTTGATATTGAAGGAGCTACGAAAAATCCTTCAAGTAATCCAATGTATCCCAAACTGCGTGATGCCATGCATTATGCTTCATTTATAAATCTGTTCTCAATGAGCACCAATGATCAGTTTAAAATGATCATTTTAACTAACTGATAAACTTGACATGTTCGTACTAAATCATCTTTAATTTTTTATTTAAAGTTCAAAATGACATGAATCCAACACCCACATTAATCTAGCTCAATTTTCAATATGGTGACAACATTTGAAAATGAAAGAGCTACAACAAAGCCGCCAAGTAATCCAACATATCCCAAACCGCGTGATGCCATGCATTATACCTCATTCATAACCCTTTACTCAATGAGCACAAATGATCAGTTTAGAATGATCATTTTAAATTTCCAATCAACTTGACATATCCGCACTAAATCGTCTGTAACATTTCAATTAGAGTTTATAATGACATGAATCCAATGCACACGTTAATCTAGCTCAATTTTCATCATTGTGATAACATTTGAGACTAAAAGAGCCAAGACAAAGTCTCCAAGTAATCCAATGTAATTCAAACTGTGTGATGCCATGCATTATGCTTCATTTATAAGCCTTTACTCAAGGAGCACCGATGATCTATTTAGAATGATCATTTTAACTTGTCGATCAACTTGACATGTCCGAACTAAATTGTCCATAACTTTTGATTTAGAGTTCAGAATGACACGAATCGAGCACCCACATTAAGCTAGGTCAATATATTGTGACAAAATTTAAGATCGAAATAGCTACGACAAAGCCTCCAAGTAATCATATCTATCTTAAACTACGTGATGACATGCATTATGATTCATTTGTAAATCTCTGCTCAATAAGCACCAATAATCATTTTAGAATGATCATTTTAACTAGCTGATCAATGTGACATGTCCGCACTGAATAGTCTTTAAAATTTGATTTAGAACTCCAAATGACATGAATCCAATGCACTCGTTAATCTAGCTCAATTTTCAATATTGTGAAAATATTTGATACTGAAAGATCTATGATAAAGCCTCTAGGTAATACAATGTATCCCAAATTGCATGATGCCATGGATTATGCTTTATTTATAAGCCTCTACTCAAGTAGCACCAATGATCAGTTTAGAATGATCATTTTAACTGGCCATCAACATGACATGTCCGCACTAAATCGTCCTTAACTTTTTATTTAGAGTTCTGAATAACACCAATCCAACACCCACATTAAGCTAGCTCAATTTTATATATTGTGACAAAAGTTCAGACCTAAATAGCTACGAAAAAGCCTATAAGTAATTCAATCTATCCCAAACTGCGTGATTCCATCCATTATGCTTCATTTGTAAACATATGCTCAATGAGAATCAATGATCAGTTTAGAATGATCATTTTAACTAGCTGATCAACTTGACATGTCCGCACTAAATCTTCTTCAAATTTTGATCCAATATATCCCAAACTGCTTGATGCTATGCATTATGCTTAATTTATAAGCCATTACTCTAGGTGCACCAGTGATCTGTTCAGAATAATTAGTTTAGAATGATCATTTTAACTATCTGATCAACTTGACATGTCCGCACTAAATCGTCCGTGACATTTGATTTACAGCTCAAAATGACATGAATCCAACACCCACGTTCATCTAGCTCAATTTTCAATATTGTGATAACATTTAAGAGTGAAAGAGCTATGACAAAGCCTCCAACTAATCCAATTTATCCAAACTACATGATGCCATGCATTATGCTTAATTTATAAGCCTTTACTCAAGGAGCACTAATGATCAATTTAGTATGATCAGTTTAAAATGATCAGTTTAGAATGATCACTTTAATTGGCCGATCAACTTGCCATGTCCGCACTAAATCGTTCAAAACTTTTTATTTAAAGTTCATAATTACACGAATCCAACCCCTATGTTAAGCCAACTCAATATTCTATATTGTGACAAAATTTAAAATCAAAATAGCTATGAAAAAGCCTCAAAGTAATCCAATCTATCCCAAACCGTGTGAAGCCCTGCATTATGCTTCATTTGTAAACCATTGCTCAATCAGCACCGATGATCAGTTTAGAATGATGATTGTAACTAGCTTATCAACTTGACATGTCCGCACTAAATTGTTTTTAACTTTTGATTTAGAGCTCAAAATGATATGAATCCAATGGTTATGCAGGAAAAAGAGGCTTGTTCGAACAAGGGAAACTGCTGGAGAGGCTCTAGCTGGTTGTACATCACTTTCTAAAGACTCATGAGTGATGGGTTGATGAACAGATTGTTTGTGACCCTTCAGCTCGTTGTAGAGCACTTTCTAGAGACTCTGGAGTGATGGGTTGATCAACAGATTGATGGTGACCCTTCAGTTGGCTGTAGAGCAGTTTCTAGAGAATCTAAGTGAGAATTGAGCAGAGAGGTCAATCAAAAGACACCACACAGATTATGGAAGGTCTATGATAATTCTAGATTACTTAAGGTTCAAGGATTCTCACACAAGAAGGCTGGAGGCGTCAGCTTCTTTCGAAAGAAGAAAAACTAAGTTTTTATTTCATAAGACTTAAGTGATTACATGCTTAGAAGGGACTTTATATACTAGTCAAGTAGCAGGTGCCTGCTAGAGCAAAAAATACATTATAACGGAAGGACTAAAACAAAAATAACAACAAGACATTAGAACTTAATGACAAATAGATGAAACTTCAACTTAACAGTCACATTCTTGCAAAAACAAGCAAATAAACTTGTTAATTGAAACATAGGAATTTTAAGTACTCACCTTGGTCTCTTGTAGCTCCTTATAATGCCTTCTTAAGTTTTTTTTAGCAATGATGAACAAGGTTGTGTCTGAAGCCTTGTAAAACTCGAAGGAGTGAAATTGTTGTAGTCTTTAGTTGTTCATAGACTTCTTCTTGTAATTCTTTACTAAGTTCAGCTTCATGGAATCCTCCATCTTCTATGATTGTTATGAGACTCTCCACGGACTTGTTGATCTTGTTCTTCGAGCTTGTCTATAATAGGTATATTAATGGGCTCTTCCTCAGCTTCTAGTGAGCTAATATTGATGTCCTCATCAAACAGCCACGTTAATCTAGCTCAATTTTCAACATCATTTGCGATTGAAAGAGCTAAGACAATGCCTCCAAGTAATCCAATATATCCCAAACTGCATGATGTTCTGCATTATGCTTCATTTATAAGCCATTACTCAAGCAACACCAATGATCATTTTAGAATGATCATTTTAACTGGGCGATCAACTTGACATGTCCGCACTAAATCGTCCGTAACTTTTGATTTAGAGGTAAAAAAGACATGAATCCAACACCCACGTTAACCTAGCTCAATATTCTATATTGTGGCAAAATTTAAGACCGAAATAGCTACGACAAAGCCTCCAAATAATCCAATCTATTGAAAACTGTGTGATGCCATGCATTATGCTTCATTTGTAAACCTTTGCTCAATGAGCACCAATGATGATCACTTTAGAATGACCATTTTAACTAGCTGATCAACTTGACATGTATGCACTAAATCGTCTTAACATTGATTTAGAGCTCAAAATGACATGAATCCATTGCCCACGTTAATCTTGCTCAATTTTCGATATTGTGACAACATTTGAGACTCAAAGAGCTACAAAAAGACTCCAAGTAATCCAATGTATCCCAAACTCTGTGATCCCATGCATTATGCTTCATTTATAAGCACTCAATGAGCACCAATGATCAGTTTAGAATGATCATTTTAATTGGCCAATCATCTTGACATGTACGCACTAAATCGTCAGTAACTTTTGATTTAGAGTTCAGAATGTCACGAATCCAATGCCCACGTTAAACTAGCTCAATTTTCTATATTGTGACCAAATTTAACACTGAAATAGGTACGACAAAGCCTCCAAGTAATCCAATCTATCCTAAACTGCGTGAAGCCATGCATTATCTTCATTTTTAAACTATTTAATATGATCAACTTGACATATACGCACTAAATCGTCTTTAACATTTGATTTTTAGATATGAAAATGACACGAATCCAACACCCACATTAATCTAGCTCAATTTTCAATATCGTGACAACATTTGAGACCGAAATAGCAACGACATAGCCTCCAAATAATCCAATCTATCCCAAACTGCGTGATGCCATGCATTATGCTTCATTTGTAAACCTTTGCTCAATGACCACCAATGATCAATTTAGAATGATCAATTTCACTAGCTGATCAACTTGAAATATCTGCACTTAATCATCTGTAACATTTGATTTAGAGTTCAAAATGACATTAATCCAACGGCGACGTTAATCTAGAAGAGTGAAATGAGCTACGACAAAGCCTCAATTTTCAATAGTGTGACAACATTTGGGACTAAAAGAGCTACGACAAAGCCTCCAAATAATCAATGTATCACAAACTGTGTGATGTCATACATTATGCTTCATTTATAAGCTATTACTAAAAGAGCATTAATTATAAGTTTAGAATGATCATTTTAACTAACCAATCAACATGACATGTCCGCATTATATCGTCCGTAACTTTTGGTTTAGAGCTCAGAATGATACGAATCTAACGCCCACGTTAAGCTAGCTCAATACTCTATCTTGTGCAAAGTCGAAGACCGAAAGAGCTATGAAAAATCCCCCAAGTAATCCAATCTATCCCAAACTGAGTGATGCCAAGCATTATGCTTCATTTGTAAACCTTTGCTCAATGAGCACCGATGATCATTATAGAATGATCATTTTAAGTAGCTGATCAACTTGACATGTTCACACTAAGTCCTTTCTAACATTTGATTTAGAGCTCAAAATCACATGAATTCAATGCCCACGTTAATCTAGCTCAATTTTTAATATTGTGAAAACATTTTAGACTAAAAGAGCTACGACAATGCCTCCAACTAATCCAATGAATCCCAAACTGTGTTATGCCATGCATTATTCTTCATTTATGAGCCTTTACTCAAGGAGCACCAATGATCAGTTTAAAATGAACACTTTCACTGGCTGATCAACATGCATGTCCGCACTAATTAGTCCATAAATTTGGATTTAGAATTCAAAATGACACGAATCCAATGCCCATGTTAAGCTAGCTTAATATTTTATATTGTGACAAAATATAAGACCGAAATAGCTGCGACATAGCCTCCAAGTAATCCAATCTATCCCAAACTGCGTTATGTCATACGTTATGCTTCATTTGTAAACCTTTGCTCAATGAGCACCAATGATCAGTTTAGAATGATCATTTTCACTAGCTGATAACCTTGACATATCCGCACTTAATCATCCGTAACATTTGATTTAGAGTTCAGAATGACATGAATCCAATGTCCACGTTAATCTAGATTAATTCCCAATATTGTGACAACATTTTAGACTAAATAAGTTACAACAAAGTCTCCAAGTAATCCAATGTATCCCAAACTCCGTGATGTCATGCATTATATCTCGTTTATAAGCCATTACTCAAGTAGCACCAATGATCAGTTTAGAATGATCGTTTTAACTAACCAATCAACTTGAATTTTGATTTAGAGTTCAGAATGACACAAATCTAACGGCCACGTTAAGCTCGCTCAATATTCTAGCTTATGCAAAGTTGAAGGCCGAAAGAGCTACGACAAAGCGTCCAAGTACTGTAATCTATCCAAAACTTCGTGAAGCCACGCATGATGCTTCATTTGTAAACCTTTGCTCAATGAGCACCGTTGATCAGTTTAGAATTATCATTTTCACTAGCTCATCAACTTGACATGTCCAAACTAATTCCTCTTTAGCATTTGATCTAGAGCTCAAAATGACATGAATTCAATGCCCACGTTAATATAGCTCAATTTTAAATATTGTGACAACATTTGAGACTAAAAAGCTAGGACAAATCCTCCAAGTAATCCAATGTCTCCTGAACGCCGTGATGTCATGCATTATGCTTCATTTATAAGCCTTTATTCAAGGATCACTGATCACTTTAGATTATCATTTAAGCTGACCGATCAACTTGACATGTCCGCACTAAATCGTCTGTAACTTTTGATTTAGAGTTCATAATGATACGAATCGAAGCCCACGTTAAGCTAGCACAATTTTCTATGTTGTGATTAAATTTAACACCGAAATAGCTATGACAAAGCCTCCAAGTAATCCAACCTATCCCAAATGGCTTGATGCCATGCATTATGATTCATTTGTAAACCTTTGCTCAATGAGCACCAATGATCAGTTTAGAATGATCATTTTAACTAGCAGATCAACTTGACATATCCACACTAAACCATCTTTAACATTTGATTTAGAGCTCAAAATGACATGAATTCAACGCCCACGTTAATCTAGCTCAACTTTCAATATTGTGACAACATTTGAGACTGAAAGAGGTACGACAAATCCTCCAACTAATCGAATGTGTCCTAAACTGCGTGATACCATGCATTATAGTACATTTATAAGCCTTTACTCAAGGAGCACCAATGATCATTTTAAGTGGCCGATTAACTTGATATGTCCGCCATAAATCGTGTGTAACTGTTGATATAGAGTTCAGAATGACATGAATCTAATGTCCATGTTAAGCTCGCTCAATTTTCGAAATTGTGATAAAATTTAAGATCGAAACAGCTATGAAAAAGCCTCCAAATAATCCAATCTATCTCAAACTGCGTGATGCCATGCATTATTGATAACCATAGTGTTTGCATTGTTTCACCATGTATTTCACCACCTTTTTACATGTCTTCATTAGCATTTTAGGCATTTTATATTCCCATATACATTCATTGGCATTTGGCATTGCATTCTATAGGTTAGTGCATTCATTTATGCATATTGCATACCTTCTCGATGTTTTCAGGTACAACGAGAAGTTACACGGGATCAAGCACGGAAAAATAAGCACAGGATCTCACAAAGGGCGATCTCAAGCCCAACACCATGATTTTATTTCCAAATCTCACCATGGCCAAACTAATGGGCCAATCTCGGGCAACCTTAAGCTCAAAATATCTTAAACCTATTTTTATTTAACCGGTTTGTCTCGGGATTAAACCTAATTGTTAGAGATATTATATAAACCCTTTAAAAACACTTTTAACCTAGGTTTTATCTAAGTTTCTCTTAGTTTTTTGCCTCTGGATGTTTTGAGAGAGAGAAGATTGGTTACAACCTTTGTTCTTGAACTCTTGGTTTTTAGTGAGGGATTTCTCTATCCTATCTCTTATCTTATGTATAACTGCTTTTAGTTCTTTATGCTTACTGTTTTAATGAATATGTTTGAGTAGTTTTCTATATGGATTGTGGGTAAGGTAGATTAGGGGAATCTGATATTGACTTAGGGTTGTTTAGGTAGATTAGATGACAAATCCCTGATGTTTAGGGTGTGCTTAATGCTAGGGATTGAAGTAGCTAATCAATGCTTAGATCGATGATGTTCTTCTCCCGAGAGGTGTAGACAGAACGTGTAGGTAGGCCTAAACATCCTTATTGCATCTTAGCCAATGAGAGTTGATGTATAAGGCGATAGGTAGACAGGATTAGACTCGAACACAATGATCGCTAGTTGATAGATTGTTGTGCAATAGACTTGTAGTCTATAGGCTAGTGAATGGGTTGTTGCCACAAGAATGGATCAGTCTACTAGATAGTGTTCTAACTATTAAGGAATCATCTAATCGAACCGGTACAATCATTAGTCAAATGAAGTTTTCCCCGAATCAAATATCTTGCCCACTGTCCATATTTCTTCTCTATTGAATTAACTCGTGTTTACTTTCTTTGCAATTAGATTATTATGCAACCCAATTAAAAACCCAATTAGTATTTGCCTAGATTTAAGTGTTTCATGCATTACTATTGTGCTGTTCTTTCCTTGTGGATTGGATACCCAACTACTACTCGATTTGCTCTGCACTTGTAGTTGTACTCGGGATTTAAAACTTAAAACCCAATCAAGTTTTTGGCGCCGTTTCCGGGGAAGTTAGCAATAGAAATTATGATTTTGATTCACTTAGAAACTAGGTTTTTATTTTCTTTTTCTTTTGACTACAGTTACTTGGTTTCTGCAGGTGCATGAACACAAGAAGCCGCAGACACACAACCCTGCAACCGAGTGACATCGACATTCTGCAGTTGAAAAGAGAAGCTGCAAGAGGAAGGAGAGAGCGATCCAATCACCTAAGGAGAGATTTTGAGATGGAACACCACGACCAGAACCTGCCACAGAATGCTGAAGATGAAGCACACAGAGCTGGAGGTCAGTATCAGAATACATAGAGAGCAAGAGGTCCAATGCACCCATAAAGGCCTCAGCGAGTGATAGAGACGTTTGATGAGCCACACGTATATGGCTACCGAACTGGAATTCGCACAACCCCTGTTGAAAGCAACAACTTTGAGATCAAGGCAAGCTTGATCAACATTGTGCAGGGAAGCAAGTTCCACGGTATGCCAATGGAGGATCCCCTAGATCACTTGGACCAATTCGATAGGCTTTGTGGAACTTTCAAGATTAATGGGATCTCGAAGGATGCTCTTAAGCTAAGGCTATTCCCTTTTTATCTCGGAGACAAGGCACACAAGTGGTAGAAGGCCTTGCCACACGATGCCATAACCTCATGGGATCAATGCAAGAGATTCTTTCTGGCCAAGTTCTTCTCAGCCTCAAGGACAACAAGGTTAAGGAATGAGATCTCCGGTTTTATGCAACACGGTAATGAAAGCTTCTCTGAAGCATGGGAGCGTTTCAAGGGCTACACAACACAATGTCCTCATCATGGCTTCTCAGATGAGTCACTCCTCAGTACCCTATACAGAGGAGTGCTTCCTAGAATCTGTATGCTCCTAGAAACAGCGAGCAATGGGAACTTTCTTGGACAGGCAGCTGAAAGTGGAATGATATTGGTGGAGAATCTTGCTCAAAGTGATGGAAACTTTAGAGAGGACTATGACAGAGCCTCACGCAGTAGCCGAGGCTATGAAAATGAGCATACAAGAGAGATGAAGGAAATGAATGAGAAGCTGGACAGAGTGCTGCAAGGGTCTTGACGAGCACTGAACTTTGTAGGAGGGTTTGATGGGTACCGAGGAGGGTATCAAGCAGTAGGGAAAAAATTCCAGCAAGGTCATGAGGAGATGAACTACATTGGGGGGGCTCAGGGTATTAGAAAGGTTTCAATCAGGATAACCGAAGCCATCCAAATTTCTCATACAGGAGTGCCAACGTGGAGGACCCTCAAGATTTAATGTGTCTTCCTTACAAGCTTCAAGAGCAGAGCTACGAGCCCTACACACCTCCAACTCAAGGTTTCCAGCAAGAATATGTGCCACGACCCAAGTATCAGCCTCCTGGATTTTAACCCAAGATGGGATACAATCAGCAGCAGTAGCCCCTTCCACTCAATGCACCACCCGCACCTAAAGCTGTCCAAAAAGATGACACGAAGGCACTATTGCACAAGATCTTGGAAGTTCAGGGAAATGGAGCTATAGAGATGAACAAGAAGATGGCTGAGATAAACACCAAGGTAGACAATGATTTTGGGGAGCTCAACCAAGTATGAGCACCTCTCGTCTCATCTTAAGGCGCTGGACAGCCAGGTTGCACAGAGATAGCTTCTTCTTCTTCTTTTGCACCAAAAGGTAAACTCCCTGGTAAACCTGAAGCAAACCCAAGGGAGCACTGTCAAGCTATCACACTGAGAAGTGGGAGAGAGCTCCCATCTAGAGAGGGAAATGATAAGCTTAAAGAGGAAGACCCCAATGAAGTAATCGAAGCCCCTCAGGTTGCTGATCCAAAAACGTTTGAAACGAGGAACAAGGTGCATGAGGAGACACCTCCTAAGACTAGTGCAGGAACATGAGGAGAGGAAGCAGCGTTCATACCACCCCCTTACAGGCCCAAGCTCCCTTTTCCTGGAAGGTTCAAGAAGCAGATTCTGGACAAGCAGTACGAGAAGTACAAGAGCTTGATAAGCTCGATTCTGGTAACTTTGTCTTTCATGGACTTGGTGGTGCATTGCCCGAAAGTGAACAAGCTGTTTAAAGACATGCTGGCTAAAAGAAGAGTCCTTAAGGAAATGTTAGTGATTGTTAATCATGAATGTAATGCAATAATTCATAATCCTGTGCCAAAGAAATTGCAGGATCCAAGGAGTTACACCTTGCCGTGCACTCTAGGTCCCCTATACTTTGGAAAGTGTTTGGTTGATCTTGGAGCAAGTGTGAGTTTGATGCTTCTGACAGTCTCCAAATGTCTCGGTCTTCCAAACTTCAAAAAGACTCGTATCTCGCTGGTGCTTGCGGACAGGTCTATAAGGTACCCCATAGGAGTTCTAGAAGACTTGCCATCGAAGGTCGGAAACGTAGTAATCCCGACAGACTTTGTCGTTCTAGAGATGGATAAGGAGCCAACTGATGCCATAATCCTCGGGAGACCCTTCTTGGCTACTGCTGGAGCTATCATTGACGTTAAGAAGGGGATCATAAACCTAAACTTAGGGACAGCAACTCTGAAGTTCAACATCATGGATGCGCTGAAGAAACCAACCATAGAGGGAAAGGTATTCTTTGTTGAAACTTTTGTAGAATGGGAGGAGGACCACCTGGAGGAGCTGGCCGTGGAAGACCCCCTGGAGATAGCACTCACAAGAGGCAGAGGAGGCTGTGTGATCGTGAACGAGAAGGCCCTGAAATACGAGAAGATGCTGGACTCGCACCACGCCAACAAGGGAGCAGGATGTTTGCTAGAGATGCTGGAGGAAGGAGCGGCTGTAGAGTCAAGTGAAGCTCGCAATGGTATGTCTAGCAATGAAGAAAAGTTCGCTGCACACAAGGAAAAAAAGGCAGACTCAAGATCAAGACCAAGTGATCTACACTTTAAGCCCAAGCCGTGAAGATACAAACAGGAGAAGGAAAAACAAGCAATGGCAAGGATCGTGCATGAAAGCGGTACCGGGCAACCTCCTGGACAGTCTCCAATCAACCACCAGGCTTATCTCGCTGGAGGACCTCCCTGGCCACTCCAACTACATGACATAACACCCAAGAACAACCACACCATCTTTCTCAACCCCTTCCCACCAATAAAGAGGTACCAATCACTCAAACTTGCCTTTGTTGTTATCATTTTTTTTCTTTTATTTTCATCTCTCTCTTTCGAATTTATTTTGTCACCGAGACGGTGAGAGATAAGTCCGGGGGAGGGGGACACTGATGGTCACATTTGCATCATTTTGCATTGTACATATATTTATGCATTAGAAAAGCACAAAAGAATGAAAAAAACTCAAAAAACCAAAATATTTCATTATTCATATACACTCCATGTGTTAGGATTGAGTCTAGAAGCATATAGGATTTTGTTGCATTTGCATATGGACCATGGTTAGACTGCCTCAACTAAGTTTCACTTAGGACTAAAATTAGAACCCTTGGTAGGAGTACTATGATGTTTGCACTATTTCGAAACTTGGGAATCTTGTATTGTGCCCCAACCTATTAGGTAGATCGTTCTCGGGAATTGAAATGTGTTTGATTTGATCCTAACTCCACATATTAGAAATTTAACTGGAATTGAAATTATCTTACATGCATCTTTATTAAGACTTGTTCATCGATACCGATATACACATTCGGGTTTTCTTTCACCTTTATACCACCCTCTGCTAACTCAAATGGCCGAATTCCCTTCTTTGGGACGGTTACACCACTCCCCAATCCAATCCTTTACTTGAAGCCAACGTTACTTTGCAAAACATGTTGAGTTTTGAGAACGACAAGGCTAGGACTTTCATGTAGATGCTAGTTTCACACTATAAGCTCAGCATAGGTTAGGAATTGGGTTGGCTTGCTAGGGTGTTTGAGTATAAGATGAAAAGAAAAAGAAAAAGAGAAGAAAATGAGAGAAACCCAAAAAAGGGAGCGTGTGGGGGTTGTGCATAAGTTAAAGGGGCATGAGAATTGGTTAATAAGTGTAAAGGATAGCTCTAGGTTTCAAAGTGAAAAAAAATTCCTCTAAGAAATTCAAGAAGGCACAAGCCTAGTTCAATTATCAAGAGTAGAGGAGGAAAAAATAAAAAAAGAGCTAGAAAAGAAGAGTGATTCCAATAAGCCCAATTAATCACTACCAACTAGTGCCAAGAAAAAGAGAGTTTCAAAATGAGAAAAGAGAAGAAGGTAGGCAAAAAAAGCCTCGGAAGGGTACATCACTTAGGATGGGATTGACTTGAGTTTGAGATAGAGATTTTTGTGCTAAAACATGGGTAGATGAAAGTCTTGCCTTGTATTGTTTTTGACTCTTAGTATTTTGCAAAAGTTCCATTTCTTTTCAAGAGAACCCTTGTGTTTAGTTGAACCACCTTACCTCACTTTTGAAATCATTTCTCCCTTTCCGAATGAACTTGTCTTGATTGATGCATGAAAAGATTCACGTGTGCTTTTAATTGAATGTTAAGGAGTTAGGGGATTTGATCGCACATAGCATGACTAGGGATTGATATCGTGGCACATACAAAAAGTACTAGGAAGTAAGCTCGATTCAAGCATTATAATACTATTGGATAAGGATTCTGGGATTAGATCTTCGTGCATGCTTTCGGTTAGTGGGTCTAATCTTCAATCCTCTTCTTTGGTTTGTTTTTGCTTGTTTTCCTCGAGGACGAGTAAAAGGCAAGTCCGTGAGAGTTGATAACCATGGTTTTTGCATTGTTTCACCATGCATTTCACCACTTTTTCATGTCTTCATTAGCATTTTAGGCATTATATATTCCCATATACATTCATTGGTATTTGGCATTACATTCTATATGTTAGTGCATTTATTTTTGCATATTTCATACCTTCTCGTTGTTTTCAGGTACAACAAGAAGTTACACAAGATCAAGCACGGAAAAACGACCAAGGGATCTCAAAATGAGCGATCTCAAGCCCAACACCATGATTTTAATTCGCAGTCTCACCATGGCCGAACTAATGGGCCAATCTCGGCCAACTTAATCCCAAAATGTTATAAACTTATTTGTACTTAACCGGTTTGTCCCGGGATTAAACCTAATTGTTAGGAATACTATATAAACCCTTTTAAAACACCTTTAACCTAAATTTTGTTTAAATTTCTCTTAGTTTTTGCCTCTGGATGTTTTGAGAGAGAGAAGATTGGTTCCAACCTTTGTTCTTGAACTCTTGGTTTTTAGTGAAGGATTTTTCTACCCTATCTCTTATCGTATGTTTAATTGCTTTTAGTTCTTTATGTTTACTGTTTTAATGAATATGTTTGAGTAGTTTTCTGTATGGATTGTGGGTAAGGTAGATTAGGGTAATCTAATATTGACTTAGGGTTGTTGAGCTAGATTAGATGACAAATCCGCGATGTTTAGGGTGTGCTTAATACTAGCAATTGAAGTAGCTAATCAATGCTTAGATCAATGATGTTCTTCTCCCGAGAGGTGTAGATAGAACGTGTAGGTAGGCCTAAACATCCTTATTGCATCTTAGCCAACGAGAGTTGATGTCAAAGGTGATAGGTAGATAAGTTTAGACTCGAGTCCAATGATCACTAGGTAATAGATTGCTGTGCAAAAGACTTGCAATTAGATTATTATACAACCCAATCAAAAACCCAATTAGTATTTCCCTAGACTTAAGTGTTTCATGCATTCCTAGTGTGCTATTCTTACTTTGTGGATTTAATACCCATCTACTACACGATTTGCTCTGCACTTGGAGTTGTACTCGGGATTTAAAACTTAAAACCACATCAATTATGATTCATTTGTAAACATGTGCTCAATAACCACCAATGATCAGTTTAGAATGATCGTTTTAACTAGTTGGTGAACTTGACATGTCCGCACTAAATCGTCTTTAACATTTTATTTAGAGCTCAAAATGACATGAATCCAGCGGTCCCATTAATCTAGCTCAATTTTCAATATTATGAAAACATGTGATACTGAAAGAGCTACGAAAAAGCCTCCAAGTAATCCAATGTATTCCAAACTGTGTGATGCCATGCATTATGCTTGCTTTATAAGCCTTTACTCAAGGAGCACCAATGATCAATTTAGAATGATCATTTTAATTGGCCGATAAACTTGACATGTCCGCATTAAATCGTTTGTAACTTTTGAGTTAGATTTTGGAATGACATGAAACCAATGCCCACGTTAAACTAGCTCAATTTTCAATATTGTGACACAACTTAAGACTCAAATTGCTACCACAAAGCCTCCAAGTAATCCAATGTATCCCAAACTGCGTAATGTCATCAATTATACTTCATTTATAAGCCTTTACTCAAGGAGCACCAATGATCAGTTTAGATGCTAATTTTAAATAGCCAATCAACTTGACATCTCTGCACTAAATCGTCTGTAACTTTTAATTTAGAGTTTAGAATGACACGAATCAAACACCCACATTAAGCTAGTTTATTTTTCAATATTGTGATTAAATTTAAGACCAAAATAGCTACGACAGGGCTTCAAAGTAATCCAATATATCCCAAACTGCGTAAATATAGCTCAATGAGCACCACTGATTAGTTTAGAATGATCGTTTTAACTAGGGGATGAACTTGACATGTCTGCACTAAATCGTCTTTAACATTTGATTTAGAGCTCAAAATGACATGAATCCAATGGCCACGTTAATATAGCTCAATTTTCAATAGACAACATTTGAGACTAGAAGAGCTACAACAAAGGCTCCAACTAATCCAATGTATCATAAACTGTGTGATACCAAGCATTATGGCTCATTTATAAGTCTTTACTCAAGGAGCACTAATGATCAATTTCGAATGATCATTTTAACTGGCCAATTAACTTGACATGTCCGCCCTAAATCGTTTGTAACTATTGATTTAAACTTCGGAATAACAGGAATCCAATGCGCACGTTAACCTAGCTCAATTTCCGATATTGTGACAAAATTTAAGACCGAAATAGCTACGAGAAAACCTCCAGTTAAACCAGTCTATCTCAAACTGTGTGATGCCATGCATTATGCTTGATTTGTAAACCTTTGCTCAATGAGCACCAATGATCAGTTATGAATGATCGTTTTAACTAGCTGATCAACGTAACATGTCCACACTAAATCATCTTTAACATTTATTTAGACCTAAAAATTACATGAGTCCAACGACCACGTTAATCTACCTCAATTTTCAATATTGTGACAACATTTGAGACTGAAAGAGCTACGACAAAGCCTCCAAGTAATCCAATGTATCCCAAACTTTGTCATGCCATGCATTATGCTTCATTTATAAGGCTTTACTCAAGTAGCACCAATGATCAGTTTAGAATGATTATTTTAACTGGCCGATCAACTTGACATGTACGCACTAAATCGCCTGTAACTTTTGATTTAGAGTTCAGAATGACATGAATCCAATGCTCACGTTACGCTAGCTCAATTTTCGATATTGTGACAAAATTTAAGACCAAAACAGATACGAGAAAGCCTCCAATTACTCTAATCTATCTCAAACTGGGTGATGCCATGCATTATGATTCATTTGTAAACCTTTGCTTAATGAGCACCAATGATCAGTTTCGGATGATCATTTTAACTAGCTGTCAACTTGACATGTCCGAACTAAATCATCTTTAACAATTTTTTAGAGCTCAAAATGACATAAATCCAACGGCCACGTTAATCTAGCTCAATTTTCAATATTGTGTCAACATTTGAGATTGAAAGAGCTACAACAAAGCCTCCAAGTAATCCAGTGTATCCCAAACTGTATGATGTCATGCATTATGCTTCATTTATAAGCCTTTACTCAAGGAGCACCAATGATCAATTTAGAATAATCATTTTAACGGGTCGGTCAACATGACGTGTCCGCACTAAATCGTCTATAACTTTTGATTTAGAGTTCAGAATGACATGAATCCAATTCCCACTTTAAGCTAGCTTAATTTTCTATATGGTGACACAATTTAAGACCAAAATAGATATGGCAAAGCCCCCAAGTAATCCAATCTACCCAAACTGTGTGATGTCATGCATTATGCTTAATTTATAAGCATTTACTCAAGAGCAACAATGATCAGTTTAGATTATCATTTTAATTGGCCGATCAACTTGACATATCCATACTAAATCTTCTGTAAATTTTGATTTAGAGTTTACACGAATCCAACGTCCACGTTAATCTAGCTCGGATATCTATGTTATAATTAAATTTAAGACCGAAATAGCTACGATAGAGTCTCCAAGTAATCCAATCTATCCCAAACAGCGTGATGCCATGCATTATGCTTCATTTGTAAACCTTTGCTCAATGATCAGTTTCGAATGATCGTTTTAACTAGCTGATCAACTTGACATGTCCGCACTAAATCATCTTTAACATTTGATTTAGAGCTCAAAATGATATGAATCCAATGGCCACGTTAATCTAGCTCAATTTTCAATATTGTGACAACCTTTGAGACTAAAAGAGCTACGACAAAGCCTCCAAGTAATCCAATGTCTCCCAAACTACGTGATGTCATGCATTATGCTTCATTTATAAGCCTCTACTGAAGAAGCACCAATGATCAATTTACAATGATCATTTTAACTGGCTGATCAACTTAACATGTCTGCACAAAATCGTTTGTAACTTTTGATTTAGAGTTCAAAATAACATGAATCCAATGCCCACGTTAAGGTAACTTAATTTTGTATATTGTGACACAATTTAAGACCAATATAGATACGACAAAGCCTCCAAGTAATCCAATCTATCCCAAACTGCGTGATATCATGCATTATGCTTCATTTATAAGCCTTTACTCAAGCAGCATCAATGATCAGTTTAGATTTTCATTTTAACTGGCCGATCAACCTGACATGTACACACTAAATTATATGTAACTTTTGATTTAGAGTTCACACAAATCCAATTCCCATGTTAAGCTAGCTAAGTTTTCTATGTTGTAATTAAATTTAAGAATAAAATAGCTACGATAAAGCCTCCAAGTAATCCAATTTATCCCAAACAGCGTGATGCCATGCATTATTCTTCATTTGTAAACCTTTGCTCATTGAGCACCAATGATGAGTTTCGAATGATCGTTTGACTAACCGATCAACTTGACATGTCTTTACTAAATTGTCTTTAACATTTGATTTAGAGCTCAAAATGACATGAATCCATCGACCACGTTAATGTATCTCAATTTTCAATATTGTGACAACCTTTGAGACTAAAATAGCTATGACAAAGCCTCTAAGTAATCCAATGTATCCCAAACTGCCTGATGCCATGCATTATGCTTCATTTATAAGCCTTTACTCAAGGACACCAATGATCATTTTAACTCGCCGATCAACTTGACATGTCCGCACTAAATCGTCTATAACTTTTGATTTAGAGTTCAGAATCAAATGAATCCAATGCCCATGATAAACTAGCTCAATTTTCTATACTGTGACGAAATATAAGACCAAAATAGATACGACAAAGCTTCCAAGTAATACAATCTATCCCAAAAAGCGTGATGTCATGCATTATGCTTCATTTATAACCCTTTACTCAAGGAGCATCAATGATCAGTTTAAATTATCATTTTAACTAGCCGATCAACTTGACATGTCCGCACTAAATCTTCTAAAACTTTTGATTTAATTAGAGTTCACATGAATCCAATGCCAACATTAAGCTAGCTCAGTTTTCTATGTTGTAATTAAATTTAAGACCAAAATAGCTACGGCAAAACCTCCCAATAATCCAATCTATCCTAAATTGCTTGATGCCATGCATTATTTTTTATTTGTAAACCTTTGCTTAATGAGCACCAATGATCAGTTAAGAATGATAAATTTAACATTTGATTTAGAGTTCAAAATGACATGAATCCAACGCCCACGTTAATCTAGCTCAGTTTTCAATATTGTGACAACATTTGAAACTTAAAGAGCTACGACAAACCCTCCAAGTAATCCAATGTATCCAAAACTGCGTGATTCCATGCTTTATGCTTCATTTATAATCCTTTAATCAAAGAGTACCAACGATCAATTAAGAATGATTATTTTAACTGGCCAATCAACTTGATATGTCTACACTAAATAGTCCAAAACTTTTGATTTAGAGTTCAAAATGACACGAATCCAATGGCCACGTTAAGCTAGCTCAATTTTCTATATTCTAACAAAATTTAAGACCGAAATAGCTACGACAAAGCCTTAAGTAATCCAATCAATCCTAACTACGTGATTCCATGCATTATGCTTCATTTGTAAACCTTTGCTCAATGAACACCAATGATTTGTTTAGAATGGTCATTTTAACTAGTTGATTAACTTGACATGTCTGCAGAAAATCGTCTTTAACATTTGATTACAGCTCACAATGACATCAATATAACACCCACATCAATCTAGCTAAATTTTCAATATTGTGACAACATTTGAAACTGAAAGCGCTACGACAAACCCTCCAACTAATCCAATGTATACCAAACTTTGTGATGCCATGTATTATGCTTCATTTATAAGCCTTTACTCATTGAGCACCAATGATTTTTTTAGAATGATCATTTTAACTAGTTGATAAACTTGACATTTCCGCACTATATCGTCTTTAACTTTTGATTTAGAGCTCAAAATGACATGAATGCATCGCCACGTCAATCTAGCTCAATATTCAATTTTTTGACAACATTGGAAACTGAAAGTGCTACAATTAACAAACTCTCCAAGTAATCTAATGTATCCCAAACTGCGTGATGCCATACATTATGCTTCATTTATAAGCCCTTACTCAAGGAGTACAAATGATTAGTTTAGAATGATCATTTTAACTGGCCAATCAACGCCCATGTTAAGCTAGCTCAATTTTCTTTATTGTTACAAAATTAAATACCAAAATTGCTACGACAAAGCCTACAAGAAATCTAATGTATCCGAAACTCGTGATCTCATGCATTATGCTTCATTTATAACCCTTTACTCAAAGAGCTCCAATGATCAGTTAAGAATGATCATTTTAAATGGCCGATCCACTTGACGTGATAGGACTAAATCTTCTGTAACTTTTAATTTAGAGTTCCGAATTACACGAATCCAATGCCCACATTATGCTACCTCAATAATCTATATCGTGACAAAATTTTAGACTGAAATAACTACAAAAAGCCTCCAAGTAATCCAATATATCCCAAACTGCGTGATGTCATGCATTGTGGCTTCATTCTAAACCTTTGTTCAATGAGCACCAATGATTTGTTTAGAATGATCATTTTAACTACTTGATCAACTTGACATGTCAGCACTAAATCATCTTTAACTTTTGATTTAGAGCTCAAAATGACACGAGTCCAACGCCCACGTTAAGCTAGCTCAATTTTCTATATTATGACAAAATTTAAGACCAAAATGGCTGTGACAAAGCCTCCAAGTAATCTAATATATCCCAAACTGCGTGATACCATGCGTTATCCTTCATTGTAAACCGTTGCTCAATGAGCACCTATGGTTTGTTTACAATGATCATTTTAACTAGTTGATCAACTTGACATGTCCGCACTAAATCGTCTTTAACATTTGATTTAGAACTCAAAATGACATGAATCCAACACCCACGTTAATCTAGCGCAATTTGCAATATTGTCACAACATTTGAGATTGAAAGAGCTACGGCAAAGCCACCAAGTAATGCGATGTATCCCAAACTGCATGATGCCATGCATTGACCTTCATTTATAAGCCTTTACTCAAGGAGCACCAATGATCAGTTTAATATGGTCAGATTAACTGCCTGATCAACTTGACTTGTCCGCACTAAATCATCCGTAACTTTTGATTTAGTATCAAAATATATAGGTGGAAGTCGCATCTCTTCTTATCTGTTCATAGAGTTCAAAATTACACGAATCCAACACCCACGTTAAGCTAGCTCAATTTTCGATATTGTGACAAAAATTTAAGGTAAAAATAGCTACGAAAAAGACTCCAAGTAATCCAATATATCCCAAACTGCGTGATGTTATGCATTATGCTTCATTTATACGCCTTTACTAAATGAGCACCAATGATCAGTTTAGAATGAACATTTTAACTGGCCGATCAACTTGATATTTCCGCACTAAATCGGGCTTAACTTTTTATTTGGAGTTCAAAATAACAACAATCCAATGCTCTCGTTAAGCTAGCTCAATTTTTGATATTGTGACAAAATTTATCACCGAGATAGTTACGAATAAACTTCTAAGTAATCTAATCTATCCCAAACTGCGTGATGTTGTACATTATGCTTTATTTATAAGCTTTTACTCAAGGAGCACCAATGATCAGTTTAGAATGATCATTTTAACTAGCTGATTAACTTGCATGTCCGTACTAAATTGTCTTTAACTTTTGATTTAGAACTCAAAATGACATGAGTACAACACCCACGTTAAGCTAGCTGAATTTTCCGTATTGTGACAACATTTGAGACTTAAAGAGCTACGACAAAGCCTCGAAGTAATCAAATGTATCCCAAACTTCGTGATGCCATGCATTATGGTTCATTTATAAGCCTTACTCAAAGAGAGCATCACTGATCAGTTTTGAATGATGATTTTACCTACCCGATCAACTTGATATGTCCGCACTCAATAAAGAAGGCTCAAGATGATGTGTGGATCTCCCCCAGATGGTTTAAAGATTTTGGATCGGCAATGCAATGAGTTTGAGACAGCCGATAATACGGTTCTGAGGTCTTCGTAAAGGGTCTTCATAATTTGACACGTCAAAGATCTTTGAGGGGGGATTCTGAAATTTTATTATCAGCCACATAGTTCATCGCGGTGCAAAAGTTATGGCATTTAAAAATGATGTAAGCATGGCCAGCAAGGAACCACAACCTAAGGAGCAGCTTGAACTAGAGGAGGAAGAAGCCACTAAAGATGCTAAGGAGCAGCGAGAACCCGTGGATATTAGAAATGAAAACCTACAAATCTTCAATGACCCCATTACCCGATCCAAGCAAGCCAAACTTAAGACAACACTACAACACCTTCTCAACAACTTTCAGGCCATTTTAGTGTGTGCTAATCCAACCACATTGGTTGTGATTCAAGCCACCTAAACCTCACCAAGAGGGGTGCCTTGGATTGTACTCTTTTTCCCTATTATTAGTTTTGTCCCAATGGGTTTTCTAAGATAGGTTTTTAATGAGGCAAGCCCAAGGTACTTTACTACAGCCTCTTGGTGAATCAAGGGCCATTTTATCTCATCATACACGAGATAAGAGAGCAAGAATCAAGTCAAAACATTATTTACTTCTAAGTCTTTGTCTTAGTTGTCTTTGTAATTCCCTAAGTATTTCTTTTAATATTTTGGTAGAATTTTAGGAGTCATTTTGAATTTCCTAGACTACTATAAGTACTCTCTTTTATCCTTCTTTCTGGATCATCAAACATTTTAGTAGCAAATCTCCTTCCTAAAGTCGTTTGATCATCCTCTTGAATAAGGAATTTTAGAACACTTTCTCATTCCTCTCAAGAGCCAAAAGTCTAAGGGATCTTCATCACCCTTGGAAGTTTCAAGTCGATTCACCCCTTGCCTAACGTGCCTGGCCATTGTCATTCACACAGAGCAAGCATATAATCCAAGGATTTTCCACCATCCTTGAGAAGTATCATCCATTTCCCTTTGTTCTCGGATCCATCCACTTAAGAGCTCACACATCCACAGGTTACACCATCGTTTCACGCATTCCGCAACTTCAATCCATTCATCCACTCTTCCACAACCATTGAGAGTTGATCATGGGCTTGATCCTCATCAGGGGCTTGATCCTCATCACGATCACATCAAGTGGTATCAGAGCCCACTCCAAACCATGTTGTATTTCTATAAACCCGTTTGCACCCTTTCGTATTCTTGCAAAAACGTTTTGTAACCTTTCGCCTACTTTTTGCGATTTGTTTTAAAATGTTGCTGGGTTTGTTTCTTGTTTAAACTTGATCTTATATATTTCAAGAACCTGGAAATTAACTTGAAAATAGTTTAGAACCGATTTCTAAATGACAAAACTTGTGAAACACCCAATCGGCACCGTTGAAGTTCTAAGAAACTGTTTTTGTTATTCCGAGTTTATCACCTTTTGTTTGGATATCTTAGAGATTAAAACCTGAATGAAACTTGTTCCTAAGACTTAGTAGAACCAGGAATACCAATTAAAAACGTTTCAAAACGAATCTAAAGTTGTTAGACTCACCCATTTCAAAACCGGAATTCAAAGGGTCTAGGACATGCTTTGCTTGGGTTTGTCTTTGTTCTTGTGTCTTTGTTTCAGCGAAATGTTGTGTCAGTTTCTGTGTTTTACTTTTAACCTTTGACTTGTTTAGTTGTCTGAATTTTCCAGGTACCATGGTAGGAACCAGCAATAATGGTGAAGAATCCTCAAACTCCAACAAACAACTCCTTGATTTCTTGAAAGCCATGATGGATGAAAGTATGGAAAACAAGAGAGCTGAAATAGAAAGATCCATCAATTACCGACTTAGGATAAACCAGCCACCTTCTGATACTGATCAATACTCAGTCACTCATCTTGGTCAAAACACCCTAGGAGAAGGCGGCCAAGAGACGACCAACCACATAAGAATAACCAACTCAATCCTCGCAACCCTTTGATTGGCCTTAAAATCAAGATTCCCTCTGTTCATGGAACCAATGACCCTGAGGAGAATCTAGAATGGGAAAATAAGATAGAAATAGTCTTTGATTGTAGGGAATACACTCAGGATAGTAAGGTTAGAGTAGCACCAACCGCATTTAAAGATTATGTCTTAAGTTGGTGGGATCAATTATTTACTTCTAGGAGAAGGGCTGGGGAATTGCCTATAGATTCGTGGAACCAGATGAAAGTAATCATGAGGAAAAGGTTTATACCTAGAAACTACCATAGGGAATTTCACTTTAAGCTTAGAAACCTATCTCAAGGATCTAGAACCGTAGAAGAGTACTTTAAGGAGATGGAAACCTTATTGCTTAGGGCTGATGTTCAAGAGGATAGGTTTATGGGTGGCCTTAATAGGTAAATCATAGATAGGCTAGAGGTTCACCATTATGTTGAAATAGAAGAACTTCTCCATAAGGCTATCATGTTTGAAAAACAACTTAAGAGGAAAAACCCTAAATCCGGATTTAGTTCTACTAGGTTTAGCCAATCTAAGGAGAATAAGTCTAGCAAAGATTACAAGCCTTTCACTAAACCTAAGGTAGAAGATTCTAAACTGAAGGGAATGGATATGGGTTCTAGCACCAAAACTAGGGAAAATCAGTGTTTTAAGTGTAAAGGCTTTGGTCACTACTCTAGGGAATGTACCAATAAGAGAACCATAGTTATTAGGGCTAATGGTGAGGTAGAATCAGAGGATGACCATTTGGATGCTGAGTCGTTGGAAGAAAATATAGACATGCCCCATGCTGGACAACTCTTAGTCACTAAGAGAACTCTAAACTTACAAACTACGACAGAAATAATTGAGCAAAAGAGAGAACCTATTCCACGCTTGCTGTCTAGTTAAGAGTAAGGTCTGTAGCTTAGTGATAAATGGAGGTAGCTGTACCAATGTAGCTAGTGAGATTATGGTAGAGAAGTTAGGACTTGAGATTATTAAGAAGACTAAGCCCTATAAGTTGCAATGGCTTAATGATGAGGGTGAGCTAGAAGTAGAGAACCAGGTCCTAGTTCCTTTGTCCATAGGCAAATATAAAGATGAGGTTTTGTGTGATGTTTTACCCATGGATGCTGGTAACATCTTGTTAGGTAGACCTTGGCAATCGGATAGAAGGGTTATTCATGATGGGTTTACTAATAGGTAGTCATTTGAGTTTAAGGGAAAGAAACATATTTTAGTACCCGTATCCCCACAAGAGGGTCATTTAGATCAGATAGCTTTAAAGAAAAACAAAATCCAATCTAAACCCCAAAAGCAAACCCCATGCTGACGGCACCACCAAACCGCAAACCAAGCCACCAGCCAAACAACCGACTAATCTTATGATTAAGTCCAAACCAGGTAATAACTTACCACACCTACTCTTTGTGCTTATAGAATGCTTTCATACTAACCAATCTATACAGGAGATTCCTAGCAAAATTCAGCTTCTTTTGCAGGAATTTAAAGATGTGTTTCCAGAGGAGCCACCACAAGGCTTACCACCAATCCGAGGAATTGAGCACCAAATTGACTTTCTACCAAGAGAATCTCTTCCCAACAAGCTAGCCTACAGAACCAAACCACTGGAGACCAAGGAGCTTCAACAGCAAGTCACTAAACTCATGGAGAAAGGACATATCCCCGAAAGTATGAGCCCGTGTGTTGTACCTGTTTTGTCTGTCCCAAAAAAGGATGGAAGCTAGAGAATGTGTGTTGATTGCAGAGCCATCAACAATATCACTGTAAAGTATCACCATCCTATACCTAGATTAGATGATATGTTAGATGAATTGCATGGTTCCTGCATCTTCTCTAAGATATATCTTAAGAGTGGTTATCACCAAATTAGGATGAAAGAAGGTGATGAGTGGAAAACTGCATTTAAAACTAAACAAGGTTTATATGAGGGGTTATTAATGCCTTTTGGCTTGACAAATGCACCTAGTACCTTCATGAGATTGATGAACCATGTCCTTAGGGAATTCATAGGTCATTTTGTGGTAGTATACTTTGATGACAATCTTGTTTTTAGCTGAACCTTAGATGATCATGTAGAACACCCTAAGAAAGGTTTTTGAAGTGCTTAGAAAGGAAACCTTGTATTCCAATATTAAGATATGTACTTTTGGAACAAATAACCTTGTCTTCTTCGGTTTTTTTTTGTGAGTACAGATGGTATTAAAATTGATGAGGAAAAGATAAAAGAGATTAAGGAGTGGCCGAGTCCAAACAATATTGGCGAAGTAAGGAGCTTCCATGGCCGAGCTAGGTTTTAGCGGAGATTTATCATGTACTTTATCACTATAGCAGATATACTCACTGAGGTTATCAAAAAGAATGTGGGATTTAAATGGGAGCAGGAGCAAGAGGAGGCTTTCCAAACCTTGAAAGACAAGCTCACACACTCCTAACTTTGATAAAACTTTTGGAATCGAATGTGATGCCTCAAGAGTTGGTATTGGTGCTGTTCTTATGCAGGAAAGGAAGCCTATATCCTACTTTAGTGGGAAACTTGGAGGGGCCTTGCAAACATGGCAACATTATCTTTGGCCCAAGAAGTGTTTCATCCATACCAACTATAAGTCACTCAAACATCACAAAGGGCAACAAAAGTTGAACAAAAGACATGCTAGGTGGATCGAATTCATTGAGACCTTCCCTTATGTGATCAAATACAAGATATGTAAAGAGAATGTCACTACAAGAAAACTGCCAAAATGCAACTGGTTGCGATCACAGTCATGGTCGCAAATTTTGCGACCACCTTTGCCATGGATATGCGACCAATTTGAGACTACAGAGCAATAGTCACAGATTGGTCGCAAATTTGGGGCTAAAAACCGTAGTCACTAATCAGTCGCAATACGAAACCCATTTGCGACTACTATGCGACAGTGTTTGTCGGTCGCTAATCAGTTGCAAAGGTACGACTGATTAGCCACTGCATGTGGAAGAATGATATGTTGGTCGCATATTGGTCGCAAAATATACGACCAATTTGCAACCACATTTGGAGTGGCTTTTCAGTCACAAAGTGCTGGCAAAGGCACAACATAAAAAACATGTGCGAGGTAGGTATACCAACATTTAAGCAACTACACTGTTATGGTTGCAAAGTAGTGGCAAAATAGTGGCAAAATATTATATATATATATATATATATGCCCCCATGTCCCATTCTCTCATTTGTAGAATCAAAAAGAAAAAAAAAACTTCAAACTTGTGAGGAAATTATAATAATTCGAGAGATTGGATGTACAAAAGTATTGATAATCAAACAAGAAATATATCGGCGGAATTTTCACAAGGAATGGAGCAGCTCATGAATTTTGTAAGTAGCCAACCAATAGCTCAAAGTAATGGAGGTAAGTTTTGCTGTCCTTGTATTAATTGCAAAAATGATAAATTTCTTCCCAGACGCAAAATATGGAATCATCTATATAGTCGAGAATTTATGTCAAATTATTATATTCGATATAAACATGGAGAATAGTTGAATGTTCAGTTAGGGACGAGTAGTCAGGGTGATGTCCAAAGAAATTAATTGTAAGTCATTTTACGACGTCATGGAGCACCTACCTATACATCTGCCATACGAAGTTGAATTGGGTGGAATTGTGTAATATAGGTGGATGTATCCATTTGAAAGATTTTTTTTAAAAAATGAAAAGCAAGGCGAAGAACAAACGATATGCTACAGGGTCGATTGTTGAATCATATGTGAATGATGAGATATCTTACTTCTCGGAGCATTACTTTGCTGCCCACATACGCACCAAAAACAGGTACGTAATAACCATAAATTGTTGTGTTTATTAATTAATTATTTTATTTGTAAGGGTAATTAATTAAATTTTCGTGCTGAATATCGTATATAATATATATATATATACAAGTATATTAGATTCGATAAAGGTGATGTCCCTGTATATCTAGATCCCGAAGTCCCGGATATATTTAATCTCATGGGTCGTTCATGTGGTAAATGTAAGGAAATATGGCTCTACAAAAAAATAAAAATATGCACATACATATGTTTTATGGAATTGTGAATATTTTCGGCTAGTAGAGAGGTAAATACTATGAAAACAATTTTATTTATTACATTACAATTTCATTGTAATCAAGCGATATATATTACTTTTTCATATTTAATTTTGTAGCATGTTTGAAGATCACATTCGTTATACGTATCCATATCTTTCAGAAGATGATATTTCATCGAAAAGAGAGGAATAGTTCCACATATGGGTTCAAGATTATGTATGTTTAATTAATTCACATGTAAATATATTATATTAATTTTTTAATTTTGAAATACTAATTACTTTTATATATATGATCATAGGTTAACGCATGCACTTCAACAGATCCACGCGCCTTTCCGATATGGGCTCAAGAATTAGTTAAAGAGCCGATGAATAAAGCGTCAACTTGGCTGATCTATTTTACTAGAGGTTATATGTTCCAACAAAGAAACATGGACACAAGAGAAAGACATGCAACTACGGCATTTGTGTCAAGGGAGACAATTACTCAAATGCATCTGATGAAACTAATTTCTACGGGATTTTAACAGATATCATTCAACTTGAGTATGTTGGACTCCTAAATTTGAAGATCACTCTTTTTAAATGTGAGTGGTACGATCCTACGCTTTCGAAAGGAACTCAGAAGTCGGAAAATGACATCGTTGATGTCTTATCATCAAGAAAATACTACAAATACGTACCATTTATTCTAGATACGTATATAAATAATTAACTATAAATATATGTTAATTTATATATATTATGTACGTAACATTCTATAAATTAATTTGGTTGTATATATATAACTACTTTACATTTCATTAATTATGATGTACTTGCCTCTCAAGCAGATCAAGTTTGTTATATTCCTTATCCGCACACCAAATCATCATCAAAACAAACATGGTTCGCTGTTCTGAAAGTTAATCCCAGATCTAATATTTTGGGGAAATACAAAAACAAAGACAAGATTGGGCTTTTGCAACAAGAAAATGATGAAGAGGTAACGGTAGTTGAAGAGATAGAAGTGGATCGTTTGGTTGATAGAGTTAATCATACCAAAGAAATTGATTTTGATGTCGGAGATGCCAAACTAGAAGATGAATTTTAGTGTAATATTTCATCTTCAGATGACGATGAGTACGAAGAGATGTAATATATTTGACTTTTTATGTATTTTTTACATTTGATCCTTATATACTTTTGTAAAATGTTGTTGTTTCTAATTGAAGTTTCTACAAGTCATATTGATGTTATCAATCTTATATAATTCATAGTATTCACAAAAATCATATAATTTAGGTTTCATGTTATTAAGTGTGACTACTTTGCCACCACATTGCCACTACATTGGAAATGTGGTGACAAATTGGTCACAAAAATCATCCGTGGTCGCAAATGAGTCGCTATTTTACGACCAACTTGCGACTACAAGTTCAAAATTTCTACGGTGGTCACAAGTTAGTCGCAAAATAGCGACTGATTTGCGACTACATAGGGTAAATTTACATTTTCCCTATGTCTTTTTCACATTTACAACTTATTTTTGTATTTCTAGGTAAGTACTAACCATTATTGGTAGCCAAATATAAACAAAATCATATGTGTGTTGATGTAAATGTTAGAAACATTTCAAGTGTATGTAAAAGGTATAAGGTTAAGGGAATGTGTTAAGTGTTTTAGGGAAATGATATGTAAATTTAGTAAATTTGTCAAATGTTGTTGTTTATACAACTCCTAATGATGTAATCAATCTTATATAATTCATGGTATTCAACAAAATCATATAATTTAGGGTTTAGGATATTAATTGTGACTATTTTGCCACCATATTGTCACTACATTGAGAATGTGGTGACAAATTTGTCACAAAAATAACATGTGGTCGCAAATCAGTCGCACATTTGCGAGCAATTTGCGACCATGGGTTCAAAATTTCTATTGTAGTCGCAAATTGGAGGCAAAATAGCGACCACTTTACGATTGCATAGGATAAATTTACATTTTCCCTATGTATTTGTCATATTTACAACTTATTTTTGTATTTCTAGATAAGTACTAACTATTATAGGTGGCCAAATATAAAAAAATTATATTTGTTTTGATGTAAATGTTAGAAACATTTGAACTGTATTTAAGAGGTATAAGATTAAGAGAATGTGTTAATTGTTTTAGGGAACTCATTTGTAAATTTAGTAAATTTGTCAAATGTTGTTGTTTACTTAGTAATTGAAGTTTCTACAACTCTTAATGATGTAATCAATCTTATATAATTCATGGTTTTCAACAAAATCATATAATTTAGGGTTTAGGGTATTAATTGTGACTACTTTGCCACTATATTGCCACTACATTGAGAATGTGGTGACAAATTTGTCACAAAAATAACATGTGGTCGCAAATCAGCCGCACATTTGCGACCAATTTGCGACCACGGGTTCAAAATTTCTATTGTAGTCGCAAATTGGAGGCAAAATAGCGACCACTTTACGATTACATAGGATAAATTTACATTTTCCCTATGTCTTTGTCATATTTACAACTTATTTTTGCATTTCTAGGTAAGTACTAACTATTATAGTTTGCCAAATATAAACAAAATTATATTTGTTTTGACGTAAATATTAGAAACATTTGAAATGTATTTAAGAGGTATAAGATTAAGGGAATGTGTTAATTGTTTTAGGGAACTAATTTGTAAATTTAATAAATTTGTCAAATGTTGTTATTTACTTAGTAATTGAAAATTTTGACACTTTGTTACAAACCCCAAGGCGGGACCAGTACCTGACAGTGTTGTCTCTAGTGTCGGCACCAAACACGACTTGGTAAGAGTCATAATTTTTTTATTTATTTTAATTTATGTAATTAAAATTAATTATTAAAAATTTATTAAGGTTTATTTGAAATTTTAAAACTTTAATATATTAAAAATATTAGGTTTGACCAAGACAAAGGGACAATAACCCATCAAATTTCAAAAATTTTGAAAAAAAATTTTGACGGCTCCTACTACCGTTGGACGGTCATACCAGCTGAACGATAAGAATAATATTTCATCGAATTTGCGGTAAGTATATATTTTTTATTTAATCAAATTTAATAATTACTAAAATTAATTATATATTTTAAATTTCCAATCAATCGTACACCTGGGATCTTATGATCACCTCGGTGGTACGAAAGGAGTTTGACTCCGTCCGTATAAGACAGATGAAGGGGATGGTAGACATAGTTCATACAATCGGAAAACGTACAATGTGGATTTCCCCTAGTCTATAGAAAACAATGACAGACAATTGAGAAAAAGAAACTTCTAATGAGAGGAGTAGCAAATCGTCCAATAACCACAACTCCTCTCGTGATGGTCTTGCTCCGCACAAATATTTATCTGGCCAAAAATCTTATATCTATTTCCAATAGGAAATGGTAAGTATTCTAAAATATTTAAATTTAAATTTAAATTTATTTGTTATTTATTAATAATTTATGACAAAATTTAGGAAAATAATTTAGGATGACCGGTATCAATTGGTGAGGTCTTTATAAAAACTCACACTCGGTAGTATGGTTCGTATGTCAATTTGAAAGCTAAACAAATTGGTGAAGCATACGAACGAAACATTCAGGAAAAGATGGCGATCATGGAGATCGATGCAAGTGAAACGTACGACGGTACTTCTCGTCATCTCGAACTGACCCAAGATGAGAAGAATGAAATCTTCATTCAGGTATAGAAGTTTTTTTTTAAATATTTTTTTTAAATAATTTGTTTTATTGACACTAAATTTAATAAACTTGTTCTAATTGTTTTAATATTATTTTGTAATCCTCCGTTGCGGATGACTGAAGCCGTATTTATGGACTCGGTAGCCTGAACCGCATTCACGGGTCAGGCAGGCGTAGTGGCTTCACATCCACTACCTCCGAGTTTGTTGCCCTTCAGTATCAACTCCGAGCCGCACAATGACAAATCAAAGAACAAAACGCACGTAATATGCATATTGAAGAACAAAATATGAAAATGATGGAACTGAATCGGAGGATACAGAAAGTACAAAAGAAAAACCAGAGAAAAATTAGCAGCTTGGAGATGATCGTCGGGTATTTCCAACGGACGGATCCCGCTTTCGCATCTTTTATGCGGGATAACAATGTCCCAGATGAACCGTCAAACGATTCACCAGCATTTTCGCCATTCGATTTCCAATTTCCACCTCCGGATAATTAGATTTTTTTTTGAATTTTTTGAAATTTGAATTTTTTTAATAAAATGTATAATTATTTTATAATTCTTTATATTTTAAAAAATAATTAATTAATAGAAATTATTTATTATTATATTATAACAATATTATAATGATAACATATTTAATTAATTAAAATATTTTAAAAATCAAATTAAAAAGTATATTCGTGATTAATAAATAATAATAATTCATTTTAGAAAAATTAATTAAAATATTTTAAAATAATAATTTTTAATTTAATTTAAAATTATTTTAATTAATTATTATTAATAATTCGGTTGTAATCACAAATTAATCACAAATTAGTCACAAAATATTTGTTACAAATTTACGACTACATCTATTTTTTCCAAAAATTTATTTGTACTCGCAAATCAGTCACAATTATTTGGGAATGGTTTGCGACTACGAATACATTTGTGACTGATTTGCAAATGTACTGAGTACGCAGTCGCAAATCAGTCACAAAATTTTGTGACTGATTTATTGCAACCATGGATGTAGTGGCAAAATGGTTGGAAAATTTGTTACTACAAAGTAGTCACAAAGTAGTCGTAAATACAAGGACCAGTATCTGGTCGCTAATTAGTCGCAAAATGTACCTCTATTACTACGGTCGCAAATGAGTCGCAAATTTACGAATAATTTGCGACCACAAAAATTTGCGACGAAGCTTTTGCGACCACTCTCAGTGGTCGCAAAGTAGTCGTAAAACTGGATTTTGCGACCACTTTCCGACTACTTCCATGGTCGCAAAATCCTTGTTTTCTTGTAGTGTGTAGTAGCTGATGATATTTCTCGGAGGTATGTGCTCTTGAACTTTTTAGAAGTTAAACTCCTAGGGTTTGAGCAAATCAAATAGTTATATGCTATTGATGCTGATTTTAAGGATATTTATGCTATTGATGCTGATTTTAAGGAAATTTATGCTTCTTGTGAGAAGTTTGCTACTGGAAAATACTTCAAAATTGAAGACTTCTTGTTTTATGATAATCGGTTATGTGTACCTAACTCCTCTTTGCGAGACTTGTTTGTTAAGGAAGCATATTCAGGTCGTCTTATGGGTTACTTTGGCATGGCAAATACATTAAATATATTGCAGGAACAATACTTTTGGCCACACATGAGAATTGATGTTGAGAAAGCTTACCAAAGATGTGTAACTTGCAAGCAAGCCTAATCCACAATCCAAAATCACGGTTTGTATACCTTTCTTCCTATACCTTTGCACCCTTGGCATGACATTTCTATGGATTTTGTTGTTGGATTGCGTAGAACTAATACTGGAAAGGATTATGTGTTTCTTGTAGTTGATAAGTTTTCCAAAATGGCTCATTTTCTTCCTTGTCATAAGACGGATGATGCCGTTAACATGGTCGGATTACTCTTTAAGGAGATAGTTAGATTTCATGGCCTGCCTAGGACCATAGTATCAGATAGAGTTACTAAGTTCCTTAGTAAGTTTTGGAAAACACTTTGGTCTAAGCTGGGAACTAAGCTTTGTTTCTCCACAACTTGTCACCCGCAATTTGATGGTCAAACTGAAATAGTTAATAGAATCTTGTGTACTTTGTTAAGAGCTTTGATTAAAAAGAATCTTAGAACTTGGGAATAATGCTTGCCTCATGTTGAATTCGCATATAATCATGCTAGGCATACTACTTCTAGGTACTCACCATTCCAAAATTGTTTATGGGTTCAATCCCATCTCAGCTCTAGATCTAATGCCTTTACCTTTGAGTGAAAGGACAAGCCTTGATGGAAAGAAAAAGGCTGAGTTGGTTAAAAAAGTTCATGGGAAGGCTCGGCTCAATATTGAAAGTAAGACTAAGATGTATGCTCAACAAGCCAATAAAGACCGAAAGGAGTTAACATTTGAGGAAGGAGACTTGGTGTGGATCCATTTGCGGAAAGATAGATTTCCGAGTGAAAGGAAATCCAAGCGAATGCCTAGGATTGATGGTCCATTCAGAGTCATCAAGAAGATCAATGACAATGCCTACCAGCTGGATCTTCAAGTTAAGTACCAAGTGATTTCAAGCTTCAATATTATTGATTTGGTTCCATATTTTGCAGATAAAACAGATTTGAGGTCAAATCCTTCTAAACTGGGGCAAGATGATGTGAGCATGGCCAGTAAGGAACCACAACCTAAGGAACAGCTTGAACAAGAGGAAGAAGAAGCCACTAAATATGCTAAGGAGCAGCTGAACCCACTGATATTGGAGGTGAAATCCTACAAATCCTCAATGGCCCCATTACCCGATCCAAGCAAGCCAAACTTTAGACGACACTGCAGCACCTTCTCAACAACATTCAGGCCAGTTGACTGTGTGTTACATATAGATTACATCAGAATCATGCCTATCATCATTTGAATCTCAGTTAGACTTGTGGCACATACATCTTGGACACATGAATGTACATGGTCTTCAGAGAATCGTTCAGGCACATGTAGTTTGAGGGATTCCCCAGCTGGAAAGCAGTACATACACTACTTGTAAAGCATGATGTCAAGGTAAATAAATTAAGGTGTAGCACAATCAAGTTAAAGAAATCGGATCCAAAAAAGATACTTGATCTAGTACACATGGATTTGATGGGTCTGATTCAAACTGAGACTATCGCAGGAAAGAGGTACATTCTTGGTATGGTGGAGGATTTCTCGCGGTTCACTTGGGTGGGGTTTCTTAGAGACAAATCAGATGCAATGGAAACCTTCAAAATATTTGCTCTACAACTTCAAACCGAGAAAAATGGAATTGTGCAAATCAGAAGCAATCATGGAGGAGAATGATCATTTTAACTAGCTGATAAACTTGACATGTCTGCACTAAATCTTCTTTAACTTTTGATTTAGGGCTCAAAATTACATGAATCCAACGCCCACGTTAAGCTAGCTCAATTTTCCATATTGTGACAATATTTAAAACTAGAAAATCTACGAAAAAGCCTGCAAGTAATCTAATGTATCCCAAACAGCGTGATGCCATGTAATATTGTGGCATTTTAGCAGTTTTCTTGTAGTGTTCATTTATAAGCCATTAATCAAGGAGCGCCAATGATAAGTTTAGATTGATCATTTTAACTGGCCAATCAATTTGACATCCCCATACCAAATCATCTGTAACTTTTCATTTAGAGTTCAGAATGACACGAATCCAACACCCACGTTAAAGTAGCTCAATATTCTATATTGTTACAAACTTTAAGACCGAAATAGCTACGAAAAAGCCTCCAACTAATCCAATCTATCCCAAACTGCGTGATGCCATGCATTATGCTTCATTTATAAGTTTTTGCTCAACGAGCACTAAATCGTCTATAACTTTTGATTAAGAATTCAAAATGACATGAATCAAATGGACACGTTAAGCTGATTAAATTTTCAATATTGTGACAAAATTTAAGACCAAAATAGCAATGACAAAGTTTTCAAGTATTCCAATCTATCCCAAACTGCGTGATGCCACACATTATGTTTCATTTATAAGCCTTTACTCAAGGAGCACAAGTGATAAGTTTAGAATGATCATTTTAACTTCACATGTCCACACCAAGTCGTCCACAACTGTCGATTTAGAGTTCAGAATGACACGAAGCGAACGCCCACGTTAAGTTACCTTAATTTTCTATATTATGACAATATTTGAGACTGAAAAAGCTACGATAAAACCTCCAAGTAATGCAATCTATCCCAATGCCATGCATTATGCTTCATTTATAAGCGTGTACTAAAAGAGCACCAATAATCAGTTTAGAATTACCATTTTAACTTCCCGATCAACTTGACATGTCCGCACTAAATTATCATTAACTATTGATTTAGAGTTCAAAATGACACGAATCCAACGTCCACATTAAGCTAACTCAATTTTCTATATTTTGAAAAAATTTAAGATTGAAATAGCTATGACAAAGCCTCCAAGTAATCTAATCTATCCCAAACTGCGTGATGCCATGCATTATGCTTATTTATAAGCCTTCACTCAAGAAGCACCAATGATCAGTTTAGAATGATCATTTTAACAGGCCGGTCAACTTGATTTAAAGCAAAAGATGACATGAATCCAATGCCCACGATAAGCTAGCACAATTTTCCACAGTGTGAAAACATTGAGACAGAAAGAGCTAGCCAAAGCATCAAAGTAATGCACTATATACAAAACTACGTGATGCCATGCATAAAGTTTCATTAATAAACCTTAACTCAAAGAGCACCAATGATCAGTTTAGAATGATCATTTTAACTGGCCGATCAACTTTACATGTCCGCATTAAATCGTCCGTAACTTTTTATTTAGAGGTCAAAATGGCATGAGTCCAACACCAACGTTATGCTAACTCAATTTTCTATATTTTGACAAACTTTAAGACCGAAAGAGATACGACAAAGCCTCCAAGTAATCTAATCTATCAAAAACTTTATGATACCATGTATTATTCTTCATATATAAGCCTTTCCGCAAGGAGCACCAATGATAAGTTTAGAATGATCATTTTAACTAGCTGGTCCACTTGACATGTCCGCACTAAATCGTTTTTAACTATTTATTTAGAGCTCAAGATGACATGAATCCATTGCCCATGTTAAGTTACCTCAATTTTCAATATTGCAAAAACATTTGAGACTGAAAGAGCTAGACAAAGCATCAAAGTAATATAATCTATCCTACACAGTGTGATGCCATGCATTATGCCTCATTTATAAGCCTTTACTCAAGGAACACCAATGATTAGTTTAGAATTATCATTTTAAATGGCTGATCAATTTAACAAGTCTGAAGTAAATTGTCCGTAACTTTTTATTTAGAGTCTAGAATGACACGAATGCAATGCCAACGTTATGCTAGCTCCGTTTTCTATATTGTGACAAAATTTATGATCGAAATAGCTATGCAAAGTAACCAAGTAATCCAATCTATCCCAAACTGCGTGATATCATGTATTATGCTTAATTTATACGCCTTTACTAAGGAGCACCAATTATCAGTTTAGAATGACACGAATGTAATGCCAACGTTATGCTAGCTCTGTTTTCTATATTGTGACAAAATTTATTATCGAAATAGCTATGCAAAGTAACCAAGTAATCCAATATATCCCAAACTGCGTGATATCATGTATCATTTTAGAATGATCATTTTAACTAGCTGATAAACTTGACATATCCGCAGTAAATGGTCTTTTACTTTTTATTTAAAGTTGTAGATGTCATGTATCCAATGCCCATGCTAAAGTTGCTCAATTTTCCATATTGTGAAAACATTTGAGATTGAAAGAGCTAGACAAAGCATAAACTAATGCAATCTATCCTGAACTGTGTGATGTCATGCATTATGCTTAATTTTCAAGCCTTTACATAAGGAGCACCAATAATCAGTTTAGAATGATCATTTTAACTGGCCCATCAACTTTATATGTGTGCACCAAATTGTCTGTAAAATTTGATTTAGAGTTCAAAATGACACGAATCCAACACCCACGTTAAGCTAGCTCAATTTTCTTTATTGTGAAAAATTTTAGATCGAAATAGCTATGCAAAGCCTCCAAGTAATCCAATCTATTCCACACAGCATGATGCCATGCATTATGCTTAATTTGTAAACCTTTAGTCAAGGAGCACCAATGAGCAGTTTAGAATGATCTTTTTAACTAGCTGATCAACTTGAAAAGTCTGCACTAAATTGTCTTGTACTTTTTATATAGAGCTAAGGATGACATGAATCCAATGCCCACGTAATCTAGCTCAATTTTCCATATTGTAAAAACATTAAAGACTGAAAGAGCTAGATAAAGCATCAAAGTAATAGAATATATCCCAAACTGTGCGATGCCATCCGTTATACTTCATTTGTAAGCATTTACTCAAGGAGCACCAATGCTCAGTTTAGAATGATTATTTTAACTAGCTGATCAACTTGACATGTACACACTAAATCGTCTTTTACTTTTTATTTAGACCTCAAGATGACATGAATCCAACGCCCACGTTAAACTAGCTCAATTTTCCATATTGCGACAACATTTGAGATTAAAAGAGCTAGCCAAAGCCTCAAAGTAATGCAACCTATCCCAAATTGAATGATGTCATGCACTATGCTTCAATTATAAGCCTTTACTCAAGGAGCACCAATGATCATTTTAGAATGATCATTTTAACTGGCCGATCAACCTGACATGTCTGCACTAAACGTAATTTACATTTTATTTAGAGCTCAAAATGACATGATGCCCACGTTAAGGTAGATCAATTTTCCATATTGTGAAAACATTTGAGACTAAAGAGCTAGAGAAAGCATCAAAGTAATGCAATCTCTCCCACACTGCGTGACGCCATGTATTATGCTTCATTTATAAGTATTTATTTAAGGAGCACTAGTGACCAGTTTAGAATAATCATTTTAGCTGGCTGATCAACTTGACATGTTCACATTAAATCGTCCATAACTTTTGATTTAGAGGTCATAATGACATGAAACTAATGCCCACGTTAAGCTATCTTAATTTTCTATATTGTAAAAAAATTTAATACCGAAATAGCTATGACAAAACCTCCAAGAAATCCAATGTATCTAAAATGCGTGATGCCATGCATTATGCTTAATTTATAACTGTTTACCCAGGGAGCACCAATGATCAGTTTAGAATGATCATTTTAACTAGCTAGTCAACTTGAAATGTCCGCATTGAATCGTCCGTAACTTTTGATTTAGAATTCAAATAACAGGAATCCAACACCCGGGTTAAGCTAGCTCAATTTTCTATATTGTGAAAAACTTTAAGATCGAATAGCTATGATAAAGCCTCCATGTAATCCAATCTATCTCAAACTGCATGATGCCAACCATTATGCTTAAGTTATAAGCCTTTACTCAAGCAGCACCAATGATCAGTTTAGAATGATTATTTTAACTAGTTAAAAAACTTGACATGTCCGGTCTTTTACCTTTTATTTAGAGCTCAAGATGACATAAATCCAACTCCCACATTAAGCTAGCTAACTTTTCCATATTGTGTCAACACTTGAGATTGAAAGAGCTAGACAAAGAAAGAAAGTAATGCACTCTATTCCAGACTATGTGATGTCATGCATTATTCTTCATTTGTAAGCCTTTACACAAGGAGCACCAATGATAACTTTAGAATGAACATTTAACTGGCCGATCAACTTCACATGTCCGCAATAAATCGTCCGTAACTTTTGATTTAGAGTTCAAAATGACATGAATCAAACACCAACGTTACGCTAGCTCAATTTTTTATATTGTGAAAAATTTAATCTATCCAATACTGTGTGATGCTATGCATTATGCGTTTTTGATAAGCCTTTACCCATGGAACAACAATAATCAGTTTAGAATGATCAATTTAACTAGCTGATCAACTTGACATACACACACTAAATTGTCTTTTACTTTTTATTTAGAGCTCAAGATGACATGAATCCAACGCCTACGTTAAGCTAGATTAATTTTTCATATTGTGAAAACATTTGATACTGAAAGAGCTCGACAAAGCATCAAACTAATGCAATCTATCCCAAACTGTATGAAGCCATGCATTATACTTCATTTATAAGCCTTTACTCAAGGAGCACCAATGACTAGATTAGAATGATCATTTTAACTGGCCGATCAACTTGACATGTCCGCACTAAATCGTCTATAACTTTTGATTCAGAGGTCAGAATGACACGAATCCAATGCCCACGTTAAGCTAACTCAATTTTCTATGTTGTGTAAAAATTTAAGACGGAAATATGCCAAAACCTTCAAGAAAGCTAATCTATCCCGAAACCGTGATGTCATGCATTATGCTTCATTTATAAGCAATTACTCAAGGAGCACCAATGATCATTTTTGAATGATCATTTTAACTAGCTGATCAACTTGACATGTCCACACTAAATCGTCCATAACTTTTGATTTACAGTTCAAAATGACACGAATCCAACACCCACATTAAGCTAGCTCCATTTTCTATGTTACAAAATATAAGATCGAATTAACTATGACAAAACTATCCGAAACTATGTGATGTCATGCATTATGCTTGATTTATAAGCTCTTACTGAATGAGCTCCAATGATCATTTTAGAATCATTATTTTAACTAGCTGATCAACTTGACATGTTCGCATAAATCATCTTTTAGTTTTTATTTAGAGTTTAATAAGACATGAATCCAACACCCACGATAAACTAACTCAATCTTTTATATTATAAAAACATTTGACACTGAAAGAGCTAGACATAGCATCAAACTAATGCAATCTATTCCAAACTGCATGATGTCATGCATTATGCTTCATTTATAAGCTTTTACTCAAAGAGCACCAATTATCAGTTTACAATGATCATTTTAACTGGCCGATCAACTTGACATGTACGCACAAAATCGTCTGTAACTTTTATTTAGAGGTTAAAATAACACGAATCCAACAACCACGTTAAGCTAGCTCAATTTTCTATATCGTGAAAAACTTTTTATCGAAATGGCTATGCAAAGCCTCCAAGTAAACCAATCTATCCCAATATGCGTGATGCCATGCATTGTGCTTATTTATAAGCCCTTACTCAAGGACCACCAATGATCAGTTTAGAATGGTCATTTTAACTAGCTGATCAACTTGACATGTTCGCACTGAATTGTCTTTTACTTTTTTATTTAGAGCTTAAGATGACTTGAATCCAACGCCCACGTAAAATTAGCTCAGTTTTCCATATTGCAAAAATATTTGAGACTGAAAGTGCTAGACAAAGCATCAAAGTAATGCAATATATCTCCTACTACATGATGCCATGTTTAAAATGATCATTTTCAGTGGCCGATCAACTTGACATGTATGCACTAAATCGTCAATAACTTTTGATTTAGAGGTCACAATGACACGAATCCAACGCCCACATTAAGCTAACTCAATTTTTTATGTTGTACAAAAATTTAAAACCGAAATAGCTATGCAAAGCCTCCAAGAAATCTAATCTATCCAAAACTATGTGATGCCATGCATTATGCTTCATTTCTAAGCCTTTACTCAAGGAGCACCAATGATTAGTTTAAGATGATCATTTTAATTAGCTCATCAACTTGACATGTCCGCACTAAATCGTCCGTAACTTTTGATTTATAGTTCAAAATGACATGAATCCAACACGCACGTTAAGCTAGCTCAATTTTCTATGTTGTGACAAAATTTAAGATCAAATTAACTGTGAAAAAGCCTCCAAGTAATCCAATCTATCCCAAACTTCGTGATGCCATGCATTATGCTTGATTTATAAGTCTTTACTGAAGGAACAACAAGGATCAATTTAGAATGATTATTTTAACTAGTTGATCAACTTGACACGTCCGCACTAAATCATCTTTTACTTTTTATTTAAAGCTCAAGATGACATCAATCCAATGCCGCGTTAAGCTAGCTCAATTTTTCATATATGTTGTGAAAACACTTGAGACTGAAAGAGCTCGACAAAGCATCAAACTAATGCAATCTATCCCAAACTGTGTGATGCCATGCACTATGGTTCATTTATTAGCCTTTACTCAAGGAGCACCATTGAGTAGTTTAGAATGATCATTTTAGCAAACGGATCAACTTGACATGTCCGCACTAAATCGTCTAGAACTTTTGTTTTAGAGGTCAGAATGACACGAATCCAATGCGCACGTTAAGCAAACTCAATTTTCTATGTTGTGAAAAAGTTTAATAGTGAAATAGCTTTGGGAAAGCCTCCAAGAAATCTGATGTATCCCAAACTGCGTGATGCCATGCATTATAATTCATTTATAAGCTTTTACTCAAGTAGCACCTAAAATAATCATCTTAACTAGTTGATCAAGTTGACATATTCGCACTAAATCATCTGTAACTTTTGATTTACAGTTCACAATGACACGAATCTAACACCCACGTTAAGCTAGCTCAATTTTCTATGTTTTGACAAAATTTAAGATCGAAATAACTATGACAAAGCCTCCAAGTAATCCAATCTATCCCAAACTGTGTGATGCCATTGAAAGAATATTGAGATTAGAGAGTAGAAATGTGAAGAATTGAATCCAGAAACTCAAAGAAAAGCATGAGAAGATGAGAAAATGTCTTAGACTTCTGGAGAAGAATCTCCTAAGAGTTTCAACATACATTGAGTCTTTACAGCTCTTTTATAGAGGATTTACAACATACATTGATTTTCCTATGTCAATACTCTCCCTCAAGCTAAAGACTTTGGAATCACCCTAAAGTCTTAAGCTTGGGAACCCAAGGCACCTCATTAAAAACCTTATTAAGGAAAACCACTTGGGACAAAACCTTAATAAGGGAAAAAGAGTGTGTTGCTCTTGGATTAGGAGACCTTTGATCATGGATGTGATAAATTAACAAGTCCAAGTTTGCTAAAGATGTTCTTGCAAACTTTGAGACTTGCTGCCTTTGTGAAGATGTCAGCTAGTTGGTCTTCACTCCTTGTATGACATGGCAGAATGGTTCCATCTTGAACTTTCTCCCTAACTTTATGGCAATAGATCTCTATGTACTTGGTCCTCTCGTGAAACACTGAGTTTGAAGCTATATGAATGGCTGCCTGATTATCACAATGGAAGGTAATTGGCCTTGGTTGTTCAATACCGAAGTCTTTCAAGAGCGCTTTGATCCAAGTTACTTCACTTGTTAGCTTCCTCATAGCCCTATATTCTACTTTAGCACTAGAACATGATACCACCTTCTGCTTCTTAGTCTTAAATGTATATGTCATGCCGACATATCTTCATTTACCGACACATGCTGTGAGCGCTTTTTTCCTAGTCGTTTATTAGCTTATTACCCATATACGATTAGGAAAATTTGTCACAATATATAATATTACCTAGAAATCCAATATATTCCAAACTACGTGATATTATGCATTACTCTTTATTTATGAGAGTTTACTCAAATAGCACCAATGATCAGTTTGTAATGATCATTTTAACTAACTGGTTAACTTGACATTTTCGCACTAAATCATTTGTTACTTTTGATTTAGATCTCAAAATAAAATGAATTCAACGCCCATGTTAACCTAGCTCAATTTTCCACATTATGAAAACAATTGACACTGAAAGAGCTAGGAAAAATCCTCCACTTAATCCAGTATATCCCAAAACTGTGTGATGACAAGCATTAGACTTCATTTACAAGCTTTTAATCAAGGAGCACCAATGATCAGTTTACAATGATCCTTTTAACTGGCCGATCAACTTGATTTGTGCGCTTTAAATTGTCCGTAAGTTTTGATTTAAAGTTCAGAATTACAGGAATCCAACGTCCACATTAAGCTAGCTCAATTTTCCTTATGGTGAAAACATTTGAGACTGAAAGAGCTACGACAATGCCTACAAGTAATCCAATGTATCCCAAACATCGTGATGCCATGCATTATGCTTTATTTATAAACCTTTTCTCAAGTAGCACCAATGATAAGTTTAAAATGATCATTTTAATTGGCAATTCAACTTGACATGTCCGCACAAAATCATACATAACTTTTGATTTAGAGTTCAAAATGAAAGAATCCAACACCAACGTTATGCTATCTCAATTTTCTACATTAGCTCAATGTTAAGTTAAAATTTAAGATCGAAATAGCTATGACAAAGCCTACAAGTAATCCAATCTATCCCAAACTGCGTGATGTTACACATTATGCTTCATTTATACACCCTTAATCAATGATCACCCATGATCAGTTTAGAATGATCATTTTAACTAGCTGATCAACTTGACATGTCTGCACTAAATCGTCCTTAACTTTTGATTTAGAGCTCAAAATGACATGAGACCAACAACCACGTCAAGCAAGTTAAATTTTCCATATTGTGACAACATTTGAGATTGAAAGAGCTACGAAAAAGCCTCTAAATAATCCAATATATCTCAAATTGCGTGATGCCATGCATTATGCTTTATTTGTAAACCTTTGCTCAATGAGCACCCATGATTAGTTTAGAATGATCATTTTAGCTAGCTGATCAACTTGACATGTCCGCACCAAAACATCTTTAAAATTTTATTTAGAGCTCAATATGATTTGAATCCAATGCCCACGTTAATCTAACTCAATTTTCAATATTGTGACAACATTTAAGACTGAAAGATCTACGAAAAAGCCTCTAAGTAATCCACTGTATCCCAAACTGCGTGATGCCATGCATTATGATTCATTTATAAGCCTTTACTCAAGGAGCACCAATGATTAGTTTAGAATGATCAATATAACTGGCCGATAAACTTAACATATTCGCACTAAATCGTCCGTAACTTTTGATTTAGAGTTCAAAATGACACGAACCCAATGCCAAAGTTAAGCTAGCTTAATTTTCTGTGTTGTGACAAAATCTAAGATCCAAACAGCTACGACAAAACCTCCAAGTAATCCAATCTAACCCAAACTGCATGATGTTATGCATTATGCTTCATTTATCAGCCTTTACTCAAATAGCACCAGTGATCTGTTTATAATGATCAATTTAACTAGCTGACCAACTTACATATCTGCACTAAATCGTCTTTAACTTTTTATTTATAGCTCAAAATGACATGAGTCCAACGCCCACGTTAAACTTGCTCAATTTTCCATATTATGACAACATTTGATACTAAAAGAGTTACGAAAAAACCTCCAAGTAATCCAATGTATCCCAAGCTGCATGATGCTATGCATTATGCTTCATTTACAAGCTTTTACTCAAGGAGCACCAATAATCACTTTATAATGATTATTTTACTTGGCCGATCAACTTGACATATCCGCACTAAATCGTCTGTAGCTTTTGATTTAGAGTTCAGAATGACACGAATCAAACGTCCACATTAAGCTAGCTCAATTTTCTGTTTATGAGAAATTTAAGATGAAAATAGCTATGACAAAGCCTCGAAGTATTCCAATCTATCTCAAATGGCATGATGATATGCATTATGCTTCATTTATTAGCCTTTACTCAAGGAGCACCAATGATCAGTTTAGAATGATCATTTTAACTAGCTGACCAACTTACATCTCCGCACTACATCGTTTTTAACTTTTTATTTAGACCTCAAAATGACGTGAGTGCAATGCCGAGGTTAAGCTAGCTCAATTTTCCATATTGTGAAAACATTTGAGACTGAAAGAGCTACGAAAAAGCCTCCAAGTAATCCATTGTATCCCAAACAGTGTGATGTCATGCATTTTTTCATTTATAAGCATTTACTAAATGAGCACCAATGATCAGTTTAGAATGATCATGTTAACTGGCCGATCAACATGACATGTCCTCACTAAATTGTCCGTAACTTTTGATTTAGAGTTCATAATGACATAAATCCAATGTCCACGTTAACTTAGCTCAATAATCTATATTGTGACAAAATTTAAGACCGAAATAGCTATTACAAAGCCACCAAATAATTCAATCTATCCCAAACTGCGTGATGCCATGCATAATGCTTCATTTATAAGCCTTTACTAACTAGCTGATTAATTTAAAATTATCATTTTAACCAGCTGATCAATTTTACATGTGCACACTAAATCGTCTTTAACACTTGAATTAGAGCTCAAAATGACATGAATCCAACGCCCACGTTAAGCAAGCTCAAATTTTCATATATTGGCAATATTTGAGAGTGAATGAGCTATGAAAAAGCTTCCAAATAATCCAGTGTATCCCAACCTGCGTGATGCCATGCATTATGATTGATTTATAATCCTTTTCTCATGAGCACCAATGATCAGTTTATAATGATCATTTGAACTCGCAGATCAACTTGATATGTCCGCAATAAATCATTAGAATGACACAAATCCAATGCCCACGTTAAGCTAACTCAATGTTCTATATTGTGAGTAAATATAAGACCAAAATAGCTACGAAAAAGCCTCCAAGTAATCCAATCTATCACAAACTGCATGATGTCATGCATTATGTTTAATTTATAAGCCTTTACTCAATGAAAACTGATGTGAGCATGGCCAGCAAGGAACCACAACCTAAGGGGCAGGTTGAACCAGAGGAGGAAGAAGTCACTAAAGATGCTAATGACCTGCTAGAACCTGCAGATATTGGAGATGAAAGCCTACAAATATTTGATGGCCCCATTACCAGATCCAAGCAAGCCAAACTTAAGACAACACTACAACACCTTCTCAACACCATTCAGGCCAGTTTAGTGTGTGCTAATCCAACCACATTGGTTGTGATTTAAGCAACCTAAACCTCACCAAGAGAGGTGCCATGGATTGTACTATTTTTCCCTATTCTTAATTTTGTCCCAATGGGTTTTCTAAGATAGGTTTTAATGAGGCAAGCCCAAGGTACTTTACCACAACCTCTTGGTGAATCAAGGTCCATTCCATCTTATCATCCACGAAATAAGAGAGTGAGAATCAAGTCAAAAGATTATTTACTTCTTAGTCTTTGTCTTAGCTGTCTCTCTATTTCCATAAGTATTTCCTTTAATGTTTTGGTAGAATTTTTAGAGTCATTTTCATTTTCCTAGACTACTATACGTACTCTCTTGTATCCTTCCTTCTGGATCATCAAAAATTTTAATAGCAAATCTACTTCTTAAACTCGTTTGATCATCCTATTGAATAAGGAATTTTAGAACACTTTCTTATTCCTCTCAAGAGCCGAATGTCTAATGGATCTTCATCACCCTTGGAAGTTTCAATTCGATTCACCCCTTCCCCAACATGCCTGGCCTTTGTTATTCACACAGAGAAAGCATATAGTCCAAGGATTTTCCACCATCCTTGAAAATTATCACCCATTTCCCCTTGTTCTCGGATCCATCCGCTTAAGAGCTCACACATCCGCAAGTTACACCATCGTTTCACCCATTCCACAACTTCAATCCATTCATCCACTCTTCCACAACCACTTGGAGTTGATCAGGGGATTGATCCTCATCAGGATCACATAAAGTGGTAAGAGAGCCCACTCCAAACCAGTTTTTATCTCTACAATCCCATTTGCACCCCTTCGTATTCTTGCAAAAACGTTTTGTAACCTTTTGCTTTCTTTTTGCGATTTGTTTTAAAATGTTTCTGGGTTTGTTTCTTGTTTAAACTTGATCTTAGATCTTTTAAGAACCAGGATATTAAATTGAAAATAGTTAAGAACCGATTTCTAAAGGACAAAACTTGTAAAACACCCAATCGGCACTATTGAGGTTCTAAGAAACTGTTTTTGTTAATCCGAGTTTATCACCTTTTGTTTGAATATTTTAGAGAATAAAACCTGAATGAAACTTGTTCTTAAGACTTAATAGAACCAGGAATACCAATTAAAAACGTTTCAAAACGAATATAAAGTTGTTAGACTCACCCATTTCAAAACCGGAGTTCAAAGGGTCTAGAACATGCTTTGCTAGGGTTTGTCTTTGTTCATGTGTCTTTGTTTCAGCGAAATTTTGTGTCAGTTTCTGTGTTTTACTTTGAACCTTTTACTTGTTTAGTTTTCTGAATTTGTCAGGTACCATGGTAGGAACCAGAAATAACGGAGAAGAATCCTCAAACTCCAACAAACAATTCCTTGATTCCTTTAAAGCCATGATGGATGAAAGTATGGCAACCATGAGAGCTGAAATAGAAAGATCCATCAATGACCGAATTAGGATAAACCAGCCACCTTCTGATACTGAGCAATACTACAGTCACTCATCTAGGTCACAACACCCTAGGAGAAGGTGGCCAAGAGACGACCAACTGCATAGGAATGACCAACCCAATCCTCGTGTCCCTTTGGCTGGCCTTAAAATCAAGATTCCCTCTTTCCATGGAACCAATGATCCTGAGAAGTATCTAGACTGGGAAAAGAAGATAGAAATATTCTTTGATTGTAGGGAATACACTCAGGATAGTAGGGTTAGAGTAGCACCAACCGCTTTTAAAGATTATGTCTTAAGTTGGTGGGATCAATTAGTTACTTCTAGGAGAAGGGCTGGGGATTTTCCTATAGATTCGTGGAACCAGATGAAAGTAATAATGAGGAGAAGGTTTATACCTAGCCACTACCATAGGGAACTTCACTTTAAGCTTAGAAACCGTAGATGACTACTTTAAGGAGATGGAAACCTTATTGCTTAGTGCTGATTTTCAAGAGCATAGTGAAGCCACTATGGCTAGGTTTATGGGTGGCCTTAATAGGAAATCATAGATAGGCTAGAGGTTCACCATTATGTCTAAATAGAACAACTTCTCCATAAGGCTATCATGTTCGAAAAACAACTTAAGAGGAAAAACCCTAAACCCGGATTTAGTTCTACTAGGATTAGCCAATCTAAGGAGGAAAAGTCTAGCAAATATTACAAGTCTTTGACTAAACCTAAGGTAGAAGATTCTAAATATACGGGAATGGATAAGGGTTCTAGCACCAAAACTAGGGAAATTCAGTGTTTTAAGTGTAAGGGCTTTGGTCACTACTCTAGGGAATGTACCAATAATAGAACCATAGTTATTAGGGCTATTGGTGAGGGAGAATCAATGGATGACCATTCGGATGCTGAGTCCATGGAAGAAAATGTAGGCATGCCCCATGCTGGACAACTCTTAGTCGCTAGGAGAACTCTAAACTTACAAACTAGGATAGAAAAGAATGAGCAAAGAGAGAACCTATTCCACAATCGCTGTCTATTTAAGAGTAAGATCTGTAGCTTAGTGGTAGATGGAGGTAGCTGTACCAAGGTAACAAGTGATATTATGGTAGAGAAGTTAGGACTTGAGAGTATTAAGAGGTCTAAACCCTATAAGTTGCAATGGCTTAATGATGAGGGTGAGCTAGAAGTAGAGAACCAGGTCCTAGTTCCTTTGTCCATAGGAAAATATAAAGATGAGGTTTTGTGTGATGTTTTACCCATGGATTCTGGTCACATCTTGTTAGGTAGACCTTGGCAATCGGATAGAAGGGTTATTCATGATGGGTTTACTAATAGGTACTCATTTGAGTTTAAGGGAAAGAAACATATTTTAGTACCTTTATTCCGACAAGAGGTTCATTTTGATCAGATAGCATTAAAGAAAACAAAATCCAATCCGTACCCAAAAGCAAACCCCATGGTGACGGCACCGCCAAACCGCAAACCAAGCCACCAACCAAACGACCAACTAATCTTCTGATTAATTCCAACACAGGGAGTAACTTATCACACCTAGTCTTTGTGCTTAAAGAATGCTTTCATACTAACCAATCTATGCAGGGCATTCCTAGCAAAATTCAACTTCTTTTGCAAGAATTTAAAAATGTGTTTCCGGAGGAGCAACCGCAAGGCTTACCACCAATTCGAGGAATTGAGCACCAAATTGAATTTCTACTAGGAGCATCTCTTCCCAACAAGCCAGCCTACAGAACAAACACCCTGGCAACGAATGAGCTTCAACAGCAAGTCACTGAACTCATGTAGAAGGGACATATCCGAGAAAGTATGAGCCTGTGTGATGTACCTGTTTTGCTTGTCCCAAAAAAAGATGGAAGCTGGAGAATGTGTGGTGATTGCAGAGACATCAACAATATCACTGTAAAGTATCACCATCATATACTTAGATTAGATGATATGTTAGATGAATTGCATGGTTCTCGCATCTTCTCTAAGGTAGATCTTAAGAGTGGTTATCACCAAATTAGGATGAAAGAAGGTGATGAATGGAAAACTGCATTTAAAACTAAACAAGGTTTATATGAGTGGTTAGTAATGCCTTTTAGCTTGAAAAATGCACCTAGTACCTTCATGAGATTGATGAACCATGTCCTTATGGAAATTATAGGTCATTTTGTGGTAGTATACTTTGATGGCATCCTAGTTTTTAGCCGAACCTTAGATGATCATGTAGAAAACCTCAGAAAGGTTTTTAAAGTGCTTAGAAAGGAAACCTTGTATGCCAATCTTAAGAATGTACTTTTAGAATAGATAACCTTGTCTTCTTAGGTTTTGTTGGGAGTACAGATGGTATTAAGGTTGAAGAGGAAAAGCTAAAAGCAATAAAGGAGTGGTCGAGTCCAAAGAATGTTGGGGAAGTAAAGAGCTTCCATGGCCTAGCTGGGTTTTACCGGAGATTTTTCATGGACTTTAGCACTATAGCAGCTCCACTCACTAAGGTTATCAAAATGATTGTGGGATTTAAGTGGGAGCAGGCGCAAGAGGAGGCATTTGAAACCTTGAAAGACAAGCTCAAACACTCCCCGGTGCTATCTCTTCCTAACTTTGATAAAACTTTTGAAATTGAATGTGATGCCTCAGGAGGTTGTATTGGTGCTATTCTTATGCAAGCAAGGAAGCCCATAGCCTACTTTAGTGAGAAACTTGGAGGGGCCACACTCAATTACCCAACCAATGAAAAAGAAATATATTGGCTTGTGAGGGCCTTGCAAACATGGCAACATTATCTTTGGCCCAAGGAGTTTGTCATCCATACCAACCATGAGTCACTCAAACATCTCAAAGGGAAACAAAAGCTGAACAAAAGACAAGCTACGTGGGTCGAATTCGTTGAGACCCTCCCTTATGTGATCAAATACAAGAAAGGTAAAGAGAATGTAGTAGCCGATGCTCTTTCTCGGAGGTATGTGCTCTTGAAATCTTTAAAAGTTAAACTGCTAGGGTTTGAGCCAATCAAAGAGTTATATGCTACTGATGCTGATTTTAAGGATATTTATGCTTCTTATGAGAAGTTTGGTACTAGAAAATACTTTTAAGAGTGAAGACTTCTTGTTTTATGATAATCGGTTATGTGTCCCTAACTCCTATTTGTGATACTTGTTTGTTAAGGAAGCACATTCATTTGGTCTTATGGGTCACTTTGGCTTGGCAAAGACATTAAATGTATTGCAGGAACACTTCTTTTGGCAATACATGAGGAGTGATGTTGAGAAAGCTTGCCAAAGATGTGTAACTTGCAAGCAAGCCAAATCCACAATCTAAAAGTACGGTTTGTAGACCACTCTTCCTATACCTTTGCACCCTTGGCATGATATTTCTATGGTTTTTATTGTTGGATTGCCTAGAAGTAAGACTGGAAAGGATTTTGTGTTTGTTGTAGTTAATAGGTTTTCCAAAATGGCTCACTTTATTCCTTGTCATAAGACGGATGATGCCGTTAACATTGCCGGATTATTCTTTAAGGAGATAGTTAGACTTCATGGCATGCCTAGGACCATATTATCCGATAAAGACACTAAGTTCCTAAGTTATTTTTGGAAAACACTTTGGTCTAAGCTAGGAACTAAGCATTGTTTCTCCACAACTTGTTACCCGCAATCGGATGGTCAAACTGAAGTAGCTAATACAACCTTTTCTACTTTGTTAAGAGCTTTGATTAAAAAGAATCTTAGGGCTTGGAAAGAATGCTTGTCTCATGTTGAATTCAAATATAATCATGCTAGTCATACTGCTTCTGAGTACTCACCATTCGAAATTGTTTATGGGTTCAATCCCGTCTCACCTTTGGATCTAATGCCTTTATCTTTGAGTGAAAGGACAAGCCTTCATGGAAAAAAAGGCTGAGTTGGTTAAAAAATTTCATGAGATGGTTTGAATCAATATTGAAAATAAGACAAAGATGTACGCTCAACAATCCAATAAAGACCGAAAGGAGTTAGCATTTGAAGGAGACTTGGTATGGATCGATTTGCGCAAAGATAGATTTCCGAGTGAAAGGAAATCCAATCTAATACCTAGGATTGATGACCCATTCAAAGTAATCAAGAAGATCACTGACAATGCCTACCAGCTGGATCTTCAAGATAAGTTCAAGCTTCAATAATACTGATTTAGTTCCATATTTTATAGGTGAAACAGATTTGAGGTCAAATCCTTCTCAACTGGGGGAGGATGATGTGAGCATGGCCAGAAAGGAACCACAACCTAAAGAGCAGCTTGAACCAGAGGAGGAAGAAGCCACTAAAGATGCTAAGGAGCAGCTAGAACCCGCGGATATTGGAGATGCAAGCATACATATCTTCAATGGCCCCATTACCTCATCCTAGCAAGCCAAACTTAAGACAACACTACAACACCTTCTCGACACCATTCAGGTCAGTTTAGTGTTGTGCTAATCCAACCACATTGGTTGTGATTCAAGCCACCTCACTACAAGAAAACATTGAAATTTCCGACAGCGTTTGCGATGGAAATAAAAACGTCGGACTTTTCCGACGATTTTGCGATGGATAATCAATGGAAAACCGAGGGAACTAATACCATCAGAGATCCGTCGGTAATTTCCAACGCTCGCAAGACCATCGGTAAATCGATGGTAAAACCTGACGGTAAACCGTTGAATTTCCGACGAAAGCGTAATCATCGGGATATCCTCTTGAAACCATCGGAACGTTACCAACGTATCTCAGGCCGTCGGTAATATTCCGATGACTTCCCAACAGATTTTGTGTTTTACAATCCGTCGGGAATCCATCGGCCTCAGTCGTTGGAAAACCATCGGAAGTATCCGACCATTGTCGAACGCCGTCGGAAACATAAGAATAATGTATTAAAATTTTGTGTTTATCCCTCGGTGGTCGGAAACCATCAGAAATCCATCAGTTGATGAAGATAAAATCTATTCAAAATATGTGAATATCCGGTTGTGGTCGGAAACCATCGGAATTCTGTCGGAAATAGAGAATATTCTAAAGAATAATCTGTTTGAAATTCGTAATTATCTGTTAAAAATTCTTAATAATCTGTTAAAAATTCGTGATAATATCTAATTTTCACTAGAAATAAGCTATGATCTTTCACAATTTCAATAGAACCAAAAATTTTAAGAAAATGTGTTCTTCGGGTTCTTATGAGTATTTTCGATCGTGGATGGATAAACCTCAATATGATTCAACCACGGGGGAATTGACTGATGAATTTGCGCAAGGTGTTGAAGAGTTCATGGCATTTTCATCAAAGAATAGCATGACATCGGAATATGGTAAAATGTATTGTCCGTGTATTAAATGTCGAAATCATAGATTAATCTCTGTTAGAGAAGTACGTAATCATTTGTATAGGAATGGATTTATGCCGGGTTACAAAATTTGGTATTCACATGGAGAAACTGATGCAACGATGCAATATTATGGTAGTACTTCAAAAAGGATAGATAATACTAATGTTAGGGTAGAGGAACCGGCATCAGAAGTTGATATAAACGGAGGTACTGTTCAGATGGTGAATGATGCTTTTTGTGAACAAAGAGAATCGTACATTGAAGATATTAGCAGGATAGAGGAACCTAATTTGGAAGCCCAGAAATTTTTTGATATGTTAGATGCATCCAAGCAGCCTTTGTATAAAGGATGTAGAGATGGATTATCGCCTTTATCTGCTGCAAGCAGGTTGATGACGATAAAGACGGATTTCAACTTGCCTGAAGATTGTGTGAATGCGATAGCTGATTTTGTTAGAGATATATTACCTGAAGATAATATTGCACCTGCTTAATATTACGAGATTCAAAAACTTGTATCTGGTCTTGGATTGCCATATCAGATGATCGATGTATGTATTGACAACTGCATGATCTATTGGGAAAATGATGAAAACCGCATGAAGTGCGGATTTTGTCACAAACCTCGATTTCAAGAGACAAGCGGTAGAGTACCTATTCCACATAAACGGATGTGGTATTTGCCATTAACAGAGAGGTTAAAGAGGTTATATCAACTTGACATGTCCGCACTAAATCCTCTTTTACATTTTATGGAGAGTTCAAGATGACATGAATCCAACACCCATGTTAAGCTAGCTCAATTTTATATATTTTGACGAAATTTAAGATCGAAATAGTTATGTAGAACCTACAAATAATCCAATCTATCCCAAACTCTGTGATACCATGCATTATGCTTATTTATTAGCCTTTACACAAGGAGCACCAATGATCAGTTTAGAATTATCATTTTAACTCGCTGATCAACTTGACATGTTTGCACTAAATCGTCCTTTACTTTTTATTTAGAGCTCTAGATGATATGAAACTACCGCCTATGTTAACCTGGCTTAATTTTTCATATTTTGAAAACATTTGAAACTGAAAGAGCTAGGCAAAACATTAGAGTAATTAAATCTATCCCAAACTCTGTGATACCATGCATTATGTTTCATTTATAAGCCTTTACTCAAGGAGCACGAATGACAAATTTAGCTGGTCGATCCACATGAAATGTCCGCACTAAATCATCCATAACCTTTGAATTAGAGGTCAGAATTACACGAATCCAACGCCCACGTTAAGCTAACTAAATTTTCTAAATTGTGAAAATATTTAAGACCGAAAAGCTATGACAAAGGCTCCAACCAATCCAATATATCCAAAACTACCTAAAGCCATGCATTATGCTTCATTTATAAGCCTTTATTCATGGAGCACAAATGATCAGTTTATAATGATCATTTTAACAAGCTGATCAACTTGACATGTCACCAAATCATTCCTAAATTTTGATTTATAGTTCAAAATAAAAAGAATCCAACACCTAAGTTAAGCTAGCTCAATTTTATGTATTGTGACAAAATTTAAGATCGAAATAGCTATGACAAACCTCAAAGTAACCCAATCTATCACAAACTGCATGATGCCACACATTATGCTTAGTTTATAAGCTTTTACTCAAGGAGCGCCAATGATCAGTTTCGAATGATCATTTTAACTAGCTGATCAACTTGACATGTCTACACTAACTTGTCCATAACTTTTGATTTAGAGTTCAAAATGACACGAAACCAATACCCACGTTAAGCTAGCTCAATTTTCTATTTTTGGATAAAATTTAAGATCGAAATAGCTATTACAAAGCCTCCAAGTAATGCAATCTATCCCAAACTGTGTGATGCCATGCATTATGCTTAATTTATATGACTTTACTCAAGGAGCACTAATGATCAATTTAGAATGATTATTTTAACTAGCTGATCAACTTGACATATCCGCACCAAATCGTCTTTTACTTTTTATTTAGAGCTCAAGAAGACATGAATCCAACGCCCACATTAACCTAACTTAATTTCCATATTATGAAAACATTTGAGACTGCAAGAGCTAGACAAAGCATCAAAGCAATGCAATATATCTAAAACTGCATGATGCCATGCATTATGCTTCTTTTATAAGCCTTTACTTAAGGAGCACCAATGATCAGTTTAGAATGATCATTTTAACTAGCCGATAAACTTGACATGTCCGCACTAAATCATCCATAAATTTAGAGTTCAAAATAACATGAATCCAACACCCATGTTAAACTAGCTCAATTTTCTATATTGTGACAAAATTTAAGATCGAAATAGCTATGACAAAGCCTCCAAGTAATCCAATCTATCCCAAACTATGTGATTCTATACATTATGCTTCACTTATATGCCTTTACTCAATGAGCACCATTGATTAGTTTAGAATGATCACTTTACCTAGCTAATAACCTTGACATATCCATATTAAATTATCTTTAACTTTTGATTTAGAGCTCGAAATGACATGAATCAACGCCCACGTTAAGCTAGCTCAATTTTCCATATTGGTGCGAACCTCCCAAGGAATGCACTTCTGGATGCGGTTGAGATAGGCTTTGCAATAGAATGAATCGACATTCAATATGTTCAAAGGTTGTGGATTGAAGGATCACACAGTAGCTACGGAAAGACTACTGATTTACCTAAGATAGTAGCTTAGATATTATACACTAAGGCTACTAAATGTTGACTGAAGGATATTACACACCAACAATCAGATTAAGAAGAGAATCACTCTCAAACTTAAGAAAAGAAGCTGATTTTATTTGAAAAGTTGAATGATCAAGTTTACAACTGAAAGCCCCTATTTATACTGCAAGGGAATGTAAATAGGAGGAGCCTGCAACATTAAAATGGTTGAATTTACAAGGGAAGACTTGACCAAAGACCTTGACCAAAGACCATGACTTCATTAACTCTTATTTTGAATATGAATGTAGACACTTCCCCCAAGACCTTACCAAGAAAACCCAATGGGAGAAAACTTGGATAAGGGGAAAAGAGTACAAATGGATCACATACCCATTTGTATGCTTTCTTGAGCTTTTACTAAAATCAGAGGGCTTTTAGGCACTTCTCCATTCAAGCTCAAGTGAATTTGTTGTGCATTCTCCTGGTTGAGCATGCTACTGATTGCCTCTTTGAGTTTCTTGCCCTTGGCTCGGGTTAATGGTCCAGCTGGTAGTGCAAGAGCTTCTTCATGTTCCACTGGTTCATTCCTAGCCATGAGCTTCTCCTTTTGTGTGCTTTCCATGCTCGTATCATCCCCCTCCTCTTGAAAAGGATTTGAACTCAAATCTGGTTCATCTGCAATGAAAGGCACAAGATCAGAAACATTGAAGCTTGAACTAACATTATACTTACCTTGAAGATCAATCTGGTAGGCGTTTTTGTTGATCTTCTGAACTATCTTGAATGGTCCATCTATTTTGGGCATAAGTTTGGATTTCCTTTCAGCTGGAAATCTTTCTTTCCTCAACTGAACCCACACGAGGTCTCCCACCTCAAATACCATTTCACGTCTTCCTTTGTTGGCCTTTCTTGCATATTGTTGGGTTCTAGCCTCAATATTCTTCCTTGCATTCTCATGGATCTGTTTAACAATCTCAGCTTTTCTTTTTCCATCAATACTAGCTATTTCACTTAAAGGCAAAGGGGTTAGATCTAAAGGAGATAAAGAATTAATACCGTACACAATTTGAAAAGGAGAATACTTAGAAGCAGAATGTACATAATGGTTATATGCAAATTCAGCATGTGGTAAACATTCTTCCCATGTTCTAAGATTTCGTTTGATTAATGCACACAATAAAGTAGACAAGGTTCTATTAACTACTTCAGTTTGACCATCCGTTTGTGGGTGACATGTTGTAGAGAATACCAACTTAGTTCCTAACTTAGACCAAAGAGTTTTCCAAAAGTAACTCAAGAACTTAGTGTCTCTATCAGAAACGATGGTCCTAGGCATTCCATGCAAGTGAACTACGTCTTTAAAGAACAGATTGGCTATATGCAATGCATCATTAGTCTTGTGACATGCTATAAAATGAGCCATCTTAGAGAATCTATCAACCACAACAAAGATAGAATCTTTTCGTGTCTTAATTCTAGGCAAACCAACCACAAAGTCCATTGATATGTCAATCCATGGATGAGTAGGAATGGGTAAAGGAGTGTACAAACCGTAGGGTTGAACCTTAGACTTAGCTTGTTTGCATGTGGCACACCTTGCACAGATTCTTTCTATGTCTCTCTTCATGTGTGGCCAATGGAAATGATCTCGCATTACTTTAAGAGTTTTGGCAACTCCAAAATGCTCCATCAGTCCTCCTCCATGAGCTTCCCTAACTAACAAGTCTCGAATAGAACAGTTAGGCACACATAATCTATTATCATAAAATAAGAATCCTTCATGATGGTAATATTTTCCTCAAGCAAACTTTCTGCTAGCAATGTATACGTTTTTAAATTCAGGATCGGTTTCATATAACTCTTTAAGTTGTTCAAAACCTAACAACTAAAGGCATACCTCCGTGACAATGCATCTGCCACAACATTCTCTTTACCTTGTTTGTATTTAATGACATACGGAAATGTTTCTATGAACTCAACCCACCGTGCATGCCTTTTGTTCAGCTTCTGTTGGTCCTTTAAGTGCTTGAGTGACTCATGATCAGTGTGAATCACAAACTCCTTCGGCGTACAATTCCTTGTCATAGGTTGGATAGTTGAGAGCGGCTCCTCCAAGCTTCTCACTGAAATAGGCTATAGGTTTCTTATCCTGCATCAAAACAGCTCCAATACCTATACCAGAAGCACCACATTCTATCTCAAAGGTTTTCAAAAAATCAGGTAAAGATAGAAGAGGTGCATGTGTAAGCTTTTCTTTCAATTCTTGAAATGAGCTTTCTTGAGCTTCTCCCCATTTGAATCCTACGTCTTTCTTGATTACTTCAGTAAGTGGGGCAGTGATAGTGCTAAAATCCTTGACAAAGTGTCTATAGAAGCCAGCTAGCCCATGGAAACTTCTCACTTGTCCTACTGTTTTTGGACTTGGCCATTCCTTAATAGCTTTGACCTTCTCCTCATCAACCTTAATACCATCTGCACTTATAACAAAGCCTAGGAACACAATGTTATCTATACAAAAAGTACATTTCTTAAGATTGGCATATAGTTATTCTTTTCTAAGAACACTTAGAACCGATGTCAAATGACTAGCATGCTCTTCTAGATTCTTGTTGTAGATTAAGATGTCATCAAAGTATACTACAACAAAGACTCCTATGAATGCTCTAAGAACATGATTCATCAACCTCATGAAAGTACTAAGTGCATTTGTCAACCGAAATGGCATGACTAACCATTCATATAATCCATGCTTAGTTTTAAATGCAGTTTTCCATTCATCCCCTTCCTTCATGCGTATTTGATGGTACCCACTCTTAAGATCTATCTTACAAAAGATTCTGGAACCATGCAATTCATCAAGCATGTCATCTAACCTAGGTATTGGATGGCAATACTTTACCGTAATGTTATTGATTTCTCTACAATCAACACACATGCGCCTGCTGCCATCTTTCTTTGGCACAAGTAGAACTGGCACAACACAAGAACTCATGCTCTCCCTGATGTAGCACTTCTCCATTAGCTCATTAACTTGCTTTTGCAGCTCCTTAGTCTCAATGGCATTGATTCTATAAGCTGGTCTATTTGGTAGTGAGGCTCCAGGTACAAAATCAATCTGATGCTCAATTCCTCTGATGGGTGGTAGCCCCTTTGGATTGTCTTCTGGAAAGACATCTTCATAATCCTGCAAAATACAAGTCAATTCACTCGGTAATACCGGTGCAATGCTAGTTAGGCTCATAAGAGCTTCCTTATAGATAAACAGAAGAACAGGTTGTTGTGAGAAGAGAGCATTCTTAACTCCACCAGTTCTCACAAAGAAACTTGAGTGCTTCTTGTTGTTGTTCTCACAGCCTCTGTCATTTTTGGTTCTTATGGTTTCCTTTGATTTTCCAGCTGTTTTCTTTTGCTCCCACACAAGCTGATCTTGGTACACCTCCTGTGGTGTCATAGGAACAAGTGTGGTCTTCTTGCCTTTGTGTTCAAACGAGTGTTGGTTGGTCTAACCATCATGAATGACCTTTCGATCAAATTGCCATGGTCTTCCAAGAAGAATGTGGCCAGCCTCCATTGGTAAAACATCACAAAGGATCTCATCTTGGTACTTTCCAATGGTTATAGGTATCTTGACTTGGCTGCTTACCTTCATTTCACCACACTCATTAAGCCATTGCAGCTTATACGGCTTTGGGTGCTTGAACACTTCTAGACCTAACTTGTTTACCATAGTTTCACTAGCCACAATAGTGCAGCTGCCTCCATCAATAATGATGCTGCAAACCTTTCCTTGGACGTGGCATCTTGAGTGAAACAGGTTCTCTCTTTGCTCATGTTCTTTGGTTTTGTTTTGTACGCTTAGGGTTCTTCTTGTTACCAATAATTCTCCTGCCATAGAAGGTACAAGATGCTCTTCTGAAGAATCAGAAAAGACTTCTTCTTCCTCGGATTCTATTTCACCATTATCCAACAAAATCATGATCTTCTTGTTGGTGCATTCATTCGCATAATGCCCTCTTCCTTGGCATTTGAAACACTTCACATCTCTTGTTCTAGTAGATGTAGTAGCTTCAGATTTGCCATTGACGTCTTGAGTGGTTGTTGAAGGTTTGGAATCAACTTTAGCAATCTGTTTTCCTTCCCTTTGGTACCTAGTATTATTGTTAGCTACTCCATAGCTTGGCCTAGTATAACTTTTCTTTTTAGCTGCTGTTCCACCAGTATAGCTTTGTGCAACATTTCCTCTAGCTCCACATAATGTTCCAGCTCCATTCTATCTTGAATGTCACGGTTAAGTCCTCCTAAAAATCTTGCCATAGTAGCTTCTCTATCTTCTGAAATGTCTGCCCTGATCATGAGGGTTTCCAACTCCTGGTAATAGTCCTCAACACTTCGGCTTCCTTGATTGAGTCTGCTTAGCGTTTGGTGAAGTTCACGGTGGTAATGGCTGGGCACAAACCTTTTCCTCATTATGGCTTTCATCTCAGCCCATGTTTCTACTGGATACTCACCATTACGTCTTCTAGAAGTCACCAATTGATCCCACCAGCTGAGTGCATACTCATAAAACTCAATAGCAGCTACGTGGACCTTGTTGAGCTCGGAATAGTGTTGACAATCAAACACCAGCTCGATCTTCTTCTCCCATTCCAGGTAAGTGTCTGGATCATTTTTGCCATAGAATGATGGTATCTTAAGTTTAAGACCTCCTAAGGTGTCATTAGGCGTCACCCTTTCTTCTCTTACACGCCTATGCCTCCTTTGGATTCTCCTACTCCCTTCACTGCCATGACTATAGTAGGCTTCTATTTCTTCATTATGGCCATGTCTACAGGGATTCCTAGTTCTCATTGGACCTGCTTCAGTGTTACTATTGTTCTGAACATCATCAAGCCGCAAATGAATGGCTTCCAGCTCTACTTGTAGTGGTTTCTTCATTTCTGCTACTAGAGCCTCCATTAACAAGTTTGGTGCTTCTGAAGTTTGATTTCCTCCTGACATAGCTACAAATACACTTAACAAATGCGCTAAAAGTACTTGTTCTGAAAAAATATTTTTGATGGAAGATGAAGAGTTGCGAGTGTGTTATTTTCTAATCTGAAAACGCAATGGGTTGGGGTCAATTTTGATGTGATAAACTGATGTAAAATTGGATAAAAACAACAATGCAATTATATGAATAGGTTTTTTCGATTAATCAACTGATGCAAATCGATAAACAAGCTGATGCAATCGATAAACAAGCTGATGCAATCGATAAACAAGCTGATGCAATCTAAACAGATGAGGGATAGGGATAACCGATCAGAAGTGTGCTCTGATACCAAATTATTCGAACCTCCCAAGGAATGCACTTCTGGATGCGGTTGAGATAGGCTTTGCAACAGAATGAATCGAAATTCAATCTGTTCAAAGGTTGTGGATTGAAGGGTCACACAGTAGCTGCGGAAAGACTACTGATTTACCTAAGATAGTAGCTTAGATATTACACACTAAGGTTACTAAATGTTGACTGAAGGATATTGCACACCAACAATCAGATTAAGAAGAGAATCACTCTCAAACTTAAGAAAAGAAGCTGATTTTATTTGAAAAGTTGAATGATTAAGTTTACAACTGAAAGCCCCTATTTATACGGTAAGGGAATGTAAATAGGAGGAGCCTACAACATTAAAATGGTTGAGTTTACAAGGGAAGACTTGACCAAAGACCTTGACCAAAGACCTTGACTTCATTAACTCTTATTTTGACTATGAATGTAGACACTCCCCCCCCTTTGATGACGCCAATTTTGAACATTTTTAAGCGAACTCCTTTTGATTTTAAACAACAAATTGGGCTGGTTGTAATGTGATTCATTTGCCTCATTAAAAACCTTACCAAGAAAACCCAATGGGAGAAAACTTGGATAAGGGAAAAAGAGTATAAATGGATCACATACCCATTTGTATGCTTTCTTGAGCTTGTACTAAAATCAAAGGGCTTTTAGGCACTTCTCCACTCAAGCTCTTGTGAATTTGTTGTGCATTCTCCTTGTTGAGCATGCTGCTGATTGCCTCTTTGAGTTTCTTGCCCTTGGCTCGGGTTAATGATCCAGCTGATAGTGCAAGAGCTTCTTCATGTTCCACTGGTTCATTCCTAGCCATAAGCTTCTCCTTTTGTGTGCTTTCCATGCTCGTATCACATATTTTGACAACATTTGAGACTCAAAAAGCTAGACAAAGCATCAAAGTAATGCAATGTATCCCAAAATGCATGATGCCATTTATTATGCTTCGTTTATAAGCCTTTACTCAAGTAGCACCAGTGATCAGTTTACAATGGTCGTTTTAACTGGCCAATAAACTTGACATGTCCGCACTATATCATCTATAACTTTTGATTTATAGTTCAAATTGACACGAATCCAACACCCACGTTAAAATAGCTCAATTTTCTATATTGTGACAAAATTTAAGATCGAAATAGCTATGAACAAGCCGCCAAGTAATCCAATCTATTCCAAACTGTGGAATGATATGCATTATTCTCCATTTATAATGCTTTACTCAATGAGCACAAATGATCAGTTTAGAATGATCATTTGAACTAGCGGATCAACTTGATATGTCCGCACTAAATCGTCTTTAACTTTTGATTTAGAGCTCAAAATGACATGAGTCTAATGCTCAAGTTAAACGAACTCAATTTTCCATATTGTGATAACATTTGGGACTACAAGAGCTAGGACAAAGCTTCCAAGTAATCCAATGTATCCCAAACAGCATTATGCCATGTTTTATGCTTCATTTATAAACCTTTACTCAAGGAGCACCAATGATCAATCTAGAACGATAATTTTAACTTTTCGATCAATTGAAATTCTCACACTAAATCATCCGTAACTTTTGATTTAGAGTTCGGAATGACGCGAATCCAATGCCCATGTTAAGCTAGCTCAATTTTTTGTATTGTGATAAAATTTAAGACCGATACTGCTACGAAAAAGCCTCCAAGTAATCCAATCTATCCCAAAATGTGTGATGCCATGCATTATGCTTCATTTATAAGCCTTTACTCAAAGAGCATGAATGATCCGTTTAGAATGATCATTTTAACTAACTGATCAACTTGACATGTCCACACTAAATCGTTTTTAATTTTTTATTTAAAGCTCAAGATGACATGAATCCAACGTCCACATTAAGCTAGCTCAATTGTCCATACTCTGACAACATTTTAGACTGAAAGAACTAGACAAACCTCAAAGTAATGCAATCTATTACAAACTGTGGTGATGCCATGCATTATGCTTCATTTATAAGCCTTTACTCAAGTAGCACCAATGATCAGTTTAGAATAATAATTTTAACTAGCCCATCAATTTGACATGTCCACACTAAATAGTTTGTAACTTTTAATTGGAGTTCAGAATGACACGAATCCAACACGCACGTTAAGCTATCTCAATTTTCTATATTGTGACAAAATTCAAGAGAGAAATAGCTACGAAAAAGCCTCCAAGTAATCCAATCAATAGAAAAATGCGTGATGCCATGCATTATGCTTCTTTTGTAAGCCTTTACTCAAGGAGCTCTACTGAGCAATTTTGAAAGATCATTTTAACTAGCTGATCAACTTGACATGTTCACACTAAATGTCTTGTACTTTTTATTTAGAGCTCAAGATGACATAAATCCAATGCCCACATTCAGCTAGTTTAATTTTTTATATTATGATAAAATTTAAGACCAATATAGCTACGACCAAGCCTCCAATTAAACCAATCTATCCCAAAATACGTGATGCCATGCATTATTCTTCATTTATAATCTTTTACTCAAGCAACATCAGTGATCAGTTTAAAATGATTATTTTAACTAGCTCCTCAACTTGACATGTCCATACAAAAGTTTCCTTAATTTTTTATTTAGAGCTAAAGATTACATGAATCCAACGCCCAGTTTAAACAAGCTCAATTTTCCATATTCTGACAACAGTTTAGACTGAAAGATCTAGACAAAGCCTCAAAATAATGCAATATATCTCAAACTCATGATGAATTGCATTATGGTTCATTTATAAGTCTTTACTTAACGAGCACTAATGATCAGTTTAGAATACTCATTTTAACTGGCCGATTCAATTGACATGTCCATACTCTGACAACATTTTAGACTGAAAGAACTAGACAAAGCCTCAAAGTAATGCAATCTATTACAAACTGTGGTGATGCCTTGCATTATGCTTCATTTATAAGCCTTTACTCAAGTAGCACCAATGATCAGTTTAGAATAATAATTTTAACTAGCCGATCAATTTGACATGTCCACACTAAATAGTTTGTAACTTTTAATTGGAGTTCAGAATGACACGAATCCAACACGCACGTTAAGCTATCTCAATTTATTGTGACAAAATTCAAGACAGAAATAGCTACGAAAAAGCCTCCAAGTAATCCAATCAATAGAAAAATGTGTGATGCCATGCATTATGCTTCTTTTGTAAGCCTTTACTCAAGGAGCTCTACTGATCAATTTTGAAAGATCATTTTAACTAGCTGATCAACTTGACATGTCCACACTAAATGTCTTGTACTTTTTATTTAGAGCTCAAGATGACATAAATCCAATGCCCACATTCAGCTAGTTTAATTTTTTATATTATGATAAAATTTAAGACCAATATAGCTACGACCAAGCCTCCAATTAAACCAATCTATCCCAAAATACGTGATGCCATGCATTATTCTTCATTTATAATCTTTTACTCAAGCAACATCAGTGATCAGTTTAAAATGATTATTTTAACTAGCTCCTCAACTTGACATGTCCATACAAAAGTTTCCTTAATTTTTTATTTAGAGCTAAAGATTACATGAATCCAACGCCGAGTTTAAACAAGCTCAATTTTCCATATTCTCACAACAGTTTAGACTGAAAGATCTAGACAAAGCCTCAAAATAATGCAATATATCTCAAACTCATGATGAATTGCATTATGGTTCATTTATAAGTCTTTACTTAACGAGCACTAATGATCAGTTTAGAATACTCATTTTAACTGGCCGATTCAATTGACATGTCCACAGTAAATCGTTCGTAACTTTTGATTTAGAATTCAAAATGGCACGAATCCAACGCCCACATTATGCTAGGTCAATTTTCTATATTGTGAAACTTTTTAAGAGTGAAATAGCTACGACAAGACCTCCAAGTAATCCAATCTATCCCAAAATGTGGGATGCCATGCATTATGCTTCATTTATAAGCCTTTACTCAATGAACACCAATTATCAGTTTAGAATGATCATTTTAACTAGGTGATCAAGTTGACATGTCTGCACTGAATCGTCTTTAACTTTTGATTTAGAGCTCAAAATGACAGGAATCCAACACCCACATTAAGCTAGCTCATCATTCCATATTATGATAACATTTTAGACTGAAAGAGTTGTGACAGAAGCTTCCAAGTAATCCTATGTATCCCAAACTGTGTGATGCCATGCATTATGCTTCATTTGTAAGATTTTACTAAAGGAGCACCAATGATCAGTTTAGAATGATCATTTTAACTAGCCGATCAATTTCACGTGTCCACACAAAATCGTCTGTAAATTTTGATTTAGAGTTCAAAATGACACGAAACCAACGCCCACGTTAAGCTATCACAATTTCCTATATTGTGGCAAAATTTGAGATTGAAATAGCTAAGACAAAGGCTCCAAGTAATCCAATCTATCCCAAGCTGTGTGATGCCACGCATTATGCTTTGTTTCGAATAATCTTTTAACTAGCTGATCAACTTGGCATGTGCACACTAAATCGTGTTTAACTTTGGATTTAGAGCCTAAAATGACATGAGTCTAACGCCCACGTTAGACTAACTCAATTTTCCATATTGTGGAACATTTGAGACTGAAAGAGGTACGAAAAAGCCTCCAAGTAATCCAATGTATCCCAAAATACGTGATGCCATGCATTATGCTTCATTTATAAGCCTTTACTCAAGGAGCACCAGTGATCAGTTTAAAATATTCATTTTTACTAGCCGATCAATTTGACATGTCTGCATTAAATCGTCAGTAAATTCGGAGTTAGAGTTCAAAATGAAACGAATCCAACAACATGTTAAGCTAGCTCAATATTCCATATTGTGGATCATTTGAGACTGAAAGAGCTACGGAAAAGCCTCCATGTGCACTACAAGAAAACATTAACATTTCCGACGGCATTTCATACAGAAATGAAACGGTTTTCTGACGGAATACCAAGGGAACGTCGTTTGTCGGGGATCCAACGGTAATTCCCGGTGCCTGCACCACCATCGGGAAATCAATATTAAAACCTGAGAGTAAACCATTAGTTTTCCGACGAACGCATTGTCATCGGGATATCCTCTTGAAACCGTCGCAAATTACCGATGAAACTAAGACCGTTGGTTTATTTCCAACGACTTCCCGATGGCATGTTGTTTTACTATCCGTCGGGAATCCGTTGGAAATATACCGATGGGATGACATCGAATGTCGTCGGATAGCCGTTGGAAATATCCAATCGTGGTCGGAATCCATCGGCAATCCATCGGAAACTAAAGAATAATCTATTAAAGTTTGTGATTATCCGGCGGTGGTCGGAAACCGTCGGAAATCCGTCAGAAAAGTAAGAAAAATCTATTCACAATTTGTGATTATCCGGTTGTGGTCGGAAACCATCAGAAATCCATCAGAAAAGAGAATATTCTTAAGAATAATCTATTTAAAATTTGTGAATATCTGTTAAAATTTGTAGTAATCTGTTAAAAATTCGTAATAACCTCTTAAAAATTCGTGATAATCTCTAATTTTCAATATAAATACGCTATGATCATTCATAATTTCTTAAGAACAAAAAATCTTGAAAAAATATGTTCTTCGGGTTCTTATGATTATTTTCGATCGTGGATCGATAAACCTCGTTACGTTTCAACAATGGGGGAATGGACTGATGAATTTGCGCAAGGTGTTGAAGAGTTCATGACATTTGCATCAAACAATATCATGACATCGGAATACGGTAAAATGTATTGTCGGTGTATTAAATGTTGAAATCATAGATTAATCTCTGTTAGAGAAGTACGTAATCATTTGTATAGGACTGGATTTATGCCGAGTTACAAAATTTGGTATTCACATGGAGAAACTGATGCAACGATGCAATATTATGGTAGTACTTCAAAAAGGTTAGATAATACTAATGTTAGGGTAGAGGAACCGGCATCACAAGTTGGTATAAACGGAGGTACTATTCAGATGGTGAATGATGCATTTCGTGAACAAAGAGCATCGTACATTGAAGATATTAGCAGAATAGAGGAACTTAATTTGGAAGCCCGGATTTTTTTTGATATGTTAGATGCATCCAAGCAGTCTTTGTATAAAAGATGTAGAGATGGATTATCGCCTTTATCTGCTGCAAGTAGGTTGAAGATGATAAAGACGGATTTCAACTTGGCTGAAGATTGTGTGAATGCGATAGCTGATTTTGTTAGAGATATATTACTTGAAGATAACATTGCACCTACTTCATATTACGAGGTTCAAAAACTTGTAGCTGGTCTTGGATTGCTATATCAGATGATCGATATATGTATTGACAACTGCATGATCTATTGGAGAAATGATGAAAATCGCATGAAGTACCGATTTTGTTACAAACCTAGATTTCAAGAGACAAGCAATAGAGTACCTATTCCGCATAAATGGATGTGGTATTTGCCATTAACAGAGAGGTTAAAGAGGTTATATCAATATGAACACACAACAAAACCTATGAGATGGCATGCAAGACATAATTCGAATGGAGAAATTGTGCATCCCTCGGATGCAGAAGCATGGAAACATTTTCAACAGGTTTATCCTAGTTTTGCATATGAGCCTAGAAATGTATACCTCGGGTTATCTACAGATGGAGTCAACGCTTTTGGGAAGCATGGGAGGCAATACTCGTAATGGCTAGTTGTCGTTACACCTTATAATTTGCCTCTTTCTTTGTGCATGTAACGAGAGTTTTTGTTTCTAACAATTCTCGTCCCCGGCCCAGAGCATCCTAAGCGATCGCTTGATATTTTCTTGTAGCCACTAATTCATGAGTTAAAAATATTGTCGGAAAATGGTGTTGAAGCAATCGATGTTTCCAACCAACAGAACTTCTTGATGCGAGCAGTACTTATGTGGACCATAAGTGATTTTCCAGCATATGATATGTTATCAGGATGGGCGATGCATGGAAGATTAGCATGCCCATATTGTCAAGATAATACTGATGCGTTCCAAAAAAACACGGACGAAAGACTAGTTGGTTCGATTGTCATCGTCGATTTCTACCACAAGATCATCCATATCACCGGGGCACGACATTGTTTAGGAAAATCAAAAATTTTTTTGATGATCCACCTATTCTTGACGAGAGTTATATGATGACTCAACTTAGATATTTTGGTGCTGAGAGAACGGCTTCATGTGGAGGTAACGGACATTATCCTGTTGATGGTTGTGGCGAATACAATAATTGGCACAAGAAAAGCACTTTTTGGGATTTACCATATTGGAAAGACCATTTGTTGCGCCATAATCAAGATGTTATGCACATTGAGAAGAATTTTTTCGACAACATAATGAATACCGTTCTAAATGTGCAAGGAAAAACAAAAGATAATTTGAAAGCTAGATTGGATTTGCCGGATATTTGTTCCCGGAAGGAACTACTTGTAATGTCAAATGGAAAATCATTGTCTCCCGCATTCTGGTTGGATGCGCATGCAAAAGACGAATTCTTTGTTTGGATTAAGCATAGTGTCAAATTTCCATGGATACACATCTAATCTTCGTAATTGTGTCGATACTATTGAAGGCAAATTTTAAGTGATGAAAAGTCATGATTGTCATGTTATCATGCAAAGAATATTCCCATTTGCCTTTAGCGATCTGCTGCCTAAAAACGTCCACGGAACAATTGCAGGTATGTTTACATTATTTTATATATAAATAATCATAATTTCATATATTATATAATATTAAAATATTTTTTTATGTACGGAGTGGTGCTTTTTTCCGAGATTTATGTACAAGATCACTTACTACAGACCATATAAAAAATTTGGAAGAAAAAATACCGGTTCTCATTTGTAACCTGGAAAAAATATTTCCACCAGCATTTTTTGATGTTATGGAGCATCTTCCTATTCACCTCCTTAGAGAAGCAGCGCTTGGAGGACCTGTTCAGTACCGATGCATGTATCCTTTTCAGAGATATATGTTCCACCTAAAGAAAAAAGTTAAAAATCTTGCCAGGGTTGAAGGTTCAATCGTCGCACAAAGTATTAATGAAGAAACATCTAACTTCGCCAGCTACTATTTTCCATCGCAAGTCCAAACAAAAAATAGACGACCTGCACGACATGATGATGGAGGAGAAAAACCAAGATATCCACTGTGTGTGCCAGGAATATTTGCACAAATTTGACGTTTAAGTGGAAAAGGGAAAACGCGACCCCTATCAGAGGAGGAACACAATCACTTACATTTGTATATTTTGACAAATTGCGATGAAAATTTGGAATATGAAAGGTACATTCAATTCAATTTTGTTTTTAGTTGTTATTATAATTTATTGTTAATTATTTTTGTTCATAACTAACAGGATATATATGGAACAAATACGTGTTTATTATTCAGATTACACCGAGAATGAGTTGGTCGAACTTAAAAAAAAAGAAGCAAATTTGCAAGATGGTTGCGTTTTTATGTTAGTGTTACCACAATTATATATATATATATATATATATATATATATATATATATATATATATATATATTTTATAATTGACTACATTCAATTATTTTGTAGGTTACTACAGGTCCTTCTAGAGGGATAACGGTTCCCACCGGGTTAGTTGAGTTGGTGAGTGGTCCTACATTTACTGCAAAATCTTATCCAATGTACTGCACTCGTGGATATGCTTTTAAAAGCCATCGCGAAAGAAACTGACAAACAACTTGTAATTATGGTGTATAATCTCAATCAGGAGAAATTGTATACAACGGTGTTCTTTGTGAAATATTAGAAGTTCACTATGCAGGAATGATTGATTTGAGGTGTATTGTGTTCTATTGTGACTGGTATGACCCTGTCAGGGGTCAACGTGAAGACGAATTTGGTGTTACATCTGTCCACTCTCATAAGCGACATCGAAAATATGATCCTTTTATACTTGCATCACAAGCGGACCAGGTTTGTTACATTCGATATCCTCGTGTGAGGAACAAGCAAGATCCTTGGATTACAGTGACCTCAATACATCCTAGAGGAATGGTATGTGGTATTACCGAACAAGATCTTATGCAACAAACCACAATTGGTAACTTAGGTTCCATAAATATGTCTCTTGATGTTAACCTTGTTGTTGATGACACCACGAACGAAGATTACAACGTGTTTCAAGATTCAGAAGAAGAGATTGACGAGTTTGACAACCAAAATTCAGCTAATTCGGAATGTTCATAAGATTCAGATTAAATTTGTGATAATAATGTTTTATTTTTCTCCATACTTTAATTATATATAAATTATCTTTTTCTGATAATATTACATTTCATATTATTATAATTACAATAAATTAGAAAATAATTATAAATAATTGATTGGATCTAAAATAATTATACTATTTTATTTATATTTTATTAGATCATATATAGACGATTATAGTTTGTGTAGTGAATCATATCTACACGTTGAGTTAAAAAATTTAAATATATAGACGTTGAGTTAATCTATTTAAATCCGAATTACATTGAGTTCAAAAAATGATTTTTATACTTTAATTATATATAAATATTTTTTTCGAAATATTGACTCTAGCATCCGACGGTTTCCGATGGCCTTGGTAAATCCGCCAGAAATCCATCGGAAGCCCATCAAAATGTATTTACAACGTGGGCAGACTATTTGTCGATCATGCACGATGTTTAAGGAGTCCGACGGATTTCTGATGGATTTCCGATAGATTTACACGGAAAATGTAATTAAAAAAGTGGGGTTTCGTGAAAATTTATTGAATTACCGACGGATTCCCGATGGAAATTGCTGTCGGAAATATTTTATATAACCTACGACTTTTTCTTCTCCTCTCTCTCTCGCCGTTTCGCGTTACTCTCTTCATTTATGTTGATTGCCGTTTCTCCTCGTCGCTGTTTCTATTCGTTGCCGTTTCTAATCGTCGCCATTTCTCGTCGTTGCCGTTTCTCGTTGTCAACATGTAAGTTTTTTAAAGTATTATTTCGATCAATTTTAGGCGTTTACGGGGCAAAGTAGTTTGACGTTTCTTAGATATTATATATGTAGCTATGATATCCTAACAAATACTCAATAATATTATGCTTCATTGGCAGATGGATGTTAATAGATTTTTCGATATCATGGATGTCTTTAGTTTAATATTAATCAATTGTAGATTTGTTTTCTCGAGACATTTTAGCATCGAATTGAGTCTCATATATACAAAAATTTCTCGAGACTCATAATAATAATAATTATTTCATGAATTCATATATACAAAAATTCATATATAATATCAAAATCGGTTTCGGTGGTCTGTTAGGATGAACATTTTAGCATCGAATTATCAAGGGACGGGAACCAACTTCATAAAAGAGCACTTTGAAAATCTTGACTGTTGTTTCATGTTTTCATCGAATAATTGCTTGATTTTCCGTACAAGGGAAACTCATTTTCATGAGCGGGATGACATCAGTCCGATAAATCAATTAGATAGAACGGTTGGTAATGAAAAGTGATACTATATTTTTTCCAAGTTATGAGCTGGCAAGGAGATCAAATATCATAAATACGTCACATAAGGTTTTTGAATTAAGTATCACGCCATTGTTATGTCAAGTATCTAATATTAAAACGGTCAGCAAACTCAGAACTTTTTTGTGTGGCAAGTATTATCGTAGTGGAAGTTAGGGGCACATGTCAACGTCTAACATACCGTCATATATGTTCGGTCATGAATTGTTTTTAAATCACTAAAAACTATAAATTATAAATTCAATAAATATTATAGGTTTGGACGTATCTTTTCTGATTTTGGATAGTTTTGGTTATTTTGATATTATAAAAATATGTGATATGTTTGGATATTTAAAATTTTTGATTCATGTTCGATTTGGTAATTGTCACATTGTGCTCTTGCGGACTTTAAGCAGTATTTTAATAATAGTTTTAGCAATACAAATTACCTTTTTACAAAAATATCATAAACATTAAAAATTATAAGTTTATATTTAGTATTTAAAATTTAAATATTTTGAAAAGAAAATGCTAAATATTAAATTTAAAGAGATTAATTAAATATCACCAACATATGTCGTATCAAAAGTACCAAAGACGTGGTGAGTCGTCTACTCCAAGTTGTATACCAACTCAAGTTCCAGAATGTACAAATGATTCTTTCCGACCAATCACTATTGAAGAATTGGATCAGCAGCCTGGTCGTGAACTTCTTACTTTTCTCGATCCGACGCGTCAAGAAAATTCGACATGGTAAATAAAATTTTCTTTAATTATATTTAAAATAATTATTTTAACGCTATTCTATAATTATATTTAAAATAATTATTTAAATGCTACTCTAATAAAAATTCGTAGGTTTGGTATTTCAAACAACGGAATAAGCAAATCTATATTAAAAATCGTCATTCTCTTTTGAACAAACCATATACGAAATTTAGAGATATTCCGTACAAAGAACGTCAGATTTGGTTCAGGACGTTTGTGGTACGTTATTTAATTTTTAATATATAATTCGTTTAAATAGTTTTTAATAATATTTTTTAGTAACATATAAGTAAATTTCGCAGCAAGAATTTAGGATCCCATGAACACAAAATTGGTGGAAAAAGCTTTCGAAAAAGAGGATGTAGTACAATATTCCCGCCACATGAACGAGTGGAAACAAAAATGGAAAAATGGAAAAAAAATAAACCAAGAGGGTTGAATGAGTCGGTTTGGAATAACTCTATTCGTTATTAAAAATCTTCCAACACTGAGGTCATCTCGAGAACTAATTCGAGAAACCGGAAGAGCGACCGATGAGGCAAAAGTATTTATATTCACAATGCCAGATCGACTAGTTTTCTGAGACGAGCCGATCAATTGATAAATTAATTATTATATTAATTTTATTAATTATTATTTGAAAATTTTTAAATTATTAATTTAAAATTTTTTTACTTTTAGGCACAAGAAATTGGAGCGCCTCCAGATCACTTACAACTTCTCGAGGCCGTCCACACGAACAAAAAGATTGGTCACATCCAAGATGGTCTCGTTAGTGAGATCATCAAAAAGTAAAAAAGAAAAAAGTGATATTTTAACCCAACAGTCTCAAGTTGGTTCTTAATCTTCGGTCGCTAAATTGCCTCGTTCTGAGAGTAACCATCTCGTTTTTGATGTAAGTTTGATTTTTTTATATAATTAATATTATAATAACTTTCTAATAATATTTTTTTTTGGTTTTTACAGGAAATACCATTTTCTAAGGATCGCCATCTAGGACTCGGGAGAGTTGCAGATACCGGTGGCACAACATCTGCAGCTAGAAACGATGAGAATGAACAGCTAAAAGAAAAAATGACGGCTATGAAATACAGATGAATAATCTCAAAAATATTGTAGAAATGATGAGAAACAAGTTTTCTGATGACTATTTTCTCCTCATTCTCCTCCTCCCCCTCTGTTATAATTTGTATTTTAAAACACTTGTTTAATTATTATTATATTTATAATTAGAATATTAGTTTTATTAATTGTATTATTATTTTTTAAAATATTGTAAAATATTAATTTGATTTAATATAAATATTAATTATTTTGATATTTTTAATAAATTTATTTTAAAAATATTTAATGAAAAATTTTAAAAAAATTTTTTTTATTTTTTTCAATTAATTGGTTATTTCCGACGGATGCTGTCGTTGGTAATTTCCGACGGAAGATTCCATCGGAAACATGTCGCCTACCTCCCGATGGGTAAAAACTGTCGGGATATATCACCGGTTCACATTCTCGACGACAATAGTCATCGGAAAACTCTCCATCGCAAATTTGTCGGGAATTTTCGACGGAAGTGTTCCATTGAATATCCGTCGGAATTTTCCGACGGCATGAAACCATCGTATATCCGTCGGAATGTTCCGACGGAAAACATCCATTGAATAGTTGTTGGTAATTTCCAATGGCATGATTCCATCGCCTTTCCGTCGGAAGTTTCCGATGGCAAGTTTTATCGCCAAGCCGTCGGAAATTACCGATACTTTCCCAACGGAAATTAATTTCCGACAAAATAGTCCCGACGGAGCATTTTCGTCGGAAAATAGACGGGAATTGGTATTACCGACATATTTCTGACAAAACTGGCCGTCAAAAATTTGATGTTTTCTTGTAGTGGTAATCCAATATATCCTAAACTACGTGATGCCATGCATTATGCTTCATTTATAAGCGTTTACTCAAGGAGCACCAATGATCAGTTCAAAATGATCATTTTAATGAGCTGATCAACTTGACATATCCGCACTAAATTGTCTTTAACTTTTTATTTAGAGCTCAAAATAACATGAATCCAGTGCCCACGTTAAACTAACTCAATTTTCCATATTGTGACAACATTTAAAGGTGAAAGAGTTACGAATAAACGTCCAAGTAATCCAATGAATCCCAGAGTGCATGATGCCATACATTATGCTTCATTTATAATGCTTTACTCAAGGAGCACCATTAATCAATTTAAAATAATCATTTCAACTGGTCGATCAATTTAACATGTCCACACTAAATAGTTTGTAACTTTTAATTTAGAGTTCAAAATGACATGAATCCAATACGCACGTTAAGTTATCTCAATTTTTTATATTGTGACAAAATTCAAGACAGAAATATCAACGACAAAGCCTCCAAGTAATCCAATGTATAGAAATATGTGTGATACCATGCATTATGCTTCTTTTGTAAACCTTTACTCAAGTAGCACCACTGATCAATTTGGAAAGATCATTTTAAGTAGCTGATCAACTTGACATGTCCACACTAAATGTCTTTAACTTTTTATTTAGAGTTCAAGATGACATGAATCCAACGCCCATGTTCAGCTAGTTTAATTTTTTATATTGTGATAAAATTTAAGACCGATATAGCTTCAACCAAGCCTCCAAGTAAACCAATCTATCCCAAAATACGTGATGTCATACATTATTCTTCATTTATAATCCTTTACTTAAATAGCACCAATGATCAGTTTAGAATGATTATTTTAACTAGCTCCTCAACTTGACATGTCCACAAAAAAATTTCCTTAATTTTTTATTTAGAGTTAAAGATTACATGAATCCAATCCCCAATTTAAACTAGCTCAATTTTCCATATTCTGACAACAATTTAGACGGAACGATCTAGACAAAGCCTCAAGTTAATACAATATATCCCAAACTCATGATGATTTGCATTATGCTTCATTTATAAGTCTTTACTTAACGAGCACTAATGATCAGTTTAGAATACTCATTTTAACTGGCCGATTCAATTTACATGTCCACACTAAATCGTTCATAACTTTTCATTTAGAGTTCAGAACGGCACGAATCCAACACTCACGTTAAGCTAGCTCAATTTTCTATATTGTGAAACTTTTTAAGAGCAAAATAGCTACGACAAAGCCTCCAAGTAATCCAATCTATCCTAAAATGTGTGATGCCAGGCATTATGCTTCATTTATAAGCCTTTACTCAATGAACACCAATGATCAGTTTGGAACGATCATTTTAACTAGGTGATCAAATTGACATGTCTACATTGAATCGTCTTTAACTTTTGATTTAGAGCTCAAAATGACAGGAATCCAACGCCCACGTTAAGCTAGCTCAACATTCCATATTATAATAACATTTTAGACGGAAATAGTTATGACAAAAGCTTCCAAGTAATCCAATGTATCCCAAACTGCATGATGCCTTCCATTATGCTTCATTTGTAAGGTTTTACTGAAGGAGCACCAATATTCAGTTTAGAATGATCATTTTAACTAGCCGATCAATTTCAAGTGTCCACACTAAATCGTCTGTAAATTTTGATTTAGAGTTCAAAATGACACGAAACCAACGCCCACGTTAAGCTATCACAATTTCCTATATTGTGGCAAAATTTGAGATCAAAATAGCTAAGACAAAGACTCCAAGTAATCCAATCTATCCCAGACTGTGTGATGCCATACACTATGCTTTGTTTATAAGAGTTTACTCAAGGAGCACTAATGATCAGTTTAGAATGATTATTTTAACTAGCTGATCAACTTGACATATCTGCACCAAATCGTGTTTTACTTTTTGTTTAGAGCTTAAGAAGACATGAATCCAATGCGCACATTAAGCTAGCTTAATTTCCATATTATGAAAACATTTGAGACTACAAGAGCTAGACAAAGCATCAAAGTAATGCAATACATCTAAAACTGCGTGATGCCATGCAGTATGCTTCATTTATAAACCTTTACTCAAGGAGCACCAATGATCGGTTTAGAATGATCATTTTTACTAGCCGATCAACTTGACATGTCCGCACTAAATCGTCAGTAACTTTTGAGTTAGAGTTCAAAATGACACGAATCCAACACCATGTTAAGCTAGCTCAATTTTCCATATTTTGTATCATTTGAGACTGAAAAAGCTACGGAAAAGCCTCCATGTAATCAAATATATCCCAAACTGCGTGATGCCATGCATTATGCTTCATTTATAAGCCTTTACTTAAGGAGCACCAATGATCAGTTCAGAATAATCATTTTAATGAGCTGATCAACTTGACATGTGTGCACTAAATTGTCTTTAATTTTTGATTTAAAGCTCAAAATAAAATGAATCCAATGCCCACGTTAAACTAGCTCAATTTTCCATATTTTGACAACATTTAAGACTGAAAGAGCTACGAAAAATCATCCAAGTAATCCAATGAATCCCAGAGTGCATGATGCCATACATTATGCTTCATTTATAAGCCTTTGGTCAAGGAGCACCAATGATCAATTTAGAATGATGATTTTAAATGGCCAATCAACTTGACATGTTTGCACTAAATCGTTAGTAACTTTTGGTTTAGAGTTCAAAATGACACGAATCCAACCCACACGTTAAACTAGATCAATTTTCTGTATTGTGGATCATTTGAGACTGAAAGTGCTACGAAAAAGCCTCCATGTAATCCAATGTATCCCAAAATGCGTGATGCCATGCATTATGCTTCATTTATAAGCCTTTACTTAAGGAGCACCAATGATTAGTTCAGAATGATCATTTTAATGAGCTGATCAACTTGACATGTCCGCACTAAATTGTTTAATTTTTTGATTTAGAGTGAAAGAATATTGAGATTATAGAGGAGAAATGTGAAGAATTGAATCTGGAAACTCAAAGAGAAGTATGAGAAGTATGAGAAATGTCTTAGACTTATGGAGAAGAATCTCCTAAGAGTATATTCATACATTGAGTCTTTACAGCCCTTTTATAGAGGATTTACAATGTGAACACAAAAGAAAACGAATTCAAACTTGTGGATGAGCTTGAATAGAGGAGGAGCTTGTCAACAACCAATGGGAAGAGAGGGGAAGAGTTGCAGACTGTATCATGAACGTTTGGTGTGGTTACCAAGGCTGTGTGCAGCAGGCATGACTGTTTGGTGTGGTTACCAAGAGTGTGTGCAGCATGGACATGTCCTTTTCACCTTGATTCTTCTCCCAAGGTAGCTGTTTAACCATTTTAACCATGTGGTTAATAATAACTCCCTCCTTTTTCATTTCCCTTGTTATTCAAACTGAATTTTCGTGCTCACACTTGCCTTGTAGGTCAAGATAGGTCTTATTAGATTTTCCTATGTCAATACTCCCCCTCAAGCTAAAGACTTTGGAATCACCCAAAAGTCTTAAGCTTGGGAACCCAAGGCAACACCTCATTAAAAACCTTATTAAAGAAAACCACTTGGGACAAAACCTTAATAAGGGAAAAAGAGTGTGTTGCTCTTGGATTAGGAGACCTTTGATCATGGATGTGATAAATCAACAAGCCCAAGTTTGCTAAAGATGTTCTTGAAAACTTTGAGACTTGCTGCCTTTGTGAAGATGTCAGCTAGTTGGTCTTCACTCCTTGTATAACATGGCAGAATGGTTCCATCTTGAACTTTCTCCCTAACCTTATGGCAGTCAATCTCTATGTGCTTGGTCCTCTCGTGAAACACTGAGTTTGAAGCTATGTGAATGGCTGCCTGATTATCACAATGGAAGGTAATTGGCCCTGGTTGTGCAATACCAAAATCTTTCAAGAGCGCTTTGAGCCAAGTTACTTCATTTGTCAGCTTCCTCATAGCCCTATATTCTGCTTCAGCACTAGAACATGATACCACCTTCTGCTTCTTAGTCTTCCAAGTGACTAAGTTCCCACCAACGAAGGTGCAATACCCAGTGGTTGATTTCCTATCCACCCTATCACCAGCCCAATCCGCATCACAATACCCGACAATCTCAGTGTTCCCATTCTTGCCCATCCATATGCCTTGACCAGGAGATCCTTTTATGTATCTAAGAATCCTTTCTACCATGCTCCAATGATATACAGTAGGTTTTTGCATATGTTGACTCACTTGATTCACAGCAAAACACAAGTCTGGTCGTGTGAGAGTGAGGTAGATCAGCTTCCCAACTAGTCTCCTATACTGAGAAACATCCTTAAATAACTCATCAGCTTTCTCCCCCTTTCCGTTGACCTTGTAGCCATCTTCAAGAGGAGTTTTGGCCGGTTTAGCCCCAAGCTTTCCCGTGTCTGTCAACAGATCAAGAGCATACTTTCTTTGGGATAGAAAGAGCCCTTCCTGAGACTAACACACTTCAATACCCAAGAAGTACTTCAACTCTCCAAGATCCTTGATGTCAAATGATCTGTTTAAGAAGGCCTTTGTGGACTGAATTCCTTCCTTATCATCTCCTGTGATGATAAGGTCATCCACATAAACCAAGACCGCCACGATTCCTTTGGAGTTTTGACGAGTGAACAAAGTATGATCTGAATGGGATTTCCTAAACCCATTATCAGTAAGTGTGGAGCTTAATTTGTGATACCAGGCCCTTGGTGACTGCTTTAACCCATATATTGCCTTCCTAAGTCTTGGAACCTGTCCCTCTTTGCAAAGATCTTCAAGGCATGGGGGTGGAGTCATATACACTTCCTCTTCAAGTTCTCCTTGTAGGAATGCGTTCTTGACATCCATTTGCCATAAGTCCCAAGTCAGATTTGTAGCTACTGAAAGAACAACCCTTACATGTGTAGCTTAGCCACCGGTGCAAATGTATCAGTATAGTCCTCTCCATATGTCTGAGTGAAACCTCTTGCAACTAGACGTGCCTTGTACCTTTCTATGTCCCCATTGCTATTATACTTGATGGTGAACACCCACTTGGAACTCACAGCCTTCTTGCCTTTAGGAAGTTCTTGTATACCCCATGTATGATTCCTTTCCATAGTTGCCTTCTCATCTTTTACTACATCTAACCATTATTTCTTGCTCTTAGCTTCTTCATAAGTCCTTGGAATCTGACTTTGTTCAATCTTTCCAAGGAATGCTTGATGACTAGATGGCAAGAGGTCAAGGGAACAAACAGCTTGTATGGGATGAGCCACGGCCTGGTTGTTGTAGAAGACCCTAGTGTTTACCCAATTGGATGGGTCTTTCCTAAGTCTAGTACTCCTCCTTAAATGCTGAACAGGTGGTGCAGCCTCCTCTACAACCGTTTCCTCTTCCATTTGGTGAATAGGTTCCTCTATACCCACTTCCAAGTCGTCTTGTTCTTGGTTTTGGGCCATAGCTTCTTCTTGGATTGGAGTTGGTTCTTGAGCTACCACCCCTTGTTCATTCTCTTGGGTATCTTGTGAACTACTTGAGGTTCTTGCTTCTTCGTATCTTGAATCCTTTGGCAGATCATTTCCCAAATGATTCAAGAGAAACCTCAAACTCGTAGCCAAATCAGAAGGTGACCTTGAGAGATCCTTCAATCCTTCCCAATCTTTCTGATCATAATAGCTTCGTTTTTCTATGAACTTGACATCTCTAGACACATATGTCCTATTGTTGCTCGGATCATAACACTTACAACCCTTTTGTATTGTCGAATATCCAAGGAACATACACTTGATGCTTTTTGCCTTCAACTTGTTTCTTAGATCACCTGGAACATACACAAAGCACACACACCCAAATACACGTAAATGATCAATGGAAAGTTTAATTTTATTGAGTACCTCAAATGGGGATATGTCTTGCAAGACTTTGGTTGGAATCCGATTGATGAGGTAGCAAGCAACCAAGACTGCATCTCCCCAAAAACTTTTAGGAACATTGGTATGAAACATCATGGATCTTGCTACTTCCATTACGTGTCGGTTCTTCCTTTCAGCAACTCCATTTTGTTGTGGTGTGTGTGGGCAGCTAGTTTGATGTAGTATTCCATGTTTATTTAAGTGAGCTTTGAATCTTTGACTTGTGTATTCCCCTCCATTATCTGATCTTAACACTTTGATCTTGGCATTGAATTGATTAGTAACATAATTATGAAAGTTTATAAATGCCTCATAAACCCTATCTTTAGATGGAAGTAATGTAACCCATGTATATTTCGATTTCTCATCTATAAAGGTCACAAAATATTTATTCCTATCTCTAGACATGCAAGGTGAGGTCCAAACATCGGAATGTACTAAATAAAAGCAATGCTCATAAATTGTAGACGATTTAGGGAAAACAACACGACAATGTTTGCCAAGGATACAAGCCTCACAAACTGAGTGATCATAAGCGACATTAGGAATTATCAAGCTTAAAGCACGAGCATGAGGATGTCCTAATCTAGCATGCCATAAGACATCTTTATTAGCAAAAACACATGATTTGAAAGCTAAGGAATCCAAATTGCTTGGAGGAGTGTCTTCAAGAACATAGAGCTCATCTTGAGTTCCACCACCTCCAAGTATCTTACCACTCTTAATATCCTGAAAGTAAACATTGTTAGGCCCAAATGTAACATTACAATTGAGGTCTTTAGTAGCCCTTTTGACAGAAACTAGATTAGACTTAAATTTAGGCACAAAGAAAGCATTAGTTTCTTTGTCAAATAGTCTTAATTTTCCGGTTCCTTCAATTTAAATACCCTTACCATCAGCTATAGTTACTTGTCCTAGGCATGGTTCAATGTTCTTTAACAACCTAGCATTGCTAATCATATGGTGAGAAGCACCCGAATCCACTACCAACTTATGATCCGGTTTATCAAGCAATTTATGGGAGTAGAGTGTGATACCAGAGAGTTTTGAGGCATTGGCCTTGATGAGATCCTCCAAGTCACTCTTCTTAACATACTCCATGGATACATTCATAGCTAGCTCCCCTCCTTGGTTGGATGAACTTGCCGGTTCAGTCACAACCTTTTGAGAGATGTTAGCCTTTGAATCTTTGAACCGGTTTGGCTTGAGATGAGGATGAAGTATCCAGCACTTTTCCTTGATGTGGCCATTCCTCTTACAATGCTCACACATCACACTCTTCCTATCCTCTTTCTTAAACACGCTCTTATTGGCCATGAATAGTTCTCATTTTCCACCAAACAAACCAATGTTGCTTGCTCCTTTTGAATCCGTGAGCACACCTCTTCGAAATCAGGAAGTTTTGGCTCTCTTGGGATGGACTTAATCACATCCTTAAGTCTGGATTTAGGTTGAGAAGGAGCCCAAATATCTTGTCTTGTTCCTTCATTTCATTAAGCACCTTTGGATCCATAGAACTTGGTCTCAACATGTCAAGCTCGGACCATGTTGACTGGAACATGCCTAGGAACTTTGTGAACTCCATATCCTCTTGGTGTAGATAATTGAGAGCCGTCTTAACCTCATACACACGACTGAGGTTTGAAACATCCCCATACACCCTTTTGAGAGTCTCCGAAAGAGACTTGGCGGTTTCACAATATGAATAAGCTTCAAGAATGGATGGGTCCAATGAATTTTGGAGGAATCCAAGGACTGATTGATCTTCTTGGAACCACCTAGCTTCTTCTTTTCTTGTTGCCTCATCCTTTTTCTCCTTTGGATCATCTATAGATGGAGTATTATCCTCCAAGATGTGATTCCAAAGTCCTTTGCCACAAATGGCTGTCTTGATGGTTCTTGACCATAATGTGTAGTTCAAGCCTTTGAGAACTACTGGTATCACCGTAGGTTTCAGGCTGGAACTGATTTGAACTGTATCCTCCATTGTTGGGCTTTGAAGAGCTCAAAGGAAGCAGCTTTTATGGTTGAATAAAAACGTGAGTTTTTAGCCTAAAGACTGAGAGATTTTTGACAGAATTTTAGATTAGAAACTGAGAGATTTGAGTAGAAAAAATAAGAGAATGATCTTATGCTCTGATACCATGAAATAATATTGAGATTAGAGAGGAGAAATGTGAATAATTGAATCCAGAAACTCAAAGAAAAGCATGAGAAGATTAGAAATGTCTTAGACTTCTGGAGAAGAATCTCCTAAGAGTTTTCAATCATACCTTGAGTCTTTACAGCCCTTTTATAGAGGATTTACAATGTGAACACAAAAGAAAACGAATTCAAACTTGTGGATGAGCTTGAATAGAGGAGGAGCTTGTCAACAACCAATGGGAAGAGAGGGGAAGAGTTGCAGACTGTATCATGAACGTTTGGTGTGGTTACCAAGGCTGTGTGCAGCAGGCATAACTGTTTGGTGTGGTTACCAAGACTGTGTGCAGCATGGACATGTCCTTTTCACCTTGATTCTTCTCCCAAGGTAGTTGTTTAACCATTTTAACCATGTGGTTAATAATAACTCCCTCCTTTTTCATTTCCCTTGTTATTCAAACTGAATTTTCGTGCTCACACTTGCCTTGTAGATCAAGATAGGTCTTATTAGATTTTCCTATGTCAATATAGAGCTCAAAATAACATGAATCCAATGCCCACGTTAAACTAGCTCAATTTTCCATATTTTGACAACATTTAAGACTGAAAGAGCTCCGAAATATCGTCCAAGTAATCCAATGAATCCCAGAGTGCATGATGCCATACATTATGCTTCATTTATAAGCCTTTATTCAAGGAGCACCAATGATCAATTTAGAATAATGATTTTAAATGGCCGATCAACTTGACATGTCTTCACTAAATCGTCAGTAACTTTTGGTTTAGAGTTCAAAATGACATGAATCCAACCCACACGTTAAACTAGCTTAATTTTCTGTATTGTGGATCATTTGAGACTGAAAGAGCTACGGAAAAGCCTCCATGTAATCTAATGTATCCCAAACTGTGTGATGTCATGCATTATGCTGCATTTATAAGCTTTTACTCATGGAGCACAATTGATCAGTTTGGATTGATAATTATAACTAGCCGATCAACTTCACATGTCCACACTGCATCGTCCGTAACTTTTGAGTTAGAGTTAAAAATGACACCAACCCAACACGCATGTTAAGCAAGCTCAATTTTCTCGAGCATGACAAAATTTAAGATCAAAATAGCAATGAAAAAGCCTTCAAGTAATCCAATCTATCCCAAACTTTATGATATGCATTATGCTTTATTTATAAGCATTTACTCAAGGAGCACCAATTTAAGAATGACCATTTTAACTACCTGATCAACTTGACATGTCCGCACTAAATCGTCTTTAACTTTTGATATAGCTCCTAAAATGGCGTGAGTCCAACGCCCACATTAAGCTAGCTCAATTTTCCATATTGTAGAACATTTGAGTTTGAAAGAGGTACGAAAAAGCCTCCAAGTAATCTAATGTATCCAAAGTGCGTGATATCATGCATTATGCTTTATTTATAAGCCTTTTCTCAAGCAGCACCAATGCTCAATTTAGAGTGATCATTTTAACTGGCCAATCAACTTGACATGTACGCACTAAATCGTTTGTAACTTTTGATTTAGAGTTCAATATGACACAAATCCAACGGGCACGTTAACAGCTCAATTTTCTATATTATGACAACATTTGAAACTGAAATAGCTAATACAAAGCCTCTAAGTAATCCAATGTATCCCATAGTGCGTGATGCCATGCATTATGCTTCATTTATATAAGCCTTCAGTCAGCAAGAACCAATGAACAGTTTATAATGATCATTTTAACTGGCCGATCAACTTGACATGTCCGCACTAAATCGTCCGTAACTTTTGATTTAGAGTATATAATGACACGAATCCAACTCCCATGTTAAGCTAGCTCAACTTTCTATATTATGACAACATTGGACACTGAAAGAGCTAGGAAAAAAATCTCAAAGTAATCCAATGTATCACAAAATTCGTGATGTCATGCAATTTACTTTATTTATAAGCCTTTACACAAGGAGTACCAGTGTTCGATTAAGAATGGTCCTTTTAACTGGTCGATAAACTTGACATTTCCGCACTAAATCGTACATAACTTTTGCTTTAGAGTTCATAATGACATGAATCCAACGCCCACGTTAGGCTAGCTCAATTTTCAATATTATGACAACATTTGACACTGATAGAGCTATGAAAAAATGTCCAATTAATTTAATCTAACTGCGTGATGCCATGAATTAAGCTTAATTTATAAGCCTTTACTGAAGGAGCACCAATGATCAGTTTAGGATGATCATTTTGACTAGCTGATAACCTTGACATGTCCGCACTAAATCATCTGTAACTTTTGATTTAGAGTCGAGAACGACACGAATCCATCCACTACAAGAAAATGTTCGGCACTAAATCGTCTTTAACTTTAGATTTAGAGCTCAAAATGACATGAATCCAACACCCACGTTAAGCTAGCTCAATTTTCCGTATTGTGACAACATTTGAGACTAAAAGAGCTATGAAAAAGCCTTCAAGTAATCCAATGTATCCCAAACTACGTGATGCCATACATTATGTTTCATTCATAAGCCTTTACTCAAGGAGCACCAATGATCAGTTTGGAACGATCATTTTAACTAGCCGATCAACTTGTGATGTACGCACTGCATCATACGTAACTTTTGATTTAGAGTTCAAAATGACACGAATCCAACACCCACGTTACGCACGCTCAATTTTCTATATTGTGACAAAATTTAAGACCGTAATAGCTACGACAAAGCCTCCAAATATTCCAATCTATCCCAAACTGTGTGATGCCATGCATTATGCTTCAGTTATAAGCATTTACTCAAGGAGCACCAATTTTAGAATGATCATTTTAATTAGCTGATCAATTTGACATGTCTGCACTAAATCGTCTTTAAGTTTTGATTTATATTGTAAAATGACATGAGTCCAACGCCCACGTTAAGCTAGATCAATTTTCCATATTTTTAAATATTTGAGACTTAAAGAGTTACGAAAAAGCCTCCAAGTAATATAATGTATCCAAAGTGCGTGATGGCATATATTATGCTTCATTTATAAGCCTTCACTCAAGGAGCACCAATGATAAGTTTAGAATGATCATTTTAACTGCCAGATAAATTTAACATGTCCGCACTAAATCGTCCACAACTTTTGATTCAGAGTTCATAATAACACAAATCCAATGCCCACATTAAACTAGCTCAATTTTGTATATTATGACAACATTTGAAACTGAAACAGCTACGTTAAAGCCTCCAAGTAATCCAATGTATCCTATAGTACGTGATGCCATACATTATGTTTCATTTATAAACCTTCACTCAAGAATAACCGATCAGTTTAATATGATCATTTTAACTGTCCGATCAAATTCACATGTCCGCACTAAATCGTCTGTAACTTTTGATTTAGAGTTCAGAAGGACACAAATCCAATGCCCACGTTACACTAGCTCAATTTTCTATATTATGACAACATTTGACACTTATTTGACAGAGATACGTCAAACTGTGTGATGCCATGCATTATGCTTCATTTATAAGCCTTTACTCAAGGAGTATCGATGATCAGTTTAGAATGAACATTTTAACTGGCCTATCAACTTTACATGTCTGCACTAAATCGTTCGTAATTTTTGATTTAGAGTTCAAAATGACACAAATCTAACGCCCATACTAAGCTAGACCAATTTTCTATATTGTGACAAAATTTAAGACCTAAATAGCTACGACAAAGCGTCCAAGTAATCCAATCAATTCCAGACTGCGTGATGCCATGCATTATGCTTCATTTATTAGCTTTTACTCAAGAAGCACAAATGATCACTTTAGAATGATCATTTTGACTAGCTGATAACCTTGACATGTCCACACTAAAGTGTATTTAACTTTTAATTAGAGCTCAAAATGACATGACTCGAACGCCCATGTTAAGCTAGCTCAATTTTATATATTGTGACAACATTTAACACTAAATGAGCTACGACAAAGCCTTTAAGTAATCCAATGTATCCAAAACTGCATGATACCATGAATTATGCTTCATTTATAAGCCTTTAATCAAGGAGCACCAATGATTAGTTTAGAATGATCATTTTAACTTGCTGATCAATTTGACATGTCCGCACTAAATTGTCTTTTACCTTTTATTTAGACCTCAAAAATGACATAACTCAACGCCTACGTTAAGGTAACTTTTAATTAGAGCTCAAAATGACATGACTCGAACGCCCATGTTAAGCGAGCTCAATTTTATTTATTGTGACAACATTTAACACTAAATGAGCTACGACAAAGCGTCCAAGTAATCCAATGTATCCCAAACTGCATGATGCAATGCATTAAGCTTCATTTATAAGCCTTTACTCAAGGAGGACCAAAGATCAGTTTGGAATGAACATCTTAACTGGCCGATCAACTTGAGATGTCTGCACAAAATCGTCCATAACTTTTGATTTAGATTTCAAAATGACCGAAATCCAACGCCCAAGTTAAGGGAGCTCAATTTTCTATATTTTGACAAAATTTAAGACCAAAATAGCTACGACAAGGCCGGCAAGTAATCCAATCAATTCCAGACTGAGTGAAGTCATGCATTATGTTTCATTTATAATACCTTACTCAAGAAGCACCATTGATCAGTTTAGAATAATCATTTTAACAAACTGATCAACTTTACATTTCCGCACTAAAGCGTGTTTAAATTTTAATTAGAGCTCAAAATGACATGACTCCTATGCCTATGTTAACCTAGATCAATTTTATATATTGTGACAACATTTAAGACTGAAAGAGTTACGACAAAGCATCCAAGTAATCCAATGTATCCCAAACTGCGTGATGCAATGCATTATGCTTCATTTATACTCAAGGAGCACCGATGATTAGTTTCAAATGAACATTTTAACTGGTAGATCAACTTGACATATCTGCACTAAATCGTTAGTAACTTTTTATTCAGAGTTCAAAATGACACGAATCCAACACCCACGTTAAGCTAGCTCAATTTTCTATATTGTGAGAAAATTAAAGATTGAAATAGCTACGACCAAGCCTTCAAGTAATCCACTTAATCCCAGATTGTGTGATGCCATGCGATATGCTTCGTTTATAGGCCATTACTCAAGGAGCACAAATGATGAGTTTAGAATGATCATTATAAGTAGCTAATCAACTTAACATGTCCGCACTAAATCGTCTGTAACTTTTAATCAGAGCTCAAAATGACATGACTCCAACGCCCACATTAAGCTAGCAAAATTTTCCATATTGTGACAATATTTAATACTGAAAGAGTTACGACAAAGCCTCCAAGTAATCCAATGTATCCCAAACTGCATGATGCCATGCATTATGTATTGACATACGAAAATCAAATAAGACCTACTTGGCCTACAAGGCAAGTGTGAGCACGAAAATTCAATTTGAATAACAAGGGAAAAGAAAAAGGAGGTAGTTATTATTAACCACATGGTTAAAATGGTTAAATAGCTGCCTTGGGAGAAGAATCAAGGTAAAAAGGTCATGTCCATGCTTCACACAGTCTTGGTAACCACACCAAATAGTCATGCCTGCTGCACACAACCTTGGTAATCACACCAAACGTTCATGAGACTGTCTGCAGCTCAACCCCTCTCTTCTCATTGGTTGTTGACAAGCTCCTCCTCTATTCAAGCTCATCCACAAGTTTGAATTCGTTTTCTTTTGTGTTCACATTGAAATCCTCTATAAAAGGGCTGTAAAGACTCAATGTATGATTGAAAACTCTTAGGAGATTCTTCTCCAGAAGTCTAAGACATTTCTAATCTTCTCATGCTTTTCTTTGAGTTTCTGGATTCAATTATTCACATTTCTCCTCTCTAATCTCAATATTATTTCATGGTATCAGAGCATAAGATCATTCTCTTATTTTTTCTACTCAAATCTCTCAGTTTCTAATCTAAAATTCTGTCAAAAATCTCTCAGTCTTTAGGCTAAAAACTCACGTTTTTATTCAACCATAAAAGCTGCTTCCTTTGAGCTCTTCAAAGCCCAACAATGGAGGATACAGTTCAAATCAGTTCCAGCCTGAAACCTACGGTGATACCAGTAGTTCTCAAAGGCTTGAACTACACATTATGGTCAAGAACCATCAAGACAGCCATTTGTGGCAAAGGACTTTGGAATCACATCTTGGAGGATAATACTCCATCTATAGATGATCCAAAGGAGAAAAAGGATGAGGCAACAAGAAAAGAAGAAGCTAGGTGGTTCCAAGAAGATCAATCAGTCCTTGGATTCCTCCAAAATTCATTGGACCCATCCATTCTTGAAGCTTATTCACATTGTGAAACCGCCAAGTCTCTTTCGGAGACTCTCAAAAGGGTGTATGGGGATGTTTCAAACCTCAGTCGTGTGTATGAGGTTAAGACGGCTCTCAATTATCTACACCAAGAGGATATGGAGTTCACAAAGTTCCTAGGCATGTTCCAGTCAACATGGTCCGAGCTTGACATGTTGAGACCAAGTTCTATGGATCCAAAGGTGCTTAATGAAATGAAGGAACAAGACAAGATATTTGGGCTCCTTCTCAACCTAAATCCAGACTTAAGGATGTGATTAAGTCCATCCCAAGAGAGCCAAAACTTCCTGATTTCGAAGAGGTGTGCTCACGGATTCAAAAGGAGCAAGCAACATTGGTTTGTTTGGTGGAAAATGAGAACTATTCATGGCCAATAAGAGCGTGTTTAAGAAAGAGGATAGGAAGAGTGTGATGTGTGAGCATTGTAAGAGGAATGGCCACATCAAGGAAAAGTGCTGGATACTTCATCCTCATCTCAAGCCAAACCGGTTCAAAGATTCAAAGGCTAACATCTCTCAAAAGGTTGTGACTGAACCGGCAAGTTCATCCAACCAAGGAGGGGAGCTAGCTATGAATGTATCCATGGAGTATGTTAAGAAGAGTGACTTGGAGGATCTCATCAAGGCCAATGCCTCAAAACTCTCTGGTATCACACTCTACTCCCATAAATTGCTTGATAAACCGGATCATAAGTTGGTAGTGGATTCGGGTGCTTCTCACCATATGATTAGCAATGCTAGGTTGTTAAAGAACATTGAACCATGTCTAGGAAAAGTAACTATAGCTGATGGTAAGGGTATTCCAATTGAAGGAACCGGAAAATTAAGACTATTTCACAAAAAAAGTAATGCTTTATTTGTACCTAAGTTTAAGTCTAATCTAGTTTCGGTCAAAAGGGGTACTAAAGACCTGAATTGCAATGTTACTTTTGGGCCTAACAATGTTTAATTTCGGGATATTAAGAGTGGTAAGATACTTGGAGGTGGTGGAACTCAAGATGAGCTCTATGTTCTTGAAGACACTCCTCCAAGCAATTTGGATTCCTTAGCTTTCAAATCATGTGTTTTTGCTAATAAAGATGTCTTATGGCATGCTAGATTAGGACATCCTCATGCTCGTGCTTTAAGCTTGATAATTCCTAATGTCGCTTATGATCACTCAGTTTGTGAGGCTTGTATCCTTGGCAAACATTGTCGTGTTGTTTTCCCTAAATCGTCTACAATTTATGAGCATTGCTTTTATTTAGTACATTCCGATGTTTGGACCTCACCTTGCATGTCTAGAGATAGGAATAAATATTTTGTGACCTTTATAGATGAGAAATCGAAATATACATGGGTTACATTACTTCCATCTAAAGATAGGGTTTATGAGGCATTTATAAACTTTCATAATTATGTTACTAATCAATTCAATGCCAAGATCAAAGTGTTAAGATCAGATAATGGAGGGGAATACACAAGTCAAAGATTCAAAGCTCACTTAAATAAACATGGAATACTACATCAAACTAGCTGCCCACACACACCACAACAAAATGGAGTTGCTGAAAGGAAGAACCGACACGTAATGGAAGTAGCAAGATCCATGATGTTTCATACCAATGTTCCTAAAAGTTTTTGGGGAGATGTAGTCTTGGTTGCTTGCTACCTCATCAATCGGATTCCAACCAAAGTCTTGGAAGACATATCCCCATTTGAGGTACTCAATAAAATTAAACTTTCCATTGATCATTTACGTGTATTTGGGTGTGTGTGCTTTGTGTATGTTCCAGGTGATCTAAGAAACAAGTTGAAGGCAAAAAACATCAAGTGTATGTTCCTTGGATATTCGACAACACAAAAGGGTTGTAAGTGTTATGATCCGAGCAACAATAGGACATATGTGTCTAGAGATGTCAAGTTCATAGAAAAACGAAGCTATTATGATCAGAAAGATTGGGAAGGATTGAAGGATCTCTCAAGGTCACCTTCTGATTTGGCTACGAGTTTGAGGTTTCTCTTGAATCATTTGGGAAATGATGTGCCAAAGGATTCAAGACAAGAAGAAGCAAGAACTCCAAGTAGTTCACAAGATACTCAAGAGAATGAACAAGGGGCGGTAACTCAAGAACCAACTCCAATCCAAGAAGAACCTATGGCCGAAAACCAAGAACAAGACAACTTGGAAGTGGGTATAGAGGAACCTATTCACCAAATGGACGAGGAAACGGTTGTAGAGGAGGCTGCACCACCTGTTCAGCAACTAAGGAGGAGTACTAGACTTAGGAAAGATCCATCCAATTGGGTAAACACTAGGGTCTTCTACAACAACCAGGCCGTGGCTCATCCCATACAAGCTGTTTGTTCCCTTGACCTCTTGCCATCTAGTCATCAAGCATTCCTTGGAAAGATTGAACAAAGTCAGATTCCAAGGACTTATGAAGAAGCTAAGAGCAAGAAATAATGGTTAGATGTAGTAAAAGATGAGAAGGCAACTATGGAAAGGAATCATACATGGGGTATACAAGAACTTCCTAAAGGCAAGAAGGCTGTGAGTTCCAAGTGGGTGTTCACCATCAAGTATAATAGCAATGGGGACATAGAAAGGTACAAGGCACGTCTAGTTGCAAGAGGTTTCACTCAGACATATGGAGAGGACTATACTGATACATTTGCACCGGTGGCTAAGCTACACACTGTAAGGGTTGTTCTTTCACTAGCTACGAATCTGACTTGGGACTTATGGCAAATGGATGTCAAGAACGCATTACTACAAGGAGAACTTGAAGAGGAAGTGTATATAACTCCACCACAAGGCCTGGAAGATCTTTGCAAAGAGAGACATGTTCTAAGACTTAGGAAGGCAATATATGGGTTGAAGCAGTCACCTAGGGCTTGTTATCACAAATTAAGCTCCACACTTACTGATAATGGGTTTAGGAAATCCCATTCAGATCATACTTTTTTTACTCGTCAAAACCGCAAAGGAATCCTGGCGGTCTTGGTTTATGTGGATGACCTTATCATCACAAGAGATGATAAGGAAGGAATTCAGTCCACAAAGGCCTTCTTAAACAGATCATTTGACATCAAGGATCTTGGAGAGTTGAAGTACTTCTTGGGTATTGAAGTGTGTCGGTCTCAGGAAGGGCTCTTTCTATCCCAAAGAAAGTATGCTCTTCATCTGTTGACAGACACGGGAAAGCTTGGGGCTAAACCGGCCAAAACTTCTCTTGAAGATGGCTACAAGGTCAATGGAAAGGGGGAGAAAGCTGATGAGTTATTTAATGATGTTTCTCAATATAGGAGACTAGTTGGGAAGCTGATCTACCTCACCCTCACACGACCAGACTTGTGTTTTGCTGTGAATCAAATGAGTCAACATATACAAAAACCTACTGTATATACGTTGGAGCATGGTAGAAAGGATCCTTAGATACATCAAAGGATCTCCTGGTCAAGGCATATGGATGGGCAAGAATGGGAACACTGAGATTGTTGGGTATTGTGATGCGGATTGGGCTGGTGATAGGGTGGATAGGAAATCAACCATTGGGTATTGCACCTTCATTGGTGGGAACTTAGTCACTTGGAAGACTAAGAAGCAGAAGGTGGTATCATGTTCTAGTGCTGAAGCAGAATATAGGGCTATGAGAAACTTGACAAGTGAAGTAACTTGGATCAAAGCGCTCTTGAAAGACTTCGGTATTGAACAACCAGGGCCAATTACCTTCCATTGTGATAATCAGGCAGCCATTCACATAGCTTCAAACTCAGTGTTTCACGAGAGGACCAAGCACAAACAGATCGATTGCCATAAGGTTAGGGACAAAGTTCAAGATGGAACCATTTTGCCATGTTATACAAGGAGTGAAGACCAACTAGCTGACATCTTCACAAAGGTAGCAAGTCTCAAAGTTTGCAAAAACATCTTTAGCAAACTTGGGCTTGTTGATTTATCACATCCATGATCAAAGGTCTCCTAATCCAAGAGCAACACACTCTTTTTCCCTTATTAAGGTTTTGTACCAAGTGGTTTGCCTTAATAAAGTTTTTAATGGGGTGTTGCCTTGGGTTCCCAAGCTTAAGACTTTAGGGTGATTCCAAAGTCTTTAGCTGGAGGGGGAGTACTGAGATATGAAAATCAAATAAGACCTATCTTGACCTATAAGGCAAGTGTGAGCACGAAAATTCAGTTTGAGTAACAAGGGAAAAGAAAAAGGAGGGAGTTATTATTAACCACATGGTTAAAATGGTTAAATAGCTGCCTTGGGAGAAGAATCAAGGTGAAAAGGACATGTCCATGCTGCACACAGTCTTGGTAACCACACCAAACAGTCATGCATGCTGCACACAGCCTTGGTAACCACACCAAACGTTCATGAGACAGTCTGCACCTCAACCCCTCTCTTCTCATTGATTGTTGACAAGCTCCTCCTCTATTCAAGCTCATCCACAAGTTTGAATTTGTTTTCTTTTGTGTTCACATTGTAAATCCTCTATAAAAGGGCTGTAAAGACTCAAGGTATGATTGAAAACTCTTAGGAGATTCTTCTCCAGAAGTCTAAGACATTTCTAATCTTCTCATGCTTTTCTGTGTTTTTCTGGATTCAATTCTTCACATTTCTCCTCTCTAATGTCAATATTCTTTCATTATGCTTCATTTATAAGCTTTTACTCAAGGAGCAACGATAATCATTTTAGAATAATCATTTTAACTTGCAGATAACCTGAGATGTACCCGCTAAATTGTCAGCAACTTTTGATTTAGAATTCAAAATGACACAAATCCAATGCCCACGTTACGCAAGCTCAATTTTCTATATTGTGACAAAATTTAATACCAAAATAGCTCCAAAAAGCCTCCAAGTAATTCAATCTATCCCAAACTGCGTGATACCATGCATTATGCTTCTGTTATAAGCATTTACTCAAGGAGTAGCAATGATAAGTTTAGAATGATCATTTTAATGCTGATCACCTAAACATGTATGTACTAAATTGTCTTTAACTTTTGATTTAGACCATAAAATGACACCCACGTTAAGCTAGCTCAATTTTCCATATTGTGCCAATATTTGAGATCAAAATACTAATGACCAAGCCTCCAAGTAGTCTAATCTATCCCAAACTACGTGATACTATGCATTATGCTTTATTTATACGCCTTTAATAAATAAGCACAAATAATCAGTTTAGAAATATCATTTTAACCAGGTGATCAACTTGATATTTCGGCACTAAATCATTTTAACCAGTCCTTGGATTCCTCCAAAATGACATGAGTCCAACGCCCACGTTAAGCTAGCTCAATTTTCCATATTGTAAAATATTTGAGACTGAAAGAGCTACGAAAAAACCTCCAAGTAATCTAATGTATCCCAAAGTGCGTGATGCCATGCATTATGCTTCATTTATAAGCCTTTACTCAAAGAACACCAATGATTAGTTTAAAATGTTCATTTTAACTGGCCGATCAACTTGATATATCTGCACTAAATTGTCTGCAACTTTAGTTTTATAGTTCAGAATGATACGAATCCTACGCCCACGTTAAGCTAGCTCAATTTTCTATATTATGACAACATTTGAGACTGAAAGAGCTATGAGAAAGCCTCCAAGTAATTCAATGTTTCCCAAAGTACGTGATGCCATTCATTATGCTTCACTTATAAGCCTTCACTCAAGGAGAACCAATGAACAGTTTAGAATGATCAGTTTAACTAGCCACTCAACTTGATATGTCCGCACTAAATCGTCCGTAACTCTTTATTTGGAGTTCAGAATGATACGAATCCAACGCCCACGTTAAAATAGCACAATTTTCTACATTATGATAACATTTGACACTGAAAGAGCTACGACAAAGCCTCCAAGTAATCCAATGTATCCCAAACTGCGTGATGCCATGTGTTATGCTTCATTTATAAGCCTTTACTCAAGGAGCACTAGTGATCGACTTAGAATTATCATTTTAAATGCCCGACCAACTTGATATGTCTGCACAAAATCGTACCTTACTTTTGATTTAGAGTTCATAATGACACGAATCCAATGACCATGCTAATCTAGATCAAGTTTCTTTATTATGACAACATTTGATACTGAAACAGCTATGAAAAAGTCTCCAAGTAATCCAACGTATCCCAAAGTGCGTGAGGCCATGCATTATGCTTCATTTCTAAGCCTACACTCAAGGATAAGCAATAATCATTTTAGAATAATCATTTTAACTGGCCAATCAACTTGACATGTCCGCACTAAATGGTCTGTAACTTTTTATTTGGAGTTCGGAATGACATGAACCCAACGCCCACGTTAAGTTAGCTCAATTTTCTACATTATGACAACATTTGAAACTGAAAGAGCTACAAAAAAGCCTCCAAGTAATCCAATGTATCCCAAACTGTGTGATGCCATGCATTGTGCTTCATTTATAAGCCTTTACTCAAGGAGCACTAGTGATCGATTTACAATGATCATTTTAACTGGCCGATCAACTTGATATGTTAGCACTAAATCATACGTAACTTTTGATTTAGAGTTCATAATGACATGAATCCAACACCCATGCTAACCTAGCTCAATTTCCTATATTATGACAACATTTACAACTGAAAGAGCTACGACAAAGCCTCCAAGTAATCCAACGTATGCCAAACTGTGTGTTTCATGCATTATACTTCATTTATAATCCTTTACTCATGGAGCACCAGTGATCCAGTTAGAATGATAATTTTAACTGGCCCATAGAGTTGACATGTCTGCACTAAATCGTAACTTTTGATTTAGAGTTCATAATGACATGAATCCAACGCCCATGCTAATCTAGCTCAATTTTCTATAATATGCCAACATTTGAGACTGAAAGAGCTACGACCAAGGCCTCCAAGTAATCCAACGTATCCCAAACTGTGTTATGCCATGCATTGTGCTTCATTTATAAGTCTTTACTCAATGAGCACAAATGATCCGTTTAGAATGAACATTTTAACTAGCCGATCATGTTGACATGTATGTACTAAATGTTCTCTCACTTTTGATTTAGTGTTCAAAATGACACGAATCCAACGTCCACAGTTAGCTAGCTCAATTTTCTATATTGTGACAAAATTTAAGACCACAATTTCTACGACTAAGCCAACCAATTCCATACTGTGTGATGCCATGCATTATGCTTCATTTAAAAGCCTTTACTCAAGGAGCACCAATGATTAGTTAGAATGACGTTTTTAACTGGCAGATCAACTTGACATTTCCACACTAAAGCGTCTTCAACTTTTAATTAGGGGTCAAAATGGCATGACTCCAACACCCACGTTAAGCTAGCTCAATTTTATATATTGTGACAACATTTAGAACTGAAATAGCTACGACAAAACCTCCAATTAATCCACTGTATCCCAAACTGCGTGATGACATGCATTATGCTTCATTTATAAGCCTTTACTCAAGGAGGACCGATGATCAGTTTAGAATGAACATTTTAACTGGCCGATCAACTTTACATTTCCGCACTAAATCGTAGTAAATTTTTATTTAGAGTTCAAAATGATAAAAATCCAACACCCACGTTATTCTAGCTCAATTTTCTATATTGTGACCGAATTTAACACGAAATAGCTACGAAAAATCATTTAAGTAATCCAATCTATACCGAACTGCGTGATACAATGCATTATGCTTCACTTATAAGCCTTGACTAAAGGAGCACCAGGGATAAGTTTAGAATGATCATTTTAACTCTGATCAACTTGACATGTACGCACTAAATAATTTTAACTTTTAGAGCAAAAATGACTTGAGTCCAACGTCCATGTTAATCTAGCTCAGTTTTTTATATTGTGCAACATTTGAGACTGAAAGAGCTACGAAAAAGCATCCCAATAGTCCAATATATCCCAATATGCGTGATGCCATGCATTATGCTTCACTTATAATCCTTTACTCAAGGAACACCAACGATCTATTTAGAATGATCATTTTAACTAGCCGATCAACTTGACAAGTCTGCACTAAAGCGTCTTAAACTTTTAATTAGAGCACCAAATGACATGACTCCAACGCCCACGTTAAGCTAGCTCAATTTTATATATTGTGACAACATTTAAGACTGAAAGAGCTACAAAAAAGCCTACAAGAAATCTAATGTATCCCAAACTGCATCATGCCATACATTATGCTTCATATATAGGCCTTTACTCAAGAAGGACTAATGATCAGTTTACACTGACCATTTTAATTGGCCGATCAACTTGACATGTCTATACTAAATTGCAGTAAATTTTGATTTAGTGTTCAAAATTACAATAATCAAACAACAATGTTAACCTAGCTCAATTTTCTATATTGTGACAAAATTTATCACCGAAAGAGCTACGACAAAGCCTCCAAGTAATCCAATATATCCCAAACTGCGTGATGCCATGCATTACGCTTCATTTATTAGCCTTTACTCAAGGAGCACCAATGATCAATTTAAAGTTATTATTTTAACTGGCCGATCAACTTGACGGTCCACACTAAATCGTCAGTACATTTTGATTTATAGTTCAAAATTACAATAATCCAATAACCACTTTAAGCTTGCTCAATTTTATATATTGTGACAAAATTTAGTACGGAAATAGCCACGAAAAAGCATCCAAATAATCCAATCAATCACAGACTATGTGATGCCATGCATTATGCTTCATTTATAAGCCTTTACCCAAGGAACAACAATGATCAGTTTATAATGATCACAATTACTAGCTGAAAAATTTGACATGTCCGCAATAAATCGTATTAACTTTTGATATGGAGCTCAAAATGACACGAATCCAACGTCCACGTTAAGCTAGCTCAATTTTCTATATTGTGAAAACATTTAAGACTAAAAGAGCTACAACAAAGCCTCCAAGTAATCCAATGCATCTCAAACTGCGTGATGCCATGCATTATACTTCATTTATAAGGCATTAATCAAGGAGCACAATGATCAGTTTGGAATGTTTATTTAACTAGCATATCAACTTAACATGTCACCACTAAATTATTAGTAACTTTTGATTTAGAGTTTAAAATGATACGAATCAACCATCCACGTTAAGCTAGATCAATTTTCTATATGTGTTAAAATTTAAGATCAAAATAGCTATGACAAAGCCTCCGAGTAATCCAATCAATCCAATACTTCGGGATGCCATGTATTATGTTTCATTTATAAGCCTTTACTCATGAAGTACCAATGATCAGTTTAGAATGATAATTTTAACTAGCTGATAAACTTGACATGTCCGCACTAAATTGTTTTTAACTTTTAATTAGAGCTAAAAATAACATGACTCCAACGTCCACGTTAATATAGCTCAATTTTCCATATTGTGACAATATTTAATACTGAAAGAGCTACGGCAAAGCCTCCAAGTAATCTAATTCATCCCAAACTGGGTGATGCCATGCATTATGCTTCATTTATAAGGCATTAATCAAGGAGCACCAATGATCAGTTTAGAATGATCATTTAACTAACAGATCAACTTGACATGTCCTCACTAAATCGTTGGTAACTTTTGATTTAGAGTTCAAAATGACACGAATCCAACACCCACATTACGTTAGCTCAATTATCTAGATTGTAACAGCTATGACAAAGTCTTCAAATAATCCAATCTATCCCAAACTGCGTGATGTTATGCATTATACGTTATTTATACGCCTTTACTCAATGAGCACCAATGATCAGTTTAGAATGATCATTTTAACTAGCTGATCAACTTGACACGTCCCTGCACTAAATTGTCTTTCACTTTTGATTTAGAGGTCAAAATGACATGAATCCAACACCCACGTGAAGCTAGCTCAATTTTCCATATTGTGACAACATTTGAGACTGAAAGAGCTATGACAAAGCATTCAAGTAATCCAATGTATCCCAAACTGCGTGATGCCATGCATTATGCTTCATTTATAAGCCTTTACTCAAGTAGCACCAATGTTCAGTTTGGAACGATCATTTTAACTAGCCGATCAACTTGACATGTCCACACTGCATCGTTTGTAACTTTTGATTTAGTGTTCAAAATGACACGAATCCAATGCCCACATTAAGCAAGCTCAATTTTCTATATTGTAACAAAATATAGGACCGAAATAGCTACAAAAAGACTCCAAGTAATCCAATATTTCCCAAATTGCGTGATGCCATTCATTATGCTTCATTTATAAGCATTTACTCAAGGAGCACCAGTTTTAGAATGATCATTTTAACTAGCTGATCAACTGGACGTGTCCGCACTAAATCGTCTTTAACTTTTGGTTTAGAGCCTAAAATTACATGAGTCTAATGCCCACATTAAGCTAGCTCAATATTCTATATTGTGGAACATTTGAGACTGAAAGAGCTACGACAAAGCCTCCAAGTAATATAATGTATACCAAACTGCGTGATGACATGCATCATGCTTCATTTATTATCCTTTACTCAAGGAGCACCAATGATCAATTTACAAATATGATTTTAACTGGCCGATCAACTTGAAATATCCGCACTCAATCGTCTATAAGTTTTGATTTATAGTTCAAAATGACAATAATCCAATATCCACATTAAGCTAGCTCAATTTTATATATTGTGACAAAATTTAGTACCAAAATAGCCACTAAAAAGCATCCAAATAATCCAATCAATCCCAGACTACGTTATGCCATGCATTATGCTTCATTTATAAGCATTTACTCAAGGAGCACCAATGATCAGTGTAGAATGATCATAATAACTAGCTGAACAACTTAACATGTCCGCACTAAATCGTATTTAACTTTTGATATGGAGCTCAAAATGACACAAATTCAACACCCACATTAAGCTAGCTCAATTTTCTATATTGTGAAAACATTTAAGACTAAAAGTGCTACAACAAAGCCTTCAAGTAATCCAATGCATCTCAAACTGCGTGATACCACATTAAGGCATTAATCAAAGAGCACCAATGGTAAGTTTACAATGATCATTTAACTAGCATATTAACTTGACATGTCTGCACTAAATCGTCAGTAACTTTTTATTTAGAGTTCAAAATGATACGAATCCAACACCCACGTTATGCTAGCTCAATTTTCTATATGTGACAAAATTTAAGATCAAAATAGCTATGACAAATACTTCGTGATGCCATGTATTATGCTTCATTTATAACGCTTTTTTTCAAGCAGCACCAATGATCAGTTTAGAATGATCATTTTAAGTAGCTGATCAACTTGACATGTCCGCACTAAATCGTTAGTAACTTTTGATCTAGAGTTCAACATGGCACGAATCCAACACCCACGTTATGCTAGCTCATTTATCTATATTGTGACAGCTACGACAAAGCCTCCAAGTAGTCCAATCCATCCCAAACAGCGTTATGTTATGCATTATGCTTCATTTATACGCCTTTACTCAATGAGCACCAATGATCAGTTTAGAATGATCATTTTAACTAGCTGATCAACTTGACACGTCTGCACTAAATCATCTTTGACTTTTGATTTAGAGCTCAAAATGGCATGAATCCATCACCCACGTTAAGCTACCTCAATTTTCCATATTGTTACAACATTTGAGACTGAAAGAGCTATGACAAAGCATTCATGTAATCCAATGTATCCCAAATTGCGTGATGCCATGAATTATGCTTCATTTATAAGCTTTTCCTCAAGGAGCACCATTGATCAATGTGGAACAATCATTTTAACTATCCGATCAACTTGACATGTCCGCACTGCATCGTATGTAACTTTCGATTTAGAGTTCAAAATGACACGAATCCAACACCCATGTTAAGCAAGCTAAAGTTTCTATATTGTGACAAAATATAGGACCAAAATAGCTACAAAAAAGCCTCCACGTAATCCAATCATTCCCAAATGCGTGATGCCATGCATTATGCTTCATTTATAAGCATGTACTCAAGGAGCACCAATTTTAGAATGATCATTTTAACTAGCTGACCAACTTGACATGTCCGCACTAAATCGTCTTTAATTTTTGGTTTAGAGCCTAAAATGACATGAGTCTAATGCCCACATTAAGCTAGCTCAATTTTCCATATTGTGGAAGCATTTGAGACTGAAAAAAGCAACGACAATGCCTTCAAGCAATGCAATGTATCCGGAACAGCGTAATGCCATGCATTATGCTACATTTAAAAGTCTTTACTCAAGGAGCACCAATGATCAATTTAGAATTATCAGTTTAACTAGCCGATCAACTTGACATGTCCGCACTAAATCGTCTGTAAATTTTGATTTAGTGTTCAAAATGACAATAATCCAACACCCACGTTAAGCTAGCTCAATTTTCTATATTGTGACAAAATTTAGGACCGAAATAGCTACGACAAAGCCTCCAAATAATCCAACCAATCCCAGACTACGTGATGCCATGCATTATACTTCATTTATAAGCCTTTACTCAAGGAGCAGCAATGATCAATTTAGAATGATAATTTTAACTAGCTGATCAACTTGACATGTCCGCACTAAATTGTTTGTAACTTTTAATTTAGCGTTCAGAATGATACGAATCCAACACCCACGTTAAGCTAGCTCAATTTTCTATATTGTGACAAAATTTAGGACCGAAATAGCTACGACAAAGCCTCCAAATAATCCAATCAATCCCAGACTACGTGATGCCATGCATTATACTTCATTTATAATCCTTTACTCAAGGAGCAGTAATGATCAATTTAGAATGATAATTTTAACTAGTTGATCAACTTGACATGTCCGCACTAAATTGTTTGTAACTTTTAATTTAGCGTTCAGAATGATACGAATCCAACACCCACGTTAAGCTAGCTCAATTTTCTATACTGTGGTAAAATATAAAATCGAAAGAGGTACGACAAAGCCTCCAAGTAATCCAATCTTTCCCAAACTACGTGATGCTATGCATTGTGCTTCATTTATATGTCTTTATTCAATGAACACCAATGATCAGTTTATAATAATCATTTTAATTAGCTGATCAACATGACATGTCCGCACAAGATCGTCTTTAACTTTTGATTTATAGCTCAATTTTCCATATTGTGACAACATTTGAGACTGAAAGAGCTACGACAAAGCCTTCTGATGTGATCCTACTGAGAATCAAGCCCCTGATCAACTCCAAATGGTTGTGGAAAAGTTGATGAATGGATTGCAGTTGCAAAATGGGTGAAACGATGGTGTAACTTGCGGATGTGTGAGCTCTTAAATGGATGGATCCGAGAACAATGGGAATTGGATGACACTTTTCAAGGATGGTGGAAAATCCTTGGACTATCTGCTTGCTTTGTGTGAATTACAAAGGCCAGGCACGTTGGGAAAAGGGTGAATCGAATTGAAACTTCAAAGGGTGATCAAGATCCCTTAGACTTTCGGCTCTTGAGAGTAATGAGAAAATGTTCTAAAATTCCTTATTCAATAGGATGATCAAACGAGTTTAAGAAGGAGATTTGCTATTAAAATGTTTGAATATTCAGAAAGAATGATACGAGAGAGTACTTATGGTAGACTAGGAAATTGAAAATAACTTCTAAAATTCTACCATAACATTAAAGAAATACTTAGGGAATTACAAAGACAACTAAGACAAAGAGTAAGAAGTAAATAATGTTTAGACTTGATTCTTCCTCTCTTATTTCGTTGATGATGAGATAGAATGGGCCTTGATTAACCAAGAGGCTGTGGCAAAATACATTGGGCTTGCCTTATTAAAAACCTATCTTAGAAAACCCATTGGGACAAAACTTAGAATAGAGAAATAGAGTACAATCCAAGGCACCTCTCTTGGTGAGGTTTAGGTGGCTTGAATTACAACCAATGTGGTTGGATTAGCACACACTAAACTTGCCTGAATGGTGTTGAGAAGGTGTTTTACTGTTGTCTTAAGTATGGCTTGCTTGGATCGGGTCGGGTAATAGGGCCATTGAATATTTATAGGCTTTCATCTCCAATATCTGTGGGTTCTAGCTGCTCCTTAGCATCTTTAGTGGCTTCTTCCTCCTCTGGTTCTAGCTGCTCCTTAGCATCTTTAGTGGCTTCTTCCTCCTCTGGTTCAAGCTGCTCCCTAGGTTGTGGTTCCTTGCTGGCCACTATTGGCTTGTTGAGCGTACATCTTAGTCTTATTTTCAATATTGAGCCGAGCCTTCTGATGAATTGTTTTAACCAACTCAGCCTTCTTCTTTCTAACAAGGCTTGTCCTTTCACTCAAAGGTAAAGGCACTAGATCCAAAGGTGAGATGGGATTGAACCCATAAACAATTTCGAATGGTGATTACTTAGAAGCAGTATGCCTAGCATGATTATATGCGAATTCAACATGAGGCAAAAATTCTTCCCAAGTCCTAAGATTCTTTTTAATCAAAGCTCTTAACAAAGTGGACAAGGTTCTATTAACTACTTCAGTTTGACCATCCAATTGCGGGTGACAAGTTGTAGAGAAACAAAACTTAGTTCCTAGCTTAGACTAAAGTGGTTTCCAAGAGTAACTAAGGAACATAGTGTCTCTATATGATACTATGGTTCTAACATGCCATGAAGTCTGACTATCTCCTTAAAGAATAATCCAGCAGTGTTATCTGCATCATCCATCTTATGACAAGGAATAAAGTGAGCCATTTTGGAAAACCTCTCAACTACAACAAACACATAATCCTTTCCAGTGTTATTTTTATGCAATCCGACAACAAAATCCATAGAAATATCATGCCAAGGGTGCAAAGGTATAGGAAAAGGGGTATACAAACGGTGCTTTTGGATTGTGGATTTGGCTTGTTTGCAAGTTACACATCTTCGGCAAGCTTTCTCAACATCACTCCTCATGTGTGGCCAAAAGAAGTGTTCCTGCAATACTTTTAATGTCTTTTCCACGCCAAAGTGACCCATAAGACCACCTGAATGTGCTTCCTTAACAAACAAGTCTCGCAAAGAGGAGTTAGGTACACATAACCGATTATCATAAAAAAGAAGCCTTCACTCTTAAGGTATTTTCCAGTACCAAACTTCTCACAAGAAGCATAAATATCCTTAAAATCAGCATCAGTAGCATATAACTCTTTGTTTTGCTCAAACCCTAGCAGTTTAACTTCTAAAGAGTTCATGAGCACATACCTCTGAGAAAGAGCATTGACTACTACATTCTCTTTACCTTTCTTGTATTTGATCACATAAGGGAAGGTCTCAATGAATTCGACCCACCTAGCATGTCTTTTGTTCAGCTTTTGTTGCCCTTTCAGATGTTTGAGTGACTCATGGTCAGTATGGATGACAAACTCCTTGGGCCAAAGATAATGTTGCCATGTTTGCTAGGCCCTCACAAGCACATATAGTTTTTTTGTCATAGGTTGGGTAATTGAGTGTGGCCCCTCCTAGTTTCTCACTAAAGTAGGCTATGGTCTTCCTTTTCTGCATAAGAACAGCACCAATACCAACTCCCGAGGCATCACATTCAATTTCAAAAGTTTCATTAAAGTTAGGAAGAGATAGCACCGGGGAGTGTGTGAGCTTGTCTTTAAAGGTTTGGAATGCCTCCTCTTGCGCCTGCTCCAACTTAAATCCCACATTCTTTTTGATAACCTCAGTGGAGCTGCTATAGTGCTAAAGTCCATGAAAAATCTCCGGTAAAACCCAGCTAGGCTATAAAAGCTTATTACTTCCCCAACATTCTTTGGACTCGGCCACTCTTTAATCAATTTTATTTTTTCCTCATCAACCTTAACACCATCTAAACTCACAACAAAACCAAAGAAGACAAGGTTATCTGTTCCAAAAATACATTTCTTAAGATTGGCATACAAGGTATCCTTTCTAAGTACTTCAAAAACCTTTCTGAGGTGTTATACATGATCATCTAAATTCGGCTAAAAGGTAGAATGTCATCATAGTATACTACCACAAAATGACGTATGACTTCCCTAAGGACATGGTTCTTCAATCTCATGAAGGTACTAGGTGCATTTGTCAAGACAAAAGGCATTACTAACGACTTATACCTTTTTTAGTTTTAAATACAGTTTTCCACTCATCACTTTCTTTCATCCTAATTTGGTGATAACCACTCTTAAGATCTACCTTAGAGAAGATGCTAGAACCATGCAATTCATCTAACATATCATCTAATCTAGGTATAGGAAGGTGATACTTTACAATGATATTGTTGATGGCTCTGCAATCAATACACATTCTCCAGCTTCCATCCTTTTTGAGACAAGAAAAACAGGTACAACACACGGGCTCGTACTTTCGCGGATATGTCCTTTCTCCATGAGTTCAGTGACTTGCTGTTGAAGCTCCTTGGTCTCTACGGGGTTGGTTATGTAGGCTGGCTTGTTGGGAAGAGATGCTCCTGGTAGAAAGTCAATTTGGTGCTCAATTCCTCGGATTGGTGGTAAGCCTTGCGGTTGCTCCTCTGTAACACATCTTTAAATTCCTGCAAAAGAAATTGAATTTTGCTATGAATGTCCTGCATAGATTGGTTAGTATGAAAGCATTCTCTAAGCACGCCCTGGGTTGGACTTAATCATAAGATTAGTCGGTTGGTTGGCTGGTGGCTTGGTTTGCGGTTTGGCGGTGCTGTCGGCATGGGGTTTGCTTTTGGGTTTGGATTGGGTTTTATTTTTCATTAAAGCTATCTGATCTAAATGAATCTCTTGTGGGGATAAAGGTACTAAAATATGTTTCTTTCCCTAAAACTCAAATGAGTACCTATTAATAAACCATCTTGAATAACCCTTCTATCCGATTTCCAAGGTCTACCTAACAAGATGTGACCAGCATCCATGGGTAAAACATCACACAAAACCTCATCTTCATATTTACCTATGGACAAAGGAACTAGGACCTGGTTCTCTATGTCTAGCTCACCCTTATCATTAAGCCATTGCAACTTATAGGGTTTAGGCCTCTTAATAATCTCAAGTCCTAACTTCTCTACCATAATCTCACTAGCTACATTGGTACAGCTACCTCCATCTATCACTAAGATATAGACCTTACTCTTAACTAGACAACGAGTGTGGAATATGTTATCTCTTTGCTCATTCTTTTTTGTCCTAGTTTGTAAGTTTAGAATTCTCCTAGTGACTAAGAGTTGTCTAGTATGGGGCATGTCTACATTTTCTTCCAAGGACTCAGCATCCGAATGGTCATCCTCTGATTCTACCGCACCATTAGCCCTAATAACTATGGTTCTCTTATTGGTACGTTCCCTAGAGAAGTGACCAAAGCCCTTACACTTAAAACACTGAATTTCCCTAGTTTTCGTGTTAGAACCCATATCCATTCTGATTGGGACATCAGGTCGTATGACCGGCCAGGAGACCAGACTGGCCGACCAGGGAGCTTTCCCGAGACAGCCGGGCCATTTGGCACGTCTGCCGGCATGTCTGCCGGCCCAAGCGGTACCACCGGACCTTCGACCAGCCGGGCCGGACCGACCAGCATTGCCAGCGGTGAGGCCCAAACCTCCGGCCCAATTGGTGGTGACGTGGATGACACCGCTGGTCCAATTGGTGATGCCGCCGGCTCCAGGATCAAATTGGCCGGCTCAGATGACATTTTGGCCAGTACCTCGCACAGTCCAGCCGGTACAGCCGATCCAGCCGAGTGCACCACCATTTCAACGTCTACACAAGGAGGCTCGGACCAGATAAGCTACCAGCTTCAAGACATGGATCTAGAGGAAGTCTCTACACCAGTGGTGCCATCAGGAGCAATGACAAGGAGCAGATCAAGGGCACTCTTCCACAAATTCAGCTTGTGGGTCGACAAGCTCCGAGAAGATGATCGACAAGGGGAATTGGGCCAGAAGTGCAAAGAAGAGTCCAATGGCTTCTCAACAATGCATGGGACTTCAGGGACTTGGGCTTTAGTGTCAAAAGAGGTCAGGGCTTAAAGATTCCTAACCCTACTCCAAGTCGAAGACTAGGAGCAAGGCGCGTGCATGCCACAAGGACGACCACCATCCATTTCTTGGCCATGAGGTAAGAAAGGTAAGTTTTCAAATTAGATATTTGCCTCTTTCTGTTTTGCAGGGTAGGATTTAGAAAATTTACATTTTTGAGTCAAAGAAATTTTAGGAATAGGTCCTTTTTTGGTTATGCACTTTTGTAAGTTTTCCATTTGTGCACTTTTGTAAGTTTTCCATTTTTCTTTGAGTCGACCCTAGAAGGTCATGCTGTCGAGCATATTAATAAGGCTCCTTGCAGCATTGTAGTTCGACAACCTTTTTGATAATTAATAAAGATCGAATTTTCTTCCTATAAGTTATTTTGTCAAGAGACTTGTGCGCTTAGAACCTAGTTGAGACCAGCCCTCCTAGCTCTGAGTTTGTGATTTATCACGAGGTTCATCACCCCTAGTGTGGTTCACTTCACCCTTCCACCCATTACTAATCAAAAAAACCCCTATCCAGAAGCTTAAGGTTGAGTTTCTCACCTAAACTTTTCCAAACAGCCCACGCGTGTACAGCCTTGAATCGAGGCTTGTATCATTTTGGTATCAGAGCTTAAAGCTCCCAAACCAGGTTGTTTCTATCCTTTAATTAGTTTTTGTTCATAGGTCTTGCATTAGTTTAAGTCGCATTCAAGAAAAATCAAAAAAATAACATCAAACTCCAAACCGAGTGCATCTAGCTTCTACGTGTATCACTAGGGCTTAGATTCATTTTTGCATTGCAATTTTCGACTTTCCTTTTTGTTAGAATCATATTTCCATTATTATTAAGTTAAATTAAAAAGAAAAGAAAAAGAAAATAGGAAAAATACCAAAAGAAATAATCCAAGACAGCTAGCACTAGTTGTTAGAAAGTTTCCATTTTTTTCAGCTTTCCATTTTTTCGAATTTTCCTTTTTCCCAGTTTTTTCTTTTTGCAACTTTTCGAATTCTTCTATATAAGAAACCCTCCTAATCGATTCTAGGACCAGAGTAACTTTTTCTTTTCTTTGTAGTACGCAATGGCAGAAGAAAATAGAGATGCAGCCGAGGCCATGATGGCCATGTTCACCACCCTCCAAACGCAACTCGCATCAATCGGCGAGAGGTTGGAGCCCGTGGAGACGCCTGTGAGATTCCAGACCATAAGGCACGTGAGGGCTGAGCAAGACCGTGCTGAGGGTCCTGAGCACCCTAGGATACGACACGAACAGGAGGAGCCCCAACCGGATGGAATGAGGACGCACAACCTCATGGCTATCACCTTAGGCCGAGAGGACCTCCACGGCAACCAGAAGCAGAAGGTGATGGCTTCGAGCCATATGGTCATCACCAGAGACCAAGAATGCCTCCTAAACATCATGATGATGGAGATGAATACACCTACAACCGGGTAACTCATCCTGATGTTAAATTAACACCTCCTAGTTTTGTAGGAAAAGTAGACCCTGAAGCCTATCTTGATTGGGAGAGGAGGATGGATCACATCTTCGATCACTACAACCAACCAGGCCCTAGGAGAGTCTCCATGGCAGTAGCACAACTCACGGACAATGCCCTCATCTGGTGGGATCGTGAGGTGTCTGACCGAAGGAGGAAAAGATTGAGGCCCGTAGACTCAGGGGTCGACATGAAGAACCTCATGAGACAAAGGTTTGTTCCACCTTATTTTCATAGAGATTTGCAACGACGTTTCCATACTCTTAAGCAGGGCACGTTGTGCAAGGGGTGAATCAAATTGAAACTTCCAACGGTGATGAAGATCCCTTAGACTTTCGGCTCTTGAGAGGAATGAGAAAGTGTTCTAAAATTCCTTATTCAAGAGGATGATCAAATGAGTTTAACACGGAGATTTGCTATTAAAATGTTTGATGATTCAGAAAGAGGGATACAAGAAAGTACTTATAGTAGTGTAGGAAATTAAAAATGACTCCTAAAATTCTACCAAAACATTAAAGGAAATACTTAGGGAATTACAAAGACAACTAAGACAAAGACTAAGAAGTAAATAATGTTTTGACTTGATTCTTCCTCTCTTATTTCATAGATGATGAGATAGAATGGGCCTTGATTCACCAAGAGGCTGTGGTAAAGTACATTGGGCTTGCCTCATTAAAAACCTATCTTAGAAAACCCATTAAGCCAAAACTAAGAATAGGGAAAAGAGTACAATCAAAGGAACATCTCTTGGTGAGGTTTAGGTGGCTTGAATCATAACCAATGTTGTTGGATTAGCACACACTAAACTGGCCTGAATGGCGTTGAGAAAGTGCAGTAGTGTTGTCTGAAGTTTGGCTTGCTTGGATGGGGTAATGGGACCATTGAAGATTTGTACCCTTTCATCTCTAATATACACAGGTTCTAGCTGCTCCCTAGCATCTTTAGTGGCTTCTTCCTCCTCTGGTTCAAGCTGGTCCTTAGGTTGTGGTTCCTTGTTGGCCATGCTCACATCATCTTCAAGTACTTCAATGTATCCAAAAGTACGTGATGCCATGCAATATATTTCATTTATAAGCCTTTACTCAAGGAGTAGCAATGATCAGTTTAGAATGATAATTTTAAATATCTGATCAACTTGACATATCCGCATTAAAGCGTCTTAAACTTTTAGTAAGGGCTCAAAATGACATGAGTCTAACACCCATGTTAACCTAGTTTAATTTTCCATATTGTGACAATATTTGAGACTGAAAGAGCTAGGACAAAGCCTTCAAGTAATCTAATGTATCCCAAACTGCGTGATGCCATGCATTATGCTTCATTTATAAGACTTTACCCAATGAGCACCAATGATCAGTTTAGAATGAACAATTTAACTGGCATATCAACTTCACATATCCGTACTAAGTCGTAGTAAATTTTGATTTAGAGTTAAAAATGACAATAATCCAACACCCATGTTAATCTAGCTATATTTTCTATATTGTGACAGAATTGCACACCAAAATAGCTACGATAAAGCATTTAAGTAATCCAATCTATCCCGGACTGCGTGATGTAATGCATTATGCTTCATTTATAAGACTTTACTAAAGCAGCACCAATGATAAATTTACAACGATCATTTTAATGCAGATCAACTTGACATATCCGCACTAAATCGTCTTTAAATTTTGATTTAAAAACAAAATGACATGAGTCCAACGTCCACGTTAAGCAAGCTCAATTTTCCATATTGTGGTTTGAGACTAAAAGAGCTACAAAAAAGCCTCCAAGTAATCCAATGTATCCCAAAGTGCGTGATGCCATGCATTATGCTTCATTTATAAGCTTTACTCAAGGAGCACCAATGATCTGTTTACAATGATCATTTTAACTAGCTGATCAACTGGACATGTCCGCACTAAAGCGTCTTAAAATTTTAATTAGGGCTCAAAATGACATGACTCCAATGACCACGTTAAGCTAGCACAATTTTATATATTGTGACAAGATTTAAGACTGAAAGAGCTACGACAAAGCTTCCAAGTAATACAATATATCCCAAACCGCATGATGCCATGCATTATGCTTCATTTATAAGCTTTTACTCAAGGAGGACCAATGATTAATTTAGAATAAACATTTTAACTGGCCGATCAACTTGAGATATCCGCACTAACTCGTAGTAAAGTTTGATTTAGAGTTCAAAATTACGATAATCCAACACCCACGTTAATCTAGCTCAATTTTCTATATCCCAAACCGCGTGATGCCATGCATTATGCTTCATTTATAAGCTTTTACTCAAGGAGGACCGATGATTAATTTAGAATAAACATTTTAACTGGCCGATCAACTTGACATATCCGCACTAACTCGTAGTAAAGTTTGATTTAGAGTTCCAAATTACGATAATCCAACACCCATGTTAATCTAGCTCAATTTTCTATATTGTGACAAATTTAACACCGAAATAGCTACAACAAAGCCTTTAAGTAATCCAATCAATCTCGAACTGCATGATGCAATGCATTATGATTCATTTATAAGCCTTTAGTAAATGAGAACCATTGATAAGTTTATAATGATCATTTTAACGCTGATCAACTTGACATGTCCGAACTAAATCGTCTTTAACTTTTGATTTAGAGCCAAATGATATGAGTACAAAGTCCATGTTAAGCTAGCTCAACTTTCCATATTGTGGAACATTTGACCCTGAAAAGGTTACGAAAAAGCCTCCAAGTAATCCAATGTATCCCAAAGTGCGTGATGCCAAGCATTATGCTTCAGTTATAATCCTTTACTCAAGGAGCACCAATGATCTGTTTAGAATGATCATTTTAACAGGCCGATCAACTTGACATGTCCGCAATAAATCATCCTTAACTTTTGATTTAGAGTTCAGAATGACACGAATAAAACTACCACGTTAAGCTAGCTCAATTTTCCATATTGTGGATTATTTGAGACTAAAAGAGCTACGACAAAGCCTTTAAGTAATCCAATCTATCTCAAACTGTGTGATGCCATGCATTATTCTTCATTTATAAGCCTTTACTCAAGGAACACCAATGATATGTTTAGAATGATCATTTTAACTGGCCGATCAACTTGACATGTCGGCATTAAATATTCCATAACTTTTGATTTAGAGTTCAAAATGACACGAATCCAACGCCCACGTTAAGGTAGCTCAATTTTCCATATTGTGACAAAATTTAAAACTAAAAGAGCTACGACAAAGCCTACAAGTAATCCAATCAATCCCAAACTGCATGATGCCATGCATTATGTTTCATTAATAAGCCCTTACTCAAGAATCACCAATGATCAGTTTAGAATGATCATTTTAACTAGCCGATCAACTTGAAATGTCCGCAATTAATCATCCATAACTTTTGATTGAGAGTTCAAAGTTACACGACTCCAACGCCCACATTATGCTTCATTTATAAGCCTTTACTCAAACAGCACCAATGATCTGTTTAGACACCATTTGAGACTAAAAGAGCTACGTAAAAGCCTTCAAGTAATCCAATATATCCCAAAGTGCGTGATGCAATGCATTATGCTTCATTTATAAGCCTTTACTCAAGGAGCACCAATGATCTGTTTAGAATGATCATTTTAACTGGCATATCAACTTGACATGTCTGCACTAAATCGTCATTAACTTTTGATTTAGAGTTCAAAATGACACGAATCCAACATCTACGTTAAACTAGCTTGAATTTCTATATTGTGACAAATTTTAAGATCAAAATAGCTATGACAAAGCCTCCCAGTAATCCAATAAATCCAAGACTTCGTGATGCCATACATTATGCTTCATTTATAAGGCTTTATTCAAGCAACACCAGTGATCTATTTAGAATGATAATTTTAACTAGCTGATCAACTTGACATGTCCGCACTAAATTGTGTTAAACTAGCTCAATTTTCCATATTGTGTTAATATTTAATACTGAAAGAGTTACAACCAAGCCTCCAACTAATCCAATGCATCCTAAACTGCGTGATACCATGCATTATGTTTCATTTATAACGCATTAATCAAGGAGTACCAATGATCAGTTTAGAATGATCATTTTAACTAACTAATCAACTTGACATGTCCGCACTAAATTTTCTTTCACTTTTGATTTAGAGCTAGCTAAATTTTTCATATTGTGACAACATTTGATGCCATGCTAAATTTTTCATAAAATGACATGAATCCAACACCCACGTTAAGCTAGCTAAATTTTTCATATTGTGACAACATTTGAGACTGAAAGAGCTATGACAAAGCATTCAAGTAATCCAATGTATCCCAAACTGTGTGATGCCATGCATCATACTTCATTTATAAGCCTTTACTTAATGAGCACCAATGATCAGTTTGGAACGATCATTTTAACTAGCCGATAAACTTGACATGTCCGCACTGCGTCGTATGTAACTTTTGATTTAGAGTTCGAAATGAAACGAATCCAACGCCCATGTTTATCAAGATCAATTTTCTATATTGTGAAAAAACAATAGGACCAAAATAGCTACGAAAAAGCCTCCAAGTAATCCAATCTATCCCAAATTTCATGCTGCCATGCATTATGCTTCATTTATAAGCGTTTACTCAATGAGCACCAATTTTAGAATGATCATTTTAACTAGCTGATCAACTTGACATGTCCGCACTAAATCGTCTTTAACTTTTGGTTTTGAGCCTAAAATGACATGAGTCTATAACGCCCACATTAAGCTAGCTCAATTTTCCATATTGTGGAACATTTGAGACTAAAAGAGCTACGAAAAAACCTCCAAGTAAATATTCCAAACTGATCATTGGTGCTCATTAAGTAAAGGCTTATAAATGAAGTATTTATATTTATTTTATTAATTTAATTTAATATTTTATTTTCATTTTCATTATTTTATAGTTTTCTGTTGCGGATGACCGATGCCGTCTTTACGGACTCGCTAGCTTGAACCGCATCCACTTGTCGGGTAGGTGTAGTGGGTTGCAATCCGCTGCCGCCGACTATGTAATGCTTCAAGAACAAAACATGCTAATTGTACAACAAAACGCGCAGATTTTGGAAGCAAATCAGAAGATACAAGAGCAGCATAAAGAAAACAAAAAGAAGATCTCCAACTTGGAGATGCTCCTCGGGTATTTTCAACGGACGGATCCCGCATTCGCCTGTTATATGAGGGATAACGATTGCCCAGGGGAACCGTCGATGGCTCCGACCCCGACCCCATTCTCGCCTTCGGATTTTTAATTTCCGCCGTCGGATAATTAGTTGTAATTTTTTTTGTAAATTAAATTTCAATTAATATTTAATATTTTATTGTATTTAATTTCTTTGTAAATTAATTTCTTTGTATTTAATATTTTATATTAATTTCTCAATATATTTTATATTTAATATTATAATATTTATTATTAATGACTAAATAATATTAATAATAATTAATGGTTTCAAAAAATAATAATTTATTTAAATATTCAGAAATAAAAATTAAAAAACATATTAATTTTGAAATTAAATTTGAAAACTATTTTTAAAAAATGTTATTTAAAATTAATTAAAAATGAATTAATATTAATAATATTAATAATATTAATAATATTAATAATATTATTAAAAAAATTAATTAAAACTTATTGTATGAAAAACTAATAATATTAATAATTAAAAATTAACTAAAAAATATTACTAATATTATTAAAAAAATATTATTAAAATTAATTTTATAAAATATTATTAAAATATATTAATAAAAATTAATTAAAAATTATATTGAAATAATTTAAATATTTTGAAATTAAAATTTAAAAATATTAGGAAAAAATAATATTTTTAATTGTAATTTCAAAATATTAAAATTATTTCAAAATAATTTTTAATTAATTTTAAATTTTTTTAATCTAATTCCGTTGTCGTCGCAACTCAATCCCAAATTAGTCTCAATATTTTGGGATAGATTTGCGACTACAAAATTTTTTTCCGATTAGTTTTTCATACACAGTCGCAATTTTTTGCCACTGATTTGCGACTGTGTATTAACTGTGGTCGCAAATCGTTCACAAATTTTTTTAACTAATTTGCAATTGCAGTGGCTCTTGCAGTCGCAAATCAGTCACAAAATTTTGTGACTGATTTGTGACTACGGGTTTTGCAACCACATAAGTAGTCGCAAAATAGTGGCAAAATTTGTTACGAAAATGCAGTCGCAAAGTAGTCTTAAAAGTAGTCACCACCGATTAGTCGCAAATCAGTCGCAAATTTAACAAATATTACTTTGGTCGCAAATTAGTCGCAAATTTGCGACGGATTTGCGACTACATATTTTTGCGACTATGATTTTGTGACTGCTTTTGGTGGTCGCAAAGTTGTCGCAATTTTGCGTTTTGCGACCGCTTTACGAGCACTTCCGTGGTCGCAAAATGGTTGTTTTCTTGTAGTGACAGATGGTCCTTCCAATATGGTAAATCCCAAAAAATATTCTTCTTGTGCCAATTATGTTATTCGCCACAACCATCAACATGATCATCTCCGTGACCTACACATGAAGCCGTTCTATCAGTACCAAAATCTCTAAGTTGAGTTATCATATAATTCCCATCAAGCATAGGAGGTGGACCGTCAAAATTTTTTTGTTTTTCCTAAACAATGTCGTGCTCCGGCGATATGGATGATCTTGTGGCAGAAAGCGTTGATGACAATCAAACCAACTACTATTTCGTCCTTGTTTCAATTGGAACGTAACAGTATTGTCTTGACAATATGAGCTTGCTAACTTTTCATGCGTCGACCATCCTGATAACATTCCATAAGCTGGAAAATCACTTATGGTGCACATAAGTACTGCTTGCATCAAGAAGTTATGTTGGTTGGAAACATCAAATGCTTGGACACCATTTTCCCACAATATTTTTAACTCATGAATTAATGGCTGCAAGAAAATATCAAGCGATCGCTTAGGATGCTCTTGGCCGGGGATGAAAATTGTTAGAAACAAAAACTCTCATTTCATGCACAACGAAGGAGCCAAGTTATACGGTGTCACGATAACTGGCCACAACGAGTATTGCCTCCCATGCTTCCCAAAAGGGTTGAATCCATCTGTAGATAACGCGAGGTATACATTCCTAGGATCATATGCAAAACTAGGATAAACCTCTTTAAAATGTTTCCATGCTTCTACATCCGAGGGATGCTTTCTCCATTCGAATTATGTTCTGCATGCCATCTCATAGGCTTTGTCGTGTGTTCAGATTGATATAACCGCTTTAGCCTATCTATTAATGGCAAATACCACATCAGTTTATATGGAATAGGTACTCTACCGCTTGTCTCTTGAAATCGAGGTTTGTGACAAAATCGGCACTTCATGCGGTTTTCATCATTTCTCCAATAGATCATGTAGTTGTCAATATATATATCGATCATCTAATACGACAATCCAAGACCAGCTATAAGTTTTTGAACCTCGTGATATGAAGCAGGTGCAATGTTATCTTCAGGTAATATATTTTTAACAAAATCAGCTATCGCATTCACCAAGTCTTCAGCGAAGTTGAAATCTGTCTTTATCGTCATTAACCTGCTTGCAGCAGATAAAAGCGATAATCGATCTCTACATCCTTTATACAAAGGCTGCTTGGATGCATCTAACATATCAAAAAATTTCTGGGCTTCCAAATTAGGTTCTTCTATTCTACTCCTATCTTCAATGTACGATGCTCTTTGTTCATGAAACACATCATTCACCATCTGAAATTTACCTCCATTTATATCAACTTTTGATGCCGGTTCCTCTTCCCTAACATTAGTACTACCATAACATTTATATCTAACCTTTTTGGAGTACTACCATAATATTGCATCGTTGCATCAGTTTCTCCATGTGAATACCAAATTTTGTAACCTGGCATAAATCCAGTCCTATACAAATGACTACATATTTCTCTAACAGAGATTAATCTATGATTTCAACATTTAATACACGGACAATACATTTTACCGTATTCTGATGTCATGCTATTGTTTGATGCAAATGTCATGAAATCTTCAACACCTTGCACAAATTCATCCGTCAATTCCCACGTTGTTGAATAATACCGAGGTTTATCCATCCACGATCGAAAATAATCATAAGAACCTAAATAAGACATTTTGTTAAGATTTTTTGTTCTGGTAAAATTGTGAAGGAGCAGAGCGTGTTTATATTAAAAATTAGAAGATTATAAAAAAAATTTAATAGATTATTACGAATTTTTAACAGATTATTACGAATTTTTAACAGATTATTACGAATTTTAACAGATTATTACGAATTTTAACAGATTATTACAAATTTTTAACAAATTATTATGAATTTTTAACAGATTTTATGAATTTTAACACATTATTACGAATTTTTTAACACATTATTACGAATTTTTAAGAGATAATCACAAATTTTTAACAAATAATCACAAATTTTTAAAAGATAATCACAAATTTTTAACATATTATACTTAAGAATATTTCCATTTCTAACGCAATTCCGACGGTTGCCGACCACTTTCGGATATTTCCGACGACCAACCGACGACTCTTGACGTTTACAGATCGACCAAACTAACAATTGCCAAAAAATAGGAATTCATCGGAAAGTCATCGGAACTACTGACTGATTCCAGATGGATAGTAAAAACCATAATCCGTCGGGAAGTAGTCGGTGGAAAACCGATGGTTTTGGTTTTGTTGGCTATTTCCGATGGTTTTGAGAGGATATCCCAACGCCAACTTTGCTGTTGGAAACCAGATGGAAGTCCGTAAGGTTTCACCATCGATTTCCTGATGGTAGTGCAATCATCGGGATTTATCGATAGAACACCGACAAAATGTTTTTGCTTGGTAATCCATCGGAAAACCATTGCATAGGTGTTGGAACATTCCGACGATTTTATTTCCGTCGGAAATGCCATCGGAAATGTTAATGTTTTCTTGTAGTGTGTCTTTACTCAAGGCGCACCAATGATTTGTTTAGATTGATCATTTTAACTAGCTGATCAACTTGACATGTGTACACTAAGTTGTCTTTAACTTTTGATTTAGAGCTCAAAATTATATGAATCCAACGCCCACGTAAATCTATCTCAGTTTTCCCTATTTTGACAACATTTGATACTGAAAGAGCTAGAAAAAGCCTCAAAGTAATGCAATCTATCCCAAACTGCATGATGCCATGCATTATGCTTCATTTATAAGCTTTTACTGAAGAAGCAGAATGATAAGTTTAGGATGAGCATTTTAACTGGCTGGTCAATTTCAAATTTCCATATTAAATCGTGTGTAACTCTTGATTTAGAGTTCAAAATAAAAAGAATCCAACGCCCACGTTAAGGTAGCTCAAGTTTCTATATTGTGACAAAAATTAATACCAAAATAGCTATGGCAAATCCTCCAAGTATTCCAATCTATCCCAAAATGCGTGATGCTATGAATTATGCTTCATTTATTAGCCTTCACTCAAGGAGCAACAATGACCAGTTTAGAATGATGATTTTAACTAGCTGATCAACTTGAAATGTCTCCACTAAATTGTCTTTAACTTTGGATTTAGAGCTTAAAATGACATGAATCCAACGCCCACGTTAAGCTAGCTCAATTTTCCATATTGTGAGAACATTTAGGAATTAAAGAGCTAGAAACAGCTTTAACGTAATGCAATCTATCGTAAACTGCATGATGCCGTGCATTATGCTTCATTTATAAGAAAAACGCACCAATGATCAGTTTAGAATGATCATTTTAACTGGCCGATCAACTTGACATGAATCCAAAAACCACGTTAAGTTAGCTTAATTTTCCATATTGTGACATCATTTGAGATTGAAAGAGTCTATCCAAAACTTCATGATGACATGCACTATGCTTCATTTATAAGCATTTACTGAAGGAGCATCAATAATCAGTGTAGAATGATCATTTTAACTAGCCAATAAATTTCACATGAACATACTGAATCATCCATAACTTTCTATTTCGAGTTCAAAATAACATGAATCCAACGCCCACGTCAAGGTAGCTCATTTTTCTATATTGTGACAAACTTTAACACCAAAATAGCTATGGCAAAGCCTCCAAGTATTCCAATATATCCCAAAATGTGTGATGCTATGCATTATGGTTCATTTATTAGCCTTTACTCAAGGAGCACCAATCACCAGTTTAGAATGATCATTTTAATGAGCTGATCAAATTGACATGTTTGCACTAAATTATCTTTAACTTTGGATTTAGAGCTTAAAATGACATGAATCCAACGTCCACGTTAAACTAGCTCAATTTTACGTATTGTGACAACATTTGAGACTGAAAGAGCTAGAAAAGCCTTAATGTGATGCAATCTATCGCAAACAGCATGATGTCATGCATTATGCTTCATTCATAAGCCTTTACTAAAGCAGCACCAATGATCAGTTTAGAATGATTATTTTAACTGGCCGATCAACTTGACATGAATCCAACGACCACTTTAAGCTGGCTTAATTTTCCATATTGCGACAACATTTGAGATGGAAAGAGCTAGACAAAGCCTCAAAGTAATGCAATCTATCCAAAACTTCATGATTCCATGCATTATGCTTCATTTATAAGCATTTACTGAAGGAGCACCAATGATCAATTTATAATGATCACTTTTACTGGCCGATCAATTTCACATGAACATACTAAATCGTTCGTAACTTTTGATTTAGAGTTCAAAATGACAAGAATCCAACGCCCACATCAAGGTAGTTCAATTTTCTATATTGTGAAAACATTTAAGACCAAAATAGCTATGGCAAAGTCTCCAAGTAATCCAATCTATCCCAAAATGCATGATGCTATGCAATATGCTTCCTTTATTAGCCTTTACTCAAGGAACACCAATTATCAGTTTAGAATAATCATTTTAAATAGTTGATCAACTTGACATGTCTGCACTAAATTGTCTTTAACTTTTGATTGAGAGCTTAAGATGACATGAATCTGACGCCCACGTTAAGCTAGCTCAATTTTCCATATTGTGACAACAATTTAGACTGAAAGGAGCTAGACAAATCCTCAATGTAATTGAATCTATCTCAAACTTCATGATGCCATGCATTATGCTTCATTTATAAGCCTTTACTTAATGAGCACCATTGATCAGTTTAGAATGATCATTTTAACTGGCCGATCCAGTTGACATGAATCAAATGACCACATTAAGCTACCTTAATTTTCCATATTGTGACAACATTTGAGGCTGAAAGAGCTAGACAAATCCTCAGAGTAATGCAATCTATCCCAAATTGCATGATGGATGCGTTATGCTTCATTTATAAGCATTTACTGAAGGAGCACCAATGATCAGTTCAGAATGATCATTTTAACTGGCCGATCAATTTCACATGTACTTTCTAAATTTTCCGTACTTTTTAATTTAGTGTTCAAAATTACAAGAATCCAACACCCAAGTTAACCAAGCTCAATTTTCTATATTGTAACAAATTTTAAGACCAAAATAGCTACGACAAAACCTCCAAGTTCAAATCTATCCCAAAATATGTGATGCCGTTCATTATACTTCATTTATAAGCCTTTACTCAAGGAGCACCAATGATTAGTTTAGAATGGTCATTTTAACTAGCTGATCACTTTGATATGTCTACACTAAATCATCTTTAAGTTTTGATTTATTGCTCAAAATGACAAGAATCCAACGTCCACATTTTGCTAGTTCAATTTTCCATATTTTGCAAACATTTTGGACTAAACGAGATACGACAAAAACTTCAAGTAATCCAATGTATCCCAAACTGCGTGATGTCATGCATTATTCTTCATTTATAAGCATTTACTGAAGGGGTACCAATGATCAGTTTGGAATGATCATTTTAATTACCTGCTCAACTTGACATGTCCATATTAAATTCTCCTTAACTTTTTTTAGAGCTTAAGATGACACAAATCCAACGCCCAAGTCAAGGTAGCTGAATTTTCTATATTGTGACAAAATTTAAGACCAAAATAGCTACGCAAAGCCTCCAAGTAATCCAAGTAAGCCTTTACTCAAGGGGCACCAATGATGTTTAGAATGATCATTTTAACTAGCTGCTCAACTTAACATGTCCACACTAAATTCTTCTTAACTTTTTATTTACAGCTCAAGATGACATGAATCTAACGCCCACGTTAACCTAACTCAATTTTCCATATTGTGACAACATTTGAGACTGAAAGAGCTAGACAAACCCTCAAAGTAATGCAATCTATCCCAAACTGTATAATGCCATGCATTATGCTTCATTTATATGCCTTTATTGAGGGACATCCAATGATCAATTTAGAATGATCATTTTGCCTAGCTGCTCAACTTGACATGTCCACACTAAATTCTCCTTAACTTTTCATTTAGAGATCAAGATGATATGAATCCAACGCCCACATTAACCTAGCTCAAATTTCCATATTGTGACAACATTTGAGACTGAAAGAACTAGACAAAGCTTCAAAGTAATGAAATTTATCCCAAACTACGTGATCTCTGCATTAAGCTTCATTTATAAGTCTTTATTCAAAGAGCACCAATGATCAGTTTAGAATGATCATTTTAACTCCTAGATCAATATGACATGTCAACCCTAAATCATCCGTCAATTGTGATTTAGAGTTAAAAATGACACCAATCAAACGACCACGTTAAGCTAGCTCAATTTTCAATATTGTGACAAAATTTAAGACCGAACTAGCTTCACAAAGCCTCCAACTAATCCAATCTATCCCAAATTGCATTATGTCACACATTATGCTTCATTTATAAACCATTACTTAATGAGCACCAATGATCAGTTAGAAGTATCGTTTTAACTGGCCGATCAAGTTGACATGTCCACACTAAATTGTCCATAACTTTTGATTTAGAGTTCAGAATGACAGGAATCCAACGCCCACGTTAAACTAGCTAAATTTTATATATTGTGACAAAATTTAAGACCAAAATAGATACGCAAAACCTCCAAGTAATCCAATCTATCGCAAAATGCGTGATGCAATGCATTATGTTTCATTTATAAGCCTTTACTCAAGGTGCACCAATGATCTATTTAGAATGATCATTTTAACTAGCTGATCAACTTGACATGTCCACACTAAATCATCATGAACTTTTTATTTGGAGCTCAAGCTGACATGAATCTAATGCCCACGTTAAGCTAGCTCAATTTTCCATATTGTGACAACATTTGAGAGTGAATGAGCTAGAAAAAGCATCAAAGTATTGCAATCTATCCCAAACAGTGTGATGCCATGCATTATGCTTCATTTATAAGCTTTACTCAATGAGCACCAATGATCAGTTTAAAATGATCATTTGAACTGGCAGATCAATTTGACATGAATCCAACGACCATGTTTAGCTAGCTTAATTTTCCATATTGTGACAACATTTGAGATTCAAAAAGAGCTAGACAAATCCTAAAAGTAATGCAATCTATCCCAAACTGCATGATGTCATGCATTATGCTTCATTTATAAACCTTTACTAAGGGAGCACCAATGATCAGTTTAGAACGATCATTTTAACTGGCTGATCAATTTCACATGTCCATACTTAATCGTCTGTAACTTTTGATTTAGAGTTTAAAATGACAAGAATCCAACGCCCACATTAAGGTAGCTACGGAAAACAGCTACGGAAAAGCCTCTAAGTAATCCAATCTATCCCAAAATGTGTGATGCCATGCAATATTCTTCATTTATAAGTCTTTACTCAAGGAGCACCAATGATAAGTTTAGAATTGTCATCTTAACTGGCTGATAAACTTGACCTGTCTGAACTAAATCGTGTTTAACTTTTGATTTAGAGCTCAAAATGACAAGAATCCAACACCCACAATTAGCTAGCTTAATTTTCCATATTGTGACAACATTTTAGACTAAAAGAGCGAGGACAAAACCTCCAAGTTATCCAATATATCCCAAACTGCGTGATGCCATGAATTATATTTCATTTATAATCATTTACTCAAGGGGCACCAATGATCAGTTTACTATGATCATTTGAACTTGCTGCTCAACTTGACATATCCACACTAAATTCTCCTTAATTTTTTTACAGCTCAAGATGAAATGGATCCAATGCCCACGTTATGCTACCTCAATTTTACGTATTTTGACAACATTTGAAACTGAAAGAGTTACAAAAAAGCCTCTAAGTAATCCAATGTATCTCGAAATGTGTGATGCCATGCATTATGCTTCCTTTATAAGCCTTTACTCAAGGAGCACCAGTGATCAGTTTAGAATGATCATTTTAAGAGGCCGATCAAATTGACATGTCCGCAATAAATCGTTTGTAAGTTCTGATTTAGAGTTTAGAATGAGATGAATCCAACGCCCACATTAAGCTATATCAATTTTCTATAAATTTAACAGCGAAATAGCTACAAAAAAGCATTCAAGTAATCCAATATATCCCGAACTACCTGATTCCATGCATTATGCTTCATTTATAATTTATTGAAGGAGCAGTTTAGAATGATCATTTTAATTGTTGGATCAGCTTGACATGTCTGCACAAAATCATACGTAACTTTTGATTTAGAGTTTAAAATGACACGAATCCGACGCCCACAACAAGCTAGCTCAATTTAAGACCAAAATAGCTACGACAAGGCCTCCAAGTAATCCAATCTATCCCAACCTGCGTGATGCCATACATTATGTTATATTTATAAGCCTTTACTCAAGAAGCACCAATGATCAATTTAGAATGACAATTTTAACTAGCTGATCAACTTGACATGTCTGCCTAATATCGTCCGTCTCTTGTGAATTAGAGCTCAAAATGACATGAGTCCAGCGTCCACATTAAGATAGCTAAAGTTTCTATATTGTGACTACATTTGAGACTGAAAGAGTTACGAAAATGCCTCCAACTAATCTAATGTATCCCAAACTCGTGATGCCATGCATTATGTTTCATTTATTAGCCTTTACTCAAGGAGCACCAATGATAAGTTTAGAATGATCATTTTAACGCTTATCAACTTGACCTGTCCTCACTAAATCGTCTTTACCCGTTGAATTAGAGCTCAAAATGACACGAATCCAACGCCCACATTAAGCTAGCTCAATTTTCCGTATTGCGACTACATTTGAGACTGAGAGAGTTACGAAAAGGCCTCTAAGTAATCCAATGTATCCCAATCACCGTGATGTCATGCATTATGCTTCGATTATACGCCTTTACTCAAGAGCACCAATGATTAGTTTAGAATGATAATTTTAACTCGCCGTTCAACTTTACATGTCCGCACTAAAAAATCCAAAAATTTTGACTTAAAGAGTTCAATATTACACGAATCCAATGCCCATGTTAAGCTAGCTCAAGTTTCTATATTGTGATAAAATTTAAGACCGAAATAGCTACGGTAAAGACTCCAATTAATCCAATCTATCACAAAGTGCATGATGTCATGCATTATGTTTCATTTGTAAGCCTTTACTCAAGGAGCACCAATGATCAGTTTAGAATGATAACTTTAACTTGCTGATCAACCTGATATGTCCGCACTAAATCGTCTGTAACTTTTAACATAGAGTTTAAAATGACACAAATCTAACGCACACATTAACCTAGCTCAATTTTCTATATTGTGACAAAATTTAAGAACAAAATAGCTACGAAAAATCCTCCAAGTAATCCACAAACTACGTGATGCAATGCATTATGTTTCATTTATAAGCCTTTATTCAAGGACCATATATGATAAGTTTAGGATGATCATTTTAACCAGCTGATCAACTTGACATGTCCGCACTAAATTGTCTTTAACCTTTGAATTAGAGCTCAAAATGACACGAATCCAATGCACACGTTAAGCTAGCGCAATTTTCCATATTGTGACAACATTTGAGACTGAAAGAGTTATGAAAAATCCTCCAACTAATACAATGTATCCCAAATTGCGTGATGCCATGCATTATGCTTCATTTATAAGCCTTTAATAAAGGAGCACCAATGAACAGTTTAGAATGATCATTTTAGCTGGTTGATCAACTTGCCATGTCCGCACTAAATCGTCTGTAACTTTTAATTTTGAGACTGACACGAATCCAACGGCCACGTTAAGCCAACTCAATTTTCTATACTGTGATATAATTTAACGCCAAAATAGCTATGCCAAAGCCTCCAAGTAATCCAATCTATCCCAAACTGTGTGATGCCATGCATTATGCTTCATTTATAAGCCTTTACTCTAAGAGCACCAATGATCTGTTTAGAATGATCATTTTAACTAACTAATCAACTCACAAGTCCGCACTAAATTATCCGTAATTTTTGAGTAAGAGCTCAAAATGACAAAAATCCAAAGCCCATGTTAAGCTAGCTTAATTTTCAATACTGTGTCAAAATTTAAGACCGAGATAGGTACGACAAAGCATCCAAGTAATCCTATCTATCCCAAACTGCGTGATGCCATGAATTATATATCATTTATAAGCCTTGACTCAAGGAGCACTATTGATCAGTTTAGGATGATCATTTTAACTAACTGATCAACTTGACATGTCCGCAAGAAATCTTCTTTAACCTTTGAAATAGAGCTCAAAATTTCATGAATTCAACGCCCACGTTAAGCTAGCTCAATTTTCCATATTTTGATAACATTTGAGACTGAGAATGCTACGAAAAAGCCTCCAAGTAATCTAATGTATCCCAAACTACGTGATGCCATTCATTATGCTTCGTTTATAAGCCTTTACTCAAGGAGCACGAATGCTCAATTTACAGTGATCATTTTAACAGGCCGACCAACTTTAGATATCCGCATTAAATCGTTAGTAACTTCTGATTTATAGTTAAGAATGACACGAATCCAACGCCTTTATTAAGCTAAATCAATTTCCTATATTATGATAAAATTTAACACCGAAATAGCTATGAAAAAGCCTCCAAGTTATCTAATCTATCCCGAACTCTGTGATGCCATGCATTATGCTTAATTTATAATCCTTTATTCAAGGAGTACCAATGATCAGTTTAGAATGGCCATTTTAACTAGCTGATCAACTTGCCATGTCTGCACTAAATCATGTTTATCTTTTGATTTAGAGCTCAAATTGACATGAGTGCAACGCTCACGTTAAGCTAGCTCAATTTTCCATATTGTGACAACATTTAAGACCGAAAGAGTTACTAGAAAGCTTCCACGTAATCTAATGTATCCAAAACTGTGTGATGCCATTCGTTATACTTCATTTATAAGACTTTACTCAATGAGCACGAATGATCTTTCCAAAATGATCATTCTAACTAGGCGATCAACTTGATATGTCCGCACAAAATCATCCGTAACTTTTGATTTAGAAAATGACACGAATCCAATGCCCACGTTAGGCTACCTCAATTTTCTATATTGTGACAAACTTTAAGACCGAAATGGCTACGACAAAGCTTCCAAGTAATCCAATCTATCCCAAACTACGTGATGCTATGCATTATGCTTCATTTATAAGCATTTTCTCCAGAAGTTTAGAATGACCATTGAAACTAGCTGATCAAACTTGAAATGTGCGCACTAAATCATCTTTAACTTTTGATTTATAGCTCAAAATGAGATGAGCCCAACGCTCACGTTAAGTCAGCCCGATTTTCCATATTGTGGAAACATTTGAGACTGAAAGATTTACTAGAAAGCCTCCACATAATCCAATGTATCGCAAACTGCGTGATGCAATTCATTATACTTCATTAATAAGTCTTTACTCAAGGAGCACCAATGATCAGTTTAGAATGATCATTTTAACTGGCCGATCAACTTGACATGTCCACAAGAAATCGTCCATAACTTTTGATTTAGAGAATGACACCAATCCAACACCCACGTTAAGCTAACTAAATTTTCTATATTGTGACAAAATTTAAGACCGAAATAGCTACGACAAAGCCTCCAAGTATTCCAAACTGCGTGATGCTATGCATTATGCTTGATTTATAAGCTTTTACTCAATGAGAACAAATGATCAGTCCAAAATGATCATTCTAACTAGCCGATCAACTTGACATGTCCGCACCAAATTGTGCGTAATTTTTGATTTAGAGAATGACACGAATCCAATGCCCATGCTAAGATATCTCAATATGCTATATTGTGGCAAAATTTAAGACCGAAATAGCTACGACAAAGCCTCCAAGTAATCCAATCTATCCCAAACTGCGTGATGCTATGCATTATGGTTCATTTATAAGCGTTTTCTCAAGGAGTTTAGAATATCATTTTAACTATCTGATCAACTTGACATATCCGCCCAAAATCCTCTTTAACTTTTGATTTATAGCTCAAAATGTCATGAATCCAACGCTCACGTTAAGGTAGCTCAATTTTCTATATTTTGACAACATTTGAGACTGAAAGAGTTACTAGAAAGCCTCCACGTAATCAAATGTATCCCAAACTGTGTGATGCCATTCATTATAATTAATTTATAAGCTTTTACTCATGGAGCACCAATGATCAGTATAGAATGATCATTTTAACTGGCCGATCAACTTGACATGTCCGCACGAAATCGTCAGTAATTTTTGATTTAGAGAATGACACGAATCCAACGCCCACGTTAAGATAGCTCAATTTTCTATATTGTGACAAAATTTAAAACTGAAATAGCTATGACAAAACCTCAAAGTAATCAAATCTATCCCAAACTGCGTGATGATATGCATTATGCACCATTTATAAGCCTTTACTTATGGAGCACCGATGATCAGCCTACAATGATCATTTTAACTGGCCGATCAACTTGACATGTCCACACGAAATCGTCAGTAAGTATTGATTTGGAGCAAAACACGAATCCAATGCCTACGTTAAGCTAGCTAAATTTTCTAAATTGTGACAAAATTTTAAACCGAAATAGCTACGACAAAGCCTCCAAGTAATCTAATCTATCCCAAACACCGTGATGCTATGCATTATGGTTCATTTATAAGCATTTTCTCAAGAAGTTTAGAATGATCATTTTAACTAGCTGATCAACTTGAAATGTCTGCCCTAAATCATCTTTAACTTTTGATTTAAAGCTGAAAATGTCATGAGTCCAACGCTCACGTTAAGGTAGCTCAACTTTCCATATTGTGTCAACATTTGAGACTGAATGAGTTACTAGAAAGCCTCCACGTAATCCAATGTATCCCAAACTGCGTTATGCCATTCATTAAACTTCATTTATAAGCCTTTACTCATGGAGCACCATTGATCAGTCTAGAATGATCATTTTAAGTGGTCGATCAACTTGACATGTCCGCACGAAATCTTCCGTAACTTTTGATTTAAAGAATGACACGAATCCAATGCCAACGTTAAGCTAGCTCAATTTTCTATATTGCAACAAAATTTAAGACCAAAATAGCTACGACAAAGCCTCCAAGTAATCCAATCTATCCCAAACTGCGTGATGCTATGCATTATGGTTTATTTATAAGCATTTTCTAAAGGAGTTTAGAATGATCATTTTAACTAGTTGATCAACTTGACATGTCCGCCCTAAATCGTCTTTAACTTTGGATTTAGTGCTGAAAATGTCATGAGTCCAAAGCTCACGTTAAGGTAGCTCAATTTTCCATATTGTCACAACATTTGAGAGTGAAAGAATTACTAGAAAGCCTCCACGTAATCCAATGTATCTCAAACTGCGTGATGCCATTCATTATACTTCATTTATAAGCCTTTACTCATGGAGCATCAATGATCAGTATAGAATGATCATTTTAACTGGCCGATCAACTTGACATGTCTTCAAGAAATCGTCCATAAGTTTTGATTTTGAGAATAACACGAATCCAAAGCCCATGTTAAGCTAGCTAAAGTTTCTATTTTGTGACAAAAATTAAGACCGAACTAGCTACGTCAAAGCCTCCAAGTAATCCAATCTATCTCAAACTCCGTGATGCTATGCGTTATGGTTCATTTATAAGCGTTTTCTCAAGGATTTCAGAATGATCAGTTTATCTAGCTGATGAACTTGACATGTCCGCCCTAAATTGTCTTCAACTTTTGATTTAAAGCTCAATATGTCATGAGTGCAACGCTCACATTAACCTAGCTCAATTTTCCATATTATGACATTATCTCTAGATTGAAAGAGTTATTACAAAGCCTCCACGTAATACAATGTATGATGCCATTCATTATACTTCATTTATAAGCCTTTACTCTTGGAGCACCAATGATCAGTATAGCATGATCATTTTAACTGGTCGATCAAGTTGACATGTCCGCACGAAATATTCAGTAACTTTTGATTTAAAGAATGACACGAATCCAACGCCCACATTAAGCTAGCTCCATTTTCTATATTGTGACAAAATTTAAAACCGAAATAGCTATGAAAAAACCTCAAAATAATCAAATCTATCTCAAACTGTGTGATGATATGCATTATGTACCATTTATAAGTCTTTACTTATGGAGCACCAATGATCAGTCTAGAATGATCATTTTAACTGGCCGATCAACTTGACATGTCCGCACAAAATCGTCCATAAGTATTGATTTAGAGCATAACACGAATCCAATGCCCACATTAATCTAGCTAAATTTTTTATATTGTGACAAAATTTAAAATAGAAATAACTATGACAAAGCCTCCAAGTAATCTAATCTATCCCAAACTATGTGATGCTATGCATTATGGTTCATTTATAAGTGTTTCCTCAAGGATTTTAGAATGATCATTTTAACTAGCTGATCAACTTGAAATGACCGCCCTAAATCGTCTTTAACTTTTGATTTAGAGCTGAAAATGTCATGAGTCGAACGCTCACGTTAAGGTAGCTCAATTTTCCATATTGTGTCAACATTTGAGATTGAAAGATTTACTAGAAAGCCTCCACGTAATCCAATGTATCCCAAACTGCCTGATACCATTCATTAAACTTCATTTATAAGCCTTTACTCATGAAGCACCAATGATCGGTCTAGAACAATCATATTAACTGGTCGATTAACTTGACATATCCGCACGAAATCATCCGTAACTTTTGATTTAGAGAATGACACAAATCAAATGCCAACGTTAAGCTAGATCAATTTTCTATATTGTGACAAACTTTAAGGCCAAAATAGCTACGACAAAGCCTCCAAGTAATCCAATCTATCCCAAACTGCGTGATGCTATGCATTATGGTTCATTTATAACCGTTTTCGAAAAGAATTTAGAATGATCATTTTAACTAGCTGCTCAACTTGACATGTCCGCCCTAAATCGTCTTTAACGTTTTAATTAGAGCTCAAATTGTCATGAGTCCAATGCTCACGTTAACCTAGCTCAATTTTCCATATTGTGATAACATTTGGGACTAAAAGAGTTACTAGAAAGCCTACACGTAATCCAACGTATCCCAAGCTGCATAATGCCTATTGACAAAGGAAAATCAAATAATACCTATCTTGACCTACAAGGCAAGTGTGAGCACGAAAATTCAGTTTGAATAACAGGAAAAAAGAAAAAGAGGGAGTTATTATTAACCACATGGTTAAAATGGTTAAATAGCTGCCATGGGAGAAGAATCAAGGTGAAAATGACATGTCCATGCTGCACACAGTCTTGGTAACCCACCAAACAATCATGCCTGCTGCACACAGCCTTGGTAACCACACCAAACAGTCATGGCTGCTGAACACACCCTTGGTAACCACACCAAACGTTCATGAGACAGTCTACAGCTATTCCCCTCTCTTCTCATTGGTTGTTGACAAGCTCCTCCTCTATTCAAGCTCAGCCACAAGTTTGAATTCGTTTTCTTTTGTCTTCACATTGTAAATCCTCTATAAAAGGGCTGTAAAGACTCAATGTATGATTTAACTCTTAGGAGATTCTTCTCCATAAGTCTAAGACATTTCTCATTTTCTCATACTTCTCTTTGAGTTTCCAGATTCAATTCTTCACATTTCTCCTCTCTATTCTCAATATTCTTTCAATGCTATTCATTATACATCATTTATACGCCTTTACTCATGAAGCACCAATGATCAGTCTAGAATGATCATTTTTACTTGACGATCAACTTGACATGTCCACACGAAATCGTCCGAAACTTTTGATTTAGAGAATGACACGAATCCAATGCCCACGTTAAGCTAGCGTAATTATCTATATTGTGACAAAATTTATGACCAAAAAAGGTACTACAAAGCCTCCAAGTAATCCAAATTATCCCAAACTGCGTGATGCTATGCATTATAGTTCATTTATAATCGTTTTCTCAAGGAGTTTAGAATGATCATTTAACAAGCTGATCAACTTGACATGTCAGCCCTAAATCGTTTTAACCCTTTTGATTTAGAACTCAAAATGTCATGGGTCCAACGCTCACGGTAAGGAGAACCAATGATCAGTCTAGAGAGATCATTCTAACTAGCCGATCAACTTGACATGTCCGCATGAAATTGTGCGTAAGTTTTGATTTAGAGAATGACATGAATCCAATGCTCACGTTAAGCTATCTTAATTTTGTATATTGTGACAAAAATTTAAGACCGAAATAGCTACGACAAAGCCTGCAAGTAATCCAATCTATCCCAAACTACGTGATGCTATGCATTATAGTTCATTTATAAGCGTTTTCTCAAGGAGTTTAGAATGATCATTTTAACTAGCTGATCAACTTGACATGTCCGCCCTCAATTGTCTTTAACTTTTGATTTCGAGCTCAAAATGTCATGAGTCCAATGCTCACGTTAAGGTAACTCAATTTCCGATATTGTGACAACATTTGAGATTAAAAGAGTTACTAGAAAGCCTCCATGTAATCCAATGTATCCCAAACTGCGTGATGCCATTCATTATACTTCATTTATAAGGCTTTACTCAATGAGCACCAATGATCAGTTTAGAATAAACATTTTAACGGGCCGATCAACTTGACATGTACGCACGAAATATTAGTATTTTCTATTTAGAGAATGACACGAATCCATTGCCGACATTAAGATAGCTCAATTTTCTATATTGTAACAAATTTTAAGACCAAAATAGCTACGACAAAACCTCCAAGTTCAAATCTATCCCAAAATATGTGATGCCGTTCATTATACTTCATTTATAAGCCTTTACTCAAGGAGCACCAATGATTAGTTTAGAATGGTCATTTTAACTAGCTGATCACTTTGATATGTCTACACTAAATCATCTTTAAGTTTTGATTTATTGCTCAAAATGACAAGAATCCAACGTCCACATTTTGCTAGTTCAATTTTCCATATTTTGCAAACATTTTGGACTAAACGAGATACGACAAAAACTTCAAGTAATCCAATGTATCCCAAACTGCGTGATGTCATGCATTATTCTTCATTTATAAGCATTTACTGAAGGGGTACCAATGATCAGTTTGGAATGATCATTTTAATTACCTGCTCAACTTGACATGTCCATATTAAATTCTCCTTAACTTTTTTTAGAGCTTAAGATGACACAAATCCAACGCCCAAGTCAAGGTAGCTGAATTTTCTATATTGTGACAAAATTTAAGACCAAAATAGCTACGCAAAGCCTCCAAGTAATCCAAGTAAGCCTTTACTCAAGGGGCACCAATGATGTTTAGAATGATCATTTTAACTAGCTGCTCAACTTAACATGTCCACACTAAATTCTTCTTAACTTTTTATTTACAGCTCAAGATGACATGAATCTAACGCCCACGTTAACCTAACTCAATTTTCCATATTGTGACAACATTTGAGACTGAAAGAGCTAGACAAACCCTCAAAGTAATGCAATCTATCCCAAACTGTATAATGCCATGCATTATGCTTCATTTATATGCCTTTATTGAGGGACATCCAATGATCAATTTAGAATGATCATTTTGCCTAGCTGCTCAACTTGACATGTCCACACTAAATTCTCCTTAACTTTTCATTTAGAGATCAAGATGATATGAATCCAACGCCCACATTAACCTAGCTCAAATTTCCATATTGTGACAACATTTGAGACTGAAAGAACTAGACAAAGCTTCAAAGTAATGAAATTTATCCCAAACTACGTGATCTCTGCATTAAGCTTCATTTATAAGTCTTTATTCAAAGAGCACCAATGATCAGTTTAGAATGATCATTTTAACTCCTAGATCAATATGACATGTCAACCCTAAATCATCCGTCAATTGTGATTTAGAGTTAAAAATGACACCAATCAAACGACCACGTTAAGCTAGCTCAATTTTCAATATTGTGACAAAATTTAAGACCGAACTAGCTTCACAAAGCCTCCAACTAATCCAATCTATCCCAAATTGCATTATGTCACACATTATGCTTCATTTATAAACCATTACTTAATGAGCACCAATGATCAGTTAGAAGTATCGTTTTAACTGGCCGATCAAGTTGACATGTCCACACTAAATTGTCCATAACTTTTGATTTAGAGTTCAGAATGACAGGAATCCAACGCCCACGTTAAACTAGCTAAATTTTATATATTGTGACAAAATTTAAGACCAAAATAGATACGCAAAACCTCCAAGTAATCCAATCTATCGCAAAATGCGTGATGCAATGCATTATGTTTCATTTATAAGCCTTTACTCAAGGTGCACCAATGATCTATTTAGAATGATCATTTTAACTAGCTGATCAACTTGACATGTCCACACTAAATCATCATGAACTTTTTATTTGGAGCTCAAGCTGACATGAATCTAATGCCCACGTTAAGCTAGCTCAATTTTCCATATTGTGACAACATTTGAGAGTGAATGAGCTAGAAAAAGCATCAAAGTATTGCAATCTATCCCAAACAGTGTGATGCCATGCATTATGCTTCATTTATAAGCTTTACTCAATGAGCACCAATGATCAGTTTAAAATGATCATTTGAACTGGCAGATCAATTTGACATGAATCCAACGACCATGTTTAGCTAGCTTAATTTTCCATATTGTGACAACATTTGAGATTCAAAAAGAGCTAGACAAATCCTAAAAGTAATGCAATCTATCCCAAACTGCATGATGTCATGCATTATGCTTCATTTATAAACCTTTACTAAGGGAGCACCAATGATCAGTTTAGAACGATCATTTTAACTGGCTGATCAATTTCACATGTCCATACTTAATCGTCTGTAACTTTTGATTTAGAGTTTAAAATGACAAGAATCCAACGCCCACATTAAGGTAGCTACGGAAAACAGCTACGGAAAAGCCTCTAAGTAATCCAATCTATCCCAAAATGTGTGATGCCATGCAT
>CM032159.1:20000861-20214350 GCA_018901935.1 Pugionium cornutum
TATAGACTGAGATGGCTTGATGACAAAGTGGAGCTCAAGATTCATGAGCAAGTCACTGTGCCATTCAGTGTGGGCAAGTACCAAGACCAGGTCGTGTGCGACGTGGTGCCCATGCAAGCTGGCCATCTTCTGCTAGGAAGATCATGGCAGTTTGACAAAGAGACCAGGCATGATGGCAGGACCAATCTCTACACCTTCGTGCATGACAAGAGAAAGGTCAGCCTAGCTCCTCTCACACCTGCCCAAGTACATGAGCTACAACTACAAATGAGTAAGGAAAAGAAAATTGTCAAGTCTAATTTTCTTATCCAACCTAGTCATGTCCGGAGAGCTTTAGCCTCGAAGGATTTTATGTTACTAATGGTTTTCAAGGAAGTGTTGAGCATAGAACAGGGACAGGTAGAGCTACCTCATGAAGAAGCAACACTCCTCAACAAATTCCAGGATGTGTTTCCAGAGGAGATACCAGCAGGCTTGCCTCCTTTACGTGGCATAGAACACCAGATTGATCTAGTGCCTGGAGCAGCCCTGCCCAACCGCCCAGCCTACCGGATGAGTCCAGAGGAGTCCAAGGAGCTTGAGAAGCAAGTCAAGGAGCTCCTGGAGAAGGGATATGTTCGAGAGAGCCTCAGTCCATGTGCTGTACCAGTGCTACTAGTGCCCAAGAAGGATGGGACTTGGCGCATGTGTGGGGACTGCCGAGCAATCAACAACATCACAGTCAAGTATAGGCATCCAATACCACGACTGGATGACATGCTAGATGAGCTGAGTGGAGCCACGGTCTTCTCCAAGATAGACCTCAAGAGTGGATACCACCAGGTAAGGATGAAGGAAGGCGATGAATGGAAGACTGCCTTCAAGACAAAGCAAGGGCTCTACGAGTGGACAGTCATGCCATTTGGCTTGACTAATGCCCCAAGCACCTTCATGCGCCTTATGAACCAAGTTCTTAGGGTGTACATCAGTAAGTTCGTTGTAGTTTATTTTGATGATATACTTGTTTACAGTAAGTGCCTACGGGAACACCTCACACATCTTGAGATGGTCCTTAAAACCCTTTGACAAGAAGAGCTTTATGCCAATCTCAAGAAGTGCACCTTTTGTACTGATAAGCTTGTCTTTTAGGTTTTGTTGTGAGTTCACAGGGCCTACAGGTTGATGAGGAGAAGATTCGAGCCATACAAGAATGGCCAACACCAGGGAACATCAGCCAAGTGAGGAGCTTCCACGGACTGGCCAGCTTCTATAGGAGATTCGTGCCCAACTTCAGCAGTATTGCCTCACCACTGACAGCAGTAGTGAAGAAGAACGTGGGATTCAGCTGAGGAGAAGCTCAGGAGAAGGCATTCAAGGCCTTGAAGGACAGCCTTACACACGCACCAGTGCTAGTCCTTCCCGACTTCAACAAAACATTTGAAGTGGAGTGTGATGCCCCTGGAATAGGCATAGGAGCAGTGCTGACCCAAGGAGGGAGACCAGTGGCATACTTCAGTGAGAAGCTAGGTGGTGCCTCACTGAACTACCCCACTTATGACAAGGAACTCTATGCCCTTGTCCGAGCCTTGGAGACTTGGCAGCATTACTTGCTGTCCAAGGAGTTTGTGATCCACACTGATCACGAGACTCTCAAACACCTCAGAGGACAAACCAATCTCAAGAGGAGACATGCCAGGTGGATGGAGTTCATAGAGACCTTTCCGTACATCATCAAGTACAAGAAGGGCAAAGACAATGTGGTAGCTGATGCACTATCAAGGAGGTTTGCCTTGATATCAACCATGGAGGCAAAGGTCCTAGGATTCGAGCACATCAAGGATCTATACAAGGATGATCCTGACCTTGCTGAGAGCTACAAGGAGTGTAGCACAGGGAGTCATGGCAAATTCTACATCCATGAGGGATTTTTGTTCCGAGAAAGAAAGCTGTGCATACCACAAGGGTCACTAAGGGAGCTTATCATCCGAGAAGCTCATGGAGGAGGACTCATGGGCCACTTTGGTGTCGACAAGACCCTAGCAGTGGTCAAGGAGCACTTCTACTGGCCACACATCAAAAGGACAGTAGAAGCACATTGTGCAAGATGCATTACTTGCAAGAAGGCAAAGTCCCGAGTGCAACCTCACGGGTTGTATCTCCCACTGCCCATACCAACACATCCATGGGTGGACATCTCGATGGATTTTGTTCTAGGTCTGCCCAAGATCAACCACAAAGATGCAATCTTTGTAGTGGTGGACAGATTCTCCAAGATGGCACATTTCATCCCATGTGCCAATGTCAATGATGCCACGCATACAGCTGAGCTGTTCTTCAGGGAGATAGTACGGCTTCATGGAGTGCCAAGGACCATCGTATCAGACAGAGACACCAAATTCCTCAGCCATTTCTGGAGGACCCTTTGGAGAAAGCTAGGCACGAAGCTACTCTTCTCAACCACTTGCCATCCTCAAACCGATGGCCAAACTAAAGTTGTCAATAGGACACTATCAACCCTTCTCAGAACTACACTAGGGAAGAACCTAAAGACTTGGGTGGAGTGCCTGCCATTCATTGAGTTCGCCTACAACCGAGCTGTGCACTCAGCAACCAAGAAGACACCATTTGAAGTGGTATACGGTTTCAACCCTCTCACCCCATTGAAGCAAACACCACTGCCACCAGCTGAGATGACCAACCTCAACGGAGCATCCAAAGCAGAGTTCATAAGGAGGTTACACCAGAAGGTAGCAGAGAACTTGGAAAAGAGGACCGGACAGTACGTGACTCATGCCAACAAAGGGAGAAAGGAGGTGATCTTTCAACCAGGAGATTGGGTGTGGCTACACCTACGGCAGGAGAGGTTCCCAAACCTAAGGAGTTCCAAGCTAGCACCAAGAGGAGATGGACCATTCAGAGTGCTCGAGAGGATCAACAACAACGCCTACCGGATCGAGCTTCCAGGTGAGTTTAATGTGTCCAATACGTTTAATGTCACTGACTTGGCCCCTTTCCATGCAGATGATCCAGTTTGAGGACAAAACCTACTGAAGAGGGAGGGAATGATGAGGACATCAGGTCGTACATCCGATTGCCCGAGGCAGCAGGACCAGCTGGCGCGCCTGCCGGACCAGACAGTACCGCCGGACCCTCGACCTATAGGACCAGACCGGTCAACATCGCCGGCGGAGAGGCCCAAGCTCCCCGCACACTTGGTGGGGACGTGAATGACACCGCCGGTCCCTCTGATGACACCGCCGACTCCGGGATCAACTTGGCCGGTCCTGAAGCCATTCCGGCCAGTACCGCACACAACCCATCCGGTACAGCCCATCCAGCCGAGTACACACGCATTTCCACTTCTACACAAGAGGACTCGGACCAAATGAGCTACCAGCTCCAGGACATGCACTTAGAGGATGTCTCAACACCAGTAGTACCTCAAGGAGCAATAACAAGAAGCAGATCAAGGGTGCTCTTCCACAAATTCAGCCTATGGGTCAACAAGCTTCTAGAAGAAGATCGACTAAGGACAATGGGCCTAAAATACAAGGAAGAGTCCAGTAGCTTCTCAACAACACAAGGGACATCAGAGACTTGGGCTTTAGTGGCCAGAGAGGTCAAGGCCCAGAGACTTGTAACCCTACTCCAAGTCGAAGACTAGGAGCAAGGCGCGTGCATGCCACAAGGACGGCCACTTTCCATTTCTTGGCCATGAGGTAAGATAAGGTAAGTTTACATTCGAATATATTTGCCTCTTTATGTTTTGCAGGGTAGGATCTAGTTGTTTACATTTTTGAGTCAAAGACATTTTAGGAATAGGTCCTTTTTTCGATTATGCACTTTTGTATCTTTTCCTTTTGTGCACTTTTGTAAACTTTCCATTTTTCTTTATTTGTGTCGACCCTAGAAGGTCAAGCTGTCGAGCATATTAATAAGGCTCCTTCCAGCATGTAGTTCGACAACCTTTTTGATAATTAATAAAGATCGAATTTTCTTTCAACAAGTATTCTCTCAAGAGACTTGTGCGCTTAGAACCTAGTTGAGACCAGCCCTCCTAGCTCTAAGTTTGTGATTTATCACGAGGTTCATCAACCCTCGTGTGGTTCATTTCACCCTTCCATCTTTTACCAACCAGAAAACCCCCATCCAGAAGCCTAAGGTTGAGTTTCTCACCTAATCTTCTACAAACAGCCCACGCGCATACATCCTTGAATCAAGGCTTGTATCAGGCGGTGTCATCCACGTCGCCACCACTTGGTCCGGAGGTTTGGGCCTCTCCGCCAAAAATGTTGGTCGGTCTGGCCCGGCTGGTCGAAGGTCCGGCGGTACCGCTTGGGCCAGACGCGTCAAATGGCCTGGCTATCTCGGGTAAGCTTCCTGGTCGGCCAGCCTGGTCTCCTGGCCGGCCATACGACCTGATGTCCCATCAAAGCCCGCCAGAAAAACTGGAGAATTATGAGAGGGTCCTCCTCCAAGCAAGGTCCTACCTTCCCAGAAAACTCAGTGCTGCCACAAATTCAGATGGCCCCGTAAGACAGGTCAATCCAAAGGAGATTATGTCTTCTATGAGAGAAATGCTTACAGATAGGGCAAAAAAACTGGAAAAAGAGGGACGAAAAGGCTGGACATAAGAGTTACCAAGGCGCTCCACGCAAGGAAGAAAATTGCATAAGTCCATACCGAGCATCCACAATCAAGAAGCATACGGTAATGTACTTTGGGGAAGCCAAGAATTTAGGCAAAAGCGCGCGGGGAAAAGGGAAAAAATCTCTAATGCCTACCTCAGAGGCAAACCCTCCAAGTAAGGGTAATTATGATGGATCCAAGAATCTGGTGGTCAAGGAGAGACCACCAGAGGATGCCTAATGATCCTAAGCTGGAACTGCCAAGGAGCAGGGAGCTGCTTGGCAGTTCGTCGACTGTGGGAATTACGGAAATCGTTGTTCACGGGACTACTTTTCTCAATGGAGACTAAGCAGAATAAGGGGTTCATACAAGATATGCAAGCCCACCTAGATTATGATTTTCTTTTTACGGTATAGACATCAGGTCTTAGTGGAGGCCTTGCATTGATGGCTCTAGTGGAGTTTAACGTTCAAGTTTTGTTTTCAAATAAAAATATCATCGATGTAATGGCTACTATTGATGATAATAAATTCTTTATATCATTCATCTACGGAGACCCTGTAGTAAGATTCCATAACAATTTCTGGGAACGCCTTACCATATTAAGCTGATGATTGGGGATTTCAATGCAATCATCGGCAATCATGAAAAATCGGGAGGAGTAATCCGCCCAGAAAGCACCTTTTTGGACTTTTGTCTCATGTACGAGAATTGTGGTATGATAGACTTTCTTTTTAAAGGAAATAGTATGTCATGGTTCGGCCAAAGAGGGTCAAAAATTATCAGATGCAGATTGGACAGAGCCATGGGAAATGAGGAGTGGCATAATATCTTCCCCCACACCATGGTGGAATACTTGAAATTCTGTGGATCTGATCACCGTCCTGTTTGGGTGCAGATGCTCGCCCAGTCAAAAAAGCAGGCCCATAGCTTTCGCTTTGACAAGCGTTGGACTTCCAAACCAAACTTTGACTTAATAGTCAAGACAGTATGGCTCGGTTCACCGGAAGATAACAACGTGACCATAGCCGACCGGATAGCCAAGTGCCGACGATCAATATCCAAGTGGAGAAGGAGAGAAACATCGAACTCCTCTAAAAATGTAGACGAGCTAAAGCAAAGACTAGAGGTCGCACAGTCTTCGGACATAGTACCCGCAGAAGAGGTGGTGGAGCTAAAGCAGCAGCTCTGCAATGCTATCCGCGAGGAAGAAATCTTCTGCCAGCAAAAAAGTTGGGCGATATGGCTGAAAAAAGGGACCAGAACACCAAATTATTTCATGCCGCCACTAAACAGCGGCGTGCAAGAAACCGGATACTAGGTCTGGTAGACAAGAAGGGGGCATGGGTGGAGAAGGAGAGTAAAGTGGAAGCAATCGCTGTGGAATACTTCTGCGACTTGTTCTCCACATCACAGATGGGCGTATGGAATTATCCCTAACCCACATTTCCACCAGAGTATCACCTGAAATGAATCATTGCCTTGAACGCGCAGTAACAAAAGAGGAAGTTAAAGACGCCCTCTTCTCGATGAACCCAGAGAAGGCCTCGGGGCCGAACGGGATGACGGCACTATTCTTCCAAAAATATTGGAATATATTGGGAGACCATTTGCTGGAATTGGTAGAAGAATTCATGATGCACGGAAGATTAGATCTAACACTCAACGAAACAAATATATGCCTTATCCCGAAGAAAAAAAAACCCAGACTGATGTCTGAGTTCAGACCCATTAGCTTGTGCAATGTTTGCTACAAGATCATCTCAAAGGTACTTTGCAATAGAATGAAGGAAATCCTACCACTTCTGATATCAGAAACGCAATCGGCATTCGTGCCAGGTCGAGTCATATCAGATAACATCCTCATCGCACAAGAGGCTTTCCATGCCCTCAGTTCAAAATTGAACTACCAATCAAAGTACATGGCGATTAAGATAGACATGAGCAAAGCATACGATAGAGTGGAATGGACGTTTATATCAGCCCTGATGGAGAAACTCGGATTCTCAACGAAGTGGATGGATTGGATAATGACGTGTGTCACGACGATTACCTATCGGGTCCTCATAAATGGGAATCCGAAAGGCAAAACAGTGCCTTCTCGCGGACTAAGGCAAGGGGATCTCCTATCTCCATACTTGTTCATCTTGTGCACGGAGGCACTAATCGCAAACCTATCAGTGGCGGAAGAGGGGAAACTCATAGCAGGAATTTGGGTGGCGCAGACAAGCCCACCAATAACTCACCTACTCTTCGCAGATGATAGCCTATTCTTCTGTGAAGCCTCGGTGGATCAATGCGCCATAATTGCCAAAATCCTGGACACATACTGTATAGCCTCTGGGCAACGAGTTAACTATGAAAAGTCAACCATAGTTTTTGGAAAGAAGATACCAACAGACATCCAGTCAGCAATTAAGACGAAAATGGGAATACAAGGAGTGGGAGGAATAGAAAAATACTTGGGAATTTCGGATAACCTCAAAGGGTCGAAAGCAACATTATTTTCATACGTGAGGGACCAAATCAATAGGAAAATAAACGGATGGTCGTCAAAACTACTCTCCCGAGGGGGGAAGGAGATTATGATGAAAGCAGTAGCGAGGGCCATTCCGACATATGTGATGTCATGCTTCCTCTTACCAAAATCGCTGAGTAGGAGGATCACAAGCGCAATCAGCAATTTTTGGTGGGCTAAAGGGGACTCATTGTCGGGAATCCACTGGATCCCGTGGAAAACACTCTGTCTCGCCAAATTAGAGGGGGGGAATCGGATTCAAAAATGTGGGAGATTTCAATAAAGCCCTCCTAGCCAAACAGCCGTGGCGATTGGAAAAATACCCCCATTCACTCGTGGCCAGGGTACTGAAGGGATGCTACTTCAATGACTGCCACGTCTTCCAAGCAAAGAAGCCACACAGGCCCTCCTATGGCTGGAGAAGCATTATATCGGCCCGAGATCTAGTCGTCAAAGGGACACATAAAATAATAGGAATAAACGATGAGACAAATATATGGTCAGATCCATGGATACCAGTATTGACATAGGAAAATCAAATAAGACCTATCTTGACCTACAAGGCAAGTGTGAGCACGAAAATTCAGTTTGAATAACAAGGGAAATGAAAAAGGAGGGAGTTATTATTAACCACATGGTTAAAATGGTTAAATAGCTACCTTGGGAGAAGAATCAAGGTGAAAAGAACATGTCCATGCTGCACACAGTCTTGGCAACCACACCAAACAGTCATGCCTGCTGCACACAGTCTTGGTAACCACACAAAACAGTCACCACAACTTGGTAACCACACCAAACAGTCATGCCTGCTGTCTCCTCTCTTCTCATTGGTTGTTGACAGGCTCCTCCTCTATTCAAACTCATCCACAAGTTTGAATTCGTTTTCTTTTGTGTTCACATTGTAAATCCTCTATAAAAGGGCTGTAAAGACTCAATGTATAATATACTCTTAGGAGATTCTTCTCCATAAGTCTAAGTCATTTCTCATTTTCTCATACTTCTCTTTGAGTTTTCAGATTCAATTCTTCACATTTCTCCTCTATAATCTCAATATTCTTTCATGGTATCAGAGCATAAGATCATTCTCTTATCTTTTCTACTCAAATCTCTCAGTTTCTAATCTAAAATTCTGTCAAAATCTCTCAGTCTTTAGACTAAAAACTCACGGTTTCATTCAACCATAAAAGCTGCTTCCTTTGAGCTCTTCAAAGCCTAACAATGGAGGATACAGTTCAAATTAGTTCCAGCCTGAAACCTATGGTGATAGCAGTAGTTCTCAAAGGCTTGAACTACACATTATGGTCAAGAACCATCAAGACAACCATTTGTGGCAAAGGACTTTGGAATCACATCTTGGAGGATAATACTCCATCTATAGATGATCCAAAGGAGAAGAAGGATGAGGCAACAAGAAAAGAAGAAGCTAGGTGGTTCCAAGAAGATCAATCAGTCCTTTGATTCCTCCAAAATTCATTGGACCCATCCATTCTTGAAGCTTATTCACATTGTGAAACTGCCAAGTCTCTTTGGGACACTCTCAAGAGGGTGTATGGGGATGTTTCAAACCTCAGCCGTGTGTATGAGGTTAAGAAGGCTCTCAATGATCTACACCAAGAGGATATGGAGTTCACAAAATTCTTGGGCAAGTTCCAGTCAACATGGTCCGAGCTTGACATGTTGAGACCAAGTTCTATGGATCCAAAGGTGCTTAATGAAAGGAAGGAACAAGACAAGATATTTGGGCTCCTTCTCAACCTAAATCCAGCCTTTAAGGATGTGATTAAGTCCATCCTGAGAGAGTCAAAACTCCCTGATTTCGAAGAGGTGTGCTCACGGATTCAAAAGGAGCAAGGCAACATTGGTTTGTTTGGTGGTAAAGGAGAACTAGTCATGGCCAACAAAAGCGTGTTTAAGCAAGAGGATAGGAAAAGTGTGATGTGTGAGCATTGTAAGAGGAATGGCCACATCAAGGACAAGTGCTGGATACTTCATCCTCATCTCAAGCCAAACCGGTTCAAGGATTCAAAGGCTAACATCTCTCAAATGGTTGCGACTGAACCGGCAAGTTCATCCAACCAAGGAGGGGAGCTAGCTATGAATGTATCCATGGAGTATGTTAAGAAGAGTGACTTGAAGGATCTCATCAAGGCCTATGCCTCAAAACTCTCCGGTATCACACTCTACTCCCATAAATCGCTTGATAAACCAGATCATAAGTTGGTAGTGGATTCAGGTGCTTCTCACCATATGATTAGCAATGCTAGGTTGTTAAAGAACATTGAACCATGTCTAGGACAAGTAACTATAGCTGATGGTAAGGGTATTCCAATTGAAGGAACCGGAAAATTAAGACTATTTGACAAAGAAACTAATGCATTCTTTGTACCTAAATTTAAGTCTAATCTAGTTTCTGTCAAAAGGGCTACTAAAGACCTCAATTGCAATGTTACATTTGGGCCTAACAATGTTTACTTTCAGGATATTAAGAGTGGTAAGATACTTGGAGGTGGTGTAACTCAAGATGAGCTCTATGTTCTTGAAGACCCTCCAAGCAATTTGGATTCTTTAGCTTTCAAATCCTGTGTTTTTGCTAATAAAGATGTCTTATGGCATGCTAGATTAGGACATCCTCATGCTCGTGCTTTAAGCTTAATAATTCCTAATGTCGCTAATGATCACTCAGTTTGTGAGGCTTGTATCCTTGGCAAACATTGTCGTGTTGTTTTCCCTAAATCGTCTACAATTTATGAGCATTGCTTTGATTTAGTACATTCCGATGTTTGGACCTCACCTTGCATGTCTAGAGATAGGAATAAATACTTTGTGACCTTTATAGATGAGAAATCGAAATATACATGGGTTACATTACTTCCATCTAAAGATAGGGTTTATGAGGCATTTATAAACTTTCATAATTATGTTACTAATCAATTCAATGCCAAGATCAAAGTGTTAAGATCAGATAATGGAGGGGAATACACAAGTCAAAGATTCAAAGCTTACCTAAACAAACATGGAATACTACATCAAACTAGCTGTCCACACACACCACAACAAAATGGAGTTGCTGAAAGGAAAAACCGACACTTAATGGAAGTAGCAAGATCCATGATGTTTCATACCAATGTTCCTAAAAGTTTTTGGGGAGATGCAGTCTTGGTTGCTTGCTACCTCATCAATCGGATTCCAACCAAAGTCTTGCAAGATATATCCCCATTTGAGGTACTCAATAAAACTAAACCTTCCATTGATCATTTACGTGTATTTGGGTGTGTGTGCTTTGTGTATGTTCCAGGTGATCTAAGAAACAAGTTGGAGGCAAAGAGCATCAAGTGTATGTTCCTTGGATATTCGACAACACAAAAGGGTTATAAGTGCTATGATCCGAGCAACAACAGGACATATGTGTCTAGAGATGTCAAGTTCATAGAAGAACGAAGCTATTATGATCAGAAAGATTGGGACGGATTGAAGGATCTCTCAAGGTCACCTTCTGATTTGGCTACGAGTTTGAGGTTTCTCTTGAATCATTTGGGAAATGATCTGCCAAAGGATTCAAGACACGAAGAAACAAGAACCTTAAGTAGTTCACAAGATACCCAAGAGAATGAACAAGAGGTGGTAACTCAAGAACCAACTCCAATCCAAGAAGAAGCTATGGCCCAAAATCAAGAACAAGACGACTTGGAAGTGGGTATAGAGGAACCTATTCACCAAATGCAAGAGGAAACGGTTGTAGAGGAGGCTGCACCACCTGTTCAGCATTTAAGGAGGAGTACTAGACTTAGGAACACTAGGGTATTCTACAACAACCAGGCCGTGGCTCATCCCATACAAGCTGTTTGTTTCCTTGACCTCTTGCCATCTAGTCATCAAGCATTCCTTGGAAAGATTGAACAAAGTCAGATTCCAAGGACTTATGAAGAAGCTAAGAGCAAGAAAGAATGGTTAGATGCAGTAAGAGATGAGAAGGGAGCTATGGAAAGGAATCATACATGGAGTATACAAGAACTTCCCAAAGGCAAGAAGGCTGTGAGTTCCAAGTGGGTGTTCACCATCAAGTATAAGAGCAATGGGGACATAGAAAGGTACAAGGCACGTCTAGTTGCAAGAGGTTTCACTCAGACATATGGAGAGGACTGTACTGATACAATTGCACCGGTGGCTAAGCTACACACTATAAGGGTTATTCTCTCACTAGCTACGGATCTGACTCGGGACTTATGGCAAATGGATGTCAAGAACGCATTCCTACAAGGAGAACTTGAAGAGGAAGTGTACATGACTCCACCACCAGGCCTTGAAGATCTTTGCAAAGAGGGACAGGTTCTAAGACTTAGGAAGGCAATATATGGGTTGAAGCAGTCACCAAGGGCCTGGTATCACAAATTAAGCTCCACATTTACTGATAATGGGTTTAGGAAATCCCATTCAGATCATACTTTGTTCACTCGTCAAAACTCCAAAGGAATCGTGGCGGTCTTGGTTTATGTGGATGACCTTATCATCACAGGAGATGATAAGGAAGGAATTCAGTCCACAAAGGCCTTCTTAAACAGATCATTTGACATCAAGGATCTTGGAGAGTTGAAGTACTTCTTGGGTATTGAAGTGTGTCGGTCTCAAGAAGAAGGGCTCTTTCTATCCCAAAGAAAGTATGCTCTTGATCTGTTGACAGACACGGGAAAGCTTGGGGCTAAACCGGCCAAAACTCCTCTTGAAGATGGCTACAAGGTCAACGGAAAGGGGGTGAAAGCTGATGAGTTATTTAAGGATGTTTCTCAGTATAGGAGACTAGTTGGGAAGCTGATCTACCTCACCCTCACACGACCAGACTTGTGTTTTGCTGTGAATCAAGTGAGTCAACATATGCAAAAGCCTACTGTATATCATTGGAGCATGGTAGAAAGGATCCTTAGATACATCAAAGGATCTCCTGGTCAAGGTATATGGATGGGCAAGAATGGGAACACTGAGATTGTCGGGTATTGTGATGCGGATTGGGCTGGTGATAGGGTGGATAGGAAATCAACCACTGGGTATTGCACCTTGGTTGGTGGGAACTTAGTCACTTGGAAGACTAAGAAGCAGAAGGTGGTATCATGTTCTAGTGCTGAAGCAGAATATAGGGCTATGAGGAAGCTGACAAATGAAGTAACTTGGCTCAAAGCACTCTTGAAAGATTTCGGTATTGCACAACCAGGGCCAATTACCTTCCATTGTGATAATCAGGCAGCCATTCACATAGCTTCAAACTCAGTGTTTCACGAGAGGACCAAGCACATAGAGATCGACTGCCATAAGGTTAGGGAGAAAGTTCAAGATGGAACCATTCTGCCATGTTATACAAGGAGTGAAGACCAGCTAGCTGACATCTTCACAAAGGCAGCAAGTCTCAAAGTTTGCAAGAACATCTTTAGCAAACTTGGGCTTGTTGATTTATCACACCCATGATCAAAGGTCTCCTAATCCAAGAGCAGCACACTCTTTTTCCCTTATTAACGTTTTGTCCCAAGTGGTTTTCCTTAATAAGGTTTTTAATGAGGTGTTGCCTTGGGTTCCCAAGCTTAAGACTTTAGGGTGATTCCAAAGTCTTTAGCTTGAGGGGAGTATTGACATAGGAAAATCAAATAAGACCTATCTTGACCTACAAGGCAAGTGTGAGCACGAAAATTCAGTTTGAATAACAAGGGAAATGAAAAAGGAGGGGTTATTATTAACCACATGGTTGAAATGGTTAAATAGCTACCTTGGGAGAAGAATCAAGGTGAAAAAGTCATGCCCATGCTGCACACAGTCTTGGCAACCACACCAAACAGTCATGCCCATGCTGCACACAGTCTTGGCAACCACACCAAACAGTCATGCCTGCTGTCTCCTCTCTTCTCATTGGTTGTTGACAGGCTCCTCCTCTATTCAAACTCATCCACAAGTTTGAATTCGTTTTCTTTTGTGTTCACATTGTAAATCCTCTATAAAAGGGCTGTAAAGACTCAATGTATAATATACTCTTAGGAGATTCTTCTTCCATAAGTCTAAGTCATTTCTCATTTTCTCATACTTCTCTTTGAGTTTTCAGATTCAATTCTTCACATTTCTCCTCTATAATCTCAATATTCTTTCAACCAGATACACTTCCTAGACCACCTAACAACCTCAACCTGCAGCGGCACCCCGATCTGAGAATATCAGACCTCGTAGAGGCAGGGAGCAGAAGTTGGAAAGTCAGGGAGCTAAGAAAGTACTTCCCCGAGCAGGATGTGAGGCTCATCGCCTCTATAACGAGGTCCACCCGGATGATCCAAGACCAGTACTGCTGGCACTTCATGAAAACGGGAGAATAACACGGTGAAATCGGGTTACGAGACCCTCTAGAGGTGGGGACTACTTAAAAACCGACCTTAAATCAGAGACCATCTGTCAATCCACTTAAGGAGGCAGTCTGAAAGTGTCGAATTCCGAGGAAGATCTAACACTTCCTATGGCAGGCCCTATCAGGGGCGCTACCTACCCATGGGCGTCTTCATTACCGGCATATACGGGATGATGCCACATGCGAGATCTGTGGAGACAATACAGAAAGTATCAACCACACGTTATTCATATGCCCGCCGGCACGACAAGCATGGGCACTATCACAATATCCCCTCCGCGCCCTCGACCTTCCCCCTCGACAGCCTTTGGGGAAATGTGGACTACCTACTCCGGCTGAAGACGAAGGTAACACCCACTGACTCGGATTCATACTGTTTCTCATGGATCTTATGGTTCATATGGAAGGCTCGAAACGAGAAAATCTACAACAATGTAACGTGTACAGCACTGGAAATCCTAGAAAAGGCACGTCGAGAAGGGGAACTGTGGGTACAGTCATCAAAGTAAAAAAGGCAGGATAATCCGTATAAAGAGGGAAGGACATCTGTAGAAAGTGGCAGAGAGGGGCAATGGCCTACTACCTACTTTGTGGATGGGTCATGGAAAGAGAGGGAGGTCACAGGAGGATTGGGATGGATTCTGAAACTACAGGATGGTACAAACGATCTGATGGACATAAAAGGCACCTATAGAGGTAACTCCCCTACATACAGAGTTTCATAGCCTACGTTGGGCAATGAGAAGCTTACACAAGATGCAACGCTACTGCAACAAGTTCTTTACAGATTCAACTGACCTAATCAGCATAGTCTCAGAACTGGAGAAATGGCGAGGCTTTGTTACGGATATAGAAGAGTTTGAGGCAATCCGGAAGAATTATCCTGAATTCTCACTACAACATGTGGCAAGGGAAAGCAATTTGCAAGCGGACGCACTAGCAAAGCAGGCCAGGCAGAGGAGCTCAATATTCTCATACATTAGCACTTCGATACCGTACTGGTTCAAGGATACAAATGATATCTTCTAGTTTATAAAAACATCAAAATAGATAATAAAATATAGAAAATACAACAATATTTGTATTGTTTTTAATTCTCAAAAATTACTTCAAATATAAAGTAATTTATTGAAGTGTGTAGTCTTGTCAAGCAGGTCGGACCCGTCCCACCTGATTCGCCCCGCGGCGGGTTGAAATTTTTTTTTCATAAATCTTTTTTACCCGAAAAATCCATGGGTTAATGTTTTAAAACCCGTATCCACTCCGTATTAATCTAGCGGATTTGTAGGTGACCCGCGACCCGTGACCCACTTCATTTTCTAAATTTTTAAAAATATATTTAATTAAATGGATATATCTAACATTAATACATCAAATATATTGAAATTCAATTTTTAAAACATCAAATTACACAAATTTGAACTCTTTTACTACAGTTAAAAAATCTCTCATTTCACACTTGATTCACCTATCAATAAACAAGTTAAGTTCACCGTTACACATCAAAATTATGAACTAAATAAAATTATTCAAAACATATAAAAATATAGTATTTATAACTTACGAAATTGAAGCAAAAGACCCCAATGAACGCAAGTTATCATCTTAACCATATGATTCACCAATCTCTGAATCTGTTCAATAAAGAATTAAAATTAATAATTTAAATATGCAATCATAAATGAAATACTATAAATTATGTGTTACCATTGACACTGTCATATTCTTCGAAACCTTGAAACCAATTACGAGCACATATCAAGGCTTGAACATTTTTTTGGGAGAAGACAACTTCTGTATTTGTTTAACACCCAAGATCCAGTGCTAAATGAAGATTTAGATGCTACGGTTGTGAAAGGAATATTGAGAAGATCACAAGCCATCCTCGATAAATCCCCAAACCGATGTGAATTATCTTTCCAATAATCTAAAACATTTAAACTTGCAAACATCTTCATATCTACTGGTGGTTCTTCCAAGTACATATCCAATTCTGATTTTCCACTTGGACTAACATTCTTTTTGCAGAAGTTGTGGAAATCCTACATCAATGTAGACAAGAATCTCACTATAATCATACCAATATTAATCAAATTTTCCTTTCATAGCCTTAACCATGTCCGAAATAACATCTGCTTCACTATTCTCATGAGCTTTCAACCAAAATTCAATCTTGTACACTTCCATGAAATACAAGTTTGAAGTTGGGTAAGATGAACCTGAAATCAGGTCTCATCAAAAGGTTTCAATAGTTCACTGATTTTAATCCCTAAATCCCATTCTACTCTCGTGGAAAGAAGTCTATAGCTTGGATTAATATCGTGATAACTATCAAATGCAAACCGATATTTGATAACTCTATCAAGCATTTTAAACGTTGAATTTCAAAGTGTTGGCACATCCAATGCTAAACCAGCCTTAAGATTGATCCTAACAGAATCCACACAACTAGCAAACAGTTTACTGCTAGCTTTTGAGGCTTGAACAAATTTGATAGTGTCTCTTATTTTTCTTAATGCATCCCCCATCACTTTTAACCCCTCCTGAATAATCAGATTTAGAATGTGGGCACAGCATCTAACATGAAAAAACTCTCCACTACAATACAAATCGTTTTGTATTACCAACTATTTCCTTAAAATATTTTGCATGCTATCATTGTTACTAGCATTATCTAGGGTCAACGAAAAAAGTTTTCTCTCAATACCCCACTCTTTCAAAATTTCTAATATCTTCATAGATAAATCTATTCCAGTATGTGGGGGAGGCATATCACAGAATGATAAAATCTTATTCCTTAACTTCTAGTTTTTATCTACGTAATGGGCAGTCAAACAAATATAACCCTCCACAGTTATAGCAGACCATTGATCGGATGTGAAGGCAATCCTACCCGGGATTTCAGCAAATTCTACCTTCAGCTTAGATTTTTTAATCTCATAAAACTTAAACACGTCTGTTGCAATTGTATTCCTACTTATAAACTTCACATCAACATTAAAATACTTCCATATCAACCTAAATCTATTATATTCCACATATGAGAAAGGGAGATCATGCTCAATTGTGCACTTTGTTACCATTTCACGGAAAACACTTTGATCAATTTTTCTAACTTGCAATTTTTCATCCGCATTGAGCAGCATAGCACCTACATCACTATCCCGAGACTTTTTGATGCACACTAATGAATGCCGGTTGTAATTAGATATAACTTGCTTGTGTGGTTTATAAGCATAGTCTTTTGTGCAGTGATTGCACTTCGTTCTGAGTTCAAAAACATTTTCGCTATTGATTTTACCGATAATAGTAAAATTATCCCATGCTGCTGAACATTTTTTCCTCTTGGTCTTACTAACCAAAGGATTTTGTGATTGTGGTAAACTTGACTCCTTAGTAGCAGTACTTCGATTCTTCGGCAAATGCACACTCTCCATTTGGACAATCACTAACATACACCAACTATGCCTGAAACATTATACATCCAAAAGTTAAAAAAATGATTATGATAGTTAATTGAAGACTATGACAAATTGTTAGATTACACCATTGCCAACCACACGGATATATAATCATACATAAGTTCACACAAGAAAAACACAATATAAGCAGAGAAATCAGTAATTACTTTACTTACTTACAAGTAATCTTGTAGTAGCATCAACCTAATTGAGAAAAAAGCATTGGTCAATAACAAGTTAACAACCAGTCACCGCCTATGTCTAGACACGGAGACAAAACTGTGATTTAGGGGAAGTCCCAGCAACAAAAGGAGAGGAAGAAGATGTTAAGGAGAGAGAGAGAGAGAGAGAGAGAGAGAGAGAGAGAGACAAAAAACAAGAGAGAATGATAGAGAGAGAGAGAGATCTAGAGAGACACAGAGAGAGATTGAGAGAGTTTGAGAGAGAGACTTCTAGAGAGTGAGAGAGAGAGAACGAGAGAACGAGAGAGAGAGAGAGAGGGATCGAGAGGGACAGAGAGAGAGAGAGAGAGAGAGAGAGAGACTTTGAGAGTTTGAGAGAGAAATGCTCACCTAAGGTCGGAGGTCGCTGGAAAGGGCCAGAGGTTGCCGGAAAATTTTCCTCCCATAGTGTGTTGTGTGCGGCTTGTGAAAGACCGAGTGTGAGAATCACTAATGTAAAAATAGGTCATTTAGTTTTATAGTCATGGTTTGGGTAAAATTGGTTTGGTATTAAACCTGTTCGGGATTAAATTAGTTTGAGATTAAATTTGTTTGGAATTAAATTGGTTTAGGCTTTGGTTAACTAATTTTGATCCAAAATTTATGGGTACCCACTAACCCGCAAAATAATAAAACTTTGATATGTACCCGCCTCGCTGTACCGAAACTTCGACCCGCACCCGCCCCGCTTACAAATTTTTTTTATTGGACCCACACCCGCCCTGTAGTTGGTCAAACGGGGCGGGACTCGCGGGTAATGATCCATAATGACATGCCTAGAGGTCTACACAAGGCTGTTTGAAGTCTGCAATAATTGTCTGAGGATCCACATAATTTGACCTGAGTTGATTGAAAGGTGATTGACATACAACTAAAAGCTTATTGTAAGTTTACAAGAGTTGATTGAAAATTGACTGAAAACGTGGAGTGATGAGAGCTAGTGATAGCTATAATAAAGTTTAGAAAACCTCATTTAAATATGACAAAAACAAAAACGAAATCTGCAATTAATAATGAAGTTTGTTGGTGAAGTCTACAATTTGTAATGAAGTCTGCATCTGAAGTCTACAGCTTGTAATAAAGTCTGCTCGTTTAGATCTTGCAAAACCATCAATTCAAATATAATGTAAAATTGTTAAAAACTCAAAAACAACAACCATTAATCTCAAAACAACATTTAACAATCTTAAAACAAACCATTGAAAATCTTAAAACCACCATCTAAAACTTTAAAAATGTGTTATGAAGTCTACAACTTGTAATGAAGCCTGTAACACAAAAAACATCGATTCAAAAACCAATGTAAAATTCAAAACGTACGGAAAAAAACTCAAAACAACCACAAAAAACTATAAAACCACCATAAATCTTGGGGAATCGGCTTAATCATGCATGTACGCAGGCCATGTGTTATAATACCAACATGTATTCTCGTAGTGTGCTAAAACATACCTGCACGAAAGAAATATTCAAAATTACAACATGTACTATGCGTATGTACGCTAAAACCAACAACTCCGTAACGGTGCGTTGTATTTCGTTAACGGGGCTGACGTGGCATACATATGCCTACTAACATGGCAAAGAAAGAAACGAGGTCGTTTGTGCCTCATCTGAAAATGCGGAAAACGATGTCGTTTTTGTTATAAAAAACAATTTTGTTTGTAAATGATGTCGTTTTCATTTAAATGGAATTAAATGAAAAATGACGTCGTTTTGAATATGCCTTTTTAAGTTAAATGAAAACAACGTCGTTTCAAATAAGTTAAAAGAAAAAAAAATAGAATGAAAACGATGTCGTTTTCAATGCCTCCAGCAAACACGAAAAAACTTCCGCCATTGTTGTCTTCTTCGTCGTTCTTCACACAGAAAATTAGGGCTTCGATTTGAGCTCGCCTTCTTCGATTCAATTAGATGATTTCGACTTTTTGGTTCAGATGGACGATTTCGACTTGAATTTCGAGTTCAAAATGGACGATTTCATGAAGATTTAGGTTTTGGTTTCGTGAAGATTATAAAACAATTTTGAAATTAAAATGGACGATTTCAGTTTTGGTTTCAGGCATTAAAATGGAAGATTCGACCATAACAGTATGATTTTGTGCAATATTTCGGCAATCATTCATGAAATCCAACCAAAACAAGTGCAAAATTTCGGCAATCCTAGAGTTAGGAGGCAAAATGGAAGATTTCGGCCATAACAATACCATAACATTAATAACAAAAAGTCTTAACAGTTGGTGGAGAAAGACAATCAGATTCATACAAAATGACAAAAACATAAAGCAAACATATTAAAAAAAAAAAACAGATTCGGCCATAAATAAAAATGAAGTCAAGGCAAGAATCCCGTAGCATCATGGCGAAAACTTCGCTACAAGAAAAATTGTAAAATGAATAAAATTCAGAATAATTAATAATCAAGTAGTTCAATATAAGAAATTACCTGAATTTGGGTTGGTTGGCTTGGTTGGCTTGGACCTTCTCCATATTGAAGTGTGTATGAGTCGGAAGTTTCATGTGATGTGTGGTTGCTATGTTGCCTGCGTTACAACATTTTAATGCATTATGTCCAGCTATCCTACATCGGCCACAATGCATAACACGTCCATGTCTTGTTACTGTTTTTACTTTCGTTGGAGAGTCATTCACACCCTTCACTTGTTTTGGAGGATTCCTTTTCTTTCCCTTAGACTTGTCTCTAGTCGGTGCCTCAATCATTGGTTCACCCGAATTTTTCCAAAACTTCATACCGTTAAGTGGTTTGATGGAGTTAATGTATTGCTTCTTCCAAGTCGAGGCTAAGTAATAGTGAACAACCAAATCATCGATTTTGTATGAATTGTTATCATAACCACACGCAATGCATGACGGCAAGGAATCCCGGACAGATCCCACCTCCTACAGCTACAAGATTTCGACCGCATATTAATCATGTATGCTACACCATTCTCTTTTACCTCAAACAAACCAACTGGTCCAGCAATTGTCCTACACATTTCCTTTGTAATTCTTCAAATGCAATAACTTTACCTACCTTGGGGCTCCATTTGCCTTTGTATGTGTTGACCTTCTTCCTCCTTACATCAATTTGGATCATCTCTTGTCTTCGCATTGTCTCTAGCATCTCAATTAAAGGCATTTCTCGTTCTTTGTTAATTGCATTATTGTAGGACTCATAGAAGTTATTCAGAGCATCTTCACAAGTGCACGTTGTGTTGAAAAAAGCGCGACTACAATTTTCTGGGTTGCGCTTCATGAATTCTTCATATATAGCAATGTCGTAAGTATTGAGTTCCTCGAGATTGGCTTCATAGTCAGCCATGTTGTGGTTCTCAACAACTTGCCAGAACAACCTTTTCGTACGAGCTTTTGTCGTAGATATCTTCTTCAAATTACCATAAATGTGTCGTGCACACATTCGATGCTCCACTTTTGGTAATTCTTCGTCAACTGCATTTAGCAATCTCTGAAAATAAAAGACACAGACTTTATTAATCTACTTTTCTCGATGTTATATGAATTACAAATTAAATACGATAAGTACCTTTTGACGATCTGTTATCAACGTAATACCTTCACCATCTCCAAGGTTGAAATCCATCTTCAACTTTTGAATAAACCAAACCCAAGTTTTTGTGTTCTCGACATTAACAATTGCCCATGCATTTGGATAAATCTGATTGTTTGCATCTCTCCCAACTACATCAAGTAGTTGTCCCTTTGAAATGGATTTCAGGAAACAACCGTCTATACTAAAAATTGGTTGGCCATAGGCAATCCACGTCTCACGTAGTCCAGCAAAACAAACGTAAAATCTATCAAACCTATCGAGACCACCATCTCCCATAGCTATTTTTAACTCAGTACTTGAACCCGGATAAAAAAATATGTTATTGTGAGCTTGGGTTAATAACAAAAAATATTCAGCAAAACAAACTTGCTTACTCATGAATTTCGATGTTGTAGTATTTAATACGTGAATATTGTTCATCATATTCTGCTTGTATGATGTCCAACGCCTTTTTTTGCCTTTCTACATTAGTCACTAGACGCATTCAAATTGTACCTTTCCGAAATTTGTTTCTGAAAAAACTTTGGCTTCACACAGGGATCATTTCTCATATCATTCAAAACATTCTAGCAATCACCGAATCCGACAATATCTTGCAATGGCCATTTTTGAAGCATGTATGTTCGTCTTGAAATATTTTAATCATCCATATACCCAATGAAGCTTCATAAGAATAATAAATTCTCCATGGACATGGAGTACATCCTTCTCTTACGTCTACTCCACACACAGCTCCGCTTTTCAATTCTCCCCATCGATTGAATTGGATGTTCCATCCAACTTTCAACGCATATTCTAGAACAGCTTCCTTGAACTCATTCACACTTTCAAATACTTGTTTTATCAATAACTCACCACTTCCTCACACCCATCGATAATGGGCATTCATTTTTTTTTCCTCATAATCAGAAACAGGAGTAGTATTCCTATACTTTCGTTTTCTTCTTCATCTTGAAACACACTAACAACTTCTTCCACACGAGCTTCTTCTTCCAAATCATTCTCCACACGAGCTGTCTTCTTCCAAATCATTCTCCACACGAGCTGTCTGCTCAAATAGATTTTCATATTCATTTAGATTATGAATTTCAGCATCCGCTTCATTTCTATCTTCCTCACACTCATCTTGCTCCATGTATATATCTACAATTCTAGTGCACATTGCCGCATCACACATTTTCTGGAAGTTATCACTTACATCGCACAAAATCTTTGTTTCCTTTATACTTTGGTACGGTAACTTGTACCAAATCCGTTGACCATACAAGGGTACGTTCAAACCACTTGTGATATTACTAAATGGACTTTGAGGAGCTGATTCAAGTATATGGACGTACTCACCCTCATATGTAACTTCCCTGTTTCCATGACTCACAAATCTACCATTGTAGTAGATATTGAAAACAACAACATTTCTCGAACTGCATGAAAAATTAGAAGTTAAAATCAACTTCTTTACCACTAGTAATTACCAAAATTTACCGCAAAATCTAGTCAAATTCGTTATCAAAATTATACTTAAAATTATTCTTAAACCTTAAATTACCTCATTTTTGGAATAAATTGGAACCTTCTGCCTACGATTTCGAGATAGTAGCACTACAATTCTTCAATTGCAGTCGATTTTGACAGCAAAACAGGTGATAATTTCTAGAATTTTTTATTAATCGATTTCGTTTTCCCCCCTTTTCGCTTTTACCTCTCTTCTGCGATTTTACCACCGAAAAAAAAACCTAGGGGAAGGTTTGTCCGTGTTTGCTAGAGGGATTCAAACGACGTCATTTTCATTATATTTTTTTCTTTTAATTGACTTGAAATGACTTCGTTTTTATTTAACTTTAAAAAAAACAGATTGAAAATGATGTTATTTTCCATTTAATGAAAACGACGTCCCTTACAAACAAATAAAAAAATTAACGAAAACAACGTCATTTTCCGTGTTTTTAGACATGGTTAAACATGGCACAAACGACGTCGTTTCTTTCTTTGCCACGTCAGCAGGCATACATATGCCATGTCAACCCCGTTAATAGAATACAATACACCGTTACGGAGTTGTTAGTTTTAGCCTATATACGCATAGTACATGTTGTAATTTTGAATATTTCTTTCGTGCAGGTATGTTTTAGCATAGTACGAGAATACATGTTAGTATTCTAACACATGGCCTGCGTATAGGCATGAATAAGCCGATTCCTTCCATAAATCTCAAACATCTATTGATAATCTTTAAAAAATCATCTAAAAATTTAAAAACTATTAAAAACCACTTAAAAACCACTAAAACAACAAACTTACTTTTTGTAAATCTCTTAACTTCTTTTTCCAGATCTACAATAAGAGAATATGAGAAATAAGATAAGAATATAGGAAAAATATTAAGAATACAACAAAAACAACAAAAATCTTCAAAATCACGAAAAAACTAAAAAACTACTAAAAGCAACAAACTTACGTTTTTAAAACTCTTGACTACCTTTTCCAGATCTACAACAATAGAAGATGAGAAAGAATATTAGAAAAATAACAAAAAATCTAATCAATAAAAATATTCCAAAATCACAAAGATAAAATCATATAAACAAAAAAACTTTCATTTTTCATATCTCATAATTTTTTTTCAGATCTACAAAATAACAATATGAGAAAGAACATGAGAAGAAAAGAAGAAGAGAAAAGAGAGGAGGTAAAGAGAGAAGAAGAGAAGATTTACTTCGTAGTCATTTTTTGGAGGATGGAGGCTCCCACTTTTTTTGGAAATAAAATTATGATAAAATATATGAAGATTAAAATTTGGTTAGGTTAAAAACTGTGAATTTGGTGATGTTAAATTTTAAGTTATGATTTTTTAGATTTTTGGTTTGTGCAGATTTCCCGAGAAGTTTGCTTTGTATATGAAATGTAAAGCAGACTTCCTGAGAAGTCTGCTTTATAACAAAAAATACAAAGCAGAGTTCTCGAGAAGTTTGCTTTGTACATGTCAGTAAAGATAAATTGAAATTTTGGTTTAAGAAGTCTGCTTTGTATATGTCGGTAAGGTTAAATTGAAATTCTAGTTTGGTGAAATTTTTACTTTAACCGAAGCGAATTTCCAAAGCAGATTTCTATCGTTCCAAAGCAGACTTCTCGAAAAAATTTGCTTCCTAAATTTCGGTAAGGTGAAATTGAAATTTTGGTTTGGTGAAATTCCCGGTTTGTGCATACTTCCGGGGAACACTGTTTTGAAGATTCGATACGATACCGATTGGTTAAATTTTGGTTTGTACAGACTTTTCGAGAAGTCTTCACAATCCTAAACTCTAAATTGAAGAAAAGTGTTTTAGTTGAATTTAATTTCCGATTTGTGCATACTTCTCGGGAAGTCTACTTTGTTAAATCTATGACAGACATCTCGAAAAGCCTGTGTAACCCTAAACCCTAAATAATTTTCACTAAATATGCGAAAATTTTGTTAAAAAAATGGATGAATATGTTAAAATTATGTAAGTAAATGCAAAATTCAAACAATTTTCCCTTAAAAATTTGAAAATCTAAATTTTCAAGCTTATCACATGATATTTTACATTCTAAAATGTATTTCCTACACAAACGTCAATTATTAATCCACAACGCATAACAACAAAAACTAACAAACATTTGATATCATTAAATCGAATCAAATCTCCTTATTTTTGAATTCATTATAACTTTTATTTGCTTTTGATATGTATATAAATTGTGTTAATAACAATTTTTTAAAAAAAAAATACATATTTAACGATTTTTATTTGATTTATGTAATTTATTTACAAAGCAGATTCTCAAGAAATCTGCTTTGGTAAGCAGAAACAAATCAGATTTTCCGAGAAGTTTGTTTTGTATTTGGTTGACAAACCAGACTTCTCAAGAAGTCTGCGGGGTTTTTTGTTTACAAAGCAGACTTTTTGAGAAGTCTGTTTTGTTTTTGATTACTGAAACAGACTTCTCAAGAAATCTGTTTTGATTCCAAAAAAACATGTATTGATTGAAACGTAATTGACATTTATACATTATTTTTAGTCAAAAAGAGTGTTTTGTAATTTTCTTACTCTTATGGATTAGTTTTGAAAAAAAATTCATGAATATTAAACTTGAGACAAGTTTTATATCATTTTTAGCAATTCTCTCAAAATAAATTTGATGTCCTCAATTTAAAAATCATAAACACATCTTTACAGTTTTCAAATATTTTGAATTACAATCAGTTGCAAAACGGATTCTTTTTTATTTCAAAAATACATGTGAAAAATCTTTATACAAATATAAATAAAAAAAATGTATATTTGAAAAATCCAAAAGTAATCTTTTTGAATTTAAAAAACACTTTACGAGAATGCTACATACACATGCAAATACTAAGCAGGCTTCACAATAATTTCTTTTTGAATTCAAAAATTTATGAGTTAAAAATCGAACTTCTCAGTTTCTAAATAATATTTTTGAAAAGTACGTGTAAAAAATGTAAATGCAAAACAAAATTTTCATAGAATATTCATTGAAATTACAAATTTCATGAGTAACAAATGTAATTTGATTTTTTTTTATCTCTAAACAATATATTAGCTCAAAATTAAAGATGTTAATATGAGTTTAAAACCAGCCCTACCTAATCCTAAATTAATCCGGCCCAAACTAACACTAACCCTATTTTAACCCATTGAAATTTAAGAAATAGGGTTAAACCATTTGTATCCCATTTTAAACTCATCAATTTTTTCTTCATTTTTATATATGTTTATGATAGAACATGATTATTTTTACCTTCGAATTATATAAATATTGTATAAATTAAATTATTAGTTTTTTAAGTTAAAAAAAAATAAACTTTTATTTTACGATTTTGGCGAGAATATGCTATTTTTTATATTTGCGAGAAAATATTACTTTATAGTTTTGAAAAAAGGTCATTATGCAGATTTGGTGAAATTGATGTTTTACAATTTAAATTGGAAAACGTTATTTTGTGATTTTGATATAAGTTATTTTGCATTTTTGATAGAAAAAAATATTTTGCAGTTTTGAAAAAAATGATATTTTTGTAGTTTCTGTGAGAAATTATATTTTACGTAAAAATGCTATTTTGCCTTTTTGTGAGAAAATATCATTTTTGAATTTGGCGAAAAAATGTTAATTTGCGGTTTACAGTTTTGGCGAAAACACTATTTTCAGTTTTGATGAAAAATATTATTTTCAGTTTTGTAAGAGAAACACTTAATTAAAAATTATGTAAGTAAAATTAAGATATAAGAGGGCTAACCCTTTTAAATTCTAATATTTTAAATGCGATCTTAAATTAATCCTATAAAGTTTCAATATAATCATTTAGGATTAGGGTTTACACATATTTTAACGGATTGGGTTAACCCTAAACTTTTAAATCCTTTTTAACATTCCTACTCAAAATGCAAACAAATATACCATAATCAATTGATTGAATTGTGTAACACTAATTTAAATTGTGTCTTATGAGTATTACCTACACTAAAAAGTTTTCACTTAAAAATATAAAAGTATTTATGAATTTTATTCTAACATTCTTTTTTTTTAGGGTTAGATGCTTACAATTTTTTTATATAAGATATGCAAAATGCTGCTTAGAAAAGTATATCAAAATAGATACTAAAATATGAAACATACAAACAATATTTGTGTCATTCTCAATTCTAAAAAAACTACTAAAATTTTGTTAAAGTCCACACAAAATTGATTGAAATCTTCAAGAAGTGATTGAATTCCTCCATAAAATTGATTATATCTCATTGAAAGATGATTGACATACAATCGAAAGTTTGATTGAAAATTTCCAAGAGTTGATTGATTGACAAGGTGTATTGATGAATTTGTAATGAAGTGTGCCTCTAAAAGTTTGTAAAACCACTGATTGGAAAACCATTGAAAAACTCAAAACTATCCAAAAATTGTAAAACAACCACCATAATATCTATAAAACCACTGTAAATCTCAAAACAACATTGAATATCTCATAACCATTGTAAATTACCACCTAAGATATTAAAAACCTCTAAAACAACAAAAACTCTAAATGGAAAATATCTCAAAATCTATTAAAAATAGCAAAAACTGATCGAATTCTGCACAAAACGGCTCAAAGTCTACAATAGCTGATTGAGTTACTCCTTAAATTGATGAGAGTTGATTGAAAGTTGATCAAAAGCTGACTGAAAGTTGGTTGAGATTTTGATACACAGAGTTTTAACCCTAAAATACTATGGCAGGTGCACATCAAAAGTTATAATATTTGGATACAATTCCTAGATAAAATTTTAAGCTGATAAGGAAAAAAAGAAGTTTGTTTTCTAGAGTGAATTATTTTAGTTGAATAAAATAACCAACTATATAAATTGATGAAATAAAAAGATTAGGTTACAGGTAATCTCGTAGGGAATTAGGATTGTAAATCACATTTCGATTAGGAATTTAGTTAAGTGACGTCTTGAATTTAGAAACAAAGTTCCACCGATCCAAACACGCCATGTCATCTCCATGTCCGATCCCATCGATCCAAATGCGCCATGTCCTTCCCATGCGATTGCCATCTGGCCGATCTCACATGCCCGATCCAAATCCGTCCATTATCTTACCCATGCGATTGACCATTCGGCCGATCGCACCTACCCGATCCTGCCGACCCAAACGCGCCCAAGTCCTGCCCCATTAGGAGATTGGCCATCTAGTTGATCTTGGGCCATCGCATGCCAAACCACCATTTAACTTATTTTAAGTGAACCGGTTTATCCCATGTTAAACCAATTTGTTAGGGATACTATATAAATTTTCTTAAAACACATTTAACCTAAGTTTTTCTCTAGTTTATTGTTGTAGCCATCGCCTCTGATTTTTTACCATGTTTTAGCACTGGATTTAACTCTCGTCCACTACTTAGTATGATGGCATTGACGTATTCATTCCTAGGAGTCTATTCTGGCTTCCTACATGTCATTTCACTACCTCTACATTATGAGATACATGAACATCAAGGTTTTTCACATGTGTAGACAAGACCTCAAATTTCCCATGGAAATACTTGTACATGCTATCAACTTTCACATTTATGTCCTAGGCATTTTTTTTTGACCTTCCAGGAGTTGTTGCAGCATCATTTCAATTTTGTTATCTTGAAGGGAAAAAGAAACAATTGGTGTTTGATAAGTCTTTTGAATATCCCTGTTAAAGCTGCTATTTTGTCCACTGCTCTGAAACTGTTGGCCAAAGTTATCCTGAAAAGTCTGTTCAATAGCATCACAGAGTCTTACAAACTTATATAATCTCAACAACATCACAGAATCTTACAAAATGGATCAATTTCCTCAACAACATTAGAGAGTCTTACAAACTTATATAATTCTCTTTTCAATAGTATGTACATGTTTGCATTCATCTCTTCAATCTTTTGTGATTCAACAATGTCAATATTCTTTTGTCATCTGTCAAACTCTAGACAATGATTACTATTGCTAGCAGCCAAGATATTGATCAGGAATAGCCTTCATCCACTCGTGTGGTCATGAAATCCCCATTGCTGGGAATATCAAGTGTCATCTGAAACTTTCCTTCAATACCTCCATAAAAAAATACTCAGTATATTTAGATCATTGAATTCATGATGAGGGCAATCTTTGATGTACTCTCTGAACCTTTCTCATGTCTCATAGAAATATCCATCACCAGCTTTCCGGAAGTTTGAGATTTTGTTTCTCATAGGATTTGACCAAGAATTGGTGAAGAAGGTGGCAAACTTAGTTTCATCCCAAGTGGTCAAAGAGCTGGCAAGCAACTGGTTCAGCTAGAGAAATGTCGTATCCATCAAAGAAAAATTGAAAAGAGTTCACATTAGATAGTTAGCACGAACTCCATTTCCATTTATCATACTGTATATCTCCTCAAGAGTCTCAATATGGTCCATGAGATTTTAGAAGGCAAACCATGGAACTAGCTCTGCTTCACCGAAGCAATGATCTGAGGTTTAATTTCAAAATCATTCCTTGCAATCGGAGGAGGGCTAATTGCAGATCGATTGACGTATAACACATCAAGCATGTCAAACTCCCCAAAGTTCGACCAGAAAAATCATGTTGTTGTTTTCTCAAATCTACATATATCCCACAAGCATCTCCTACTAGAATTGGAACATGATTATCCACTTGGACTTCTTATTCAATCTTTCTAGTTTTGCAAGCTCTTGGTTGTCGAAAGCGATAAGATTATCAAAATCACATGCAAGAAACAAGAGTTGAATTTATTAGTAATGATTATTTCTTAGACTAAGTTTCAGTTTTAGATTTGTAGGCAACGCTATTAGTCCCTGTCAATGGTGCCAAAAACTTGATACATAGTATTTTAACACTAAAATATTACGGCAAATGCACAACAAAAGTTATAGTACTCTAGTGATTGAATCCACATACACCAAGTATTGTGCTACAATTCCGAAATAAAAATTAAGCTAAGAATGAGAAAAGAATTTTGTTTTCTATGGTGAACTATTTTAGTTGCAAAAAATCACTAACGATGTAAATTGATGAAACAAAAACGCTTGTTTGTAGGGAAGGATTGTAAATCATATTTTGATTGGGACTTTAGTTTAGTACCGTCTTAAACTTAGAACACGAAAGTGTAGCTAGCCAGTTGTCATTGTACTAAATTACTGTGTATAACAACTTATCATTCTAAATTGTCATTTGAACTCAGATTCCTAAACATGCATTAACGTGCAAGTTCTAATATTTTCACAAAATGCTTTAACATCAGCTTTCGTTGGTTAAGAAAATTTTGCTCATCTAGAATTTTTTAAAGAAACTTAACTATACTTTTGATGTTTTCGATTAATCTTATGATCATAATCTAGTTGATCGTATCATATTAAAAATAAGAACAACCTAGATGAAGACACTCATGAAATCTTTAATTTGTCAATCCAGTTTATCAATTATCAAAATTCTTTTGAAAAAGTTTGGGTTTACTTTCATTAATTACACTAACTTATGCGACTAAATTTATTTATACCCGTATTTTTTGGATCTTCTTTTAGCTATAAGCTGTATTTTTCTGTAAATTACACAAACTTCATATTTGTTGTAATTACATTTTTCAAATTAAAACTAGATTTAATAGTAATTTAACGTGTAAGTGTTAACCAAATTTGTGTAATTACAATAATTTATGGAGTTTGTGTAGCTTACGCAAGAAAAACACGATCTTACATTGAATCGATCTATTTCGGTTTGGATCGATTGATCCTCTACCGGTTCGATCAGTGAAGACAATCTTGGTCGGTCTCTAGCCTTCACGAAATTTGGATCAATCGATCTAGGTTCGGATCGATCGATCTACTACGAGATCTACCGGTCTAGACAATCCTAATCGGTCTTTGGCCTTCACGCAATTTGGGATTGATCGATCTCATAGTGGATCGATCGATGTTTCTTTCAAACATGCAGAATGTCCATTTTTTTGCTCGTTTTCGTATCAAAGATGCTAAGCTCAAATCTGGGCATATTATGACACAAAACTATTCGGAAAGGTTTTAAATGCTTGTAAAACAAGGGTTAGACTATGTCAAATACATAACTTATCGGAACGGATTGAAAGTTGTTTATTAATAAGTTTGCACTAAATTTTTGTATTAAGGGTACACAAAATTAGTTATGAATTTGTATACTAAGATTTGTGTTTTTAAGGTTGGACATTTTTTATTTTGTGTTTTGATCATATATGCAAAATAATACTCAAAAGAAACATCAAAATAGATAAGATGGAAAATACAAACAATTTTTGCGTTATTTTCAATTTTAAAAAAGTATTAAATATTAATAGCTTATACAAGTCTACACAAAGGTGATTGAACAGTGCAAAAATTAATTGAAGTCCTCCATGAATTGACTAGACCTCAATGAAAGTTGATTAACATTATGCAAGAGTTAGTTGATTGACAAGGTGAATTGATAATAGTGAGTGATAACGACAATGAAATATGTAAAAGATGATTGAAGTATCCACAAAAATGTAATGAAATCTACAAACAAATCAAATAAATGTGCAAATAAAATATGCAATTTGAAATGAAGTATGTCCCTTCGGAGTTTGAAAAATCATATATTGGAAAACTACCGAAATGATCAAAAACTACCAAAAACTCAAAAACAATCAACAAAAAGCTATAAAATCACTGTAAATATAAAAAAAAATATTGAAAATTTCAAGAACATTGCAAATCACCACTTAAAATCTTAAGAACCATTGAAAGCAAAAAATTAAATGATAGATATATCTAAATCCATTAAAATAGTAAAGTCGATTGAAATTCACAAAATTGCTGAAATATGCAATAGTTGATTGAAATCCTAAATAAACTGACGAAAGATGATTAAAAGCTATTTTAAAACTGATTGAAAGCTGACCGAAAGCTCTTCATTAAGAAATTTGCACTAAGTATTTGTATTAATATTATACAAAAGTTGTCATAAACTTTTATATTAAGATTTGTGTTTATTTGGGTTGGAAACTAGTGTTTTTAAGGTATGCAAACTAGTGTTTAGCAAAAATATCAAAATAGATACTAGAAATAAAAAATACAAACAAGTGTTGTTTTTAATTATCAAAAACTACTAAAATACTAAAAGTTTATGAAAGTCTCCACAAATGTATTGAAATATGAAAAACCTGATTGAATTTTTTAATGAATTGACAAGAACTCATTGAAAAGTTATTGACATACAATTGATAACTTATTGAAAGTATGCAATAGTTGATCGATTGACAAGGTGGAGTGATTGAAGGGAATGATAATACCAATAAAGTCAGTAAAAACTGAATAAATTATGCATAAAAGTACAATGGAGTCTATAAAAAAATCAAAGAACTTTGTCAATTAAGTATGCAATTTATAATAAAATTTGCTCTTTACACCTAGCAAAACCACAAATTAAAAAAAACTAAAATTTTCAAGTACATTGCAAATCACCATCTAAAATCTATTTTAATTTTATGTTTGTGAACATTTTTTAGAAATTTGCTTTGAATTTAAGTTTTCACTATACATAGTTTTACAAAATTTTAAATCTTAATTTTTTTATTTGAATCTAATTTTCCGGTTTGTGAAAACTTCTTACAATGAATGTGTTATATTTAAATTAAAATTTTCTTGCAAACATTTTTATAAGTATGTGAAACACTAAACCCTAAACTAATATGTTTCAATAAATATACAAAATTTTATAAATTTTTTATGAATATGGTAAAAATACGTAATCAAATACATAGCTAAAAATATTGCATTAAAAAAAGTATAAATCTAAACTTTCAAATATATATGATGATATGTTAAATTATAACATGAATTTTTTACACAAACCTAAATTAGTGAAACTTATAATATATAACAATAAAACTATCAAATATATGATACTAATTATATCTGAACTATCAAGCTTAGAATTGAAATTGATAAAAAAATTTAAGCAAACGAATTTTTTTAATAACCAATTTTTTAAATTAACATATTTGATGATTTTTTCACATATTTGATAATTTTAATTTGATTTATTTGGCTTTATGAGAAGATATTTTAATTTATTTAGATAAATTTGTTTATATTATTATTAGGAATCAAATTTTTAGTTGAAAGTATGTTTTTGAATTTCATATTACATTTAATTTAATTCTTCCAAAACAGATTTTTTTTTTTTGAGAAATTTGTTATGTATTTTGCTTTATTAAAAAGATTTCAACATAAGTATGTTTTGTGTTCCCATTTGCAAAGTACACTTTTGAGAAACCTACTTTTTAATTTATCTTATAAAGCAGATTTTTTTATAAGTTTACTAATTTCTTTTTACAAAGCATATATCTTAAGAATTCAGTTTTGTAGTTCGTTTTAAGAAATTTGCCTTGTAGTTCGTTTTACAAAGCATATAGTTCATTTTTAAAATAAACTATATAAAGATTGAAATATAATTGACATTTAAAAATTATTTATGTGTTATAAGGTTTTTAATTTTTCTATCCTATGGGTTACTTTTTTCAAATGATTTTTAATAAACTTACTCTTGAGGATTATAAAGAAAAGAAACAACTGTCTTAATTTGTCAAAACATTGGTTGATTTCTTTGGCCGTTTCTATCTTTGACCTTCAAAAGGCATTTTTATAGTCTTGTTTTTTCTACAATATTCATATGTTTCAGCAACAAAATAAAAAGATCGTTTTGGTCTATGATGATGTCAGCCTTCCCTGGATCTAACTAATGACAACAAATTAAATTTATTAGTGTTATTTACACTCAAGTTTTGTGTTATTCTTAGCAATTCTAACATTACATTTTCTCAAATTTATCATAGTTTTATTTAATTTTGATTAAATAAATATTTATGAAATTAGTTTTTAATATTCATTTACTTAACCTATTACTTTTTATAAAATTTATTCATCAAAACTACATTACATATATTTGAGTTGTACAAGTGACTCAAATTATTAATCAAAATGCAAAAATAATTCCTCTAAATCTCTCTTTTCAAAATTAACATTTTGTATATTCTGTATCCCTAACAATTTTATATTTACAATTTTATCATTATAATATTTTTTTTTTCTATTAAATAAAATCAAAATGACAAATATATACAAGCTTTTTCAAATATTTACAAAACTTAATCTTGTTCATTATTCCAGGATCATTATCAACCAATTTTCAAATTACATTTATCGAGAATTCTATTTTGTATTTATATTTTTATGTAATTTCTCAAAAACTGTTTTTTGAAAATACAAATGATAGTTTTGCAATTTAGTGAAATTCGTATTTTCAAATAAGATTTTTCAAAAATTATATTTTGTATTTATCTTTTCATGTAGATTTCTTTGAAAATAGATAAGTTATTTTGCAATTGATTAAATTTTGTATTTTTCAAAACAGATTTTTTGAGAAACTTATAAACTATACAAAGTTGAGTTTTTGGAAGTTTGTTTTGAAAATACAAAATTTTTTCAATTGAAAAAATAACATTTATTTTTGGAAAAGTTACTAAACTACCCTAAATAGCGTATTAACTACACTATCTTATATTATTTTTTAATTACTAGAATATTTTTCGTAACAGAAATGCCTTTAATCGCTTTTTATATAAAAAAAGTAATTACAATTATATCATTAATTTCAAATTTCCACATCAAAAAGAAAAATATTATTTAATTATTTTGATGGTATTTATGAAACTATGCCAACTAAGTTTGCGGCTAATTTTATGACAAATTTATAAAGACTTATTTAACATGACTGACATTTGAAGTAGACATATTTTTGGTACTGCTTTATGAGAATGACTTCTATTGATTTTGGTAGATTTAACGAATGGCCATATATAGTAGATTTATGAAAATACGAATGATTTTAGAAAACTAGACACACTCTAGACACACTCAAGTCCTTGTAATAGTGGCATATTTATACAATAATTATGTTACACTGTCGAGTTATGAATTACTGAAATTTAGAATTAATAACTGAGATACCATTTCGTGATGGCTAATTTATTGAATGTCATGGCGAACTTATAAAGTATGATAGATTTATATATAGTACTAGCAAAATTTTATATATAATTGTTACAGTATAGTAATTATTTATTATATTACAACAGTGATGGCAGAGTTGTATTGGCAGACTTATGAAATAGTAGTTGTAGCAGATTTTCATAAACATTTGCTACGTATATACAGATTTGGTATTCATATGAAAAAATTGATAAGTATGTGCAAACCTCAGTGTCCACAGCATAATTTAGGGTTTCAGCCATGGACAACCATTCACGAGAATGAAGGTTTTTAGAAAAAGCTTTTCTCCACACGAAAGTTTTCCACCATAGATTTTGACATAGAGTTTTTCGCAAATAGTGAGAGGATATTTGGAACCCAACATCTTTGTTGGTGGTTGATGGAAGTTTGAAAAAAACATGTGGATCTTTACGACTGATTTAATTTTTTTTCACTATTGATTTATTCATGTTTACTGCCGATTTGAGATTCTTTTACTAAAATTGGTCAAGTATTGCTGAGGATTATCGATGACAGCAAGAAAATACTCACACGGGAAACAACAAAGGCATTAAGAAGATAATCCATATTTGGGATAGCTTTATAAACATGTTTGAAAAATTTTATATTTTAAATCATTTTGATTTTGATGTTGACCATATGAGCTCATGTTGTTGATAGTTAAATTTGTAAATATATTGCAGAACTTGTAAATATGTTGGACATAATTGTGAAACTTCTACTATTATATATTATATTTGGGTGTCCAAATTAATATGAAAAAAATTTCGTATCTTTGAAACGAACAAAACAAATCAAAAAAAAATATATACATGCAAATCTACAACAATTGAATATCATAAATCCATTGCAACATAAAGATATCTGCCATAAAGTAAATAACTTACACCAAAATACAATGGTACAACTTGAAATGTACAAATTAATACATAAAATATTTTTCAACAATATAATTATGAAAAATAAAAATGTTTAACAAGAAATTTAACAAATAATTCTCAATGCATTTCACACATCAGACTATATTGTTTCTCTAACCAAAGCAAGATTGCGTAAATAGACCATTATGGTTTATATTTTTATTTTGCATGGGTGCTTTTTCGTTTTTGTAAACTTGTAGATAATTAAATATGATTTATGCTTTCTAATTTTTAAAATAATAAAACTTAGATTTAGTGATTCCCTAAGTGAGTAATAATTTGATACATATTAAATTATATATTTTTAATAACCAGATGTTAACATTAAGTGTCTTGTATTTTTTCAAAAATATGTGGCAAACTATGAAAAAATCTTATTTTTGTATGTAATTGAAATCTTATAATTATATTATAAATTAAAAACTTAATTACTATAGTTTTGTTGTTAATTACCACCTGTATATTTTTATTTACAAATTCAAAAAATAAAAGTCATGTTCATTTGTCAGTCGTAGGTTCCTATAGCTGTGGTGTGATAAATTATTGTTCATTTAGTTGTCACAGTTATTTGCGATAGACGCAGCGGTTGATGCTGCGTTTAACATCGCAATTTTTTAAATCATCGATTAAAACAGTAGTATAAATGAAAATATACGATCAACCGTAATCATAATCGTCGATGGGATACAAATGAACAATATATGTAGTAGTCACAGTATTGACCGCAACCACAATCGCTTATGTCGATCAAATGAACAAAACTAAAATTATATGAAAAAATAGTGGAATTGAATAAAAAACGAAAGTTGCAACTATACTAATAATTATGTTTTTAGTTGATTTTAAAAATATTTTGTGATTAAATGTGGTAGATTTGTAAGTAATGATGTGACATCGTCATGAGCGAGCCTATCCTCTTTCCTAGACGATGATTCAAATATGTATCTTTTTATTTCTCATTTATTGATAACTTTTCATTTTTCATTTTATCGTTATAATTATAGATGGGTGTTATTTTTATTTTGTAATTACTTTCGCTGGATTATATATATCAAGTTTAATTTACAGATTTTATTTTAGAAAGTTATTTGACTTAAAATGAAACATGTGAGATTTTTTTAATTTTGTTCCTTTTGTATTTCATTATACCAAAAATCTCTAAAACTTTTCACTCATTTGATTTTGTTCCTTTTATATTTTCTTTTATGACAATAAAAAATCTTCGAGCCCGCTACCTACGATCATCCTTCCCATAACGTGTTTAATATATATAGAAGATTTCATATTATTTAAGTTTAAAATATTTTAGATATTAAAATAGTATCATTTAATGGTTAGAATGTCAACATCTAAAACATTACTATGAATGAATTTACATTGACTTTTATGCAAAAGAATAATCTCGTTTAGGTGGGGATTCTAAAAGAAAAGAAAACTTTCCCATTATGTATATTTACTATTACAATTCATTTCTGTTTTTTTATTATATAAACTAAATTTACTCAAATATGTTTTATTTTTGTATTTACTATATTATTTCTTTTATGGCAATAAATAATTTTTGAGCCGGCTACTGATGATCATCCTTCCCATGAAGTCTAAGGACATGTTACGTTTTTTTTGTTCTATATAATATATAACTAGATTTCTATTCAATATTTATATATTATATAATATTTTTTATTAATAAATATAAATTAAATATTTATATAATTTTAATGTATAGTTAAAACTTTTTTTAATATTAATTTATATATATATAGATAAAAATTGTTTTTATGATTTTAATAATATTTTTTGGTTAATTTAATAAAATATATTAATTTTTTAACCAAATTAATAAAAATTTATTTATATATTTATTTGAAATTTACAGTGATGATAACACGTTATCATGATATTTCTGTTAATAAGTAAGATTATTTTTTAAAAATATTTCTCAAATAATATATTAAAATTTATATAATTTTTTTTATTATTATTTTATATTATTTTTGTCAATGTGCTACAACGGGACGACCCAATATTCCAACATATTCACACGAATATTTAACATTTACATACGAGAGAAATTGCAATCTAACTCTATATCTTTTGCATATACCTAAAAATAGTGAAACCAATAAACCATTTACTTTTCACCTGATTTTTTATTATTTAAATTTTAAAATATCGAAGAAATTAAAATAGTATTATTTAATGGTTAAAATGTGTTACGTCTCTGAAGTAATACTATGAGTGATTTTCCATATATTTCAATTCAAAAGAATAATTTCGTTTTTGTGGACACCCTAACACAAAAGAGAATTATCTCACTATATATATATATATATTTACTACTACTATTTTTTTTTACACAAGAGAAGGATCTTATTATATATATATATATATATATATTTACTAACTACTATTTTTTTTACACAAAAGAGAAGGCTCTCATTATATATATATATATATATATATATATATATATTTACTACTACTATTTTTTTTACACAAAAGAGAAGGCTGCAATAGGAGTATTTTCCTACTATTCAAATCTGTTTTATTATTGTATTTCTATATTATTCGAATGAGTTTATTTCCTAAATTTGAGTAGGATTAGAAAATCTAAACTAATTTTTTTTGTTTTAAATTTCATTCTTCATTGTATCATTCTAATTATAAATGGGTGTTATTTTTATTTAGTAATTACTTTTGCTGGATTTATTTAAATCAAAATTAATATACAGATTTTGTTTTGGAAAGTTATTTGACTTAAAATAAAATCTATGAGATTTTTCTTTTTTAATTTTGTTCCTTTTATATTGTCTTTATGGAAAGAAAAATCTCTAAAAAGTCAAAGTTCATTTCCAGTTACTTATGTTAGTCTTATATATGTACACACACATGTCCGGAGAGATAGATAGACCTTAAAAAACCCCAAAGATAAAAAAAAAGCTTAGACAAAAATTTAACCACCCATTTATCATCTTCATCATCAAAATCTCAAATCTTTCACCCTCTGAAAAACAAAATGTCTTTGCAAAGATGCATTTCACCAATTGCTTTAATTCTCATATTAGTAACAACGATTCTGTACAACAAAGCTCAGGCAACAAGTCCGATCAAAACCATTGTAGTTCTTGTAATGGAAAATAGATCGTTCGATCACATGCTTGGATGGATGAAGAAGCTGAACCCAGAGATCAACGGTGTGGATGGGTCAGAGACGAATCCAATCTCTACGAAAGACCCATCTTCTAAGAAAATACAATTCGGATCAGGTTCACATTACGTGGATCCTGACCCGGGTCATTCGTTTCAAGCAATAAGAGAACAAATATTCGGGTCAAATGACACATCCATGGATCCTCCACCGATGAATGGGTTTGTTCAAGTAGCTTATGAGATGGACCCTACTGGTAACATGTCTGCAAGTGTTATGAATGGATTCGAACCTGATAAGGTTCTTGTTTACAAGTCTCTTGTCTCCGAGTTCGCTGTTTTCGACAGGTAACTAATTTTGTGTTTTTTTTTCCTGTGTTTTTGGGATTTTGATTACGTCATAGACTCATAGAATCTTACGTTTTCGTCTTATTGGTTTTTTTCGTCGCTGTCGTCTTATTGGTTTATCTATAAACAGTTCGATATATGTATATTATGCAATAGCTTTCGTTAAGAATAAGAGAAATAATACTCGAAATTTTTAGATTTTTTTTTTAAACTTATATCAATAAAATATTTTTGGTTGGATTTATACTGTAAGTTATATAATATATATATATTAATAAATGAAATTTGAAATTCAAATTGTTAGTTTTAATATTAAAGTGATTATAAACCATTAAGGAAACTAATACGATCAATTAATTTACAAAAAGTGTAGTAAAAAGGGTAGTTTTCAAAATTTAATCATCTTAAGGTATTTTTTTTTACAAATTACTTATTTTTTATTTAGATATAATATTATTTTAAAAAATATTTTAATTTTACAAACAAAGACGGTGATTTAAATATACTTATCTCATTATGGGAGAGCTTGATTATATAAATATGTTATATGGTGTTCCATGTAGGATGCATCTATCTCTATGAGATGGATTGTTTCTTTCCTTAAACCATGTTTGCTTTCTTAAAATATGTTTGAGTAGGATGAGCAAAATTTCTGTACCTAACTGAAATTATTGAATCCGAATCAAAAAATTTGAAGCCGAACCCCCAACCAAATTAAAATATAATCCGAATAAAACAGAATTTTTTAATCCAAATTAACTGATCCCGAACTGAACCAAAACCAAACCCAAACTTTAAAACCAAACTGAATTAACCCAAAATCATTCTAATAACTAATATTTTTTAATTAAATATAGAAAATGTGTTAATATATATTTAAATTTATAGTAGTAGCTAAATAAAAATTTTGTTTTTTTCTCAAATTACATTGAATCAAACTATAATCCTACATAATTTGAAAAACCCAAACTGAATCAAAACGAAACTGAATAAAATTTAAATCCAAATAAAATTTTTTTTTAAAATCCAAAAAACCTAAAACCCAAAAAATTCGAACCGAATAATCGAATATCCAGCCCATTGTTGACAATATAGAGCATAAATCTTCATATATCTTTTTTGTATTTTATGTACTTTCCTCTATGCAATTGTATGTATTATTAAGTGATATATAGTATTGTTTTGTTTTTGGTTATAGTCTAATTTTTTTAATTAAGTACGTAATATAGTTTTACTTTGACTTTTGTGTCTTACATTAAATATGTCTATTAACTAGAATAGTACTAAATGGCAATGCATTCATGAAAGAACATATTCAAAATTCAAATAGTCTCTTTCTTATTCTTAAATGTGATAGAGATAGAGCATCCGTAGTCAATATCATTTTCGATATAAAAGTAGTTGACAACTGGATTCAACTTATTTCATATCCGTAAAACAAACAGATGGTTTGCATCGGTTCCATCATCGACACAACCAAACCGAATGTTCGTGCATTCAGGGACGTCAGGAGGAGCCACAAGCAACAAACCTAATTTACTTGCAAAAGGTTATCCTCAAAGAACCATTTTCGAGAATCTTGACGAAAACAATATCTCTTTCGGAATATACTATCAGAATATTCCGGCGGTATTGATTTATCGAAATCTAAGGAAACTTAAATATGTACCTAAGTTTCATAGTTATGCTCTCTCATTCAAGGATCATGCAAAGAATGGTAAACTTCCAAGTTACACTGTGATTGAGCAACGTTACATGGACACCATCTTCGAGCCTGCGACTGATGATCATCCTTCCCATGACGTCTACCAAGGACAGGTTACATCATTTTGTTCTCTATAGTCATATTACTTAACTTTTAAATTTTGAAGAAATTAAAATAACATTATTTTATGGTTAAAGTTTCCTAATGGTGTTCAATTCTAATTCGGTTTAAGCCGTGGATAATTTTAAATTTAGATTTATAATAATAACGTGTAAAAAGTAATATTTACTAAAATTTAAGCATATATATATATTACTTGAGTGAAAATCTATGAATTACATAAATGGTTTTAAACTTTATATTTTAATACATAATAGCAAAATCGTAATTAAAAAAAAAAGAAAACTAATTACATAACTTATGAATATAACATAATTCTGTTTATTTTTACTATTCGTACAATTTTTATAGATGATGCAATTTGATCTTTGACCATTGGGAAAAGTTCTCTACACATAATTTGCTTCTGGTTTATTTTATGGTTGGTTCATTAATTGTTAACCATTTATATTTAAAACATTACTCAAAGCCTTTGTTTGACTATTTATATTTCAGAAGTTTATAAAGGAAGTGTATGAGACCCTAAGAGCGAGTCCACAATGGAACGAAACACTACTGATGATCACTTACGACGAGCACGGTGGGTTTTTCGACCACGTGGCAACACCGGTTCGTAATGTTCCTAGCCCGGACGGTATAGTTGGACCAGAACCATTCCTATTCGAATTCAATAGGTTAGGTGTTCGTGTGCCAACAATAGCAGTGTCACCATGGATTGAGAAAGGAACGGTCGTACATGGACCAAACGGTTCACCATTTCCATCATCTGAGTACGAACATTCTTCGATCCCCGCGACTGTCAAGAAACTATTCAATCTATCAACTCCTTTCCTCACAAAGAGAGATGAATGGGCAGGGACATTTGAAAACATTTTACAAATCCGTAAGGAGCCTAGAACCGATTGCCCCGAAACGTTACCCGAACCGGTTAAGATAAGAATTGCAGAGGCAAATGAGAATGCTCCGTTGAGTGAGTTTCAGCAAGAGCTCGTACAACTGGCTGCAGTTTTAAAAGGAGATGATGTGCTCACAACGTTTCCTAATGAAATAACTAAAGGCATGACAGTGATTGAAGGCAAAAAGTATATGGAAGATGCTGTTAAAAGATTCTTAGAGACTGGTCGTTTAGCGCTCGCCATGGGAGCTAATAAAGACGAGCTTGTTCGTATGAGACCTTCACTCACCGCAAGAAGAAGACATTAAGCTTTGATTAGTAGATTATTTCTCTTTCGCCATTTCTATCTTATCAATAAAATGTTTGTTTTTATTTTACATCATCATTTTATATTAACTTTCGTTAGCATAAGTTTTTCGTCTATAATTTACAATAAAATAGGTTATTTTCCGCGCCATATGCACGGTCTTTTTCAATTTTTTTTTGTGGATTTATAAATTATGTTCAATTTTTAGATATGGTTAACTTAAAATTATTTTAATATTTATAATTATGAAAAGGTAAAATAAATAAATATCTTTCAAACATGCAGAATGTCCATTTTTTTGCTCGTTTTCGTATCAAAGATGCTAAGCTCAAATCTGGGCATATTATGACACAAAACTATTCGGAAAGGTTTTAAATGCTTGTAAAACAAGGGTTAGACTATGTCAAATACATAGCTTATCGGAACGGATTGAAAGTTGTTTATTAATAAGTTTGCACTAAATTTTTGTATTAAGGGTACACAAAATTAGTTATGAATTTGTATACTAAGATTTGTGTTTTTAAGGTTGGACATTTTTTATTTTGTGTTTTGATCATATATGCAAAATAATACTCAAAAGAAACATCAAAATAGATAAGATGGAAAATACAAACAATTTTTGAGTTATTTTCAATTTTAAAAAAGTATTAAATATTAATAGCTTATACAAGTCTACACAAAGGTGATTGAACAGTGCAAAAATTAATTGAAGTCCTCCATGAATTGACTAGACCTCAATGAAAGTTGATTAACATTATGCAAGAGTTAGTTGATTGACAAGGTGAATTGATAATAGTGAGTGATAACGACAATGAAATATGTAAAAGATGATTGAAGTATCCACAAAAATGCAATGAAATCTACAAACAAATCAAATAAATGTGCAAATAAAATATGCAATTTGAAATGAAGTATGTCCCTTCGGAGTTTGAAAAATCATATATTGAAAAACTACCGAAATGATCAAAAACTACCAAAAACTCAAAAACAATCCACAAAAAGCTATAAATCACTGTAAATATAAAAAAAAATATTGGAAATTTCAAGAACATTGCAAATCACCACTTAAAATCTTAAGAACCATTGAAAGCAAAAAATTAAATGATAGATATCTCTAAATCCATTAAAATAGTAAAGTCGATTGAAGTTCACAAAATTGCTGAAATATGCAATAGTTGATTGAAATCCTAAATAAACTGACGAAAGATGATTAAAAGCTATTTTAAAACTGATTGAAAGCTGACCGAAAGCTCTTCATTAAGAAATTTGCACTAAGTATTTGTATTAATATTATACAAAAGTTGTCATAAACTTTTATATTAAGATTTGTGTTTATTTGGGTTGGAAACTAGTGTTTTTAAGGTATGCAAACTAGTGTTTAGCAAAAATATCAAAATAGATACTAGAAATAAAAAATACAAACAAGTGTTGTTTTTAATTATCAAAAACTACTAAAATACTAAAAGTTTATGAAAGTCTCCACAAATGTCATTGAAATATGAAAAACCTGATAGAATTTTTTTAATGAATTGACAAGAACTCATTGAAAAGTTATTGACATACAATTGATAACTTATTGAAAGTATGCAATAGTTGATCGATTGACAAGGTGGAGTGATGAAACATCTGAGTACGAACAGTCTTCGATACCCGCGACTGTCAAGAAACTATTCAATCTATCAACTCCTTTCCTCACAAAGAGAGATGAATGGGCAGGGACATTTGAAAACATTTTACAAATCCGTAAGGAGCCTAGAACCGATTCCCCCGAAACGTTACCCGAACCGGTTAAGATAAGAATTGCAGAGGCAAATGAGAATGCTCCGTTGAGTGAGTTTCAGCAAGAGCTCGTACAACTGGCTGCAGTTTTAAAAGGAGATGATGTGCTCACAACGTTTCCTAATGAAATAACCAAAGGCATGACAGTGATTGAAGGCAAAAAGTATATGGAAGATGCTGTTAAAAGATTCTTAGAGACTGGTCGTTTAGCGCTCGCCATGGGAGCTAATAAAGACGAGCTTGTTCGTATGAGACCTTCACTCACCGCAAGAAGAAGACATTAAGCTTTGATTAGTAGATTATTTCTCTTTCGCCATTTCTATCTTATCAATAAAATGTTTGTTTTTATTTTACATCATCATTTTATATTAACTTTCGTTAGCATAAGTTTTTCGTCTATAATTTACAATAAAATAGGTTATTTTCCGCGCCATATGCACGGTCTTTTTCAATTTTTTTTTGTGGATTTATAAATTATGTTCAATTTTTAGATATGGTTAACTTAAAATTATTTTAATATTTATAATTCTGAAAAGGTAAAATAAATAAATATCTCATATCAACTAAATTATTTTTGTTATTTTATTTTTATTAGTAAAATATTTGTGAAATATTTGTTAATATTTATGAATTTATTTGCATATCCATTATTTTAGAATTTTTTTAAATATTACCAAACTATACAGATAGAATTTATGCAAATAGTTAAAAATATTTTCTATACTAAAACGAATTTTTTTTTGAAAAATCGGCAAAAATGATTTAAAACTTGAGTTTAACTAATGCAAACCTAAAAGTTATTTTTGCAGACGTGACTTGTAAGAAAATTACAAAACAATATCTATGACACATATATAAATTAAATAATCATTACATTTTAATACTTATCTAGTGTAAGATTTTAGTGGATAAATGTGTTTTGTAAAAAAAATATACAAAAAATAGTTCAAGAATAGTTTGAAAAATTAGCATATTACATTTAAATCTAATAAAAGTATTAGTTTGAACAAAAATTTGAATTCGTAATTATAATAGAAAATATTTATGTAAAATAACTTAAATTATCATTTCATTGAATCCAACTAATAAAACAATCGAATATGTCACGATCAAATATTTTTTATTAACAAAATACATATGTATAACAAAATAAATAAAAGTTATACTAAATTTATAATTAACCTTGATCATTTAGATATTATTAGTCGCACATATTTGATAATATTTGTTGTTATGTGTTCTACATTTCACTAGTTTAGGTTTGTGTACAAAACTTTTGTTAGGGTGGAATATCATGAGTTAATGTTAAAGTTTGGATTTATAATTTTTGATTAATTCAAATAGTTTGAGTTATATATTTAATTTCATGTTTACTGAGTTCATAATTTTTACCGTTTATGAATATTTAGTAAATTATTGATTAGAATTTAGAGTTTTATATATTTTTGGAAATATTTGTAATGAAAATTTAATTTTGAACCAAAATTCAAAAACCACTTTAATATAAAGCAGCTGGCAGAAAAATTATGCACAAAACAGAAATTCTATTGAAAAATAAAACCAATTTCAATTATTTAGGATTCATAATTTCATACACGTTTACAGAAATCTGCACAAACCATTTTAATATAAAGCAAATTTCCAAAAATTTCTGCACAAAAAATGAAATTCTATTCCAAAATTAAACTAGTTTCGATTTACGATTTAGGGTAGTGTAAATTTCTAAAGATGTATGCAAATAACAAGTTTTCCAAGCTTTGGGAGAACCAAATAGTTTCTATAGGCTCACGTACGAACGAATATTTAAGGGCTGCCGATCTATTTCCTCTTATATTATACCCATATAGCATCAGTTCTATCTAAAGTTTTTACCTCGTATCAGTTTCCCACAGATCGGAAGTTAAAAACATATATCCCCATAGTTGTAAAGTTCGAAACCTAATTCTCCCTATCTTGGTTTTATCGAGTTTGAACCTTATAAACCAATGAACCCGGTAGTAAACCGGTAATTTAAACCCATTTCCAACCCGCGATTTCTCCCATCCGACCCACAAACCCACGATTTTATGACCTTCTTCTCCAAATCTCCAATTTTCTCCAAAATCCCCAAATTTCAACATAAACCCTAATTTTTGAAAGTTACTTGAAATTCGTTTTGCTCCTCAAATCGAAGGTTCTGGGCGAAGATAATGAGTAATGTATCATGTGGAACTTCAAATTCAAGAGGAAGAATGCGCGTATTTGGGGTCCCGAAAAGATGCTCGTGTGGTGAAAGAATTGTGGCAAAGATGTCGAAATCTGAAGCAAATCCCTATCGCCGATATTTCCGGTGTGAATTCGCCGCCCGGCAGAAGGTGAGTTTTTTGGTTTTGTGATGTTTTGGTTGCTAATTTGTGAGTACTGTGATGTGTTGTGATTTGTAATTTTTTGTGAATTCGATTTAGCTGGATGACAACCACATTTTCGAGTGGATTGATGATGCTGTTATTAATGAGATAGAAACATTAGCTTCAAAAATTTCAAAACTAGAAGAAGAAATAACAGGATATCGGATGGAAGAAGAAGATAATATGAAGATTATGTTCGGAAAGTTGGAAAAAGAGTTATTTGAAAGGGTTGAAGATGAATTGTATGAAGTTAAAGCATGGATGAAGAAACCTATTTTGCTCATAATTTCTGGTTGTATGTTGATGTTGCTTTGTGTTAATTTTTTAGATTGAATAAATTGTGGTGTTTTGAATGTTGTATGTTCGGATTTCTGGTTGTATGTTGATGTTGCTTTGTATTAAGTTTTTAGATTGAATTATTTGTGGTGCTTTCAAGTTTTATGAATGTAATTTGTGGTGTTTTTATATTGAATAAATTTTCAAGGTTTTATATGAAGGTTGTATGTTCGGATTATGTAAAATCCTATTTTATAATGCTTTCAAGCTTTAGAAATCTAATGATAATAAACTATTTTCATAGATGACCAATGTAATGAAATACAAAATATAGATTAGTCATAAACCATTTGCGTAGGAGTGTTTGATTTCATCCAAAAACCAGTTGCGATATACACACAAAAACATCCGATACTTCTTCAAACATCCGATACTTCTTCTTCAAACATCCAATACTCCTTAAACTTCATGCTGAGTTAGAACCCCTTGAGAAGATTCAATTTGTGAAACCTGATACAAATAAACAAAACAATGTGTAAGACAACAACATAATAATGTATAAAACAATGTATAAGTCAAACCTGTGCATCTTTTTTATGAAATCGAGAGTTGTGATTAGGTTCACCGCAAACACCACAATGCATTATGTTGCAAGTCACTTTTTATTCACCTAACAAACCATAACCAATTGTCGGTATTTTCAACTTGCACAACAACCCATGCTATAGGATATATAGCATTATCAACATCACGTCCGAGAGCAACCAACAATTGTCCTTTCATTTTTGATTTCAGAAAACAACCATCAACACCTATAAGTGGTCTACATGTGGTTTTCCATGACCTTCTAAGGCAATCAAAGCACACATAAAAGCTATTAAAAACATCTAACCCTTCCTCATTTATGAATGTATCAATTTCAACAACCGAACCCACGTTAGACATTTGTATCTCATTTGCGTAATCTCTTAACCGTCCGAATTGGTCGTTATATTCCCTTTCAATCAATCTAACTGCTTTATTCCTAGCAGCTTGGCATTGAGGCCTCATAACAGTAATTTTCCACCGCTCTTTCATAATCTGCTCTATTTTCATAGGCATGAAATAATCGGGTTTATCCCGTATCTTATCTAAAAACAATCTAGCAATCACCGGAACCTTAATCATTTCGCATTCCCCATTAGGTACACAAGTATGGACGTCTTTCAATATCTTAATCTGCCACTTACAACTCCTACCCAAAGTCGAGCAATACACTCGCCAATCACACCCATCTCCTACACAACTATACCCGAGTTTTGTTTTATCGTACCTGTATTGCTTAATATTCCTCGCTGTACTCAATGCGTAGTCTAGAACTGCCTCTTTGAACGCCACACCATTGAAGAAGACTTGACCTTCGAAAAGCCTCCCATCACCTCGATGCATCCTATTGCGTTCTCTTTCTCTTCTGCGTCATAAACGCTCAATATCATCTTCATCTTCACTGTCGCTGCTCTCTGGAAACAGGTCATGCCGGATTGAAGGTTCGTCGATGAAATCCAGAACAGCTCGCTCGAGATCGAAGTCGTTCCTTTGCTCTCTTTCTCCGTCATCCGAGTCTGCAACTTCGGGAACGTCGTCCCACTCCACCATCGACATCGATTCGAGTGTGAGAGTGATTGATTCTTGAGTGAGATTCGATTAGGGTTTTTTCGGTGGGATTTGGGTAAAAAATTTGGAGATTTTGCGATTAGGGTTTTTGGCCGAATTTTGGGGGTTTTATTCGTATGATTTCGGGTGGGTTAGGATTAGATTTCGGGTGGGTTATGTTAAATTTCTGTTTTATGAATGTAAATCAGATCCTAATTGGGTGATTTTGGTTTATTTTCGGGTTAAAATGGTTTACTACTAAATTGTAAACAGTAAACCGTGATTGCAGGTGTTAAGAATAGTTTGATGTTGGAGTAACGTTGCAGGTCTCCAGTCAGAGAGGGATTTTCTCCAAGTCAGACAAAGTCTCCTCTTAAGACAGAAGGTCTTACACTCTTTGGCACAAAAGAAAAGTTGACAAAAAGGATGTGAAGAAATTGACAGAGTACAGAGAGAGAGAGAGAAATGTTCAAGTACACACAACTTCCTGAACATTTCTCTTCTCCTGGGAATCAGCAACCTGAAGCTGCTTCTTTGTCTCTTCATTCAGACTGATTCTGGCACTAGGAATATGAAATTACTTGAGTGAATTACTTAGGTAAAATTTTTTGTCAACAGTTGTAATATTATGCTCTGAAGTTGGTATATAAAACTTCAAAAAGACAGAGCATTGTGTGTGTGCGAGTGAGTGTGTTTGAGAGGAGTGTGGACAATCTGTAAGCAGTTTAAGGCTCAAGTTCAAGCAAGTACTAGTGGATTATCCTCCGGAGAATCTCTCCGGTGAGACATAGGGTCTGAGTTTAGACCTGAACTCGTAAATTCTCGTGTCCTTTCTTACGCAAATGCACAAACAAACTTTCTAAATTCTGTTTCTCAAAAAATTGCAGAGAAACTAAAAGTCTTTTCTTTCATTGTTTATTCACAAAGTTAAACGATTTCTTCACAAAAATAACACCTATTAAGAGAAGTTACAGGCTTGAAGCTCAACAATTGGTATCATAGCCTTGGTTATCTCTGAGAAATTTTTCATTTCGATCTAAGGAAGAAAAAGTTGCAGGAGATGTCTTCAACCAGAATAGAAGTTGAAAAATTTGATGGAAACGGTGATTACATGTTATGGAAAGAGAAGTTGTTAGCACATATTGAGATCTTGAGTTTAGCTGAAGGAATGGAAGAAGTTGAACTCTCTGAAGGTGAAGCTTCAGTCAGCAACACGGGAGTAGAAACAACTGCAGACACGGCTCAAACTCAAGAAGAACCTGCTGTTGAAAGAACTTTGTCAGAAAAGAGGAGAAAGGTGAGATCAACTATCATCCTAAGCGTTGGAGATAATATTCTCAGGAAGATCATAAAAGAAAAAACAGCCGCATCTATGCTCAAGGTACTTGACAAACTCTACATGGCTAAATTTTTACCTAACCGTATTTATCTTAAGGAGAAACTTTATAGCTATAAGATGAATGAGAGTTTGTCAATAAAAGAAAACATCAATGATTTCTTGAGGATGATTACTGACCTGGAGCACGTCAAAGTGTCTGTCTCTGATGAAGATCAGGCCATAATCATGCTCATGTCTCTGCCAAAAACATATAATCAACTCAAAGAAACTTTGAAGTATGGCAAGACAACAATTTCTCTGGACGAAGTTGTTATGGCAGTAAGATCAAAGGAACTTGAGCTGGGGGAAAGTGGAAAGCTTGTGAGAAGTAGCTCGGAAGGATTGTTTGTCCAGGAAAGAGGAAGACCCGTCAAAAGAGATAAGTCCAGTGAAAAGACAAAAGGGAAAAACCGATCAAAGTCTAGATCAAAGAAAGGCTGCTAGATTTGTGGGAAAGATGGGCCCTTCAAGAAGCAGTGTTCAGTATGGAAGGAGAGAAACAGTCAATCAGGGAAGAGTGGATATGAAAGAGGAGAATCTTCAAATGTCATAGGTGAGGTTTATGATACTGCAGCACTTATGGTCTCAGAAGCAACGCTGATTTTAGAAGATGAATTGAAGAATAAGTGGATAATGGACACCAGATGTTCATTTCACATGACTCATAGAAAGGATTGGTTTGTGGAGTTAAAGGAAACAGATCATGGGAAGGTGAGAATGGCCAATGACACATATTCATCCGTGAAAGGAGTTGGTAATGTCAGGATTAAGAATGAGGACAACACAACTGTCTTATTGACAAATGTGAGGTATGTACCAGAAATGTCCAAAAACTTAATCTCATTAAGAACTCTCGAGAATCAGGGTTGTTGGTTTCAATCCAGAGATGGTATTATGAAAATCAACAAGGGCTGCAGAACATTGGTCAAGGGTGAAAAGAAAGGAACATTGTATATTCTCAAAGGTAGTACACTCAATGGAGATGTCAATGTTGCAGAACACTGCAGGGATAAAACAAAGTTGTGGCATAGAAGGCTTGGGCATATGAGTCATAAAGGAATGGAGGTACTTCTGAGAAAGGGATATCTAGACAAGATGAAGATCACTGAAATGGAATTTTGTGAGGACTGTGTATATGGGAAAGCACATAGAGTCAGTTTTGGGGCTGGAAAACATATCACACAGGAGAAACTAGACTACGTTCATTTAGACCTTTGGGGCTCACCTAACATTCCCCAATCACTCGGCAAATGTCAGTATTTCATCTCATTCATAGATGACCATACAAGGAAGACATGGATATATTTTTTGAAAAGAAAAGATGAAGCATTTGCAACCTTCATAGAGTGGAAGAAACAAACAGAAAATCAGATAGAAAGGAAGGTGAAGTCATTCAGAACAGACAATGGATTAGAGTTCTGCAATAGAGAGTTTGATGAGTTCTGCAGAAATGAGGGAATTCTTAGACACAAAACGTGTGTTTATACACCACAGCAGAATGGAATTGCAGAGAGGATGAATCGCACAATACTTGATAAGGTAAGATGTCTGTTAAGTGAATCAGGTTTACCCAATAATTCTGGGCTGAAGCTGCTGCAACCGCAGTCTTCCAGATCAACAGATCACCTACTGCAGCTTTGGAGTTCAATATTCCAGAAGAAAAATGGACTGGAGTGAAGCCAAAGTATGAAGAGCTGAGAGTCTTTGGCTCAATAGGATACATCCACAATAGCCAGGGGAAACTTAATCCAAGAGCTTTGAAGGGAGTGTTTATCGGATATCCAATCGGTGTAAAAGGTTACAAGTTTTGGCACTTGGAAGAAAGGAAATGCGTGATATCAAGAGATGCAATCTTTCATGAAGAAAGGATGTATAAACATCTTAATCTGAGTCCTGAAACTTCATCAGAAGTAAGTGATACTTTCTCTCCATTTGTATATGAAGTAAATGTCCAAAGTTGTAGGACTGCAAGTGAAGATTTTGAAAATCTTAAAGAAGAACATCAGTCTGCTTCACAAGAAAGTGAGAATACAGAAAGCATGGGACATACTTCCCAACAGAACAGACTTGATTTAGAGAATTATCAGCTTGCAAGAGATAGAGAAAGAAGAACTCTGAAGAAACCAGTGAGGTTTGATGAATCAAATTTAGCTGAAAATGTAGAAGAAAATTTGATTGGTTTTGCACTATTAGTCAGTGAGGATGGTGAGCTACTTGAACCCTGTTGCTATGAAGAAGCAAAAGGAGACAAAAATTGGAAACAGTAGAAAGAAGCAATGGACGAAGAGATGCATTCTTTACACAAGAATCAGACATTTACACTGGTGAAAAGACCAAGAAACTGTAAAGTAATCGGTTGCAAGTGGGTTTATAAGAGGAAGCCTGGAGTAACCGAATCAGAACCTCCAAGATTCAAAGCCAGGCTAGTTGCCAAGGGATATCTTTAGAAAGCAGGTGTTGATTATCAAGAGATTTTTTCTCCAGTGGTAAAACATGTTTCAATAAGGTTGATTCTATCGTATGTAGTGAGCCTAGATCTGGAGTTGGAACAATTAGATGTCAAGACGACTTTTCTACATGGAAATCTAGAGGAGTACATCTTGATGGAACAACCAGAGGGTTATCCAGTGCAGAATGGCTTTGATGAGAAAGTTTGTCTCCTGAAAAGATCACTCTACGGTTTGAAACAAGCTCCCAGAAAATGGAACCAAAGGTTTAACAGTTTCATGTTGAATTCAGGATATAAAGGAAGTGATTTTGATAGCTGCATTTACTATCAAAAGTTGGGTAAAGACTCATACATATATTTGCTGTTATATGTTGATCATATGCTAATTGCACCAAGAGACAAAGATAGAATTCAGAAGCTAAAGGAGCTGTTGAGTGCAGAATTTGATATGAAGGATCTAGGTGAAGCCAGAAAGATCTTGGGTATGGAGATCAGAAGAGATAGAGAGAAAGGGACTTTGGAATTATCAAAAGAAGGCTATCTGAGGAAGGTTTTATGTATGTACAGAATGGATGGTTCAAAAGAAGTTCAAACACCTCTTGGAGTTCACTTCAAGCTAAAATCTGCAGGTGAAGAAGAAAGTGCAGCTCAAGCTAAGTATATGGATTCTATTTCATATTCTAATGCAGTTGAGAGTATCATGTACTCCATGATTGGAACCAGACCAGATTTGGCTCATCCTCTATGTGTGATTAGCAGGTTTATGATGTTGATGATGGAACCAGACCAGATTTGGCTCATCCTCAAGACTTTTGGATTCGACATTGATGATGGAGGTCATAATCTTGGTTCGGAATTTGCATGGATCTCACAAAATCATCATACATCAGCCGTTTCATTTCTTTCCATGATGCCTACGATTCATCATATTCTAACCCTATGTCTTGCTCCCAAATTCCAAAGGCATCCTTCGTTAAGGTATCTTCGCCATATGCTTTTTTTCCTCTCGAATTTGGTTATTTTGGAACCAATAATCATGTTTTGTTCCCATTTTAATTAGGCGTATGGTCCTGGGATATGTCCCAAAAAAGAAATGTCCTCCGGTTCATGGTTGTATTCTTCTTGCGATTATTGCTCCCATGGTTCGATCTGATGTTGCTCAAGCCATTTCTCTTCATAACCGGTATCAACATTGTGGCTTTCTGCTTCAGCCTTAAGGTTCCAAGACTCTTATTAGATGTTGAGTTTCTCTCAGACTGATTTCAGAGCCAATTCGTCCTCCAAAGGGTTTTCTCACTACAAGAAATAGGGTCTTTAGTGTTGAATTTTGGCGACAGAAAAATTGTCCAACTCTAATTAGTGACGGACTAACGTCTCATTTAACACCAGTGGATAATTCAACGTAAACTTGTTATAATTTAGAGATGGATCAATTCGACGTTAAATCGCCGCATTTTAGAGTGCATTTAATGTCACATTAACGTTGAATCAACAATCGTTGTTAAACCATTGGTATGTAAAAACTAATTTGCGTCGTCCTCATTTAATCTCAATTTAATGTAGAATTAATTTCAATTTTTATGTCGGTAAAAATGTGATATTTGAATTGTATTAATTTTTTTATGACAACTTTGGTCGTCGTAATATCGTTGGAAATACGATGGTAAACCATCGTTATTTTGTCGCAAACCATGTCGATGTTAATCCGTCGGAATTAGCCGACGGTAATCCGATGTAAGCTCCACAAGTGTTTCTATAAATACTCTCTTTCCCATTTCAAAACAACTCACTACAAAACTATTTCTCCCCAAAATTTTCTCGTAATCTTTCATTATAATATCTATATTCGAGTTATGAAGTTCGATGTATATGCATAAAGATGTTGAGGAATCAATGTCCAAAAAATTCTGCGATGGACTAATTACGATGGTTTAATGGATAATACGCCTACTAATGTTTATAATGAACAACATTTTGCATTGAGGAATATGGATAAGAACATGATATGATTCATGATATGGTTAGTGATGCTTTTCATGAAAGTGTTAGTGATCATACAGAAGAACCTAACATAGATGCAAAGAGAATTTATAATATGCTAGACGCAGCAAACCAGCCAATCTATCGTGGATGTAGAGAAGGAAAATCGAAATTATCATTAGCCGCTAGAATGATAACAATTAAACTTGATTATAACTTATCTGAAATTTGCATGGATGATTGGACTGATTTGATAAAAGAATATTTGCCAAACGATAATTTGTCTACTGCATCTGAGATACAAAAGCTTGTATTCGGTTTTGGTTTACCGTATGAGATGATAGACGTATGCATTGACAACTGTATGATTTTAGGAAAGATGATGATGATAAGTTACAAAAATTTAGATTATTTCAAAAACTAAGGTATAAGCCTCAAGGTAATAGTAGGTCTAAAGTTCTATTTTAATGGATGTGGTACCTTCCTATAACTGATAGGTTAAAAAGAATGTACCAATCTGAGATGACAATTGCATCGATGAGATGGTGTGCTGAACATTCATGAGAAGATGGAGAGATAATTCATCCATCTGATACAATGGCGTGGAAACATTTCAACGAATTGCACACATACTTTGCTAAACAAACCAGAAATATGTATTCTGGTTTGTGCGCTGATGGCATGAGTCCATTTGGTATGTCAGAGAGGTAATATTCGTTGTGTCCCATAATCGTACCTCTCCAAAACCTTCCTCCAGATACGTGCATGCAAAGAGAATTCCTATTTTTGAACATCTTAGTTTCTGACCCTAATCATCCTAAGTGGTGTCTCAATATGTTTCTATAGCTGCTAATTCATGAATTGAAGGAGTTGTGGTATAATGGGGTTCGGACATAGGATTGTTCAACGAAAAAGAATTTTGAGATACGTGCCAGCTTCATGTGGACTATTAGCGGCTTTCTGCTTATGGCATGCTATCCGGTTGGATAACGCATGAGCGGTTATCTTGTCCGTAATGCATGAATCAGGTTGATGCATTTCAACTGAAACATGGATGAAAAACATGTTGGTTCGGCTATCATCATCGATTTCTACAAATGAATCACCCATATCAGAAAAGCAAGAGTCTATTTAGGAAAAACAAAGTTGTTCATGTTTCTCCACTAGTGTACCTTTCAGGAGAGGAGATCGAAGCACAAATATATCACTACGGTGCACAAGAAACAAGCAAGCATGAGGGTAATTGACACATTTCAGCTAATATGTCAGATGGATACATTGAAGATCACAATTTTTTTATAAGAAAAGCATATATTAGGAGCTCCCGTACTGGAAAGACCATTTGCTGAGACACAATCTCAATGTCATGCACACCAAAATTTTTTTTTAGATAACATTATGCATATGGAGTTGAACGTGCAGGGGAGAACAAAAGGTAAAGTGAAATCAAGATTAGACTTGTCCAAAATATGTTCGAGAAGTGGTTTGTATCTTGCAAACCATGGGAAAGCACTAATACCGATATTCAGATTGTGTGCAGAAGCAACAACGGTCTTATTTAACTGGGTTGCATCGGACATTAAGTTTCCCAATGGATTTGTTTCTAATTTGTCTAAGTCAATGGAGCATGGGCAAAAAAATTCCGGAATGAAAAGCAATGACTATCATGTATTCATGTAACAACTTCTTCCTTTCGTTTTTGCCGACATATTGTCATCGCATGTCCACGAAGCAATCGCAAGTATGTGTACATGTTTTCATTTGTTATATAATACCATTATTATATATTGAACTTCAATTTCCATTTTTTTAATAATTCAGGCATTGGAGATTTTTTCCATGATCTTATTACACGCACATTGACGAAAAATGGATTGAAAAAACTCAATGGAAATATTCCAGTGATTTATGCAATTTGGAAAAGTTATTTCTTCCCATTTTTTGGTGTAATGTAGCATCTACCTATTCATCTTCCGCATGAACCATCTCTAGGCAGACCTATCCATTTGTGGTAGATGTATCCTTTTGAGTGTATCATGAAACATCTAAACGGTAAGACCAAAAACCTAGCAAAAATTGAAGGTTCGATTGTTACAGATAGTTTAACCGAAGAAACATTGCACTTCATGTCGTATTACTTTTCCGCCAAGGTTCACACACGAAAAAAGTCCCGTCCCGTTATGATGACGGAAGTGTGGTTTACAACATATGCGGTAGAAGGCGTATACGATATATTTTCACCAATTAGTCGATTAAGCGGGAAACTGAGGGAGACGTGGTGGACAAGTGAGAAAGATTATCATAGGGCACATATGTATATTCTTTTGAATTGTGAAAAAGTATAGCCATTTGAAAAGTAATTTTCAGATTGTTTGTTTCCCAAGTACAGAAAGCTATCTAGGGAATATCGGACACAAATATCAATATCCGTAAAGAGCAATATTTTGCCCTTTGGTTAAAATGCAAATACGTTACCTCATATTACTTAATTTGTTTATGCATGTGTAACATTTTGTTTCGTAAACATATTATTTCATTTGTTTTCGTAGGTCGTATATGGTGATATGGCGTAGCCATTATTGTTTCATGAACTTGTTGAAGATCCAACATCAAAGATAACCACCGCCTTAATGTATTTCACTAAAAGATATGCATTTTACACGTTCGAATATGGGAAAAACAAGGCGACTACGAACTATGGCGTGTGCGTGAGGGGTGAAACCAATTTTTATGTGATATTGAAGGAAATCATAAAAGTCGAGTTACCTTGGTTTAATGCGTCTCAAATGAGTACTTTTCAAATGTGATTTGTTCGATCCCATCATCGACCGAGGTGTTCGAATAAACAATAATAGGATAGTACACGTCAATGGATCAAGAGGTACAACAAGTTTGAGCCATATATTCTTGCCTCCCAATCCAAACAAGTTTGTTTATACCGTATCCTCGAGTGAAAATATCTGGCATAACGTGGTTGACTGTACTTAAAATTGTGCCAAGGGGTCCGGTAATTGGACTTGATGAGCCGATGCAGGAAGCAAAATGTTCAAATATTTTAATGCCTAATGAGACAAAACTTGAAGATCTTGTTGACGAAATAGAATTTGAAGATGCGGTGGATGAGTTTGATGAAAGTGATTCTGATGACATCTGTGATAACTTTGATGTAGCATCTAATACGCGATGAATGAATGTTATACATTCTTTTCTTTTATAACACTAACTATATGTTTATATCAGTGTAATTGTGAATAACTATAATACATATTTATACATATTAGTAATATATTTATGTCGGACTTACATCGAATACGTCAAAAATCAGACATAAAGAAAGTAGTCGATGTAAATCTGTTGGTAATGCAAATTGTGTTATTCTAAATACATATCAATTTGTACATAAGATTTATGTCGACTAAGTCAGTAATTCGACGAAAACCATGTGTCGATATCAATTTGACGTAAATATCAATCGTCTTATCCTAAATATATATCAAGCTTTACATTGGATTTACGTCGAATATGTCGGTAATCCGACGTAAATCAGGTGTAGATATAAATTCGACATAAATATCAATAGTCTTACCCTACTTTACGTTGGATTTTTGTCGAGTTTGTCGATATCCGACTTAAATAGCATAGCGACATAAATCTAACGTAAATTCGACGCAAATGTGAATTGACTTACCCTAAATACAAAGCAACACATAATATCGGATTTACGTCGGATACGTGAAATCCAACGTAACCTTCAAATACAATACATTCCATATTACCCTTAATACATATGAATATGTATATTACATATTGTAAGATCATTAGCTTGTCAACATATATAGTTAGAAATATATATATATATATATATATATATATAATATTTTTCCATATTGCTCAACAGTTACAAATTAACAAACGTATATTGCAAATGTATATAGTCAACACATAACAAAATTATTAGTGTTCATTTCTATAGCTATTATGTGTGATCACCTATACTACCGAGTAAGGATCAATCAATCCATTGTAAGGAACATATTCAATGCATTACCAACATGCACCAAATGGGGAAACATAATACATTTATATCATTGGTACGTTCAAAAATGAAATGTGTGGTCATATGTTGTTTACCAATGGACTTACGTCGGCTTCGTCGTAACTCCGTCGTAACTATTTATAATGGATTTACATCGAATTCAACGTAAAACTATCAGTAATTTAAAAATTTATACATATAACAAAATTGAAAAATTTAAATTACTGATGGATTTCATCCAATTCGACATAAATGCCTCGGTAATTTGTATATCTCACATTTAACGAGGTTTGTTAAATTTAAACTTACTGTTGGATTTACATCGAATTTGACATAAGTCTGTCGGTAATTTAATTTTTTTTGACTTCGCGCCTGCAGGAAAATCAAAAATATTACGCCGATTTCGTCGCTAATCCATTGCTGTATATATGCACCAAGATTTCTCCTCCACCCTCATTCCAAATTTCTCTCTCTCTCTCTCTCTCTAAATCTCTCTAAGCTCTCTCTAACTTCTCTTTAAAATTCCTAAACACTCTACAATTCATCTCTAAATTCCCTAAACACTCTACAATTCATCTCTAAAATCCCTAAACACAATTTTTTACTTTACATCCTATAGAAAATTGTTAGTCTATTTCATGAGTAAATATATTTTAAATTATTATATATTTATAATAATAATAATAATTAAACTTTAATATTAAATTATAAGTTGATTATATTTTTATTATTGAATTATATTATATATTTTTAATATTAATGTTATAATGTTTTGCAAATGGCAGATAGACATAATCACTGTGTCAATGTCCTGCGTGACCAAGAAAGTCATGCAAGACCAAGTAGTACCAGTGGATTGTCTCACCAACGACCTATATGAAGATGGTCCCTTTGCTGCAAATATCGACTCCACAAACCACTCTTACTCTGGAAACAACATCACCACCGGCTCCGATTCCATAACCAGTTGTAAAGTCGCTTCTATCGTCATTTGATCACATGATGGTAGAGGATCTGTTGTTACAACCAGATCGGGAAGGTCTAGACTAATTAAACCAGACGTGACCGCCGAGACTTTATTGGTAAAAGTCTAAATTTAAAATTATGTAAATAATTTTATTAATTAATTATTTATTTTAATAATTAATTTATTTAATTATTAAATATTTTAGGTTTGGGATGCACAATAAAATGAGCCAGAACGTGACCGACATGATCAAGGGGTATTTCACCGAGCCCCACGCTAACTGGAACCAAAGTCCATATTACATCCACAAGACTTGGTACAAGTGTTTTGAGGCAATATTTAGTTAATTTAATTTAATTTTAATTTTAATTTTATTTCAGTTTTAATTTATTAATTCATTTATTTATTTTATTGTATCAAAATGGTATTGAAAATGTCAAATCACGAGTGCGTTAAGAATGCATTGGAAGAGAAGGGCATGAAATGTTAGCCAATACCGTTTTAGACTGGAAGAAGGCCTCGAAAATGAAGGACAATGAGGCGAAACCATCGTAATTATCCACCGTCTAGAACGGGGTAGTCCACTATTAGATTGATCCGAGATCAATCACATTGGTGGGTAAGTATTTGGCATCGCAACGGACGGTTGGGCCTGATGGGTATCTGTCTATCCCGCATACATTAGGCCAAATAATACTATTCTAGATGGTAAATTTGTATTTAATTTAGTTATAATTTTAATTTAATTTATTTATTTATTGTATTAAATTTTTTAAATTTACTTTTTTTTATTTTATACCGTCGGAGGAGAACTCTCACCGCTAACGGCGGTTTTTGAGATAACCCACAAGAAGAAGAACATCGTTTTTGTAGATCTTCGTTATGAAAGGATCCACAATGAAGTGACTGACAAAAATTGTGAAGGTTTGGCACCTCGATGTCGGCTCTTCGCCACCTGGGGCTGTAGTATGTTCCAAGGGTTTGGCTGTTCGCCCATTAAAGCGGTACGTGAGCCGGGTTCACCCAGGTTCGGGTCCATAAGCAACACCAATTTCAACAATGTTCACAATCACCGAGTGGGAGTTTGGTATAGTCTAAAGGATTGACGACTCCAAAAATTGACTAGATATTCAAAGAGGTATCTGTTTTAATTATTTTTAAATTTAATATTTTATTTATTAACTTTGAATATTAGTAAAATATAACTTTTATTTTAAATTTATCACGTATGTTATCCAGAAGAAAAATGGGCTACTTTTAGGTAACATGTCAATTCTAGAAGTCTTAACAAGCATGCTCTAGTGCTCATCCGCCACCACAAGATGATCCCGTCCAGCTGCGGAACCAACTAGAAGCTTTAAACACGAAGGTCGCTGATCTGCATACAACGTTGGACGGGCACATGCATTTGATTCAATGCCATGAGTATTTGTTTGATCTCATAGTCATGGATAGCCCGGTGTTGGAGCAGGCGGTGTGGCAATGGAACCGAACTGGGAATCAAGCACAGCGGCAAGACAGTCAGAGGAGATGCCAAACGTCAATTTTGGGCGAGCTTCCGCTGAGGCAGCTAACGCAAATTAGGAGATGATTTGCAGTATGTAATAGTTGTATTTTTTTTATTAATTTTTATAAAATTTAATTAAATATAAATTATTTTTTAATTTCAATTTTTTATTTTTATTTTTATTTATAATTTAAATTTTTTAATAAAAATAATTTTAATTTCTTAATTTTAATTTAATTTTATTTATTTTAAAATAGTTAAATTTTTTTTTAATAATATCGTCGCTATTCGATATTTTTTACCGTCGAATTAGCGATATCATGTTTACGAATTCGTCTCTAATTCGATGGTACTTAGCGTCAAATTAGCAACGAAATTCGACATTACTACCATCGAATTAAAGATGATATATTTACCTTTGACTTTACGAAGACAAAAAATACGGCCAATTTTCGAGGTTCACCACGTAAATCCAACTATATAATGTCGGATTACCAACATTAGTACACTATCCAAACTAGCTATTAATTTTTCAGAATTTACCTTTGAAATACCGATGAATGTTATGATGTTGGTATCCATTAGTAATCCGATGGAAAAGAATGTCCGTTTACTAACATATTTAATATGTCAAATTACCGTCAAATTTGTTCTCTAGCTACATTATCGTCGGATTAACGTCGAAATGGTTCTGATTTTGATTTTGGTTCAAAGTCTTCCTCCTCCTATTCTTCCTCCTCCTATTCTTCCTCAAAATTAGTTTCTAAATAGTATTTATATCAAAAATCGTCTCCAGAGTAAGCCTCATTGGTGAAGACACCTTGATCATAGTCATTATATTGACTATAATTGGTTTGTAGCATGCTCAAAGCATTTTCTTTTCTTCATAGTACTCCACTTTTCAAAAGTACAAGGAAAAATGAATATTCAAATCGAAATTTAAAAATAAAAAAACTACATTTTAATGAAAATATGATATTAATACACAAATATTACCAAAACAAAATTGATACAAAGAAATATTTCAGTGGTTTTTCTTTTTTTTTTTTTTTTGGCTAATAACTTTAAATAATTTAAAAGATAATATTTTTTTTTGAATTTAAAATGAAAATAGGAGAAAAATAATAAGAAAGAGTAATTTTCTTGAATTTTTTGACTAGCAACTAAATTTGAAAATTAAAAAAATAACAAAAGCATGATGTTTTTTTTTCAGTTATGAGAATAAATAAACAAAAATAAATGAAAATTTTATTTTGCGTTTTGATTTATACGAAAAGAAACAACAACAAATAAAATAAATGAAAAACAAAAACAAATATTTTTCATTTAGGTTTTCAATAAGATGAAACTTAAAAAATGTAAAACATAAAATGAAAAGATAAATGTTGGATAAAGACAACATGTGATATGAGATTTTAGCTCTGATACCAAATGACAAAAGATTAAATATGAATCGCATAATTGGTACGACCATGACTCACAATTACCGATAATCTTTCTTGGCTTATGCGGACAAAGACAACGAAAGGAGGGAGTTTGGTCAAATCACAAGATATGATATGATAAAAAAAAACAAAAAGAAGGGGTTTTGATCAAATGATATGATAAAAAATAAACAAAAAAAGTTTGAAAATCTCAAAATAACTAATTGTGGCTTCACAAGATATGAGTGTTTGGCAAACTGAACTCATTATGAAAAGGAAATAAAAGACCTTGTATTTGAGGAGAGAATTTGAAGGTTTTCTTAAGAAAATTCTGTATATTCATGGTTTTTTGTTTACAATGCTCGAATGACTTGTATATAGAGCTCTTAAAAAGGTGTAGGAAGGTAAAAATAAGAAAAGTGTGTACACTTAAGAAATATGGTCGTTGGAATTAGAATGCTCGGACAAACATGGAAAATAGTAAAAAAAATTTGTATCTTGATAACTTGTCTAAGATGTGGTGCCTCTTTGAAATGTGTAGATGCATTGAACAGGTGTCCAAACGGTAGTAACCTTGAGCAGAGAGCCATTAACTATAAGAAAACATTTATTTTCCAATGATGGTATTTGTTAAAAATCTATCGGGAAATGTGTTTTCCGATGGATTTTCAACAAAAGATGTCCATCGGAACTATTTTGTCGGAAATCATACACCGTCGAGAAATAGTCGGGAATTACCGACAGATTTGTGATGAAAACCATCCGTCGGCAATAACCAACGGATAAACGATGGGCAGGATCCGTCGGACATTACCGACATATATGTGATGGAAGCTATCCGTTGGTACTCGGTTGATGACTTCCAATGAAAACGGTCGTCGAGAATGACATACTCAATACCGATGATACATGGTGTCGAAAACTACTGATGCAAACGCGATGGAGTATAGCTGTTGGTATTTCCAGACGATTTATAGCCATCGGGAATTTACCGACGCCATCATGATGAAATACAGTTCCCGACGGAATTCTTTCCATTGGTAATTTCGATGGATTAGCGATAACGCTATCCGTCCGACGTTTTTTGGTTTTCTGACGACTACTTCCGTTGAAAATAACCGAACATTTACAAAAAAAGTTTTTAATAAATATTTTTTAAAATTTTAAATAAATTTTTAAAATTTTAAATTTAATAAATATTTTTTAAAATATTTAATAAAATATTAAAACAATTAAATCAAAATAATATTTCAAATTAAAAATATAATAATATTTAAATTTTAATTGTTTTAAAATCTAAAATCGACAAATTACATTGAAGGAGGAGAAAGAGGAAAAAATTCATCTGGATAATTCATGAATTTAATTTCAATAAAGTCTACAAAATATTTCAGTCTGACCATTTCTATCTGCATAGCCGCCATTTTTTGTTTAAGTTGGACATTCTCCTCATTTCCAACCACAAATATTGCACCACTTGTATATGCAACTATACCAAGTCATGGATGACGATTTTTCGAAAATAGTACTTCTGTAAAAAAAATTTAAAATATTATAATATTAAATATAAAAATAAATAAAAATAGAAGTCAAATTTACATTAAAAACAAGATGGTTAATCTCAGAACGAGATAATTCGGCGACCGAAGATGAAGAGCCAACTTGAGACTCTTGAGACAAAATATCACTTTTTTTTCTTTTTCATTTTTTTTGATGATCTCACTGATGAGATCATCTTGGATGCTACCAGTTTTTTTGTTGGTGTGGAATGACTCGAGAAGTTGCAAGTAATCTGAAGGCGCTCCAAATTCTTGTGCCTAAAACTAAAATAATACTAAATTAGTATTTGAAAAAATTTCAAATAATAATAAATAAAACTAATATAATAATAAATTTACCCATTGATCGGCTCGTTTCAGAAAACTAGTCGATCAAGCATTGTGAATGTAAATACGTTTGCCTCCTCAATCGCTCTTCCGGTTTCCTGAATAGTACTCGAGATGGCTTTAGCGCTGGAAGATTCCCAATAACGAATAAATTCATTCCAAACCGGCTCATTCAACCCTCTTGGTTTGTCTTTTCCCTTTTTCTACTTTTGTTTCCACTCGTAAATTGGCAGGAAAATTGTACCGCTTCCTCTTTTTGAAAAGCTTCTTCCACCAACTTTGTGTTCATGGGATTGCATGTAAATTCTTGCTGTGAAATTTACTTATATATTACTAAAAAATATTTAAAACAATTACATATTTAAAAATAAATTAACGTACCGCAAACGTTCTGAATCAAATATAATGTTTTTCGTACGGAATATCTCTAAATTTTGTTTATGGTTAGTTCAAAATAAAATGAAACATTTTTAAGATAAATTTGCTTATTCCGTTGTTTGAAATACCAAACCTACAAATTTTTATTAGAATAACGTTAAAATAGTTATTTTAAGTATAATTAAATAAAATTTAATATACCATGTCGAATAGATTTGACGCCTTGGATAAAAAAGTAAAAAGTTCACGATCACACTGCTGAACCAATTCTTCAATTGTCATTGGTTGAAAAAAATTATTTCCAAATTTTAGAACTTGAATTGGTATAAAACTCAGAATAGATGAATTACCACGTCTTTGGTACTGTTGATACGAGATTAAAACATTATAATTATGATGTTGTTAATTTAATTATTGTATTAAATGATATGTCACATCAAACGTACATGCACAATAAAAACATGAATACGAAATTATACTTGATGTTAATATAAAATTTAACATACATAAACTAAAATATATAAAATAATATTTTCATGTAAAATGTATAATATAAGGATTTAGAATAAAAATAATTTTTATATATGCAAAGTTTTTAAAAATATAAAAATATGATATGTAGATATTATTTTTTCGATAGTTGATCTAATAATACATATATATACAAGCTGTTTGTTAATATTATCATGAATGATTAAGTACTAAAATTGTAAGGATAATGTGGATCTTAATCTAGAATATGAGTAGTAAAACCTATTATATAAATTATCAATTTTAAAACTAAATATTTATATCATAAATTTTTATTTTTTAGAATTCCATATAAAACTATCGTATTACGTATTACGTATTACGAGAGTACTATTCTAATTTGTACAAAAGTATACTCACATGATTTCTTAAATATAAACGAAAACTCTCCGATAAACCTGAGCTTATTTCATTCATCACATAGCTCCAAGTTCTATAACTCCAAAGGGATTTTATCATTGAACATATTGAATTCACATTTTCGAGAAATAAAACCCTAAACCTGATGTATTTGGACAGACAGGAAGTCCCCCGAAAATGGCTATATGCTATGAAGGACTGGGATTAATTTGGATACACCCGGAAAAGCCCTAATTTCATAATGAACATCCACGATCCACAATCCAAATTCCAAAAATTGTTTTTGAAAATATATATTCAAAACATTGCATAAGTTAGATTTTTGTAATGGACGATACTTACATTTCCGGTGATTACACCTTACAAAGAGCGAGAGGAAACTTCCAATGATGTCAGCGGCGGAAGGGGAAGAGGCAGAGAGTAAAAAGAAACGGGAGAAAAAAACTGAAAGAGCAGGCATGAGATCATAGGTTATATTCGATATTTTCGACGGTTAAAATCGTCAAAATTCGGTCGTATACCTAATAAATATTTTTGCAAAAACCCACGTGGTAAATTAATTTTTCCGCGTATAATTTAATAGCGTTGGTAATCCGTCGGAAATGACCCGGATTTCTGATGGAAACTGAAAGTTCTGCATGTTCGCCAAATTATCAGTCCACGTGGTAAAAAATATTTGCGAAGAAGTTCTGACGGATCTAGTACAGTGATCGGTAATCCGTCGGATATTTCCGATGGATTTCCGACGGTCCCATTATTTATTTAAAAAATTAGTGAATACTTTTATTTGTAAAATGTAATTTTATAAATTGGCAAGAATTTTAAAAATATCCACATTAATTGCTAATGTAGATTTAGTTTGTTTCTTGAGAATATGCTAAAATAATGTGAAATAGCCCTTGCTTAGAATTTATTATTTATTCAGATTTTGAAGTTTATTTATGTTTTGTTTGCTTATAGTAATGTTCATAGTATTGTTTATATACTATTGTTCTTTTGGATCCAAACGCAAAGCTAGTTAAAGGTCGCTACCTTTTAGGCGATAGTAGCCAAAAGTTTGCAAGATTCTATGAAATTTATAACTTTGAGAGCTCGCCATTTAACTGGGGACATGACTACAAGTTCCCTAACTATGGTTTTAGGTTTATATTGGAGCTGTTTATAAAACTGTTTATTTTGAAAAACCTATGTAGTATATATCATAAGGAATGTGTACTATTTAGTTTTTTACAACCCATATATTTTTAAAATTTTAAATCTATTAAACTTTATATTTAAAATTTCTTTTCATCGCATATCTGTCAGAATATACAGACAAAATTCCGATGGATACTCCAAAGCCGTTGGCAATCCGTAGGATAAACTATCAGGTGTTTCGAGGATTCTCCGATACGATAGAGTATAGTATCAATACCCTAAGTCATCGGTCAGTCGTCGAGAATCCGACTGAATTTTCCGAAAGAGTGGCGACGGGTGTTGCAGTTCTGTCGCAATATCTTCGGAAATCCATCGCACACAGGAATTTAATTTTTTTATAGAAAATATTATTTGACACTTAAAATTAAAGTATCATAAAAACTAAAACATTGCAACATAGATTTAATCTGAATCAGATGAACATTTCAAAGTAGCTGAATTTTTGTCGTCAAACTTGCCAATCTCTTCTTCTGAATCTTGAAATACATTGTAATCTCCGTCCGTGGTGTCATCAACAACAAAGTTAACTTCAAGAGAAGTATTTATGGAACATAAGTTACCAATTGTGCTTTGCTGCATAGGGTATTGCTCGGAAATACCACATACCATTGCTCTAGGGTTTATTGATATCACTGTAATTCAAAGATTTTGCTTGTTCCCTATACGAGGATATCGAATATAACAAACCTCGTCCGTTTGTGATGCAAGTATAAAATGATCATATTTTTGATGTAGCTTACGAGAGTGGACAGATGTAACACCGAATTCGTTTTGACGTTAAAAAATGATAGGGTCATACCACTCATAGTAGAACATATTACACCTCAAATCAATCATTCCTGAATAGTGAACTTCTAATATTTCATGAATAACACCGTTGTATACAATTTCAGCAGATTGAGATGATATACCATAATTACAAGTTGTTTGTGAGCTTCCCTAGCGATTGACTCTTAAAAGCATATCCACGAGTGCAGTACATTGGATAAGATTTTACTGTAAATGTAGGACTACTCACCAACTCAACTAACCACGTGGGAAATGTTTTCCCCGTAGAAGGACCCGTAGTAATCTACAAAATAATTAAATGCACTCAACTACATATATATAAGAAATTATTATTGAAAATTACATAATTAATTGTGGTACATAACACTCACGTAAAAGTATAACCATCTTGCAAATTCGCTCTTTTTAAGATCGACAAACTCATTCTCTGTGTAATTTGAATAATGAACACATATTTGATCCATGTATATCTTGTTAATTATAAACAAAATAATTAAAAATAAACTATAATAACAAGTACAAAACATTATGAATTCAATGTACCTTTCATATTCTAAAACATCATCGCAATTTGTCAAAATATACATATCCAAGTGTTTGTGTTTCTCCTCTGATAGGCGTCGCGTCTTCCCTTTTCCACTTAAACATCCAATTTCTGCAAATACTTCTGGCACATACACTGGATAGTTTGGTTTTCCTCCTTCATCATTATGTCGTGCAGGTTGTCTATTTTTTGTTTGGACTTGCAATGTAAAATAGTAGCTAGAGAAGTTAGATGTTTTCTCATTAATATTTTGTGCAATGATTGAACCTTCAACCCTGGCAAGATTTTTAACTTTTTTCCTTAGGTAGAACATATATCTCTCAAAAGGATACATCCATCGTACTGTACATGTCTTCCAAGCACTGTTTTTCTAGGGAGGTGAATAGGAAGATGTTCCATAGCATAAAAATGCTAGTGGAAATATTTTTCGTGGTTACAAATGAGAACCGGTATTTTTCCTCCAAATTTTGGATATCGTCTCCAATAAGTGATCTTGTACATAAATCTCAGAAAAAACACCAATCCATGCATAATAAAAAAGTTAATCCCAAAAAATTATGATTATATATAAAAGAATGTAAACGTACCTACAATTGCTCTGTGGACGTTTTTAGGCAGAAAATCGCTAAAGGAAAATGGAAATAGTGTTTGCATGACAACATGATAGTCATGACTTTTCATCCTTGTAAATTTGCCTTCAATAATATCGACACAATTACGAAGATTAGATGCGTATCCATTTGGAAATTTGACACTATACTTAATCCATTCAAAGAACTCGTCTTTTCCATGCACATCCAACCGGAATGCGGGAGACAATGATTTTCCATTTGACATTACATATAGTTCTTTTCGAGATTAAATATCTGGCAAATCCAATCTAGCTCTCAAATTATCTTTGTTTTTCTTGCACATTTAGAACGGTATTCATTATGTTATCAAAAAAATTCTTCTTAATGTGCATAACATCTAGATTATAGCGCAACAGATGGTCCTTCCAATATGGCAAATCTTATAAAATACTCTTCTTGTGCCAATTATGGTATTCACCACAACCATCAACATGATAATATCTGCTACCTTCACATGAAGCCGTTCTCTCAGCACCAAAATCTCTAAGTCGAGTAATCATATAATTCATCAAGCAGAGGAGGTGGACCATCATTTTTTTTGTTTTTCCTAAACAATGTCGTGCTCCGGCAATATGGATGATCTTGTGGTAGAAAGCATCGATGACAATCGACCAACTAGTCTTTCATCCGTGTTTCAGTTGGAACGCATCAGTATTATCTTGACAATATGGACATGCTAACATTCCATGCTTGACCATCTTGATAACATATTGTATGGTGGAAAATCACTTATGGTCCATGTTAGGATTTATACTCTATGTTAAATGGTTTAACACTCCTTAAGACTTAACTCTGAATGTAGTTATGTTTGTTGTGATGAGTTGTTTTGTGAAAGTAAGAACACACAGCAAATTTTACGAGTTCAGATTCCGGTTTGGAATCCTACGTCTTGCCGAGTCTTTCCTCGGAATTCACTAGAGAATAGCTTGCTCAAAACCGAGCCTTTAGTTCTTACAAAGACACTCACTCTCTTACAACACTCAGTTTCAACTCGCACCTCCTACACACACTCTATTTCTTAATATAAGAAACATAGCATTGTTCTTCTTCGATCTCTCTCTCTCCTCTGCTCATTCCCGAGGTGTCACTTGAGTTTTCTGCATCTTCTGAAACTGTTGTATCTAGATGATACAAGCCTTGACTCAAGGATGTATGCGCGTGGGCTGTTTGGAGAAGTTTAGGGGAGAAACTTGACCTTAGACTTCTTGGATAGGGGTTTTTGGGTTGATGAACCTCGTGATAAATCACAAACTTAGAGCTAGGAGGGCTCGTCTCAACTAGATTCTAAGCGCACAAGATTCTTGAGAGAAAACTTGTTGGGGAAAAAGTTCTATCTTTATTAATATCAAAAAGGTTGTCGAACTACAATGCTGGAAGGAGCCTTATTAATATGCTCGACAGCTTGAGCTTCTAGGGTCGACCCAAATAAGAAAAGGAAAACTTACAAAAGTGCACAAAAGGAAAAGATACAAAAGTGTATAATCGAAAAAGGACCTATTTCTAAAATGTCTTTGACTCAATAAAAGTAAATATTCTAGATCCTACCCTGTAAAACAGAAAGAGGCATATATTCGAATTGAAACTTACCTTAACTTACCTCATGGCCAAGAAATGGAAGGTGGCCGTCCTTGTGGCATGCACGCGCCTTGCTCCTAGTCTTCGACTTGGAGTAGGGTTAAGAATCTTTAGGCCCTGACCTCTCTTACCACTAAAGCCCAAGTCTCTGATGTCCTTTGTGTTGTTGAGAAGCCATTGGACTCTTCCTTGCATTTTTGGCCCATTGTCCTTAGTCGATCTTCCTCTAGGAGCTTGTCGACCCATTTTAACTAAAGCCCAATTTAACTGAATTTGTGGAAGAGTGCCCTTGATCTGTTTCTTGTCATTGCTCCTTGAGGTACTACTGGTGTAGATACTTCCTCTAGGTGTATGTCCTGGAGCTGGTAGCTCATTTGGTCCGAGTCCTCTTGTGTGGAAGTTGAAATGCGCGTGTACTCGGCTGTACCGGCTGGATTGTGCGCGGTACTGGCCGGGATGCCTTCAGGACCGGCCAAGTTGATCCCGGAGTTGGCGGCATCACCAGAGGGACCGGCGGTGTCATCCACGTCGCCACCAAGTGTGCCGGAAGCTTGGGCCTCTCCACCGGCAATGCTGGTTGCTCTGGTCCTTGTGGTCGAGGGTCCGGTGGTACTGCTTGGGCCGGCAGGCGTGCCAGATGGTCCGGCTGTCTCGGGCAAGCTTCCTGGTCGGCCAGTCTGGTCTCCTGGCTGGATGTACGACCTGATGTCCTCATCATCCCTCCCTCTTCAGTAGGTTTTGTCCTCAAAACTGGTTCATCTGCATGGAAAGGGGCTAAGTCAGTAACATTGAACGTATTGGACACATTAAACTCACCTGGGAGCTCGATCCGGTAGGCGTTGTTGTTGATCCTCTCGAGCACTCTGAATGGTCCATCTCCTCTTGGTGCTAGCTTGGAACTCCTTAGGTTTGGGAACCTCTCCTGCCGTAGGTGTAGCCACACCCAATCGCCTGGTTGAAAGATCACCTCCTTTCTTCACTTGTTGGCATGAGTCACGTACTGTCCGGTCCTCTTCTCCAAGTTTTCCGCTACCTTCTGGTGTAACCTCCTTATGAACTCTGCCTTGGATGCTCCGTTGAGGTTGGTCATCTCAGCTGGTGGTAGTGGCATTTGCTCCAATGGGGTGAGAGGGTTGAAGCCGTATACTACTTCAAATGGTGTCTTCTTGGTTGTTGAGTGCACGGCTCGGTTGTAAGCAAACTCTATGAATGGCAGGCACTCCACCCAAGTCTTTAGGTTCTTCCCTAGTGTAGTCCTGAGAAGAGTTGATAGTGTCCTGTTGACAACTTCTGTTTGGCCATCGGTTTGAGGATGGCAGGTGGTAGAGAAGAGTAGCTTCGTGCCAAGCTTTCTCCAAAGGGTGCTCCAGAAGTGGCTGAGGAACTTGGTGTCCCTATCTGATACGATGGTCCTTGGCACTCCATGAAGCCGTACTATCTCCCTGAAGAACAGCTCAGCTGTTTGTGTGGCATCATTGACATTGGCACATGGGATGAAGTGTGCCATCTTGAAGAATCTGTCCACCACTACAAAGATTGCATCTTTGTGGTTGATCTTGGGTAGACCTAGAACAAAATCCATTGAGATGTCCACCCATGGATGTGTTGGTATGGGCAGTGGGAGATACAACCCGTGAGGTTGCACTCGGGACTTTGCCTTCTTGCAAGTGATGCATCTTGCACAATGAGCTTCTATTGTCCTCTTGATGTGTGGCCAGTAGAAGTGCTCCTTGACCACTGCTAGAGTCTTTTCGACACCAAAGTGGCCCATGAGTCCTCCTCCATGAGCTTCTCGGATGATAAGCTCCTTTAATGATCCTTGTGGTATGCACAACCTTCTTTCTCGGAACAAGAATCCCTCATGGATGTAGAACTTGTCATGACTCCCTATGCCACACTCGTTGTAGCTCTCAGCAAAGTCAGGATCATCCTTGTATAGGTCCTTGATGTGCTCGAACCTTAGGACCTTTGCCTCCATGGTGGATATCAAGGCAAACCTCCTTGATAGTGCATCGGCTACCACATTATCTTTGCCCTTCTTGTACTTGATGACGTACGGGAAGATCTCTATGAACTCCATCCACCTGGCATGTCTTCTCTTGAGTTGGTTTGCCCTCTGAGGTGTTTGAGAGTCTCATGATCAGTGTGGTTCACAAACTCCTTGGACGGCAAGTAATGCTGCCAAGTCTCCAATGCTCGGACAAGGGCATAAAGCTCCTTGTCATAAGTGGGGTAGTTCAGTGAGGCACATCCTAGCTTCTCACTGAAGTATGCCACTGGTCTCCCTCCTTGGGTTAGCACTGCTCCTATGCCTATTCCAGAGGCATCACACTCCACTTCAAACGTCTTGTTGAAGTCGGGCAAGACTAGCACTGGTGCATGTGTAAGGCTGTCCTTCAAGGCCCGGAATGCCTTCTCCTGAGCTTCTCCCCAGCTGAATCCCACGTTCTTCTTCACTACTGCCTCAGTGGTGAGGCAATACTGCTGAAGTTGGGCACGAATCTCCTATAGAAGCTGGCCAGTCCGTGGAAGCTCCTTACTTGGCTGATGTTGCCTGGTGCTGGCCATTCTTGTATGGCTCGAATCTTCTCTTCATCAACTTGTAGGCCCTGTGAACCTACAACAAAACCTAAAAAGACAAGTTTATCAGTACAAAAGATGCACTTCTTGAGATTGGCATAAAACTCTTCTTGTCGAAGGGTTTTAAGTACCATCTCAAGATGTGTGAGGTGTTCCCGTAGGCACTTACTATAAACTAGTATGTCATCAAAGTAAACAACTACAAACTTACTGATGTACGCCCTAAGAACTTGGTTCATAAGGGGCATGAAGGTGCTTGGGGCATTACTCAAGCCAAATGGCATGACTGTCCACTCGTAGAGCCCTTGCTTTGTCTTGAAAGCAGTCTTCTATTCATCACCTTCTTTCATCCTGACCTGGTGGTATCCACTCTTGAGGTCTATCTTGGAGAAGACCGTGGCTCCACTCAGCTCATCTAGCATGTCATCCAGCCGTGGTATTGGATGCCGGTACTTGACTGTGATGTTGTTGATTGCTCGGCAGTCCATGCACATGCGCCAAGTCCCATCCTTTTTGGGCACTAGTAGCACTCGTACGGCACATGGACTGAGGCTCTCTCGAACATATCCTTTCTCCAGGAGCTCCTTGACTTGCTTCTCAAGCTCCTTGGACTCCTCTGGACTCATCCGGTAGGCTGGCCGGTTGGGCGGGGCTGCTCCGGGCACTAGATCAATCTGGTGTTCTATGCCACGTAAAGGAGGCAAGCCTACTGGTACTCCTCTGGAAATACATCCTGGAACTTGTTGAGGAGAGTTGCTACTTCAAGAGGTAGCCTTACCTGTTCTTTTTCTATATTCAACACTTCCTTGAAAACCATTAGTAACATTAAATCCTTCGAGGCTAAAGCTCTCCGGACATGGCTTGGTTGAATAAGAAAATTAGACTTGATAAGTTTCTTTTCCTTACTCATTTGGAGTTGTAGCTCGTGTACTTGGGCAGGTGTAAGAGGAGCCAAGCTGATCTTTCTTTTGTCATGCACAAAAGTGTAGAGATTGGTTCGGCCATTATGCCTGGTCTCTTTGTCAAACTACCATGGTCTTCCTGGCAGAAGATGACCAGCTTGCATGGGCACCACGTCGCACACGACTTGGTCTTGGTACTTGCCCACACTGAATGGCACAGTGACTTGCTCATGGATCTTGAGCTCTACTTTGTCATCCAGCCATCTCAGTCTATATGGTCGAGGATGCCTTGTCTTCTCTAGACCTAGCTTATCAACCATATATGCACTAGCAACGTTAGTGCAAGAACCACCATCTATGATGAGGTTACATACCTTGCCCTTGATGGTGCAACGGCTGTGGAAGATGTTCTCTCTTTGGATGGTCTCTGAAGGATCCACCATTGCACTGAGGATGCGTCTAGTGACCAGCACTTCCCCCACATCAGGGGACTCAATGTCACCATACCCCTCTTCTGGTTCATAGTCCTCTTCATCGTGGGACTCATATTCTCCAGCCTCCGTAATCAACATGACCCGGTTGTTTGGGCACTCCCTCGAGATGTGTCCACGACCCCTACACTTGAAACAAGTGATGTCACGTGATCTTTGAGGGTTAGAAGACTTACCAGGCTCTCTCTGGTCACAGGTGGGTTCACGAGGCTATGCCTATTCCAGAGGCATCACACTCCACTTCAAACGTCTTGTTGAAGTTGCGCAGGACTAGCACTGGTGCATGTGTAAGGCTGTCCTTCAAGGCCTTGAATGCCTTCTCCTGAGCTTCTCCCTTGCTGAATCCCACGTTCTTCTTCACTACTACCGTCAGTGGTGAGGCAATACTGCTGAAGTTGGGCACGAATCTCCTATAGAAGCTGGGCAGTTCGTGGAAGCTCCTTACTTGGCTGATGTTTCCTGGTGTTGGCCATTCTTGTATGGCTCGAATCTTCTCTTCATCAACCTGTAGGCCCTATGAACTTACAACAAAACCTAAAAAGACAAGTTTATCAGTACAAAAGATGCACTTCTTGAGATTGGCATAAAGCTCTTCTTGTCGAAGGGTTTTAAGTACCATCTCAAGATGTGTGAGATGTTCCCGTAGGCACTTACTATAAACTAATATATCATCAAAGTAAACCACTACAAACTTAGTGATGTACGCCCTAAGAACTTGGTTCATAAGGCGCATGAAGGTGCTTGGGGCATTAGTCAAGCCAAATGGCATGACTGTCCACTCGTAGAGCCCTTGCTTTGTCTTGAAAGCAGTCTTCCATTCATCACCTTCTTTCATCCTGACCTGGTGGTATCCACTCTTCAGGTCTATCTTGGAGAAGACCGTGGCTCCACTCAGCTCATCTAGCATGTCATCCAGTCGTGGTATTGGATGCTTGTACTTGACTGTGATGTTGTTGATTGCTCGGCAGTCCACGCACATGCGCCAAGTCCCATCCTTCTTGGGCACTAGTAGCACTGGTACGGCACATAAACTGAGGCTCTCTCGAACATATCCTTTCTCCAGAAGCTCCTTGACTTGCTTCTCAAGCTCCTTGGACTCCTTTGGACTCATCCGGTAGGCTGGCCGGTTGGACAGGGCTGCTCCGGGCACTAGATCAATCTTGTGTTCTATGCCACGTAAAGGAGGCAAGCCTGCTGGTATCTCCTCTGGAAATACATCCTGGAATTTGTTGAGGAGAGTTGCTACTTCATGAGGTAGCTCTACCTGTCCCTGTTCTACACTCAAAACTTCTTTGAAGACCATTAGTAACATTAAATCCTTCGAGGCTAAAGCTCTCCGGACATGGCTTGGTTGAATAAGAAAATTAGACTTGATAAGTTTCTTTTCCTTACTCATTTGGAGTTGTAGCTCGTGTACTTGGGCAGGTGTAAGAGGAGCCAAGCTGATCTTTCTTTTGTCATGCACAAAAGTGTAGAGATTGGTTCGGCCATTATGCCTGGTCTCTTTGTCAAACTACCATGGTCTTCCTGGCAGAAGATGACCAGCTTGCATGGGCACCACGTCGCACACGACTTGGTCTTGGTACTTGCCCACACTGAATGGCACAGTGACTTGCTCATGGATCTTGAGCTCCACTTTGTCATCCAGCCATCTCAGTCTATATGGTCGTGGATGCCTTGTCTTCTCTAGACCTAGCTTATCAACCATATATGCACTAGCAACGTTGGTGCATGAACCACCATCTATGATGAGGTTACATACCTTGCCCTTGATGGTGCAACGGCTGTGGAAGATGTTCTCTCTTTGGATGGTCTCTGAAGGATCCACCATTGCACTGAGGATGCGTCTAGTGACCACCACTTCCCCCACATCAGGGTACTCAATGTCACCATATTCCTCTTCTGGTTCATAGTCCTCTTCATCATGGGACTCATATTCTCCAGCCTCCGTAATCAACATGACCCGGTTGTTTGGGCACTCCCTTGAGATGTGTCCACGATCCCTACACTTGACATAAGTGATGTCACGTGATCTTTGAGGGTTAGAAGACTTACCAGGCTCTCTCTGGTCATGGGTGGGTTCAGGAGGCTTGCTCTTGAACCTTGATTCGATCTCTATGCTCTTGCCTTTGTCTACGGGCCTGGGCATATTGCTTGGTGCCCAAGGTGTCTTAGGCTTGCTGCGGATGTCTTGGCTCTTACGTTTGATGTGCTGCTCAGCGTGGACAGATAGGTGGAACAAGTCTTTGAAGTCATTGTAGATTTGCCTTTCCACCTTGCGGCTGATCCTTTCTTGGAGTCCATCCAAGAACTTTGCCATCAATGCTTCTTCATCATCATTGAGCTCCAATCTGTTCCTTAGCTTCTCGAACTCTTCATAGTACTCCTCTACTGATCTGGTACCCTGCTTAAGAGTACAAAAACGACGTTGCAAATCTCTATGAAAGTAAGGTGGAACAAACCTTTGTCGCATGAGGTCTTTCATGTCGACCCATGAGTCTACGGGTCTCATTCTCTTCCTCCTTCTGTCAGATACCTCACGATCCCACCAGATGAGGGCATTCTCCGTGAGTTGTGCTACTGCCATTGAGACTCTCCTAGGTCCTGGTTGGTTGTAGTGATCAAAGATATGATCCATTCTCCTCTCCCAATCTAGGTAAGCCTCGGGGTCTACTTTTCCTGCAAAACTTGGAGGAGTTAGTTTAACATCAGGATGAATTACCCGGTTGTAGGTGCGTTCATCTCCATCCTCATGATGTCTAGGAGGCATTCTTGGTTTCTGGTGAAGACCATATGGCTCAAAGCCATCATCTTCTGCCTCTGGTTGCCGTGGAGGTCCTCTCGGCCTATGGTGATAGTTATGAGGTTGCGTGTCCTCATCTTCATCTGGCTGGGGTTCCTTCTGTTCGTGCCGTGTCCTAAGGTACTCAGGACCCTCAGGACGATCTGGCTCAGCTCTCACGTGCCTTATGGCCTGGAATCTTACTGGTCTCTCCACGCGCTCCAACCTCTCGCCTATGGATGCGAGTTGTCTTTGGAGTGTGGTGAACATGGCCATCATGGCTTCGGTTGCTTCTCTATTTTCTTCTCCCATGGTGTGCTACAAAGAAAGAAGACAAGTTAGGATGCTCCTAAATTGTTAGGAAGGTTTTCTTTTTATAAGGGGTTCGAAAAAATGCAAAAAGGAAAAATCCTAAGGAAAGGAAATTCGAATAAAAGGAAAAGGAAACTTCCTAGACAACTTGTGCTAGCTGTCCAATTCGAAATCTTTTGGGTATTTTCCTATTTTCTTTTCTTTTCTTTTGTTTTCTTTTTAATTTAACTTAAAATTAATGGAAATATGAATTAAACAAAAAGGAAAACGTGAATGGCAATGCAAAAGTGAATCTAAACCCTAGTGATACACGTAGAAGGCTAGATGCACTCTGTTTGGAGTTTGAGGTTATTTTTTTGATTTTTCTTGAATGCGACTTAAAATAATGCAAGAACAAAAAACAAAACAAGCAAAAGGATAGAAACAACCTGGTTTAGGAGCTTTAAGCTCTGATACCAAAATGATACAAGCCTTGATTCAAGGATGTATGCGCGTGAGCTGTTTGTAGAAGATTAGGTGAGAAACTCAACCTTAGGCTTCTGGATGGGGGTTTTCTGGTTGGTAAAAGATGTAAGGGTGAAGTGAACCACACGAGGGGTGATAAACCTCGTGATAAATCACAAACTTAGAGCTAGGAGGGCTGGTCTCAACTAGGTTCTAAGCGCACAAGCTTCTTTGAGAGAATAACTTGTAAAGAAAATTCGATCTTTATTAATTAAAAAGGTTGTCGAACTACAATGCTGGAAGGAGCCTTATTAATATGCTCGACAGCTTGACCTACTAGGGTCGACTCAAATAAGAAAAGGAAAACTTACAAAAGTGCACAAAGGAAAAGATACAAAAGTGTATAACCGAAAAAGGACCTACTCCTAAAATGTTCTTGACTCAAAAATGTAAAGCATCTAGATCTTACCCTGCAAAACAGAAAGAGACATATATTTGAATTGAAACTTACCTTAACTTACCTCACGGCCAAGAAATGGAAGATGGCCGTCCTTGTGGCATGCACGGGCCTTGCTCCTAGTCTTCGACTTGGAGTAGGGTTACAAATCTTTGGGCCCTGACCTCTCTTGCCACTAAAGCCCAAGTCTCTGATGTTTCTTGTGTTGTTGAGAAGCCTTTGGACTCTACTTTGCTCTTCTGGCCCATTGTCCTTAGATGATCCTCCTCTAGGAGCTTGTCGACCCATAAGCTGAATTTGTGGAAGAGTGCCCTTGATCTGCTTCTTGTCATTGCTCCTTGAGGTACTACTGGTGTAGATACTTCTTCTAGGTGCATGTCCTGGAGCTGGTAGCTCATTTGGTCTGAGTCCTCTTGTGTGGAAGTGGAAATGCGCGTGTACTCGGCTGGATCGGCTGTACCGGCTGGATTGTGCGCGGTACTGGCCGGGATGCCTTCAGGACCGGCCAAGTTGATCCCGGAGTTGGCGGCATCACCAGAAGGACCGGCGGTGTCATCCACGTCCCCACCAAATGTGCCGGAAGCTTGGGCCTCTCTGCCGGCGATGCTGACCGGTCTGGTCCTATAGGTCGAGGGTCCGGCGGTACTGTCTGGTCCGGCAGACGTGCCAGATGGTCCTGCTGTCTCGGGCAAGCTTCCTGGTCGGCCAGTCTGCTCTCCTGGCTGGATGTACGACCTGATGTCCTCATCAGGAGCCAAGCTGACCTTTCTTTTGTCATGCACAAAGGTGTAGAGATTGGTTCGGCCATCATGCTTGGTCTCTTTGTCAAACTGCCATGGTCTTCCTAGCAGAAGATGGCCAACTTGCATGGGCACCACGTCGCACATGACTTGGTCTTGGTACTTGCCCACACTAAATGGCACAGTGACTTGCTCATGGATCTTGAGCTCCACTTTGTCATCCAACCATCTCAGTCTACATGGTCGAGGATGCCTTGTCTTCTCTAGACCTAGCTTATCGACCATATATGCACTAGCAACGTTAGTGCAAGAACCACCATCTATGATGAGGTTACATACCTTGCCCTTGATGGTGCAACGACTGTGGAAGATGTTCTCCCTTTGGATGGTCTCTGAAGGATCCACCATTGCACTGAGGATGCGTCTAGTGACCAGCACTTCCCCCACATTAGGGTACTCAATGTCACCATACTCCTCTTCTGGTTCATAGTCCTCTTCATCTTGGGACTCATATTCTCCAGCCTCCATAATCACTCCCTTGAGATGTGTCCACGACCCCTACACTTGAAACAAGTGATGTCACATGATCTTTGAGGGTTAGAAGACTTACCAGGCTCTCTCTGGTCACGGGTGGGTTCAGGAGGCTTGCTCTTGAACCTTGACTCGATCTCTATGCTCTTGCCTTTTTCTACGGGCTTGGGCATGTTTCTTGGTGCCCAAGGTGTCTTAGGCTTGCTGCGGATGTCTTGGCTCTTACGTTTGATGTGCTGCTCAGCGTGGACAGATAGGTGGAACAAGTCTTTGAAGTCATTGTAGATTTGCCTTTCCACCTTGCGGCTGATTCTTTCTTGGAGTCCATTCAAGAATTGTGCCATCAATGCTTCTTCATCATCATTGAGCTCTAATATGTTCCTTAGCTTCTCGAACTCTTCATAGTACTCCTCTACTGATCTAGTACCCTGCTTAAGAGTACGAAAACGACGTTGCAAGTCTCTATGAAAGTAAGGTGGAACAAACCTTTGTCGCATGGGGTCTTTCATGTCGACCCATGAGTCTAGGGGCCTCATTTTCTTCCTCCTTCTGTCAGATACCTCACAATCCCACCAGATGAGGGCATTGTCCATGAGTTGTGCTACTGCCATTGAGACTCTCCTAGGTCCTGGTTGGTTGTAATGATCAAAGATATGATCCATTCTTCTCTCCCAATCTAGGTAAGCCTCGGGGTCTACTTTTCCTGCAAAACTTGGAGGAGTTAGCTTAACATCAGGATGAGTTACCTGGTTATAGGCATGTTCATCTCCATCCTCATGATGTCTAGGAGGCATTCTTGGTCTCTGGTGAAGACCATATGGCTCAAAGCCATCATCTTCTGCCTCTGGTTGCCGTGGAGGTCCTCTCGGCCTATGGTGATAGTTATGAGGTTGTGTGTCCTCATCTCCATCTGGCTGGGGTTCCTCCTGTTCGTGCCGTGTCCTAAGGTGCTCAGGACCCTCAGGACGGTCTTGCTCAGCTCTCACGTGCCTTATGGCCTGGAATCTCACCGGTCTTTCCACGCGCTCCAACCTCTCGCCTATGGATGCGAGTTGTGTTTGGAGTGTGGTGAACATGGCCATCATGGCTTCGGTGGCTTCTCTATTTTCTTCTGCCATTGTGCTACAAAGAAAGAAGACAAGTTAGGATGCTCCTAAATTATTAGGAGGGTTTTCTTTTTATAAGGGGGGATTCGAAAAATGCAAAAAGGAAAAAATCTGAGAATTGGAAATTCAAAAATATGAAGATTTGAAAAAAAGGAAACTTTCTTAACAACTTGTGCTAGCTGTCCACAATTCGAATTCCTTTGGTATTTTTCCTATTTTCTTTTTCTTTTCTTTTTAATCTAACTTAAAAATAAAGGAAATATGACTTAAACAAAAAGGAAAACGTGAAAGGTAATGCAAAAGTGAATCTAAACCCTAGTGATACACGTAGAAGGCTAGATGCACTCGGTTTGGAGTTTGATGTTATTTTTTTGATTTTTCTTGAATGTGACTTAAACTAATGCAAGAACTAAAAACAAGACAAGCTAAAGGATAGAAACAACCTGGTTTAGGAGCTTTAAGCTCTGATACCAAAATGATACAAGCCTTGATTCAAGGATGTATGCACGTGGGCTGTTTGGAGAAGTTTAGGTGAGAAACTCGATCTTAGACTTCTTGGATAGGGGTTTTTGGGTTGGTATTCGATGGAAAGGTGAAGTGAACCACACGAGGGGTGATGAACCTCGTGATAAATCACAAACTTAGAGCTAGGAGGGCTGGTCTCAACTAGATTCTAAGCGCACAAGATTCTTGAGAGAAAACTTGTTGGAAAAAAAGTTCTATCTTTATTAATATCAAAAAGGTTGTCAAACTACAATGCTGGAAGGAGCCTTATTAATATGCTCGACAGCTTGACCTTCTAGGGTCGACCCAAATAAGAAAAGGAAAACTTACAAAAGTGCACAAAGGAAAAGATACAAAAGTGTATAATCGAAAAAGGACCTATTCCTAAAATGTCTTTGACTCAATAAAAGTAAATATTCTAGATCCTACCCTGAAAAACAGAAAGAGGCATATATTCGAATTGAAACTTACCTTATCTTACCTCATTGCCAAGAAATGGAAGGTGGCCGTCCTTGTGGCATGCACGCGCCTTGCTCCTAGTCTTCGACTTGGAGTAGGGTTAAAATCTTTGGGCCCTGACCTCTCTTGCCACTAAAGCCCAAGTCTCTGATGTCCCTTGTGTTGTTGAGAAGCCATTGGACTCTTCCTTGCACTTTTGGCCCATTGTCCTTAGTCGATCTTCTTCTAGGAGCTTGTCGACCCATAAGCTGAATTTGTGGAAGAGTGCCCCTGATCTGCTTCTTGTCATTGCTCCTTGAGGTACCACTGGTGTAGAGACTTCCTCTAAGTGCATGTCCTGGAGCTGGTAGCTCATTTGGTCCGAGTCCTCTTGTGTAGAAGTGGAAATGCGCGTGTACTCGGCTGGATCGGCTGTACTGGCTGGATTGTGCGAGGTACTGGCTGGAATGCCTTCAGGACCGGCCAAGTTGATCCCGGAGTTGGCGGCATCACCAGAGGGACCGGCGGTGTCATCCATGTCGCCACCAAGTGTGCCGGAAGCTTGGGCCTCTCCGCCGGCAATGCTGGTTGCTATGGTCCTTGTGGTCGAGGGTCCGGCGGTACTGCTTGGGCCGGTAGGCGTGCCAGATGGTCCGGCTGTCTCGGGAAAGCTTCCTGGCCGGCCAGTCGGGTCTCCTGGCTGGATGTACGACCTGATGTCCTCATCAGTAACCCACTCAACAAAATACTTATAAGGTTCATCTTTTGTTCTAAAAAAATAGATCCATGTCTTTCTCGTAAAGTCATCAACAAATGTAAGAAATACTGAAAACTTACCTAGTGAGTGTGGAACTGATGGGGAACCCCACAGATCTACATGTATATACTCCAACTTCTTTTTTGTGACATGTTTTGCTGAACCAAAATTTTCTCTGTGAGCTTTTCCGAATACACAATCTTCACAGAATGTAGATCCTTTAACTTTTGTTGCATCCAAGTAACCTTTCTTTACCAACATTTCCATTCCTTTTGTTCCAATGTGCCCAAGCCTACTTTGCCACATTTCAGTTTCATCCTGTATCTGGTTTGTCACTAGCATTTCAACAACTAATGTTGAACCCTCAAAATAGTACAAAGTATCTCTCTTTGCACCGGTTAGAACAGTTTTGTCTTCCTTTAATATCCTGAGAATTCCTCTATTTGATTCAAACCAGCAGCCTTTGTTCTCTAATGTACCCATCGAGATCAAGTTCTTCGTCATATTAGGAATATACCTTACATGTGTAAGCAGAACTGTTGTCCCGTCATTGTTGATGATTCTTATACTGCCACTTCTTTTATGCTAGAGATTGTATCATTTCCCATAATGACTTTTCCACTTTTAATCTCTGAATAATCCACCAGCCAATCACGTCTAAGGCATGTGTAATGAACATCATGTATCTAATATCCATGAATTTGAATCTTCTTCATGAGTACTAAATAACATGTCTGATGCAACTAGTGCCACTGCATTTGTCAGCAATGTTGTCACATTAGATGATTCTCCTTTTTCAAGTGTTGAATCTTTTGACTTGTTTCTTTCTTTCCATACAAAGCATTGCCTCTTGAAATGCCCCTCTTTACCATAAATCCAACAAGTTTTGAGTTACCTCTAGATTTTGATATGGATTTATACTTAGTCCTTTCTACCCCTTCTGTTTTCTTGTCGACTGACCTTCCTCTTTCTTGCACCCACAATGCTTTTGATGTATTCTTTTGTTGTTTTCCACTTACCCCAGTTCTAGACATTTTGATCTAATCATCAAGTGAATGTCTTCTAGAGTAAGAGTTGTTTTGCAATACTTTAGTGTCTCTTTCACTTGGTCAAACTGTTTTGGTAGTGACATAAGCAATATTATTGCTTGATCTTCTTCAGAAACTGAAACCTTCACATTCTCCAAATCTGCTATAAACTTTGAGAAATCATTCATGTTCCATTCGATTGATAGACTTTCACTCATTCTGTAGCTATAGAGTCTTTGTTTGAGATAGATTCTATTTGGCAATGTCTTTGCCATATACAATCTGTCCAAAAGATCTATCATTTTTGTTGCAGATTTCTCCTTGATTATCTTCTTTAAAACATTATCTACGACACTCAATATTATGATAGACCTAGCTTTACCTTTCTTTTCTTTTTGGGCTTTATCTTTACTGCCTTCTGAAGCTGCTTCTGGTGACTGTACTCCATCACCTCCCTCTGCTGTAGAGTGCTCAGCTTCTGAAGTCTCATCTTCATCAATCAAACCTTCCAACAGACCCAACATCTCTATGTGTGCCAGTAGCTTCTCCTTCCACAGAATGTAATCACCTTCACCATCGAATTTCTCGATGTGTATCTTCCTTGGTTTCATCCTCTTCTTGGATGCGACGATACCAATTTGTTAGGATTTATACTCTCTGTTAAGTTGTTTAACACTCCTTAAGATTTAAGTTTGAATGTAGTTATGTTTGTTGTGATGAGTTGTTTTGTGAAAGTAAGAACACACAACAAATTTTACGAGTTCAGATTCCGGTTTAGAATCCTATGTCTCGCCGAGTCTTTCCTCGGAATTCACTAGAGAATAGCTTGCTAAAAAACGAGCCTTTAGTTCTTACAAAGACACTCACTCTCTTACAACACTCATTTTCAAATCGCACCTCCTACACACACTTTGTTTCTTAATATAAGAAACAGAGCATTGTTCTTCTTCGATCTCTCTCTCTCTCTCTCTCTCTCTCTCTCTCTCTCTCTCTCTCCTCTGCTCATTCCCGAGGTGTCACTTGAGTTTTCTGCGTCTTCTGAAACTGTTGTATCTAGAGTACCGGTTTCCTTGTCACTTGTACCATTTTGTCTCCTGTTCAGATTGTGTCCTTCATCCTTCCAGCTTCTTGTCGGAAGAGAGAGTTAGTCAGCTCTTTCTTCAAAAACTGGTGATGAAGACGACATCTTCACTTCGTTTGGGCTTCATCAATTCTGGCCCAAATGTTTTAATGAACCGGACTAGGTTAAACCGAATTCAATTCGTTTAATGAACCACAACCAGTTCAACAGTCCACATAAGTACTGCTCGCATCAAGAAGTTCTGTTGGTTGGAAACATCGAATGTTTCGACACCATTTTCCCACAACATTTTTAATTCATGAATTAGTGGATGCAAGAAAATATCAAGTGATTGCTTAGGATGCTCTGGACCGGAGAAGGGAATTGTTAGAAACAAAAACTCTCATTTCATGCACAACAAAGGAGCAAATTATGAGGTGTTACGATAACTGGCCACAACAAATATTGCCTCCCATGCTTCCCAAAAGGGTTGAATCCATCTGTATATAACAAGAGGTATACGTTTCTAGGCTCATATGCAAAACTAGGATAAACTTCTTTAAAATGTTTCCATGCTTCTGCATCCGAGGGATGCAAAATTTCTCCATTTGAGTTATGTTCTGCATGCCATCTCATACGCTTTTCCGTGTGTTCAGATTGATATAACCTTTTTAACCTCTCTGTTAATGGCAAATAGCACATCCGTTTATGTGGAATAGGTACTCTGCCGCTTGTCTTTTGAAATCGAGGTTTATGATAAAATTGGCACTTCATCTGGTTTCTTATCATTTCTCCAATAGATCATGCAATTGTCAATACATATATCAATCATCTGATACGGCAATTCAAGACCAGCTACAAGTGTTTGAACCTCGTAATATGAAGCAGGAGCAATATTATCTTCAGGTAATATATATCTAACAAAATCAGTTATCGCATTCACACAATCTTCAGCCAAGTTGAAATCCGTCTTTATCGTCATCAACCTGCTTGCAGCAGATATAGGTGATAATCCATCTCTACATCCTTTATACAAAGGGTGCTTCAATGCATCTAACATATCAAAAAAATTTCCGGGTTTCCAAATTAGGTTCCTCTATTCTACTCGTATCTTCAATGTACGAAGCTATTTGTTCATGGAACGCATCATTCATAATCTGAAAAGTACTTCCGTTTATATCAACTTCTGATGCCCATTCCTCCAGTCTAACATTAGTACTATCTAACCTTTTTGAAGTACTACCATAATATTGAATCGTTGCATCAGTTTCTCCATGTGAATACCAAATTTTGTAACCCGACATAAATTCAATCCTATACAAATGATTACGTACTTCTCTAACAGAGATTAATCTATGATTTTGATATTTACTACACAGACAATACATTTTACCGTATTCCGATGTCATGCTATTGTTTGATGCAAATATCATGACCTCCTCAACACCTTGCACAAATGCATCCGTCAATTCCCCCGTAGTTGAATCATATCGAGGTTTATCCATCCACGATCAAAAATAATCATAAGAATATGAAGAAGACATTTTGTTAAGATTTTTTATTCTTGTGAATTTGTGAAGCATCATAGCATATTTATAATGGAAATTAGAAGATTATCACGAATTTTTAATAGATTATCATGAATTTTAAATAGATTATCACGAATTTTTAACAGATTATCACGAATTTTTAACAGATTATTCTTTAAGAATATCCAAATGAAGTTATTTTCGTCTGTTCCGACGGCTCTCCGAAGGTTTTGGACCATTTCCGGACAGTTTCTGACAAAGTACCGACGACCCTCTAGATTTACGGATTGGTCACACAAACAACTGCAAAAAATAGGATTTCGTCGGAAATTCATCGGAAATACCGACGGATTTCTGAAGATTTTTTTTAAGATTTAGTCAACTAAAAAAATAATTATGTGGAATTGGTCAACCAATATATTACCGACGGAGTACCAACGGATTTTGAAAAACTAAATCCGTTGGGAAGTAGTTGGTAAAGACCGACGGTTTTGATTTCATCGGGATTTACCGATGGTTTAGCAAGGAGAACCCGATGTCATTGGTAATTCGACGGTGGGCCATCGGGTTTTACCATCGAATTCCCGACGGTGGTGTAGGCATCGGGATTTACTGACTACTTATCTACGAGTTGACATCGCTCGGCAATCTGATGGAAGTCCATCGACGTTCCAATGATATTTTTTCCGTCAGAAAGGCCATCGAAAATAGTAATGTTTTCTTTTAGTAATTGATGCTTTAATGCTCTCAAGCTCAAGGGAATGTTTTGGACTAGAATGATCCACCTGATCCTATGGTGACTGGTACATGAGGTTGATTTAGGCTTCTTTAGAGGCCTAAGACACTCTCGTGGATACCATGGTTTTCAAGTGATTAAACCGGGAGCCATCACACTTTTCATAAATGCCTCCAATTGGATCAACTGAAGGCACATATGGATCCATCTGGTCCAAGGCGTGTTGTGACTGTTTATGGGAGCTCCTATAAGTAGCACAAAGTCTCCTGGTTGCCATAGAAATTTTTGGAGATTTTCATACAAGCAAAGTTCAAAATATACTAAGTTCGGAAACACCAACTTAATGAATAGGAGATGACTTTTTCTGGCCTTGATTAGGGTGAGGCCCATGTGGATGCGTGTCCTCTATGAATAAGAATTATAGGCCATGTAAGGTTTTAGCTTTCCACTTATTGGTTGGGTTTGAATTCTTGGGAATAGGCTCATGTGTTCTTTTGGTTGTAGCTTGGCACGCGGTTTGGTCGTTGGTCGGCCGGAGGTAGTGTACATGGACGACCTTCTTATTGATTATTTTCCAGGGGCAATGTGTATGCTCTTGGGGTTATGTTTGGTAAGTAAACCTCCGGTGTGGAGTCATCGTCTAGGTCAGATGACTCGTTTGACCCATGCTTCATCGCCTTTGTGTTGCTCGAGTCGGTTGGGCCATCCCTTAGACCGAGGCTTGGCGATCACCTCATCATAACCAAAGGAGCTTTATATCTTTCCTTAGATCCATCAATCTCGTAATTGATTGTGAATAACCATTTGCATCCAATCATTGTTTTCTTCGTAAAGGATTCCGAACACCATGTGTCATTTATCTCCAATGCAATAATTTCTTGTTGCTTTGTGTTTTTACAACTTTAATCTTTAACAACTTGAGAAAATGTATATGGTATCTCCTCTACTGCTATTTATGCTAAAGAATGGCGATGTGAATATGAAAGTCTATCACAATTTCCATAATTTGTAAACGGATAAATTGTTCCAACTGATAGTGTAGTAGTAATAGAGTTTCTAGAACTCATAGTCGTTTCAGTAAAAAATCACGAAGAAAAAACAAAAGGCGTTTTTAGTTGACACCCATGAAGATGCAGTCAGCTGGAAGTTTCTCTGTACTAGTCGGAAAGTAGTACAAGGCAGCATGCATGGATGACTAGTGACGTGGAGTTAAAGCAAAGAGCTGGATCTTGTCACGATCAGTCTAGACGACCCAAGAAGTTGTGACTAAGATGAAGAGTACTATGAAAAGGAATGTAGTAGCTTTTAGGAAGATCCTTATTCTTGTATAAAATATAAGAAAATCTTACATTCAAAGGAGATTTTGGCATATCACTAAAAAGAAAGTGTGCGTAAGGTTATGTTCGACTCATTGAGTATAAATAAGAGGGTTAAGCATTGTAGCATCTTAAAACTTACGCGAGAGAGCTTTTATCAAAGGGTTTTCAAGGTTCTTGAGTAAAAGCAAAACCAAAGAGGTAAAAGAGTTCCGGTGAGGGGTTTCAAGATGGTGTTGTAATCTTGTGAACGTGTGAGGCTAGTATAAAAAGTTAAGGTATGTCATGAGATTGTTTAAGATCATTTTAGATGAGACTTGTAGGTGCATCTAAAAGGTTTTCTAGTAATATACACGTATTATGTTAGTTTGTTGTATCATTGCTTGACGCAGTTATCTATATTAATAACTTTTGCATTTTATTTGGTATCAAAGCGGGCACTTGTGTGTATTACAAATAGGTAAGATTCTGAGGAAAAGATGGAAAACTATCAAGATCTAGTTAGCAACTCAATCGTGATATTGGATTCAGGTAACTACGGCTTTTGGAAAACAAAGATGAAGTCGTTGATTAGAGGCATATATGTGTTAGCCTGGAAAGTGGTTCTTGTTTAATGGGAGGAACCCATGTTCAAGACTGAGGAACAAACAAACAGTGTTAAACCTGAGGAAGACTGGATAGAGGAGGAACTCAAGACATCCAAGTTTAACTCAAGAGAACTTACTGCAATTCACTGTAGTGTGCCCAAGAAATCCTTTGAACGAATTCAAGGTTATGACACTGCGTAGGAGGCGTGGGACACCTTGCATACTCACTTTGAAGGAACCAAGAAAGTTCAGAGTCACGAAAAGACCTACTGACATCTAGATTTGAGAATCTCAGAATAGAAGATCACAAATCTATTTCAAGTTTTTGCTCAAAGCTGTTTCAAGTTTTTGCTCAAAGCTGAGCTTACTGGCACAAAAAGCATCGATGTTTGGTAAGAAGTACAAAGACACAAAATTGGTCAAAACATTTTTAAGGTGCCTACCAGAAAGGTTCATGACTTATGAGTCGTTTCTTGTTGTATCTCAAAATATCGATGAAATCAACTTTGGTGAGGTTTTTGATATGCTGCAAGCTCACGAAATGGAGCTTGAAGGAGTAAAGAAACCAAAGAGTTTGGCCTTTAGTGCATCAGAAATATAGAGAGTTGAATCTGAGGGAGTATATCTGACTAAGGACAATGGGCCAGAAGTGCAGAGAAGAGTCCAAAGGCTTCTCAACAATGCAAGGGACTTCAGAGACTTGGGCTTTAGTGGAAAGAGAGGTCAGGGCCCAAAGATTCCTAACCCTACTCCAAGTCGAAAACTAGGAGCAAGGCGCGTGCATGCCACAAGGACGGCCACCTTCCATTTCTTGGCCGTGAGGTAAGTAAGGTAAGTTTTCAATACGAATATTTGCCTCTTTCTGTTTTGCAAGGTAGGATCTAGAATATTTACATTTTTTGAGTCAAAGACATTTTAGGAATATGTCCTTTTTTCGGTTATGCACTTTTGTACATTTTCCATTTGTGCACTTTTGTAATCTTTCCTTTTCTTTCTTTGAGTCGACCCTAAAAAGTCACGCAGTCGAGCATATTAATAAGGCTCCTTCCAGCATTGTAGTTCGACAACCTTTTTGATATTAATAAAGTAGAACTTTCTTCCAACAAGCTTTCTCTCAAAAGAGACTTGTGCGCTTAGAATCTAGTCGAGACCAGCCCTCCTAGCTCTAAGTTTGTGATTTATCACGAGGTTCATCACCCCTCGTGTGGTTCACCTCACCCTTCCATCCAATACCAAACCAAAAACCCCTATCCAAGAAGTCTAAGGTCGAGTTTCTCATCTAACCTTCTCCAAACAGCCCACTCGCATCCAAGCCTTGAATCGAGGCTTGTATCATTTTGGTATCAAAGCTTAAAGCTCCTAAACAAGGTTGTTTCTATCCTTTAACTTGTTTTGTTTCTTCTTCTTGCATTAGCTTAAGTTTCATTCAAGAAAATAAAAAAAATAACATCTAAACTCATACCAAGTGCATCTAGTTCCTACGTGCATCACTAGGTTCTAGAATCATTCTTGCATTGCTATTTTTGACTTTCCTTTTTGTTAGAATCATATTTCTATTATTTTTAAGTTAAATTAAAAGAAAAGAAAAAGAAAATAGGAAAAATACCAAAAGAATTCGAATTGGACAGCTAGCAATAGTTGTCAAGAAAGTTTCCTTTTTATTCCAATCTTCATATCTTCGAATTTTCTATTTTTCAGATTTTTTTTCTTTTGCATTTTTTCGAATCCCCTTATAAAAGAAAACCCTCATAATAATTTAGGAGCAGCATAACTCGTCTTCTTTCCTTGTAGTACGCAATGGCAGAAGAGAATAGAGAAGCAACCGAAGCCATGATGGCCATGTTCACCACCCTCCAAACGCAACTCGCATCCATAGGCGAGAGATTGGAGCGCGTGGAGAGGCCTGTGAGGTTCCAGGCCATAAGGCACGTGAGAGCTGAGCAAGACTGTGCTGAGGGTCCTGAGCACCTTAGGACACGGCACGAACAGGAGGAGCCCCAGCCAGATGGAGATGAGGACACACAACCTCATAACTATCACCATAGGCTGAGAGGACCTCCACGGCAACCAGAGGCAGAAGATGATGGCTTCGAGCCATATGGTCTTCACCAGAGACCAAGGATGCCTCCTATACATCACGAGAATGAAGATGAACACGCCTACAACCGGCTAACTCATCCTGATGTTAAGCTAACTCCTCCAAGTTTTGCAGGAAAAGTAGACCCCGAGGCTTACCTAGATTGGGAGAGAAGAATGGATCATATCTTTGATCATTACAACCAACCAGGGCCTAGGAGAGTCTCAATGGCAGTAGCACAACTCACGGACAATGCCCTCATCTGGTGGGATCGTGAGGTATCTGACAGAAGGAGGAAAAGAATGAGGCCCATAGACTCATGGGTCGACATGAAAGATGTCATGAAAGTAAGGTTTGTTCCACCTTACTTTCATAGGGACTTGCAACGTCGTTTTCGTACTCTTAAGCAGGGTACCAGATCAGTAGAGGAGTACTATGAAGAGTTCGAGAAGCTAAGGAACAGGCTGGAGCTCAATGATGATGAAGAAGCGTTGATGGCACAATTCTTGGATGGACTCCAAGAAAGAATCAGCCGCAAGGTGGAAAGGCAAATCTGCAATGACTTCAAAGACTTGTTCCACCTATCTGTCCAGGCTGAGCAGCACATCAAACGTAAGAGCCAAGACATCCGCAACAAGCCTAAGACGCCTTGGGCACCAAACAACATTCCCAAGCCCGTAGACAAAGGCAAGAGCATAGAGATCGAGTCAAGGTTCAAGAGCAAGCCTCCTGAACCAACCCGTGACCAGAGAGAGCCTAGTAAGTCTTCTAACCCTCAAAGATCACGTGACATCACTTGTTTCAAGTGTAGGGGTCGTGGACACATCTCAAGGGAGTGCCCAAACAACCGGGTCATGCTGATTACGGAGGCTGGAGAGTATGAGTCCCAAGATGAAGAGGGCTATGAACCAGAAGAAGAATACGGTGACATTGAGTACCCTGATGTGGGGGAAGTGCTGGTCAGTAGACGCATCCTCAGTGCAATGGTGGATCCCAGAGACCATCCAAAGGGAGAACATCTTCCACAGCTATTGCACCATCAAGGGCAAGGTATGTAACCTCATCATAGATGGTGGTTCATGCACCAACGTTGCTAGTGCATATATGGTTGATAAGCTAGGTCTAGAGAAGACAAGGCATCCTCGACCATATAGACTGAGATGGCTGGATGACAAAGTAGAGCTCAAGATCCATGAGCAAGTCACTGTGCCATTCAGTGTGGGCAAGTACAAAGACCAAGTCGTGTGCGACGTGGTGCCCATGCAAGCTATCCATCTTCTGCTAGGAAGGCCATGACAGTTTGACAAGGACACCAGGCATGATGGCTGAACCAATCTCTACACTTTCGTGCATGACAAGAGAAAGGTCAGCCTACCTCCTCTTACACCTGCTCTGGTACATGAGCTTCAACAGCAAATGAGTAAGGAAAAGAAGCTCATTAAATCTAATTTTCTTATTCAACCGAGTCATGTCCGGAGAGCTTTAGCCTCGAAGGATTCTAATGCTACTAATGGTTTTCAAAGAAGTGTTGAATGTAGAAGAAGAACAGGTAGAGCTGCCTCCTGAAGTGGCAACTCTCCTCAAAAAGTTCCAGGATACGTTCCTAGAGGAGATACCAGGAGGCTTGCCTCCTTTACGTGGCATAGAACACCAGATCAACCTAGTGCCCGGAGCAGCTCTGCCCAACCGGCCAGCCTACCGGATGAGTCCAGAGGAGTCCAAGGAGCTTGAGAAGCAAGTCAAGGAGCTCCTGGAGAAGGGCTATGTTTGAGAGAGCCTCAGTCCATGTGTCGTACCAGTGCTACTAGTGCCCAAGAAGGATGGGACTTGGCGAATGTGCGTGGACTGCCGAGCAATCAACAACATCACAGTCAAGTACCGGCATCCGATACCACGGCTGGATGACATGCTAGATGAGCTGAGTGGAGCCACGGTCTTCTCCAAGATAGACCTCAAGAGTGGATACCACCAGGTCAGGATGAAGGAAGGTGATGAATGGAAGACTGCTTTCAAGACAAAGCAAGGGCTCTACGAGTGGACAGTCATGCCATTTGGCTTGACTAATGCCCCAAGCACCTTCATGCGCCTTATGAACCAAGTTCTTAGGGCGTACATCACTAAGTTTGTAGTGGTTTACTTTGATGATATATTAGTTTATAGTAAGTGCCTACGGGAACATCTCACACATCTTGAGATGGTACTTAAAAACTTTCGACAAGAAGAGCTTTATGCCAATCTCAAGAAGTGCATCTTTTGTACTGATAAACTTGTCTTTTTAGGTTTTGTTGTAAGTTCATAGGGCCTACAGGTTGATGAAGAGAAGATTCGAGCCATACAAGAATGGCCAACACCAGGCAACATCAGCCAAGGGAGGAGCTTCCACGGACTGGCCAACTTCTATAGGAGATTCGTGCCCAACTTCAGCAGTATTGCATCACCATTGATGGCAGTAGTGAAGAAGAACATGGGATTCAGCTGGAGAGAAGCTCAGGAGAAGGCATTCCAGGCCTTGAAGGAGAGCCTTACACATGCACCAGTGCTAGTCCTGTCCGACTTCAACAAGACGTTTGAAGTGGAGTGTGATGCCTCTGGAATAGGCATAGGAGCAGTGCTAACCCAAGGAGGGAGACCAGTGGCATACTTTAGTGAGAAGCTAGGTGGTGCCTCACTGAACTACCCCACTTACGACAAGGAGCTTTATGCCCTTGCCCGAGCATTGGAGACTTGGCATCATTACTTGCTTTCCAAGGAGTTTGTGATCCACACTGATCACGAGACTCTAAAACACGTCAGAGGGCAAACCAATCTCAAGAAAAGACATGCCAGGTGTATGGAGTTCATAGAGACCTTCCCGTACGTCATCAAGTACAAAAAGGGCAAAGACAATGTGGTAGCCGATGCACTATCAAGGAGGTTTGCCTTGATATCCACCATGGAGGCAAAGGTCCTAGGATTCGAGCACATCAAGGACCTATACAAGGATGATCCTGACTTTGCTGAGAGCTACAAGGAGTGTGGCACAGGGAGTCATGGCAAGTTTTACATCCATGAGGGATTCTTGTTCCGAGAGAGAAGGCTGTGCATACCACAAGGATCATTAAGGGAGCTTATCATCCGTTGAGGTTGGTCATCTCTGCTGGTGGCAGTGGCGTTTGCTCCAATGGGGTGAGAGGGTTGAAGCCGTATACTACTTCAAATGGTGTCTTCTTGGTTGCTGAGTGCACGGCTCGGTTGTAAGCGAACTCTATGAATGGCAGGCACTCCACCCAAGTCTTGAGGTTCTTTCCTAGTGTAGTCCTGAGAAGAGTTGATAGTGTCCTGTTGACAACTTCAGTTTGGCCATCGGTTTGAGGATGACAGGTGGTAGAGAAGGGTAGCTTCGTGCCTAGCTTCCTCCAAAGAGTCCTCCAGAAATGGCTGAGGAACTTGGTGTCCCTATCTGATACGATGGTCCTTGGCACTAAATGAAGCCATACTATCTCCCTGAAGAACAGCTCGGCTGTTTCCGTGGCATCATTGACATTGGCACACGGAATGAAGTGTGCCATCTTGGAGAATCTGTCCACCACTACAAAGATTGCATCTTTGTGGTTGATCTTGGGCAGTCCTAGAACAAAGTCCATTGATATATCCACCCATGGATGCGTCGGTATGGGCAGTGGTAGATACAACCCGTGAGGTTGCACTTGGGACTTTGCCTTCTTGCAAGTGATGCACCTTGCACAATGAGCTTCTCGGGTCCAAAGTGGCCCATGAGTCCTCCTCCATGAGCTTCTCGGATGATAAGCTCCCTTAATGATCCTTGTGGTATGCACAGCCTTCTTTCTCGGAACAAGAATCCCTCATGGATGTAGAACTTGCCATGACTCCCTGTGCCACACTCCTTGTAGCTCTCAGCAAATTCAGGATCATCCTTGTATAGGTCCTTGATGTGCTCGAACCCTAGGACCTTTTCCTCCATGGTGGATATCAAGGTAAACCTCCTTGATAGTGCATCGGCTACCACATTATCTTTGCCCTTCTTGTACTTGATGACGTACGGGAAGGTCTCTATGAACTCCATCCACCTGGCATGTCTCCTCTTGAGATTGCTTTGCCCTCTGAGTTATTTGAGAGTCTCATGATCAGTTTGGATCACACACTCCTTGGACAGCAAGTAATGCTGCCAAGTCTCCAATGCTCGGACAAGGGCATAAAGCTCCTTTTCATAAGTGGGGTAGTTCAGTGAGGCACCACCTAGCTTCTCAATGAAGTATGCCACTGGTCTCCCTCCTTGGGTTAGCACTGCTCCTATGCCTATTCTAGAGGCATCACACTCCACTTCAAACATCTTGTTGAAGTCGGGCAGGACTAGCACTGCTGCATGTGTAAAGCTGTCCTTCAAGGCCTGGAATGCCTTCTCCTGAGCTTCTCCCCAGCTGAATCCCATGTTCTTCTTCACTACTGCCATCAATGGTGAGGCAATACTACTGAAGTTGGGCACGAATCTCCTATAGAAGCTGGCCAGTCCGTGGAAGCTCCTTACTTGGCTGATGTTGCTTGGTGTTGGCCATTCTTGTATGGCTCGAATCTTCTCTGCATCAACCCGTAGGCCCTGTGCACTCACAACAAAACCTAAAAAGAAAAGTTTATCAGTACAAAAGATGCACTTCTTGAGATTGGCATAAAGCTCTTCTTGTCAAGAGTTTTAAGTACCATCTCAAGATGTGTGAGGTGTTCCCGTAGGCACTTACTATAAACTAGTATGTCATCAAAGTAAACCACTACAAACTTACTGATCTACGCCCTAAGAACTTGGTTCATAAGGCGCATGAAGGTGCTTGGGGCATTAGTCAAGCCAAATGGCATGACTGTCCACTCGTAGAGCCCTTGCTTTGTCTTGAAAGCAGTCTTCCATTCATCACCTTCTTTCATCCTGACCTGGTGGTATCCACTCTTGAGGTCTATCTTGGAGAAGACCATGGCTCCACTCAGCTCATCTAGCATGTCATCCAGCCGTGGTATTGGATGCCGGTACTTGACAGTGATGTTGTTGATTGCTCGGCAGTCCACGCACATTCGCCAAGTCCCATCTTTCTTGGGCACTAGTAGCACTGGTACGGCACATGGACTGAGGCTCTCTCAAACATATCCTTTCTCCAGGAGCTCCTTGACTTGCTTCTCAAGCTCCTTGGACTCCTCTGGACTCATTCGGTTGGCTGGCCGGTTGGGCAGGGCTGCTCCGGGCAATAGATCGATCTGGTGTTCTATGCCACGTAAAGGAGGCAAGCCTGCTAGTATCTCCTCTGGAAACACATCTTGGAACTTGTTGAGGAGATTTGCTACTTCAGGAGGTGGCTCTACCTGTTCCTGTTCTATACTCAAAATTACTTTGAAGACCATTAGTAACATTAAATCCTTTGAGGCTAAAGCTCTCCGGACATGGCTTGGTTGAATAAGAAAATTAGACTTGATAAGTTTCTTTTCCTTACTCATTTGGAGTTGTAGCTCGTGTACTTGGGCAGGTGTAAGAGGAGCCAAGCTGATCTTTCTTTTGTCATGCACAAAAGTGTAGAGATTGGTTCGGCCATTATGCCTGGTCTCTTTGTCAAACTACCATGGTCTTCCTGGCAGAAGATGACCAGCTTGCATGGGCACCACGTCGCACACGACTTGGTCTTGGTACTTGCCCACACTGAATGGCACAGTGACTTGCTCATGGATCTTGAGCTCCACTTTGTCATCCAGCCATCTCAGTCTATATGGTCGTGGATGCCTTGTCTTCTCTAGACCTAGCTTATCAACCATATATGCACTAGCAACGTTAGTGCAAGAACCACCATCTATGATGAGGTTACATACCTTGCCCTTGATGGTGCAACGGCTGTGGAAGATGTTCTCTCTTTGGATGGTCTCTGAAGGATCCACCATTGCACTGAGGATGCGTCTAGTGACCACCACTTCCCCCACATCAGGGTACTCAATGTCACCATATTCCTCTTCTGGTTCATAGTCCTCTTCATCATGGGACTCATATTCTCCAGCCTCCGTAATCAACATGACCCGGTTGTTTGGGCACTCCCTTGAGATGTGTCCACGATCCCTACACTTGACATAAGTGATGTCACGTGATCTTTGAGGGTTAGAAGACTTACCAGGCTCTCTCTGGTCATGGGTGGGTTCAGGAGGCTTGCTCTTGAACCTTGATTCGATCTCTATGCTCTTGCCTTTGTCTACGGGCCTGGGCATATTGCTTGGTGCCCAAGGTGTCTTAGGCTTGCTGCGGATGTCTTGGCTCTTACGTTTGATGTGCTGCTCAGCGTGGACAGATAGGTGGAACAAGTCTTTGAAGTCATTGTAGATTTGCCTTTCCACCTTGCGGCTGATTCTTTCTTGGAGTCCATTCAAGAATTGTGCCATCAATGCTTCTTCATCATCATTGAGCTCTAATATGTTCCTTAGCTTCTCGAACTCTTCATAGTACTCCTCTACTGATCTAGTACCCTGCTTAAGAGTACGAAAACGACGTTGCAAGTCTCTATGAAAGTAAGGTGGAACAAACCTTTGTCGCATGAGGTCTTTCATGTCGACCCATGAGTCTATGGGCCTCATTCTCTTCCTCCTTCTGTCAGATACCTCACGATCCCACCAGATGAGGGCATTGTCCGTGAGTTGTGCTACTGCCATTGACACTCTCCTAGGCCCTGGTTGGTTGTAATGATCAAAGATATGATCCATTCTTCTTTCCCAATCTAGGTAAGCCTCGGGGTCTATTTTTCCTGCAAAACTAGGAGGAGTTTGCTTAACATCAGGATGAGTTACCCGGTTGTAGGTGTGTTCATCTCCATCCTCATGATGTCTAGGAGGCATCCTTGGTGTCTGGTGAAGACCATATGGCTCGAAGCCATCATCTTCTGCCTCTGGTTGCCGTGGAGGTCCTCTCAGCCTATGGTGATAGTTATGAGGTTGTGTGTCCTCATCTCCATCTGGCTGGGGTTCCTCCTGTTCGTGCCGTGTCCTAAGGTGCTCAGGACCCTCAGGACGGTCTTGCTCAGCTCTCACGTGCCTTATGGCTTGGAATCTCACAGGCCTCTCCACACGTTGCAATCTCTCGCCTATGGCTGCGAGTTGTGTTTGGAGTGTGGTGAACATGGCCATCATGGCCTCGGCAGCATCTCTATTTTCTTCTCCCATTGCATACTACAAGGAAGAAAATAAGTTATGCTACTCCGAAATTGTTAGGAGGGTTTTCTTTTTATAAGGGGTTCGAAAAAATGCAAAAAGGAAAATTCTAAGGAATGGAAAATTCGAATATAAGGATATTTGAATAAAAAGAAATTTTCTTGACAACTTTAGCTAGCTGTCCAATTCGAAATATTTTGGTATTTTCCTATTTTCTTTTCTTTTATTTTTCTTTTTTTTAATTGAACTTAAAAATAATGGAAATATGAATAAAACAAAAAGGAAAATGTGAATGGCAATGTAAAAGTGAATCTAAACCCTAGTGATACATGTAGAAGGCTAGATGCACTCGGTTTGGAGTTTGATATTATTTTTTTGATTTTTCTTGAATGCGACTTAAACTAATGCAAGAACTAAAAACAAAACAAGTTAAAGGATAGAAACAACCGGGTTTAGGAGCTTTAAGCTCTGATACCAAAATGATACAAGCATTGATTCAAGGATGTATGCGCGTGGGCTGTTTGGGCCTCTCCGCCGGCAATGCTGACCGGTCTGGTCCTATTGGTCGAGGGTCCGGCGGTACCGCTTGGTCCGGCAGACGTGCCAGATGGTCCGGCTGTCTCAGGCAAGCTTCCTGGTCGGCCAGTCTGGTCTTCTGGCTGGATGTACGACCTGATGTCCTCATCATTTGGTCATTTCAAAACTTAGTGTCCCACTGTTAAAAGTAGATAAATGAAGTTTTTTGAATGTAAAGTTATTGGACACACTCAGACGAAATGTGTGAATGTAGAAAAGTGAAGGAAAGAAAGATCCATGTTAGCTGAAGATGACTCAAATGATGAGAATGAAAAAGAAGTGAGCAATTTTGTTTCATTTGTGGGAATTATCGTGCATGAATCAATATGATTTGATTAAAATCTACAAAATGTTCGAGAGACACTTATCAGAATTTTAACAGATAACTCAGTCTTAACAAAAGAGAAAAGTCGGGTTGAAGCACTAGCCGAGTCACTACAAAATGAACTCAAGGCTGAAAGAAAAATAAGCTAAGAAATTTTTTCAGTGACTAAAGAAAAACTAAGAATAGTAATCGACATTGAGATTCTAGAAAAAGAGCTAGGCATTGAAAGGGAATTATTAGCTCGACTTCAATCAAAGCTTGATCACTAATACAAAAAGATTCACATGTTAGCCGGTACCAAACAACTAGATACAATTTTGTGCTGTGGAAGAACCATGAACACAAATTTTGTCTCAGCTAGTCGACTCAGGAAGCTAGCTGGTAAACCTGAAAGAAGAACATCACGAAGAACTTGTTGCTACTTTGTGGAAAAGTAGGTCACATCAAGGCCTATTGCTTCAGATACTGGGAAAGAGTTAAGAGAATCAGGAATCAAAGAAAGTTTTGGTGGAATGGTAAGCGAAATCAAATTTGGATAAAAAGTCTGACCTTTATTCGAAAATTGATAGAAGTACATCAAAATGTACATCAGAGTATAAATAAGAGGATTAAACATTGTAGCAACCTAACACTTCAGCGAGAGAGCTTTTATCAAAGGATTTTCAAGGTTATTGATAGAAAGCAACACCAAAGGAGTAAAAGAGTTTTGGTGATAGGTTCCAATATTGTGTAGTAATCTTGTGAACTTCTGAGACTACCATAACAAGTCAAAGTGTGTCTTGAACTTGTTTAAGATCGTTTGAGGTGAGACTTGTAAGTGCATCTAAAAGGTTTTTTTAGTAATATACACGTATAGTGTTAGTTTGTTGTTTCACTGCTTGACACTGTTTTCTATATCTATAGCTTTTGTATTTTCAACCCGCAACCCATATTATTACTCAAGAAGTCTATAGAAGGCCTAATATCCATGCCAATGTGAGCCTCTTGTGTAAACGCAAATGCATCTTCAACTAAATCGTTCATAACATTCCTGATGTTTCGGGATTTTGACATATTTTAACCATTTTGCAGGTGTTTTTGAGTCTTTATCGAGTATTTTTTATTTTTAAGAGTCTTTTCACGTTTTAGTCACATTGGATGAAAACTAGCAATTTTAAAAAAATTAAAATGCAGAACTGAATTGAAGCATCTGAAGTTTGGGACTCTTTGAAAGCTTTTCCACCATTAGATCATACTAAAATTTTTTCAAAAGATATAAAGAATGAGTTAGTGTTCAGTTGCAAGTTTTTTGAACTCAATCCAATGGATCGACCAAAAGTTATACCAGGTTTCGTAAAAACAGTCAAGTCTTGTTATGCTGAAAAAATGGTTTGAGCCCAGATTTGGCCCAATCCGTCTCGATTTGACCGAATTCGACTTTGAAACTATTTAAAAAAGATTTCAACCACTTTTAGGGCTAAGATTTAGTTTTTTTAAGACTTCTTTTGCCTTTTGACTTGTAAGCAATTTTGGAGAAGTAATCTTGACTTCAAATCTTATTGAGAAAATCTCTAAACTTTTTCCTCTTATTTATGCAATTTTTTTTATCATGATTATGATTTGTTCATCGGTAGCTCCCTAGTTAGATTTTAGGACTTTTCAAAAGAATGTTAGGAATGGCTAGATTAAGGTGCTAGAATTAGGGATTTTCACATGGATCTTCATTTAGTTGGTTCCTATTGCTGAGTATAACTTGATCAATTAGACTACGATATTAGGTTCAATCAAATGAATCAAAAGTGTTGTTAGGTTTCCTAAAACTAGATGAGAATATTGTCTTTAACCAAAAAACTGATGTTAAAGCAATTTGTGAGAACATATTAAGACTTGAAAAATAATGCGTGTTTAGGAATTTGAATTCAAACGACAGTTTAGAAGGATAAATTATTAGACATAGTAGTTTAGTGCAACGACAATTGGTTGGCTAGATAGCCGTGTTCTAAATTCTAGACGACAGTTAATCAAATCCCCAATAGTAATCCAATTAGCGATACTGATTCTCTGTGATTTCCCTAAATCTACCGTTTTTATATTATAAGTTTACATCAATACAAATTTTTGTCATTTAGATTATCTGCTCGATAAACTCTCATATTTTCTCTTTTAGCAAAACTGTTATTTCAAAAATAGTGTAACGATGGATCCTTATGAATTAGATCCCTAAGTTGATTTGATCTCAATGAGCAAAAAGGCTGTAACAAAGGACCGTGAGCTAGAAGGTGTTAAGATTTAACCTGAGGAAGCCTTGCTTGTACCAGATGGACCCTTAACAAGAGCACGAGCCAAATACCTTCAAGATGCATTTAATGGACTGATTTGCAAGAATTTTAACCAAGCACACAATTTGAAATCTATTGGGTTTGTTGCAACACAAAAACAATCCATTCTCTCTTTGATTCAAGTTCTAGAGGACCCAACTGAAGCCCAATGACTGAACAAAAACCCTCGAAATTAGTTAAAGGGGTAGTCAATACACACCTAGAAATGAAAGATCATTGGTGAATTCTATATTGCTGTCAAAGAGTTAATTAAACTCATTTATTCTCACTAGTTTCTAAGTTATTTAATGTATTTTTTACTACAATTTCGCCAATTTCACCTATAAAGGTGCTTTCATTTTGTGAAAAATCATTCAAAAACATTTCAAAAATAAATTTCTTCTTTTTACAAAAGTTTATCTCTTTTTCCTTGTGAAAAAATTGATCTTTTGGTGTGTAATATCCAAATATCAATTCGGTAAATCAAGAGGTTCTTCACCCCTCTTGTGTGACCATTCACCATCCCAGGATTATAGTTGTGTTGTAAGATAGTCTGAGGCATAGGGAGATACACCCTTTATTGGAGCTACGTTCAACTTTTCTCTATGGATTTAACCACCTATTTTGTTTATTTAGTTTTAAAATAGTTCAGACATTGGGAGTTATCCCCATTGTTGGTGTTACACGAAATTTGATAAGTTTAAAGTTATCCAAATTCCTACTTAGAGAATGATCTTGGAAAGTATACGATCTAATATCGTATATTTGGTATCAAAGCTACATTCTACGTCGGTATCACTTATCTATCACTCCCTTATCTTTCATTTCTGTTTATCCATCTTATTCTATTTTCATATTAATCCATCATCATCTTCATTTAAAAAATGAAACAAAAGAAAACTAAAAAAAAAGAAAACACCGAAAGAAAAATTAAAAGAGAACTCAAAAGAAAAGTTCTATTTGAAAAAGTGTCAAAATGTTTCTCTTCTAAAATCTTTTATTCTTCTTGATCTATTTTCCTCTTCTTAATATATTTTCCTCTTCTTGATCTATTTTTCTCTTCTTGAACTCTTGAACTCTTGAAATTTCTATCTGATGTCTTGAGATACCAAACAATAAGTTGACTGATAGTTCTATAGGAACTTTTAAGAAACATTGAGTGAGTAATTTAAGAGTGAAACACTAGAGATTTTCAGGAATATAACCATGTCACAACAGGGAGATAACACTAACAATCCGAATTATTCTGGACCGCAAGGACCCCCCCCCCCCCAACATTTCGGTAGAAGCTTTGATGGGAGAGATGCAAGCTTGCTGAAAAATTAGTTAGAAGCAGAAGCAATGAATTAGTTGGACCATTTGCAAGAACAACAACTTAGACCAACAAAAGAAGGACCTATCATGCGTGAAAATATTTGGCTTAGATGAGCAGTAGCTGTAGAAGAAGAAAGCTACTATCACCGTGATGAACAATCCTCTCACAGAAGCCAAAAGAGCCTATAAGTGTAAGAGAAGCAAGGGAAAGGCTTGATGATAATCTTGGAAGTCTTAAGCTAAAAATCGCATCAATCCAAAAAAAGAATGATCCTGACGCATACTTGGAATGGGTGAAGAAAGTGGAGCTTGTCTTTGACTACCACAACTACACCGAGTACAAAAAGGTTAGAGTAGCCACCACTGAATTTTGTGATTATGCTTAAACTTAGTGGGATCAATTGGTTACAAGTAGGAGGCGCAGCAGGGAGCAACCAATTGAGACTTGGGATGAGATGAATGCCATTATGAGGAAGCGCTTTGTACCTAGCCATTATCACCGTGAGCTACATCAGAAGCTAAGGAGACTTACACAAGGGTGTAGGAGTGTGGAAGACTATTACCAAGAGATGGAGACTCTCATGATCAAAGATGATATTCAGAAGGGTAGAGAGGCCATTGGCAAGATTTCTACGTGGCATGAACTGAGACATACAAGACCGCTTGGAGTTGCAACACTATGTCAACTTGGAGGAGATGTTACACAAGACGATTCGAGTAGAACATAAGCTCAAGAGGAGGGGAATTACACGCCAATTATATGGAGCTAGTTCATTTAAATGAGGCCTAATTACTCCAAAGAAGCTAGAGCACCTCAAAAGCTACTGTTTGAGACAAAGCCAACTATTTCGAAACAAGAAACCAAGAAAGGGAATGCACCAAACAGAACAAAGAACTGGGAGGTGATATGCTTCAAGTGTCATGGAAAAGGGCACTATGCCAATGAATGCCCAAACAAATTGATACAAGCCTTGATTCAAGGATGTATGCGTGTGGGCTGTTTGTAGAAGATTAGGTGAGAAACAAAACCTTAGGCTTCTGGATAGGGGTTTTCTGGTTGGTAAACGGTGGAAGGGTGAAGTGAACCACACGAGGGGTGATGAACCTCGTGATAAATCACAAACTTAGAGCTAGGAGGGCTGGTCTCAACTAGGTTCTAAGCGCACAAGTCTCTCTTGAGAGAAAGCTCATAGGGAAAAAGTTCTACTTTATTAATAATCAAAAAGGTTGTTGAACTACAATGCTGGAAGGAGCCTTATTAATATGCTCGACAGCTTGACCTACTAGGGTCGACTCAAATAAGAAAAAGGGAAGTTTACAAAAGTGCACAAAAGGAAAAAATACAAAAGTGTATAACCGAAAAAGGACCTATTCCTAAAATGTTCTTGACTCAAAAATGTAAAGCAACTAGATCCTACCCTGCAAAACAGAAAGAGGCATATATTCGAATGTAAACTTACCTTAACTCACCTCACGGCCAAGAAATGGAAGGTGGCCGTCCTTGTGGCATGCACGCGCCTTGCTCCTAGTCTTCGACTTGGAGTAGGGTTAAATATCTTTGGGCCCTGACCTCTCTTGCCACTAAAGCCCAAGTCTCTGATGTTCCTTGTGTTGTTGAGAAGCCTTTGGACTCTAATTTGCTCTTCTGGCCCATTGTCCTTAGCTGCTCTTCCTCTAGAAGCTTGTCGACCCATAAGCTGAATTTGTGGAAGAGTGCTCTTGATCTGCTTCTTGTCATTGCTCCTGGAGGTACCACTGGTGTAGATACTTCCTCTAAGTGCATGTCCTGGAGCTGGTAGCTCATTTGGTCCGAGTCCTCTTGTGTAGAAGTGGAAGTGTGCGTGTACTCGGCTGGATGGCTGTACCGGCTGGATTGTGCGCGGTACTGGCCGGAATGACTTCAGGACCGGCCAAGTTGATCCCGGAGTCGGCGGTGTCATCAGGGGACCGGCGGTGTCATTCACGTCCCCACCAAGTGTGCCGGAAGCTTGGGCCTCTCCGCCGGCGATGTTGACCGGTCTGGTCCTATAGGTCGAGGTCCGGCGGTACTGTCTGGTCCGGCAGGCGCGCCAGATGGTCCTGCTGTCTCGGGCAAGCTTCCTGGTCGGCCAGTCTGGTCTCCTGGCTGGATGTACGACCTGATGTCCTCATCATTCCCTCCCTCTTCAGTAGGTTTTGTCCTCAAAACTGGATCATCTGCATGGAAAGGGGCCAAGTCAGTAACATTGAACGTATTGGACACATTAAACTCACCTGGCAGCTCGATCCGGTAGGCGTTGTTGTTGATCCTCTCGAGCACTCTGAATGGTCCATCTCCTCTTGGTGCTAGCTTGGAACTCCTTAGGTTTGGGAACCTCTCCTGCCGTAGGTGTAGCCACACCCAATCGCCTGGTTGAAAGATCACCTCCTTTCTTCCTTTGTTGGCATGAGTCACGTACTGTCCGGTCCTCTTCTCCAAGTTCTCTGCTACCTTCTGGTGTAACCTCCTTATGAACTCTGCTTTGGATGCTCCGTTGAGGTTGGTCATCTCAGCTGGTGGCAGTGGTGTTTGCTCCAATGGGGTGAGAGGGTTGAAGCCGTATACCACTTCAAATGGGGTCTTCTTGGTTGCTGAGTGCACGGCTCGGTTGTAGGCGAACTCAATGAATGGCAGGCACTCCACCCAAGTCTTTAGGTTCTTCCCTAGTGTTGTTCTGAGAAGAGTTGATAGGGTCCTGTTGACAACTTCAGTTTGGCCATCGGTTTGAGGATGGCAAGTGGTTGAGAAGAGTAGCTTCGTGCCTAGCTTTCTCCAAAGGGTCCTCCAGAAATGGCTGAGGAACTTGGTGTCCCTATCTGATACGATGGTCCTTGGCACTCCATGAAGCCGTACTATCTCCCTGAAGAACAGCTCAGCTGTTTGTGTGGCATCATTGACATTGGCACATGGGATGAAGTGTGCCATCTTGGAGAATCTGTCCACCACTACAAAGATTGCATCTTTGTGGTTGATCTTGGGCAGACCTAGAACAAAATCCATCGAGATGTCCACCCATGGATGTGTTGGTATGGGCAGTGGGAGATACAACCCGTGAGGTTGCACTCGGGACTTTGCCTTCTTGCAAGTGATGCATCTTGCACAATGTGCTTCTACTGTCCTCTTGATGTGTGGCCAGTAGAAGTGCTCCTTGACCACTGCTAGAGTCTTGTCGACACCAAAGTGGCCCATGAGTCCTCCTCCATGAGCTTCTCGGATGATAAGCTCCCTTAGTGATCCTTGTGGTATGCACAGCCTTCTTTCTCGGAACAAGAATCCCTCATGGATGTAGAATTTGCCATGACTCCCTGTGCTACACTCCTTGTAGCTCTCAGCAAGGTCAGGATCATCCTTGTATAGATCCTTGATGTGCTCGAATCCTAGGACCTTTGCCTCCATGGTTGATATCAAGGCAAACCTCCTTGATAGTGCATCGGCTACCACATTGTCTTTGCCCTTCTTGTACTTGATGATGTACGGGAAGGTCTCTATGAACTCCATCCACCTGGCATGTCTCCTCTTGAGATTGGTTTGCCCTCTGAGGTGTTTGAGAGTCTCGTGATCAGTGTGGATCACAAACTCCTTGGACAGCAAGTAATGCTGCCAAGTCTCCAATGCTCGGACAAGGGCATAGAGCTCCTTGTCATAAGTGGGGTAGTTCAGTGAGGCACCACCTAGCTTCTCACTGAAGTATGCCACTGGTCTCCCTCCTTGGGTTAGCACTGCTCCTATGCCTATTCCAGAGGCATCACACTCCACTTCAAACGTCTTGTTGAAGTCGGGAAGGACTAGCACTGGTGCATGTGTAAGGCTGTCCTTCAAGGCCTGGAATGCCTTCTCCTGAGCTTCTCCCCAGCTGAATCCCACGTTCTTCTTCACTACTGCCGTCAGTGGTGAGGCAATACTGCTGAAGTTGGGCACGAATCTCCTATAGAAGCTGGCCAGTCCGTGGAAGCTCCTTACTTGGCTGATGTTTCCTGGTGTTGGCCATTCTTGTATGGCTCGAATCTTCTCTTCATCAACCTGTAGGCCCTGTGAACTCACAACAAAACCTAAAAAGACAAGCTTATCAGTACAAAAGGTGCACTTCTTGAGATTGGCATAAAGCTCTTCTTGTCGAAGGGTTTTAAGGACCATCTCAAGATGTGTGAGGTGTTCCCGTAGGCACTTACTATAAACAAGTATGTCATCAAAATAAACTACCACAAACTTACTGATGTACGCCCTAAGAACTTGGTTCATAAGGCGCATGAAGGTGCTTGGGGCATTAGTCAAGCCAAATGGCATGACTGTCCACTCGTAGAGCCCTTGCTTTGTCTTGAAAGCAGTCTTCCACTCATCACCTTCCTTCATTCTTACCTGGTGGTATCCACTTTTGAGGTCTATCTTGGAGAAGACCGTGGCTCCACTCAGCTCATCTAGCATGTCATCCAGTCGTGGTATTGGATGCCTATACTTGACTGTGATGTTGTTGATTGCTCGGCAGTCCACGCACATGCGCCAAGTCCCATCCTTCTTGGGCACTAGTAGCACTGGTACAGCACATGGACTGAGGCTCTCTCGAACATATCCTTTCTCCAGGAGCTCCTTGACTTGCTTCTCAAGCTCCTTGGACTCCTCTGGACTCATCCGGTAGGCTGGCCGGTTGGGCAGGGCTGCTCCGGGCACTAGATCAATCTGGTGTTCTATGCCACGTAAAGGAGGCAAGCCTGCTGGTATCTCCTCTGGAAATACATCCTGGAATTTGTTGAGGAGTGTTGCTACTTCATGAGGTAGCTCTACCTGTCCCTGTTCTATACTCAACACTTCCTTGAAAACCATTAGTAACATTAAGTCCTTGAGGCTAAAGCTCTCCGGACATGACTAGGTTGAATAAGAAAGTTAGACTTGACAAGTTTCTTTTCCTTACTCATTTGGAGTTGTAGCTCATGTACTTGGGCAGGTGTAAGAGGAGCTAGGCTGACCTTTCTCTTGTCATGCACGAAGGTGTAGAGATTGGTTCGGCCATCATGCCTGGTCTCTTTGTCAAACTGCCATGGTCTTCCTAGTAGAAGATGGCCAGCTTGCATGGGCACCACGTCGCACACGACCTGGTCTTGGTACTTGCCCACACTGAATGGCACAGTGACTTGCTCATGAATCTTGAGCTCCACTTTGTCATCGAGCCATCTCAGTCTATATGGTCGAGGATGCCGTGTCCTCTCTAGACCTAGCTTATCAACCATATACGCACTAGCAACGTTAGTGCAAGAACCACCATCTATGATGAGGTTACATACCTTTCCTTGATGGTGCAACGGCTGTGGAAGATGTTCTCCCTTTGGATGGTCTCTGAAGGATCCACCATTGCACTGAGGATACGTCTAGTGACCAGCACTTCCCCCACATCAGGGTACTCAATGTCACCATATCTCCTTCTGGTTCATAGTCCTCTTCATCTTGGGACTCATATTCTCCTGCCTCCGTAATCAGCATGACTCGGTTGTTTGGGCACTCCCTTGAGATGTGTCCACGTCCCCTGCACTTGAAACAAGTTATGTCACGTGATCTTTGAGGGTTAGAAGACTTACCAGGCTCTCTCTGGTCACGGGTGGGTTCAGGAGGCTTGCTCTTGAACCTTGACTCGATCTCTACGCTTTTGCCTTTGTCCACTGTCTTAGGCATGTTGCTTGGTGCCCAAGGTGTCTTAGGCTTGCTGCGGATGTCTTGGCTCTTACGTTTGATGTGCTGTTCAGCTTGCACAGATAGGTGGAACAAGTCCTTGAAGTCGTTGTAGATTTGCCTTTCCACCTTGCAGCTGATCCTTTCTTGGAGTCCATCCAAGAATTGCGCCATCAATGCTTCTTCATCATCATTGAGCTCCAATCTGTTCCTTAACCTCTCGAACTCTTCATAGTACTCCTCTACTGATCTGGTACCCTGCTTAAGAGTACGAAAACGTCGTTGCAAATCCCTATGAAAGTAAGGTGGAACATACCTTTGTCGCATGAGGTCTTTCATGTCGACCCATGAGTCTCCTGGTCTCATTCTCTTCCTCCTTCTGTCAGATACCTCACGATCCCACCAGATGAGGGCATTGTCCGTGAGTTGTGCTACTGCCATTGAGACTCTCCTAGGTCCTGGTTGGTTGTAATGATCAAAGATATGATCCATTCTTCTTTCCCAATCTAGGTAAGCCTCGGGGTCTACTTTTCCTGCAAAACTAGGAGGAGTTAGCTTAACATCAGGATGAGTTACCCGGTTGTAGGTGTGTTCATCTCCATCCTCATGATGTCTAGGAGGCATCCTTGGTCTCTGGTGCAGACCATATGGCTCGAAGCCGTCATCTTCTGCCTCTGGTTGCCGTGGAGGTCCTCTCGGCCTAGGGTGATAGTCATGAGGCTGCACGTCCTCATCTCCTTCTGGCTGGGGTTCCTCCTGTTAGTGCCGTGTCCTAAGGTACTCAGGACCCTCAGGACGATCTGGCTCAGCTCTCACGTGCCTTATGGCCTGGAATCTTACTGGTCTCTCCACGCGCTCCAACCTCTCGCCTATGGATGCGAGTTGTGTTTGGAGTGTGGTGAACATGGCCATCATGGCTTCAGCTGCGTCTCTATTCTCTTCTCCCATGTGTGCTACAAAGAAAGAAGACAATTAGGGTGCTCCTAAATTATTAGGAGAGTTTTCTTTTTATATGTGGTTTGAAAAATGCAAAAAGGAAAAATTCTAAAGAAAGGAAATTCGACTACAAGAGAAAAAGGAAACTTCCTAGACAACTTGTGCTAGCTGTCCAATTCGAATTCTTTTAGTATCTTTTCTATTTTCTTTTTCTTTTCTTTTTAATTAAACTTAAAAATAAAGGAAATATGACTTAAACAAAAAGGAAAACGTGAATGATAATGCAAAAGTGAACCTAAACCCTAGTGATACACGTAGGAGGCTAGATGCACTCGGTTTGGAGTTTGATGTTGTTTTTTTATTTTTCTTGAATACGACTTAAACTAATGCAAGAACTAGAAATAAGACAAGCAAAAGGATAGAAACAACCTGGTTTAGGAGCTTTAAGCTCTGATACCAAAATGATACAAGCCTTGATTCAAGGATGTATGCGCGTGGGCTGTTTGTAGAAGATTAGGTGAGAAACTCAACCTTAGGCTTCTGGATAGGGGTTTTCTGGTTGGTAAACGGTGGAAGGGTGAAGTGAACCACACGAGGGGTAATGAACCTCGTGATAAATCACAAACTTAGAGCTAGGAGGGCTGGTCTCAACTAGGTTCTAAGCGCACAAGTCTCTCTTGAGAGAAAGCTCGTAGGGAAAAAGTTCTACTTTATTAATAATCAAAAAGGTTGTTGAACTACAATGCTGGAAGGAGCCTTATTAATATGCTCGACAGCTTGACCTACTAGGGTCGACTGAAATAAGAAAAAGGGAAGTTTACAAAAGTGCACAAAAGGAAAAAATACAAAAGTGTATAACCGAAAAAGGACCTATTCCTAAAATGTTCTTGACTCAAAAATGTAAAGCAACTAGATCCTACCCTGCAAAACAGAAAGAGGCATATATTCGAATGTAAACTTACCTTAACTCACCTCACGGCCAAGAAATGGAAGGTGGCCGTCCTTGTGGCATGCACGCGCCTTGCTCCTAGTCTTCGACTTGGAGTAGGGTTAAATATCTTTGGGCCCTGACCTCTCTTGCCACTAAAGCCCAAGTCTCTGATGTTCCTTGTGTTGTTGAGAAGCCTTTGGACTCTAATTTGCTCTTCTGGCCCATTGTCCTTAGCTGCTCTTCCTCTAGAAGCTTGTCGACCCATAAGCTGAATTTGTGGAAGAGTGCTCTTGATCTGCTTCTTGTCATTGCTCCTGGAGGTACCACTGGTGTAGATACTTCCTCTAAGTGCATGTCCTGGAGCTGGTAGCTCATTTGGTCCGAGTCTTCTTGTGTAGAAGTGGAAGTGTGCGTGTACTCGGCTGGATGGCCTGTACCGGCTGGATTGTGCGCGGTACTGGCCGGAATGACTTCAGGACCGGCCAAGTTGATCCCGGAGTCGGCGGTGTCATCAGGGGGACCGGCGGTGTCATTCACGTCCCCACCAAGTGTGCCGGAAGCTTGGGCCTCTCCGCCGGCGATGTTGACCGGTCTGGTCCTATAGGTCGAAGGTCCGGCGGTACTGTCTGGTCCGGCAGGCGCGCCAGATGGTCCTGCTGTCTCGGGCAAGCTTCCTGGTCGGCCAGTCTGGTAACCTGGCTGGATGTACGACCTGATGTCCTCATCACAAATGGACCATGTTGCTAATGGAAAATGGAGACATTGTTACCGAAAGTGTGGAAGAAGTGGTTTCAGATTCTATGCGTTCACTAGAAGATTATGAAAAACCAACTGCTCCAGGAAATCTATAGGTAAGTAGAAGGTCCTTGAGTATTCAGGCCAAGGCAGAGGAGAATGAACTGTGTGCGAACTTGTTCCACATAAGGTATATTGTTCAAGATAAAATGTGCAGCCTTATCATAGATGGAGGAAACTGTACCATTGTGGCAATCAGACCATGGTGAAAAAGCTTGGTTTGAAAACAAGTAAGCACCCAAGACCTTACAAGCTTCATGTTGAATGACCATGGGGAGAAGCGAGTTGTGAGTCAAGTGAAGGTACTTTTGTCTATTGGATGGTGTGAAGATGAGGTACTATGTGATGTATTGCCAATGGAAGCTAGACACATAATCTTAGGAAGACCATGAAAAAATGAGCAAAGAGTTACCCATGATGGTTTCACCAACAAACACTCATTTGAATTCAAAGGAAAGGAGATCACTCTGATTCCTACGTCACCCCTAGAAGTCTATCAAGATCAGCTACACTTTAGCAAAAAGAAGGATCAAGAGGACCCGAGTGATCTAAACATTAATCACCATCAAAAAGAGAGTAAGAGTGAGAGCAAAACCAAGAAAAAGACCTATGAGAGTAAACTCATAAGGAAACACTCTAACTTCTTTGTGAGGCCAAGTGAGATTACAAGAGCTATGTTTTCAGAACAACCTTTGGTTGTACTTTTGTATAAAGAGACTTGTCTAAGTCTAACTAACCCCGACCTGCCTAGTGGTATCGTTTCTCTTTTGCAGGATTTTGAAGATTTCCAGAAGAATCCAAGTGGATTACCTCCCATACGGGGCATTGAGCATCAAATTGACTTTGTAACAAGAGCTACCCTACCAAACCAGACAGCTTATACAACTAATCCAGTGAAGACAAAAGAACTCCAGAAAAAATTTGGAGAGCTTATGGAGAAAAGATACATCCGAGAGAGCATGAGCCCATGTGTCATTCCTTTGTTGTTAGTCCCTCAGAAGGATGAATCAAGAGGATATGTGTGGATTGTAGAGCCATCAACAACATCATAGTTAAGTATTGACACCCTATCCCTCGTTTAGATGATATGTTAGATGAATTGTATGGTTCTTGTGTGTTCTCTAAGATAGATCTTAAGAGTGGATATCATCAAATTCGCATGAAAGAAGGTGATGAGTGGAAAGCAACATTCAATACTAAACATGGTATGTATGAATGGTTATGCCTTTTGGTTTGACTAATGTACCTAGCACTTTCATGAGACTAATGAGAACCATGTTTTGAGACCATTCATTGGAATTTTTGTTATTGTCTACTTCGATGACATTCTGATATATAAAAAGAACTTTGATGAACATGTTGAGCACTTGAAATCTGTTCTAGGAGTGCTAAGAAAAGAAAAAATTGTTTGTCATCTAAAGAAGTGCACTTTTTGTACGGATAACCTTGTGTTTTTAGGTTTTTTGTAAGCGCAGGTGGCATAAAAGTTGACGAGGAGAAGGTCAAAGAAATCCGTGAGTGGCCTAGTCCAAAGACTGTTGGAGAAGTGAAGAACTTCCATGAACTAACTAGATTCTATAGGCGCTTTATGAAAGAATTTAGCACCATTGCTGCCCCACTGACTGAAGTGATCAAAAAGGATGTAGGATTCAAATGGAAAGAGGCTCAGGAAGAATCATTTCAGCTCTTAGAAAAAAGTTTACTAATGCACCTCTCTTGTCTCTACCAGATTTCCTGAGACTTTTGAGATTGAGTAGGATATTTCGGGTGTTGGAATTGGAGCTGTGCTTATGCAAGAGAAAAGACCCATAGCTTATTTCAGTGAGAAGCTATGAGGAGCCACCTTGAACTACCTACTTACGACAAAGAGCTCTATTCTTTAGTCTGGGCTTTGCAAACATGGAAGCACTATCTATGGCCAAAGGAGTTTGTGATCAACACTGATCATGAGTCACTTAAGCACCTGACGGGATAACACAAGATGAACAAAAGAAATGACAGGTGGATAGAATTCATTGAGACATTTCCATATGACATCCGGTACAAACAAGGTAAAGAGAATATTGTTGCTGATGCATTATCCAGAAGGTATGTCTTGCTCTATTCTTGATGCAAAGTTACTTGGGTTTGAACATATTAAGGAATTGTATGCTTCGGATCTTGATTTCAAAGAGCTGTTTCAAACTTGTGAAAAATTTTCACATGGAAAGTTCTTTAGGCAAGAATAATTTATTTTCTTTGGAAACTGTTTGTGTATTCCTAACTGTTCTGTTAGAGATTTGCTTCTTAGAGAATCACATGGAGGCGGGTTAATGAGGCATATTGGAGTTGCCAAAATACTAAGTGTCTTGCAAGATCACTTCTACTGGCCACACATGAAAAGAGACGTGGAAAGGATTTGTGGCTGATGTGTGAGTTGTAAACAAACTAAGTGTAAGGTACAACCGCATGGTATGTATTCTCCTTTGCTAATTCCTACTGAGCCTTGGACTGATGTTTTCATGGAATTTGTGCTTGGTTTTCCTAGAACTAGAAAAAGGAGAGATTCTATCTTTGTGGTTGTAGATAGATTTTCTAAAATGGCACATTTCATTCCATGTTATTAAAAATATGATGCTTCACAAGTCGCTGATTTGTTCTTTAGGGAAGTTGTGAGATTGCATGGAATGCCTAGAACCATTGTGTCTGGTCGTGATGCTAAGTTCTTAAGCTACTATTAGAAAACTTTGTGGTCTAAGTTAGGGACTAAGCTTTTGTTTTCAATTACATGTCACCCTCAAATTGATGAAAAAACTGAAGTAGTAAATAGAACTTTATCAACCCTTTTGCGTGCCATCATTCGGAAAGTATTAAAATTTGGGAATCATGTTGAATTTGCTTATAATCATTCTGTTTATTCTGCTACTAAACACTTACCACTTCAGATTGTTTATGGTTTTAGTCCTCTAACTCCCTTGGATCTAATGCATTTACCTTTGAATGAGAGAGTTAGCATGTATGCGAAAATGAAAGCTGGCCTTGTTAAGCAGATAAATGAGAAGGCAAGGCTAAACATTGAGAAAAGGACTGAGCAATACCAAAAGCAAGCAAACAAGGGACGACATCAACTACTCTTTGAGCCTGGTGATCTAGTTTGGATACACTTGAGGAAAGAATGTTTTCCAGCTAAAAGGAAGTCCAAACTAATGCCAAGGGTTGATGGTCCATTCAAAGTATTGAAATCGATAAATGATAATGTTTACAAGATTGAGTTGCCAAATAAGTATGATGTGGGTACTAGCCCAATGAATGTTGCAAAAAAGCACAATTAATTAGCTGAAAGGGTAGTCCACACACATCTAGAAATGAAAGGTAATTGGTGAATTCAATGCTGGTGAGATCAAGGAGTCAATTCAACTCATTTATTCTCACTAGTTTCTAAGTTATTTAATATATTTTTGACCAAATTTTTGCCAAATTCACCTATAAATAGGTGCTTTCACTTTGTGAAAAATCATTTAAAAAACATTTCAAAAATAAATTTCTTCTTTTTAAGAAAGTTTCTCTCTTTTTTCTTGTAAACAATTCAATTTTTTGGTGTGTAATATCCAAAGATCAATTCGGTAAATCAAGAGGTTCTTCACTCCTCTTGTGTGACCATTCACCATCCAAGGATTGTAGTTGTGCTGTAAGATAGTCTCAAGCATAGGAAGATACACCCTTTTTTGGAGCCATGTGCAAATCCTCTCTAAGGATTCCACCGCATATTTTGTTGATTTTGTTTTAAGATAGTTTAAGCATTGGGAGTTACCTCCCATTTTTGGTGCTATACAAAATTAGACAAGTTTAAGATTATCCAAATTCCTACTTACAATATGATATTGGGAAGCATACGATCCAATATCGTATCATAAGTACTACTGTGCATGTTTGTGCACTTGCAGGAAGTTTCTTTAGGCTAAAACTTGAGAGATAAAGTTTTTTGCGCCGTTTATAGGGACCAATAACGTTTCCTATAAATATAGATTAATATTTTGTCTAAAAAATTTCTTACTAATACTTAGCGTTTTTTGTGTGTTTTAGTGTATGATCAGAAGTAGAGGGTCTGACAATCTCATTGCTTTATACAATCAAAAACTTTCTAGACTAGAAAGGTTAAACTAGAAATTCAAGTAAAAATAACTCAACATGGCTGATAACTTTGACAACATGGATAATCAAGCTCAGTTCCCAGTATCCAATGCGCATCATCCTACGCATTCATCATACCAAAGGAGACAGCATCATCCAAGAGGTCATTGTACTTTGGGAGATTATGACATGCCAAATGCATTCTACGGTAATCGATCTGCGATTAGGCCTCCTCCAGTCACGAGGAATGATTTCATTATCAAGCAACAATTAATTGCTTAGGTGAACAAGAGTCAGTTTCATGGGTTACCTTCTAAAATTACCATGGATCATATCGAGACTTTTGAGTAGATTTGCAACACGATCAAGGCAAATGGAGTGCCAGCTGACTACATGATGTGCATTCTTTTCACATTTTCTCTAGCAGATAAAGAAATTCGTTGGTTGAAGCCGTTAGCTCCAGGATATTTGACCACTTGGGATGAAGCCAAGTCTGCGTTCTTGAAGCACCTCTTTACCAAGTCTAAGTCCAACCTTCTAAGGAACAAGATCTTGAACTTTCAACAAGCTGGTGTAGGATCTTTCTATGAAGTATGGGAGAGATTTAGGGAGTATATAAGAGACTATCCTCATCATGGATTCACTGAGCTAAATCTCTTGAGCACCTTCTACCGTGGTATCGAGGAAATTTTTTAGATGATCTTAGATATTTGTAGCAATACAGACTTTATGACCAGATAGGTTGATGAGGCCTACGCTCTTATCAACAACTTGGCAGCTAGTAACAACAATCATTGTCTAGAGTTTGATAAAAGGCCAAGAAATGTCACGAGCATGGAATCATAGAGGATCAATGAGCTTAATGCGAAAACGAACATGATTTTGAAAAGGGAGCGCCTGAAATCGGTTAGTTTCTATGACGAGGTTAAGGAGATGAATAATTCTTCAAAAAATATGTAAGGTACGTTGGAAGAGGGCAGCAGTTTCATAGCAATTCAGTCAACGCAAATGATAGAAATCATTTGAACATGTCCTATAGGAGCACCAATGTTGAGAATCCTCCTAATCAGTCTTTCCAACCCAAGCGAACTTTTCAAGGTAACTTGGAACAGAAATTCCAGAATAGAGAGAAAGGTAGCAACTTTGACAAGGTTTTCAAAAAATTTATCAAGAACCAGTTGTTGCCCCATCTCCTCCTGACAGCAAAATTGAGTTGATTTTCCAACAATTATTAGGAGAGCAACAAAAAAATGTCCACAACATAAATGCTAAGGTTGATAGTATGTACATGGATTTGAACAAGAAATATGGACAGTAGGCATGGCATTCAATTCGGGACAATCTTCCTTTGACTAACGATTTTAAAAGTTCGATTAGATAAATCCCTAATACTTAGAACACTATCTAGTAGGCTGATCTACTCTTGTGCTAACAACCCATTCACCAGCCTATAAACTACAAGTCTTTTACATAGCAATCTATCGCCTAGTGATCATTGGGTTTGAGTCTAATCATGTCCACCTATCGCCTTAGACATCAACTCTCGTTGGCTAAGATGCAATATAGATGTTAAGGCCTATCTACACGTTCTGTCTACACTTTTCAAGAGCAAAACATCATCGATCTAAGCATTGATTAGCTACTTCAGTCCCTAGCATTAAGCACACCATAAACATCAGGGATTTGTCATCTAATCTACCTAAAGAACCCTAAGTCAATATTAGATTCCCCTAATCTACCTTACCCACGATCCATACAGAAAACTACTCAAACATATTAAAGAAAACAATAAACATGAAGAATTAATAGCAAAGAAACATAAGATAAGAGATAAGGTAGAGAAATCCTTCACTAGAAACCAAGAGTGCAAGAACAAAGGTTCAAACCTAACAATTATGTTTGAGTAGTTTTCACCCATAAACAATTTCGAATGGTGAGTAATTAGAAGGAGTAAGCCTAGCATGATTATATGCGAATTCAACATGAGACAAGCATTCTTCCCAAGTCCTAAGATTCTTTTTAATCAAATCTCTTAACAAAATATACAAGGTTCTATTAAATACTTCAATTTGACCATCCGATTAAACCTAATTTTTCTCTCCTCTCCCTAACAACGTTCAGAGCAATAAACTAAAAGAAACTTGAATGAAACTTAGGTTAAAAGTGTTTAAAAAGGATTTATATAGTATTCCTAACAATTAGGTTTAATTGTGGGACAAACCGGTTAAGTAAAAATAGGTTTAGTGGATTTTGAGCTCGGGTTGGCCCGAGATCAGCCATGTGAGATCGCCCACATGGCCGATCTCCTGATGGCTGTGGATTTTTGGGGATGGTCCTAGATCGGCTATGGTGAGGCCGGCCATTAGGCCTATCTGGTGATGGCATGGGCGATCGGTGTGGTGCGATCGGCTAGATGGCTGATCGCATGGTCACGTGTGCCTCGGTTGTGTGGCAGGGAAACAGTAGGATTGGTCTGGGCTCGGAAGGTCTAGGCTGGAGCTGGCCGGGTGGTGTGCAATTGGTGTTGTGTGATTTGCCGGATGGCCGATCGCATGATCGGGTTTGGCAGGTCTCGGCAGGCTCTCAGAAGGCACCGGTAGGAACGTGCTGGGTGCTTGGCATGTCTGGCCGATCAGATAATGGGTTGGCTCGGTTCTGCGCGATCGGTTGGATTGCTGATCACGTGGAAGGACTTGGCTCGGCTGTGCGCGATCGGCTGGCCGGTTGGGCAGGGCTGCTCCGGACACTAGGTCGATCTGGTGTTCTATGCCACGTAAAGGAGGCAAGCCTGCTGGTATCTCCTCTGGAAACACATCCTAGAACTTGTTGAGGAGAGTTGCTACTTCAGGAGGTAGCTCTACCTGTTTCTTTTCTACATTCAACACTTCTTTGAAAACCATTAGTAGCATTAGATCTTTCGAGGCTAAAGCTCTCCGGACATGACTCGGTTGAATAAGAAAGTTAGATTTAATGAGCTTCTTTTCCTTACTCATTTGCTGTTGAAGCTCATGCACTTGGGCAGGTGTAAGAGGAGCTAGGCTGACCTTTCTCTTGTCATGCACAAAAGTGTAGAGATTGGTTCGGCCATCATGCCTGGTCTCCTTGTCAAACTGCCATGGCCTTTCTAGTAGAAGATGGCCAGCTTGTATGGGCACCACATCACACACGACTTGGTCTTGGTACTTGCCCACACTGAATGGCACAGTGACTTGCTCATGGATCTTGAGCTCCACTTTATCATCGAGCCATCTCAGTCTATATGGTCGAGGGTGCCTTGTCTTCTCTAGACCTAGCTTATCAACCATGTATGCACTAGCAACGTTAGTGCAAGAACCACCATCTATGATGAGGTTACATACCTTGCCCTTGATGGTGCAACGGCTGTGGAAGATGTTCTCTCTTTGGATGGTCTCTGAAGGATCCACCATTGCACTGAGGATGCGTCTAGTGACCAGCACTTCCGCCACATCAGGGTACTCAATGTCACCATATTCTTCTTCTGGTTCATAGTCCTCTTCATCTTGGGACTCATATTCTCCACCCTCCGTAATCAGCATTACCCAGTTGTTTGGGCACTCCCTTGAGATGTGTCCACGATCCCTACATTTGAAACAAGTGATGTCACGTGATCTTTGAGGGTTAGAAGACTTACTAGGCTCTCTCTGGTCACGGATGGGTTCAGGAGGCTTGCTCTTGAACCTTGACTCGATCTCTATGCTCTTGCCTTTGTCTACGGTCTTATGCATGTTGCTTGGTGCCCTAGGTGTCTTAGGCTTTCTGCGGATGTCTTGGCTCTTACGTTTGATGTGCTGCTCAGCCTGGACATATAGGTGGAACAAGTCTTTGAAGTCATTGTAGATTTTCCTTTCCACCTTGCGGCTGACTCTTTCTTGGAGTCCATCCAAGAATTGTGCCATCAATGCTTCTTCATCATCATTGAGCTCAAGTCTGTTCCTTAGCTTCTCGAACTCTTCATAGTACTCCTCTATTGATCTGGTACCCTGCTTAAGAGTACGAAAACGACGTTGCAAGTCCCTATGAAAGTAAGGTGGAACAAACCTTTGCCGCATGACATCCTTCATGTCGACCCATGAGTCTATGGGCCTCATTCTCTTCTTCCTTCGGTCAGATACCTCACGATCCCACCAGATGAGGGCATTGTCCATGAGTTGTGCTACTGCCATTGACACTCTCCTAGGCCCTGGTTGGTTGTAATGATCAAAGATATGATCCATTCTTCTTTCCCAATCTAGGTAAGCCTCGGGGTCTATTTTTCCTGCAAAACTAGGAGGAGTTTGCTTAACATCAGGATGAGTTACCCGGTTGTAGGTGTGTTCATCTCCATCCTCATGATGTCTAGGAGGCATCCTTGGTGTCTGGTGAAGACCATATGGCTCGAAGCCATCATCTTCTGCCTCTGGTTGCCGTGGAGGTCCTCTCAGCCTATGGTGATAGTTATGAGGTTGTGTGTCCTCATCTCCATCTGGCTGGGGTTCCTCCTGTTCGTGCCGTGTCCTAAGGTGCTCAGGACCCTCAGGACGGCCTTGCTCAGCTCTCACGTGCCTTATGGCCTGGAATCTCACAGGCCTCTCCACGCGCTCCAATCTCTCGCCTATGGATGCGAGTTGCGTTTGGAGGGTGGTGAACATGGCCATCATGGCTTCGGTTGCTTCTCTATTTTCTTTTGCCATTGCGTACTACAAAGATAGAAGACAAGTTATGCTGCTCATAAATTATTAGCAGGGTTTTCTTTTATAAGGGGATTCGAAAAATGCAAAAATGAAAAAATCTGAGAATTGAAATTTCGAAAATATGAAGATTTGAATAAAAAGGAAACTTTCTTGACAACTATTGCTAGCTGTCCAATTCGAATTCTTTAGGTATTTTTCCGATTTTCTTTTTCTTTTATTTTTAATTTAACTTAAAAATAATGGAAATATGATTCTAACAAAAGGAAAGTCGAATATAGCAATGCAAGAATGATTCTAGAACCTAGTGATGCACGTAGGATCTAGATGCACTCGGTATGAGTTTAGATGTTATTTTTTGATTTTCTTGAATGGAACTTAAAAGAATGCAATAACAAGAAACAAAACAAGCTAAAGGATAGAAACAACCTGGTTTAGGAGCTTTAAGCTCTGATACAAAAATGATACAAGCCTCGATTCAAGGCTTATATGCGCATGGGCTGTTTGGAGAAGGTTAGGTGAGAAACTCGACCTTAAACTTCTTGGATAGGGGTTTTTGGGTTGGTATTCGATGGAGGGGTGAAGTGAACCACACGAGGGGTGATGAACCTCGTGATAAATCACAAATTTAGAGCTAGGAGGGCTAGTCTCAACTAGGTTCTAAGCGCACAAGATTCTTAGAGAGAAAACTTGTTGGAAGAAAGTTCTACTTTATTAATATCAAAAAGGTTGTCGAACTACAATGCTGGAAGGAGTCTTATTAATATGCTCGACAGCTTGACCTTCTAGGGTCGACTCAAATAAAGAAAAGAAAAGTTTACAAAAGTGCACAAATGGAAAAGATACAAAAGTGTATAACCGAAAAAGGACCTATTCCTAAAATGTTCTTGACTCAAAAATGTAAACAATCTAGATCCTACCCTGCAAAACAGAAAGAGGCATATATTCGAATAAAAACTTACTTTACTTACCTCACGGTCAAGAAATGGAAGGTGGCCGTCCTTGTGGCATGCACACGCCTTGCTCCAAGTCTTCGACTTGGAGTAGGGTTAGGAATCTTTGTGCCCTGACCTCTCTTGCCACTAAAGCCCAAGTCTTTGAAGTCCCTTGCATTGTTGAGAAGCCTTTGGACTCTTCTTTGCACTTCTGGCCCATTGTCCTTAGTCGATCTTATTCTAGGAGCTTGTCGACCCATAAGCTGAACTTGTGGAAGAGTGCTCTTGATCTACTCCTTGTCATTGCTCCTGGTGGCACTACTGGTTTGGATACTTCCTCTAGATGCATGTCCTGAAGCTGGGAGCTTATCTGGTCCGAGTTTCCTTGTGTAGAAGTTGAAATGCTCGTGCACTCGGCTGGATCGGCTATACCGGCTGGAATGTGCGAGGTACTGGCCGGAATGACCAAGGGGACCAGCGGTGTCATCCACGTCGCCACCAAGTGTGCCGGAAGCTTGGGCCTCTCCGCCGGCAATGCTGATCGGTCTGGTCCTATTGGTCGAGGGTCCGGCAGTACTGCTTGGGCCGGCAGATGTGCCAGATGGCCCGGCTGTCTCGGGCAAGCTTCCTGGTCGGCCAGTCTGGTCTCCTGGCTGGACATACGACCTGATGTCCTCATCAAGGAAGAACCCACTAAAGATGCTAAGGAGCAACTTGAACCCGTGGATATTGGAGATGAAAGCGTACAAATCTTCAATGGCCCCCTTACCCGATCCAAGCAAGTCAAACTTAAGACAGCACTACAACACCTTATCAACACCATTGAGGCCAGTTTAGTGTGTGCTAATCTAACCAAATTAGTTGGATTCAAGCCACCTAAACCTCAACAAGAGAGGTGCCTTGGATTGTATCTTTTTCCCTATTCTTAGTTTTGTCCCAATAGGTTTTCTAAAATAGGTTTTTAATGAGGCAAATCTAAGGTACTTTACCATAGCCTATTGGTGAATCAAGGTGCATTCTGTCTCATCATCCACGAAATAAGAGAGGAAGAATCAAGTCAAAATATTATTTACTTTTTAGTCTTTGTCTTAGTTGTCTTTGTAGTTTGCTAAGTATTTCATTTAATGTTTTGGTAGAATTTTAGGAGTCATTTCCAATTTCCTAGACTACTATAAGTACTCTCTTGTATCCTTCTTTCTTAATCATCAAATATTTTAATAGCAAATCTCCTTTTTAAACTCGTTTGATCATCCTATTGAATAAGGAATTTTAGAACACTTTCTCATTGCTCTCAAGAACCAAAAGTGTAAGGGGATCTTTATCACCCTTGGAAGTTTAGATTCGAATCACCATTTGCCCAACGTGCCTTGCCTTTGTCATTCACACAGAGCAACCAGATAGTCCAAGGATTTCCACCATCCTTGAGAAGTATCATCCATTTCCCCTTGTTCTCGGATCTAACCACTTAAGAGCTCACACATCCGCAAGTTACACCATCGTTTCACCCATTCTACAACTTCAATCCATTCATCCTCTCTTCCAAAACCATTTGGAGTTGATCAGAGGCTTGATCCTCATCAGGATCACATCAAGTGGTATCAGAGCCCACTCCAAATCAGGTTGTATCCCTACAAACCCGTTTGCACCCTTTTGTATTCTTGCAAAAACGTTTTGTAACCTTTTGCCTTGTTTTTACGATTTGTTTTAAAATGTTTCTGGGTTTGTGTCTTGTTTAAACTTGATCTTAGATCTTTGAAGAACCTGGAAATTAACTTGAAAATGTTCTAACTTCAAATCAGAACATTTTGTAACCTTTCGCCTTCTTTTTGCGATTTGTTTTAAAATGCTTCTAGGTTTGTTTCTTGTTTAAACTTGATCTTATATCTTTGAAGAACCTGGAAATTAACTTCAAATCAGTCACATTTCAATTTCCGAGAATGATCTACCTAATAGGTTGTGGAACAATACAGGATTCCAAAATTTCGAAATGGTGCAAGTATTGATGGGTTTTTAAGTTCTAATCACGAGTACAAAGCCAAGTGCAAAGTAAATCGAGCAGAAGTAGGGTATCGAATCCTCAGAGAAGTAAGAATAGTGCATTAGGAATGCATGAAACACTTAAATCTAGGTTGATACTAATTGGTTTTTTGATTAGTTATCTAATTATCTAATTGCAAAGAAAGTAAAGACGAGATAATGCAGTAAGCAAGAAATATGGACAGTGGACAAGGCATTCGATTCGGGGTAATGTTCTTTTGACTAACGATTATATGGGTTCGATTAGATAATTCCCTAAGACTTGGAACACTATCTAGTAGACTGATCTACTCTTGTGGTAACAGCCCATTCACCATCCTATAGACTACAAGTCTTTTGCATAGCAATCTATCGCTTAGTGATAATTGGGTTTGACTTTAATCTTGTCCACCAATCGTCTTAGACATCAAATCTCGCTGGCTAAGATGCAATAAGGATGTTTAAGCCTACCTACACGTTTTGTCTACACTTCTCAAGAGCAGAACATCATCGATCTAAGCATTAGCTACTTCAATCCCTAGCATTAAACACAACCTAAACATCAAGGATTTATCATCTAATCTACCTAAATAACCCTAAGTCGGTATCAGATTTCCCTAATCTAACTTACCCACAATCCATACATAAAACTACTCAAACATATTCATTAAAACAGTAAGCATAAAGAAGTAAAAACATATAAACATAAAATAAGAGATAGGGTAGAGAAATCCTTCACTAGAAACCTAGAGTGCAAGAACAAAGGTTGAAAACAATCTCTTCTCTCTCTAAAAATGTCCAGAGCAATAAACTAAAAGAAACTTGAATAAAACTTTGGTTAAAAGTGCTTGAAAAGGTTATATAGTATCCCTAACAACTAGGTTTGATCCCGGGACAAACCAATTAAGTAAAAATTGGTTTAGTGGATTTTGTGCTCGGGTTGGCCCGAGATCGGCCACATGAGATTGGCCTAATGGCTAGTCTCGTGCTGGGCAGTGAAATCATGCAATTTGGGCTGAGATTGGCCACATGAGATCGGCCTAATGGCCGATCTCGTGATGGGCAGTGAATTTTTCTTGAGTTGGTTTGGGATCGGCCAGGTTGGGAAGGGAGTTGGATTGAGATCAGCCAGGCTGGACAGGGAGTTGGATTGAGATCGGCCTAAGGGTTAGATTGGCCGAATGGACGATCTGGTAGTGATTTGGTTTGAGATCGGCCACATGAGATCGGCCTAATGGTCGATTGCGTGATAGGCAATGAGTTTTGCTTGAGTTGGTTTGGGATCGGTTAGGCTTGGAATGCACTGGCTTGGGATCGGCCAATATGGACAGGGAGTTGGCTTGATATTGGCCTAACGGTGAGATTGGCCTCATGGCTGATCTGGTAGTGAGTGGGTTTGAGATCGGGCACATGAGATTAGCTTAAAGGCCGATCTCATGATGGACAATGAGTTTTGCTTGAGTTGGCTTGGGATCGGCCAGACTGGGAAGGGAGGTTCCTTGAGGTCGGCCTAATGGTGAGTTGGTCTCATGACCGATCTGGTAGTGAGTGGTTTTGAGATCAGCCACATGAGATCGGCCCAATGGCCGATCTCGCGATGGACAGTGAGTTTTGCTTGAGTTGGTTTGGGATCGGCCAGGCTGGGAAGGAAGTTGGCTTGGGATCAGCCAGGCTTGTTAGCGAGTTGGCTTGATTCGGCCTAAGAGTGAGATTGGCCTCATGGCCGATCTGGGAGTGAGTGGGTTTGAGATCGGCAACATGAGATCGGCCTAATGGCCGATCTCGGGATGGGCTGGAAAGATTCTTGAGATCGGCCAGGTTGAGATCTACCTAATCGCCGATCTCGTGGTGTCCAGGAGTGATGTGAGCATGGCCAGCAAGTAACCACAACCTAAGGAACAGCTTGAACCAGAGGAGGAAGAAGCCATTAAATATGCTAAGGAGCAGCTTGAACCCGCGGATATTGGAGATGAAAGCCTACAAATCTTCAATGGCCCCCTTACCTGATCCAAGCAAGTCAAACTTAAGACAACACTACAACACCTTCTCAACACCATTCATGCCTATTTAGTGTGTGCTAATCTAACCACATTAGTTGTGATTCAAGCCACCTAAACCTCACCAAAAGAAGTACCTTGGATTGTACTATTTTTCTCTATTTTTAGTTTTGTCCGAATAGGTTTTCTAAGATAGGTTTTTAATGAGGAAAGCCCAAGGTACTTTACCATAGCCTATTTGTGAATCAAGTCCCATTCTGTCTCATCATCCACGAAATAAGAGAGGACGAATCAAGTCAAAACATTATTTATTTCTTAGTATTTGTCTTAGTTGTCTTTGTAATTTTCTAAATATTTCTTTTAATGTTTTGGTAGAATTTTATAAGTGATTTTCAATTTCCTAGACTACTATAAGTACTCTCTTGTATCCTTCTTTCTGAATCATCAAATATTTTAATAGCAAATCTCCTTCTTAAACTCGTTTGATCATCCTCTTGAATAAGGAATTTTAGAACACTTTCTCATTACTTTCAAGAGCACAAAGTCTACGGGGATCTTCATCACCCTTGGAAGTTTCAATTCGATTCACCCCTTGCCCAATGTGCCTTGCCTTTGTCATTCACACAGAGCAAGCAGATAGTCCAAGGATTTTCCACCATCCTTGAGAAGTATCATCCATTTTCCCTTGTTTTCGGATCCATCCACGTAACAGCTCACACATCTTCAAGTTACACCATCGTTTCACCCATTCTGCAACTTCAATCCATTCATCCTCTCTTCCACAACCATTTGGAGTTGATCACGGGCTTGATCCTCATCAGGATCACATCAAGTGGTATCAGAGTCCACCCCAAATCAGGTTGTATCCCTACAAACCCGTTTGCACCCTTCGTATTCTTGCAAAAACATTTTGTAACCTTTTGCATTCTTTTTGTGATTTGTTTTAAAATGTTTCTGGGTTTGTTTTTTGTTTAAACTTGATCTTAGATCTTTGAAGAACCTGGATATTAACTTGAAAATAGTTTAGAACTGATTTCTAAAGGACAAAACTTGTGAAACACCATTGAGGTTCTAAGAAATTGTTTTTGTTAATCCGAGTTTATAATCTTTTTTGAATATTTTAGAGAATAAAACCTGAATGAAACTTGTTTTTAAGACTTAATAGAACCAGGAATACCAATTAAAAACATTTCAAAACGAAACTAAAGTTGTTAGACTCACCCATTTCAAAACCGGAGTTCAAAGGGTCTAGAACATGCTTTGCTAGGGTTTGTCTTTGTTCTTGTGTCTTTGTTTCAGCGAACTGTTGTGTCAGTTTCTGTTTTTGACCTTGAACCTTTTACTTGTTTAGTTGTTTGAATTTGTAAGGTACCATGGTAGGAACCAGCAATAATTGAGAAGAATCCTCAAACTCCAACAAACAACTCCTTGATTCCTTTAAAGCCATGATGGATGAAAGTATGGCAACCATGAGAGCTGAAATAGAAAGATCCATCAATAACCGACTTAGGATAAACCAGCCACCTTGTGATACTGAGAAATACTACAGTCACTCATCTAGATCACAACACCCTAGGAGAAGGCGGTTTAGAGACGACCAACCATATAGGAATAACCAACCCAATCCTCGAGACCCTTGCTGGCATTAAAATCAAGATTCCATCTTTCCATGGAACCAATGACCCTGATGAGTATATAGAGTGGTAAAAGAAGATAGAAATAGTCTTTGATTGTTGGGAATACACTCAGAATAGTAAGATTAGAGTAGCACCAACCGTTTTTAAAGATTATGCCTTAAGTTGGTGGGATCAATCAGTTACTTATAGGAAAAGGGCTGAGGATTTTCCTATAGATTTGTGGAACCAGATGAAAGTAATCATGAGGAAAAGTTTTATACCTAGCCACTACCATAGAGAACTTCACTTTAAGCTTAGAAACCTATCTCAAGGATCTAGAACCGTAGGAGGTACTTTAAAAAGATGGAAACCTTATTGCTTAGGGCTGATGTTCAAGAGGATAGTGAAGCCACTATGGCTAGGTTTATGAGTGGCCTTAATAGGGAAATCATAGATACACTATAGGTTCACCATTATGTCAAAATAGAAAAACTTCTCCATAAGTCTATCATGTTCAAAAAATAACTTAAGAGGAAAAACCCTAAACCCGGATTTAGTTCTACTAGGTTTAGCCAATCTAAGGAGGATAATTCTAGCAATGATTACAAGCCTTTCACTAAAAATAAGGTAGAAGATTCGAAACCTAAGGGAGTGGATATGGGTTCTAGCACCAAAACTAGGGAAATTCAATGTTTTAAGTGTAAGGACTTTGGTAACTACTCTAGGGAATGTATCAATAAGAGAACCATAGTTATTAGGGTTAATGGTGAGGTAGAATTAGAGGATGACCATTCGGATGATGAGTCCTTGGAAGAAAATGTAGACATGCCCAATTCTGGACAACTCTTAGTCACTAGGAGAACTCTAAACTTACAAACTAGGACAGAAAAGAATGAGCAAAGAGAGAACCTGTTCCACACTCGCTGTCTAGTTAAGAGTAAGGTATGTACCTTAGTGATAGATGGAGGTAGTTGTACCAATGTAACTAGTGAGATTACGGTAGAGAAGTTAGGACTTGAGATTATTAAGAGGTCTAAACCCTATAAGTTGCAATGGCTAAATGATGAGGGTGAGCTAGAAGTAGAGAACCAGGTCCTAGTTCCTTTGTCTATAGGCAAATATGAAGATGAGGTTTTGTGTGATGTTTTACCCATGGATGCTAGTCACATCTTGTTAGGTAGACTTTGGCAATCGGATAGAAGGGTTATTTATGATGGGTTTACTAATAGGTACTCATTCGAGTTTAAGGGCAAGACACATAGTTTATTACCTTTATCCCCACAAGAGGTTCATTTAGATCAAATACCTTTAAAGAAAAACAAAACCCAATCCGAACCCAAAAGAAAACCCCATGCCGACGGCACCACCAAACCACAAACCAAGCCACCAGCCAAACAACCGACTAATCTTGTGATTAAGTCCAACCCAGGGAGCAGCTTACCACACCAACTCTTTTTTCTTAAAGAATAATTTCATACTAACCAATCTATGCAGGAAATTCCTAGCAAAATTCCACTTCTTTTTCAGGAATTTAAAGATGTGTTTCCGGAGGAGCAACCGCAAGGCTTACCACGAATCCGAGGAATTGAGCATCAAATTGACTTTCTACATGGAGAATCTCTTCCCAACAAAGCCAGCCTACAGAACCAACCCCCTGGAGACCAAGGAGCTTCAATAGCAAGTCACTGAACTCATGGAGAAAGGACATATCCGCGAAACTATGAGCCCGTGTGTTGTACCTGTTTTGCTTGTCCCAAAAAAGTATGGAAGCTGGAGAATATGTGTTGATTGCAGAGCCGTCAACAATATCACTGTAATGTATCGCCATCCTATACCTAGATTAGATGATATGTTAGATGAATTGCATGGTTCTGGCATCTTCTCTGCCGTAGATCTTAAGAGTGGTTATCAGCAAATTAGGATGAAAGAAGGTGATGAGTGAAAAACTGCTTTTAAAACTAAACAAAGTTTATATGAGTGGTTAGTAATGCCTTTTGGCTTGACAAATGCACCTAGTACCTTCATGAGATTGATGAACCATGTCCTTAGGGAATTCATAGGTCATTTTGTGGAAGTATACTTTGATGACATTCTAATTTTTAGCCGAACCTTAGATGATCATGTAGAACACTCAGAAAGGTTTTTGAAGTGCTTAGAAAGGAAACCTTGTATGCCAATCTTAAGAAATGTACTTTTGGAACAGATAACCTTGTCTTCTTAGGTTTGGTTGTGAGTACATATGGTATTAAGGTTGATGAGGAAAAGATAAAAGTGATTAAGGAGTGGCAGAGTCCAAAAAATGTTGGGGAAGTAAGGAGCTTCCATGGCCTAGCTAGGTTTTACTGGAGATTTATCATGGACTTTAGCACTATAGCAGCTTCACTCACTAAGATTATCAAAAAGAATGTGGGATTTAAGTGGTAGCAGGTGCAAGAGGAGGCAATCCAAACCTTGAAAGACAAGCACACACACTCCCCGGTGCTATCTCTTCCTAACTTTGATAAAGCTTTTGAAATTGAATGTGGTGCCTCTAGAGTTGGTATTGGTGCTGTTTTTATGCAGGAAAGGAAGCCCATAGACTAATTTAGTGAGAAACTTGGAAGGGCCACACTCAATTACCCAACCTTTGACAAAGAACTATATGCACTTGTGAGAGCCTTGCAAACATGGCAACATTATCTTTGGTCTAAGGAGTTTGTCATCCATACCGATCATGAGTCACTCAAACATCTCAAAAGACAACAAAAGTTGAACAAAAGACATGCTAGGTGGGTCGAATTTATTGAGACCTTCCCTTATGTGATCAAATACAAGTAAGATAAAGAGAATGTAGTAGTCGATGCTTTTTCTTAGAGGTATGGGCTTCTGAACTTTTTAGAAGTTAAACTGCTAGGGTTTGAGAAAATTAAAAAGTTATATGCTACTGATGCTGATTTTAAAGATATTTATGCTTCTTGTCAGAAGTTTGGTACTGGAAAATACTTTAAGAGTAAAGGCTTCTTGTTTTATGATAATCGGTTATGTGTACCTAACTCCTCTTTGCGAGACTTGTTTGTTAATGAAGCACATTCAGGCGTGGCAAAGACAGTAAATGTATTGCAGGAACACTTCTTTTGGCGACACATGAGGATTGATGTTGAGAAAGCTTGCCAAAGATGTGTAACTTGCAAGCAAGCCAATTCCGCAATTCAAAAGCACGGTTGTATACCTCTCTTCCTATACCCTTTCACCTTTGGCATTAGGGATGTTAAAATGGATTGATCCTGCCCATTTATACCATGTCCAATTATACCCTGCCCATTTAATCTATACCCGTTTAGACCCTGCCCATTTAATCTATACCCGTTTAGACCCGTTTAAAGTTAAACCCGTTTATACCCATTTAGATTTGAGCCCGTATGGACCCGCTGGACCCATTTAGTTACAAAAAATGAGCCCATATTAATCCGTTAGACCCGTTGGGCACATATTAACCCGTTATACCCGTTTAAACCCTACCCATATTATTATGTATTTTTTAGAAAGAAATTAAAATTTTACCATAAAAACACATCAAAATACATTTATTATAATGTCAATTACAAATTCAAGGCTAAATATTCAATGAGAGATAAATAAATATTATTGAAATATTTTTTGATGGGTCACGGGTTGAAATATTTACAACTGCTTATTTAGGCCAGCGGGTTTTTAACCCATTTTAACATCCCTAGCTAATGGTATGATATTTATAATAAAAAAACTCTAATGGTTAAACGGGTCAGCCTGTTTAGTATCTAATATGCCCATTAAACCCGCGGGTCATAACGGGTCAATTTATAAAAGCCCATTTATTTTTTTGTATTGGACGGGTCACAGGTTGAAATATTTACAACCGACCCATTTAGGCCCACGGGGTTTTAACCCATTTTAACATCCCTACTTGGCATGATATTTCTATGGATTTTGTTGTTGGATTGCATAGAACTAAGAGTGGAAAGGATTATGTGTTTGTTGTAGTTGATAGGTTTTCCAAAATGGGTCATTTTATTCCTTGTCATAAGACGGATGATGCCATTAACATTGATGGATTATCTTTAAGGAAATAGTTAGATTTCATGGCATGCATAGGACCATAGTATCAGATAGAGACCACTAAGTTCCTTAAATACTTTTGGAAAACACTAGTAACTAAGCTTTGTTTCTCCACAACTTGTCACCTGCAATCGGATGGTCAAACTGAAGTAGTTAATAGAATCTTGTATACTTTGTTAAGAGCTTTGATTAAAAAGAATCTTAGGACTTGGGAAAATTTTTTGCCTCATATTGGATTCGCATATAATCATGTTAGGCATACTGCTTCTAAGTACTCACCATTCAAAATTGTTTATGGGTTCAATCCCATCTCACCTTTGGATCTAAATGTCTTTACCTTTGAGTGAAAGGACAAGCCTTGATGGAAAGAAAAATGCTAAGTTGGTTAAAAACATTCATGAGAAGGCTCGGCTCAATATTGAAAATAAGACTAATATCTATGCTCAACAAGCCAATAAAGGCCAAAAGGAGTTAGCATTTGAGGAAGATAGATTTCTGAGTGAAAGGAAATCCAAGCTAATGCCAAGGATTTATGGCCCCTTCAAAGTCACAAGAAGATCAATGACAATGCCTACTAGCTGGATCTTCAAGGTAAGTACCAAGTGAGTTCAAGATTCAATATTACTGATATGGTTCCATATTTTGCATATGAAACATATTTGAGGTCAAATCCTTCTCAACTAGGGAAGGATGATGTGAGCATGTCCAACAAGGAACCACAACCTAAGGAGCAGATTGAACCAGAGGAGGAAGAAGCCACTAAAAATTCTAAAGAGCAGGTAGAACCAATGGATATTGGAGATGAAAGCCTAGAAATCTTCAATGGCCCCATTACCCGATCCAAACAAGCCAAACTTAAGACAACACTACAGCACCTTCTCAACAACATTCAGGCCAGTTTAGTGTGTGCTAATCCAACCACATTGGTTGTGATTCAAGCCACCTAAACCTCACCAAGAGAAGTGACTTGGATTGTACTCTTTTTCCTTATTCTTAGTTTTGTCCCAATGAGTTTTCTAAGATAGGTTTTTAATGAGGCAAGCCCAAGGTACTTTACCACAACCTCTTGGTGAATCAAGGCACAATCTATCTCATCATCCACGAAATAAGAGAGGAAGAATCAAGTCAAAACATTATTTACTTTTTAGTCTTTGTCTTAGTTGGCTTTGTAATTCCCTAAGTATTTTCTTTAATGTTTTGATAGAATTTTAGAAGTCATTTTCAATTTTCTAGACTACTATAAGTACTCTTTTGTATTCTTCTTTCTGAAACATCAAACATTTAAATAGCAAATATCCTTCTTAAATTTGTTTGATTATCCTCTTGAATAAAGAATTTTAGAACATTTTCTCATTCCTCTCAAGAGCCGAAAGTCTAAGGAGATCTTCATCACTCTTGGAAGTTTCAATTCAATCCACCCCTTGCCCAACGTGTCTGGCTTTTGTCATTCACACAGAGCAAGCAGATAGTCCAATGATTTTCCACCATCCTTGAGAAGTATCATCCATTTCCCCTTGTTCTAAGATCCATCCATTTAAGAGCTCACACGTCCACAAGTTCAACCATCGTTTCACCCATTCCGCAACTTCAACCCGTTCATCCACTCTTCCATAACCATTTGGAGTTGATCAAGGGCTTGATCCTCATCAGGATCACATCAAGGAAACTCCTTGGCCAATTTTTGTTGCTTGATCTCGTCTAACTTCTTGTTGTATCTGAAAACATCAAGAAGGTATGCAAGATGCAGAAATATATGCACTAACCATAGATGCAACAAAAAATGCCAATAAACATAAATGGATGGATAAAAGGCCTAAAATGTTAATGAAGACACAAAAAGGTTGGTGAAATGGATGGTGAAACAATGCAAAAACCATGGTTATCAAACATCATAGTACTCTTAGCAATGGTTCCAATATTAGCCCTAAGTGCAACTTAGTCAAGACAGTCTAACCATGGTCCATATACAAATGCAGCAAAATTCTATATGCTTCTAGACTTAATTCTATACATTTCTAGACTCAATCTTAACACATGGAAGTAATTTTTTCTGAGATTTTTCATTTTTGTGTGTTTTCTATAGCATAAATATATGTACAATGCAAAATGATGCAAATGTGACCATCAATGTCCCCTCCTCCGGACTAATCTCTCACCGTCTTGGTGAGAAACAATTACGAAAGAGAGACAAAAATAAAAGAAACAAAAATAATGAAAAAAGAGGCAAGTTTGAGTGATTGATACCTCTTTATTGGCAGGAAAGGGTTCAGAGAGATGATGTGCTCGTGTTTGGGTGTGTTATGGTTATGGCCAGGGAGGTCTGCCAATGAGAGTGGCCAGGTTGTTGATCACAAACTTTCCAAGAGGTTGGCCAGGTGGTTGATCACAAATTTTCCAGTAGGTTGGCCGGTTTCGCCTTCACGGGCGATCGGCCTGCTCAGATCGTCCAAGTGGCTGATCTCACATCCTTTTTACATGATCGTCCTACCGGCGATTGGCCGTGTGGCCGATCACGGTGATCACGGGCCGGGCAATGTCCTTCGCCTTAGTTTAGGTCTTTTTTCCTTCTCCTATTTGTATTTTGACAGCTTGGGTTTAAAGTGTAGATCACTTGGTCTCAATCTTGGATCTGCCTTTTCTGCCTTGTGCTCACCCAACTTGTCTTTCTCACTAGATTTACCATTGCTAGTGTTTTCCTTCCCCAAGAAACTTTCATCTTCAGTCGATGCAAATGTCTTCCCATTAATATCCTCCAAACCTCCAAAGGTTTCTAATGAAAAAATGTTGCCCTCGATGGTGTGTTCCTTGTATGTCTCTTTTATGTTGAACATGCGAGTAGAGATTTTTAAGTTGAATTCAATTATATCTTTTGGCATGTCGATTAGAGCTCCTGCAGTTGCTAGGAATGGTCTCCCCAATATTATTCGGTTGGTTGGGTCCTCATCCATCTCTAGCACAAATAAATCTGTGGGGATTATTGAATTGCCAACCTTCACTGGTAAGTTTTCCAATACCCCAATAAGAGACCTTTTACACCTGTATGCCAAAACCAGCAAGATGCAAGCCTTCTTGAAGTCTGTTAAACCCAATCTTTGAGAAACCTTCAGAAGCATGAGGTTCACACTAGTTCCAAGATCCACCAGGCATTTACCAAAGGAAAAAAGTCCTAAGGTGTAAGGAAAAGTGAAACTACCTGGATCTTGAAACTCCTCCTGTGTAGAGCCTTGGAGTATTTCACTACACTCATGATTGTCCATTTCTGGTCCTTCCTCAACACCCTTTCTTTTCTCCATCTCATATTGCTCGAGCTTTTGCATCCCTGGATAATCTTTCAGCCAGCCTGGGAGTGGCCCTGAGCTTCTCAAACCTTCTGGAAAATAGAAGTTTCTCAAGTATTTCGAGTTTGTACGACTCTCTCTCTCCTGCTCATTCACTTCTCTAACTCTGGGAGGAAGCTTTTCAGCTTCTTTTGGGGCAGGGTCAACCGTGTTTCCATTTGCTTGATTCAAAAGCTCATCGTCACCTCCTTGCTCTTCTGGCTCAGTTTCACTACCTCCCCCCCAATATGTGGGTGGTTCTTTACTGCTTATCACAATGGATTGTCAGTACTCTCCTAGGTTTAGTTCAGGTTACCATTCGGTGTAGAAGAAGATGAAGCCATCTGAGAACCCTGGCTATCCAATGCCTTAAGATAAGACGAGAGGTGCTCATACTTGGCGATGAGCTCCCCAAAGGCATTGTCTACCTTGATGTTGATTCAGTCATCTTCTTACTCATCTCCATTGCTCTATTTCCTTGACATTTCAAGATCTTCTACAATAGTGCCTTCGTGTCATCTTCTTGGGCCACTTTAGGTGTGTGTGGTGCATTGAGTGAAAGGGGTTGCTGTTGTTGATTGTATCCCATCTTGGGCTGAAATACATGAGGCTGATACTTGGGTCTTGGCACGTACCCTTAGGGGAAACCTTGAGGTGGAGGCTTGTAGGGCTGGTAGCTTTCGTCATGCGGCTTGTATAGAGGAAACGTTAAGTTCTGCAGGTTCTCCATGTTGGTGCTTCTGTATGAGAAGTTGGGGTGGCTTTGGTAGTTCTGATTGAAACCCTTCTGATACTCTAAGGGTCCCTGATGAGGACATCAGGTCGTATGTCCAGCCAGGAGACCAGACTGGCCGACCAGGAAGCTTGCCCGAGACAGCCGGGCCATTTGGTACGTCTGCCGGCCCAAGCGGTACCGCCGGACCCTCGACCAAGAGGACCGGACCGATCAGCATTGCCAGCGGAGAGGCCCAAGCTTCCGGCACAATTGGTGGCGACGTGGATGACACCGCCGGTCCCCTTGGTGACGCCGCCGACTCCGGGATCAACTTGGCCGGTTCTGAAGGCATTCCGGCCAGTACCTTGCACAGTCCAGCCGGTACAGCCGATCCAGCCGAGTACACGAGCATTTCAACTTCTACACAAGGAAACTCGGACCAGATAAGCTACCAGCTTCAGGACATGCATCTAGAGGAAGTCTCTACACCAGTAGTGCCACCAGGAGCAATGACAAGGAGCAGATCAAGAGCAGTCTTCCACAAGTTCAGCTTATGGGTCGACAAGCTCCTAGAGGAAGATCGACTAAGGATATTGGGCCAGAAGTGCAAAGAAGAGTCCAAAGGCTTCTCAACAATACAAGGGACTTCAGAGACTTGGGCTTTAGTGGCAAGAGAGGTCAGGGCCCAAAGATTCTTAACCCTACTCCAAGTCGAAGACTAGGAGCAAGGCGCGCGCATGCCACAAGGACGGCCACCTTCCATTTGTTGGCCGTGAGGTAAGTAAGGTAAGTTTTTAATTCGAATATTTGCCTCTTTCTGTTTTGCAGGGTAGGATTTAGAATATTTACATTTCTTGAGTCAAAGACATTTTAGGAATAGGTCCTTTTTCGGTTATGCACTTTTGTATATTTTCCATTTGTGCACTTTTGTAAACTTTCATTTTCTTTATTTGAGTCGACCCTAGAAGGTCAAGCTGTCGAGCATATTAATAAGGCTCTTTCCAGCATTGTAGTTCGACAACCTTTTTCATATTAATAAAGATAGAACTTTTTCGAACAAGTTTTCTCTCTAAGAATCTTGTGCGCTTAGAACCTAGTTGAGACCAGCCCTTCTAGCTCTAAGTTTGTGATTTATCACAAGGTTCATCACCCCTTGTGTGGTTCACTTCACCTTTCCATCGAATACCAACTCAAAAACCCCTATCCCAGAAGTCTAAGGTCGAGTTTCTCACCTAACCTTCTCCAAACAGCCCACGCGCATATAAGCCTTGAATCGAGGCTTGTATCAGTCCGCAATGTATTTCATGTCCTCATGACATTCGTGGACGCCATTACCTTCTTCTTGATACCCTCGGTACCCATCAAACTATCATACAAAGTTCACTGCTCGTTGAAACACTTGCAGCACTCTCTGAAGCTTCTCATTTAGTGCCTTCATCTCCCTTTTATGATCATCTTCATAGCCTCTGCTTCCACGTGAGGCTCTGTCATAGTATTCCCCATAGTTCCCATCACTTTGAGCAAGATTCTCCACCAAGATCATTCCACTTTCAACTTTATGTCCAAGGAAGTTCCCATTGCTTGTAAGAATATTGAGATTATAGAGGAGAAATGTGAAGAATTGAATCTGAAAACTCAAAGAGAAGTATGAGAAAATGAGAAATGACTTAGACTTATGGAGAAGAATCTCCTAAGAGTATATTATACATTGAGTCTTTACAGCCCTTTTATAGAGGATTTACAATGTGAACACAAAAGAAAACGAATTCAAACTTGTGGATGAGTTTGAATAGAGGAGGAGCCTGTCAACAACCAATGAGAAGAGAGGAGACAACAGGCATGACTGTTTGGTGTGGTTACCAAGACTGTGTGCAGCAGGCATGACTGTTTGGTGTGGTGCACATGCCTGTGTGCAGCAAGCATGACTGTTTGGTGTGGTTGCCAAGACTGTGTGCAGCATGGGCATGTCCTTTTCACCTTGATTCTTCTCCCAAGGTAGCTATTTAACCATTTTAACCATGTGGTTAATAATAACCCATCCTTTTTCATTTCCCTTGTTATTCAAACTGAATTTTCGTGCTCACACTTGCCTTGTAGGTCAAGATAGGTCTTATTTGATTTTCCTATGTCAATACTCCCCCTCAAGCTAAAGACTTTGGAATCACCCTAAAGTCTTAAGCTTGGGAACCCAAGGCAACACCTCATTAAAAACCTTATTAAGGAAAACCACTTGGGACAAAACCTTAATAAGGGAAAAAGAGTGTGTTGCTCTTGGATTAGGAGACCTTTGATCATGGGTGTGATAAATCAACAAGCCCAAGTTTGCTAAAGATGTTCTTGCAAACTTTGAGACTTGCTGCCTTTGTGAAGATGTCCGCTAGTTGGTCTTCACTCCTTGTATAACATGGCAGAATGGTTCCATCTTGAACTTTCTCCCTAACCTTATGGCAGTCGATCTCTATGTGCTTGGTCCTCTCGTGAAACACTGAGTTTGAAGCTATGTGAATGGCTGCCTGATTATCACAATGGAAGGTAATTGGCCCTGGTTGTGCAATACCGAAATCTTTCAAGAGTGCTTTGAGCCAAGTTACTTCATTTGTCAGCTTCCTCATAGCCCTATATTCTGCTTCAGCACTAGAACATGATACCACCTTCTGCTTCTTAGTCTTCCAAGTGACTAAGTTCCCACCAACGAAGGTGCAATACCCAGTGGTTGATTTCCTATCCACCCTATCACCAGCCCAATCCGCATCACAATACCCGACAATCTCAGTGTTCCCATTCTTGCCCATCCATATACCTTGACCAGGAGATCCTTTGATGTATCTAAGGATCCTTTCTACCATGCTCCAATGATATACAGTAGGCTTTTGCATATGTTGACTCACTTGATTCACAGCAAAACACAAGTCTGGTCGTGTGAGGGTGAGGTAGATCAGCTTCCCAACTAGTCTCCTATACTGAGAAACATCCTTAAATAACTCATCAGCTTTCTCCCCTTTCCGTTGACCTTGTAGCCATCTTCAAGAGGAGTTTTGGCCGGTTTAGCCCCAAGCTTTCCCGTGTCTGTCAACAGATCAAGAGCATACTTTCTTTGGGATAGAAAGAGCCCTTCTTGAGACCGACACACTTCAATACCCAAGAAGTACTTCAACTCTCCAAGATCCTTGATGTCAAATGATCTGTTTAAGAAGGCCTTTGTGGACTGAATTCCTTCCTTATCATCTCCTGTGATGATAAGGTCATCCACATAAACCAAGACCGCCACGATTCCTTTGGAGTTTTGACGAGTGAACAAAGTATGATCTGAATGGGATTTCCTAAACCCATTATCAGTAAGTGTGGAGCTTAATTTGTGATACCAGGCCCTTGGTGACTGCTTCAACCCATATATTGCCTTCCTAAGTCTTAGAACCTGTCCCTCTTTGCAAAGATCTTCAAGGCCTGGTGGTGGAGTCATATACACTTCCTCTTCAAGTTCTCCTTGTAGGAATGCGTTCTTGACATCCATTTGCCATAAGTCCCAAGTCAGATTCGTAGCTAGTGAAAGAACAACCCTTACAGTGTGTAGCTTAGCCACCGGTGCAAATGTATCAGTATAGTCCTCTCCATATGTCTGAGTGAAACCTCTTGCAACTAGACGTGCCTTGTACCTTTCTATGTCCCCATTGCTCTTATACTTGATGGTGAACACCCACTTGGAACTCACAGCCTTCTTGCCTTTGGGAAGTTCTTGTATATCCCATGTATGATTCCTTTCCATAGCTCCCTTCTCATCTCTTACTGCATCTAACCATTCTTTCTTGCTCTCAGCTTCTTCATAAGTCCTTGGAATCTGACTTTGTTCAATCTTTCCAAGGAATGCTTGATGACTAGATGGCAAGAGGTCAAGGGAACAAACAGCTTGTATGGGATGAGCCACGGCCTGGTTGTTGTAGAATACCCTAGTGTTCCTAAGTCTAGTACTCCTCCTTAAATGCTGAACAGGTGGTGCAGCCTCCTCTACAACCGTTTCCTCTTCCATTTGGTGAATAGGTTCCTCTATACCCACTTCCAAGTCGTCTTGTTCTTGATTTTGGGCCATAGCTTCTTCTTGGATTGGAGTTGGTTCTTGAGTTACCACCCCTTGTTCATTCTCTTGGGTATCTTGTGAACTACTTAAGGTTCTTGTTTCTTCGTGTCTTGAATCCTTTGGCAGATCATTTCCCAAATGATTCAAGAGAAACCTCAAACTCGTAGCCAAATCAGAAGGTGACCTTGAGAGATCCTTCAATCCTTCCCAATCTTTCTGATCATAATAGCTTCGTTCTTCTATGAACTTGACATCTCTAGACACATATGTCCTGTTGTTGCTCGGATCATAGCACTTATAACCCTTTTGTGTTGTCGAATATCCAAGGAACATACACTTGATGCTCTTTGCCTCCAACTTGTTTCTTAGATCACCTGGAACATACACAAAGCACACACACCCAAATACACGTAAATGATCAATGGAAGGTTTAGTTTTATTGAGTACCTCAAATGGGGATATATCTTGCAAGACTTTGGTTGGAATCCGATTGATGAGGTAGCAAGCAACCAAGACTGCATCTCCCCAAAAACTTTTAGGAACATTGGTATGAAACATCATGGATCTTGCTACTTCCATTAAGTGTCGGTTCTTCCTTTCAGCAACTCCATTTTGTTGTGGTGTGTGTGGACAGCTAGTTTGATGTAGTATTCCATGTTTGTTTAGATGAGCTTTGAATCTTTGACTTGTGTATTCCCTCCATTATCTGATCTTAACACTTTGATCTTGGCATTGAATTGATTAGTAACATAATTATGAAAGTTTATAAATGCCTCATAAACCCTATCTTTAGATGGAAGTAATGTAACCCATGTATATTTCGATTTCTCATCTATAAAGGTCACAAAGTATTTATTCCTATCTCTAGACATGTAAGGTGAGGTCCAAACATCGGAATGTACTAAATCAAAGCAATGCTCATAAATTGTAGACGATTTAGGGAAAACAACACGACAATGTTTGCCAAGGATACAAGCCTCACAAACTGAGTGATCATAAGCGACATTAGGAATTATTAAGCTTAAAGCACGAGCATGAGGATGTCCTAATCTAGCATGCCATAAGACATCTTTATTAGCAAAAACACAGGATTTGAAAGCTAAGGAATCCAAATTGCTTGGAGGGTCTTCAAGAACATAGAGCTCATCTTGAGTTACACCACCTCCAAGTATCTTACCACTCTTAATATCCTGAAAGTAAACATTGTTAGGCCCAAATGTAACATTGCAATTGAGGTCTTTAGTAGCCTTTTGACAGAAACTAGATTAGACTTAAATTTAGGTACAAAGAATGCATTAGTTTCTTTGTCAAATAGTCTTAATTTTCCGGTTCCTTCAATTGGAATACCCTTACCATCAGCTATAGTTACTTGTCCTAGACATGGTTCAATGTTCTTTAACAACCTAGCATTGCTAATCATATGGTGAGAAGCACCTGAATCCACTACCAACTTATGATCTGGTTTATCAAGCGATTTATGGGAGTAGAGTGTGATACCGGAGAGTTTTGAGGCATAGGCCTTGATGAGATCCTCCAAGTCACTCTTCTTAACATACTCCATGGATACATTCATAGCTAGCTCCCCTCCTTGGTTGGATGAACTTGCCGGTTCAGTCGCAACCATTTGAGAGATGTTAGCCTTTGAATCCTTGAACCGGTTTGGCTTGAGATGAGGATGAAGTATCCAGCACTTGTCCTTGATGTGGCCATTCCTCTTACAATGCTCACACATCACACTCTTCCTATCCTCTTGCTTAAACACGCTTTTGTTGGCCATGACTAGTTCTCCTTTACCACCAAACAAACCAATGTTGCCTTGCTCCTTTTGAATCCGTGAGCACACCTCTTTGAAATCAGGGAGTTTTGGCTCTCTCAGGATGGACTTAATCACATCCTTAAAGGCTGGATTTAGGTTGAGAAGGAGCCCAAATATCTTGTCTTGTTCCTTCCTTTCATTAAGCACCTTTGGATCCATAGAACTTGGTCTCAACATGTCAAGCTCGGACCATGTTGACTGGAACTTGCCCAGGAATTTTGTGAACTCCATATCCTCTTGGTGTAGATCATTGAGAGCCTTCTTAACCTCATACACACGGCTGAGGTTTGAAACATCCCCATACACCCTCTTGAGAGTGTCCCAAAGAGACTTGGCAGTTTCACAATGTGAATAAGCTTCAAGAATGGATGGGTCCAATGAATTTTGGAGGAATCCAAGGACTGATTGATCTTCTTGGAACCACCTAGCTTCTTCTTTTCTTGTTGCCTCATCCTTCTTCTCCTTTGGATCATCTATAGATGGAGTATTATCCTCCAAGATGTGATTCCAAAGTCCTTTGCCACAAATGGCTGTCTTGATGGTTCTTGACCATAATGTGTAGTTCAAGCCTTTGAGAACTACTGCTATCACCGTAGGTTTCAGGCTGGAACTAATTTGAACTGTATCCTCCATTGTTAGGCTTTGAAGAGCTCAAAGGAAGCAGCTTTTATGGTTGAATGAAACCGTGAGTTTTTAGTCTAAAGACTGAGAGATTTTTGACAGAATTTTAGATTAGAAACTGAGAGATTTGAGTAGAAAAGATAAGAGAATGATCTTATGCTCTGATACCATGTAAGAATATTGAGATTATAGAGGAGAAATGTGAAGAATTGAATCTGAAAACTCAAAGAGAAGTATGAGAAATGACTTAGACTTATGGAGAAGAATCTCCTAAGAGTATATTATACATTGAGTCTTTACAGCCCTTTTATAGAGGATTTACAATGTGAACACAAAAGAAAACGAATTCAAACTTGTGGATGAGTTTGAATAGAGGAGGAGCCTGTCAACAACCAATGAGAAGAGAGGAGACAGCAGGCATGACTGTTTGGTGTGGTTACCAAGACTGTGTGCAGCAGGCATGACTGTTTGGTGTGGTGCACATGTCTGTGTGCAGCAGACATGACTGTTTGGTGTGGTTGCCAAGACTGTGTGCAGCATGGGCATGTCCTTTTCACCTTGATTCTTCTCCCAAGGTAGCTATTTAACCATTTTAACCATGTGGTTAATAATAACCCATCCTTTTTCATTTCCCTTGTTATTCAAACTGAATTTTCGTGCTCACACTTGCCTTGTAGGTCAAGATAGGTCTTATTTGATTTTCCTATGTCAATATTGCTCGCCGTGTCTAGGAACATACAAATTCTAGGGAGCACTTTCTCTGTATAGGGTATTGAAGAGTGACTCGTCTAAGAAGCCATGATGGGGGCATTTTGCTGTGTAGCGCTTGAAACGCTCCCATGCTTAAGAGAAGCTTTCATTACCGTGCTACACAAAACCTATTAACTTTGATGTTCTTGAGGCTTAGAAGAACTTGGGTAGAAAAACTCCTTGCATTGATCCCACGAGGTGATGGTATCATGTGGCAGATTCTTTTCAACTTGTGACCTTATCTCGTAGAGAGAATGGGAACAACCTTAGTTTCAAAACATCTTCTAAAATCCCATTGATCTTGACAGTTCCACAAACCCTATCAATTTGGTCCAAGTGATCTAGGAGATCCTCCATTGGCATACTGTGGAACTTGCTGCCTTGCACCATATTTATCAAGCTTGCTTGAATCTCAAAGTTGTTGTTCTCCACAGGGGGTGGGCGAATTCCAGGTCAGTAGCCATATACGTTTGGCTCATCAAAAGTCCCGATCACCACTAAGGCCCTTGTGGGTGCATTGGACCTCTTGCTCTCCATGCATTCTGATACTGACCTCCAGCTCCTTAAGCTTCATTCTCATCATTCTGTGGCAGGTTCTGGTCGTGGTGTTTCATTTAAAAATCCCTCCTTAGATTATCTGATCGCTCTCTCCTTGTTCTTGCAATTTCTCTTTCCAACTGCAGAATGTCAATGTCACTAGGTTGTAGGGCCATGTGTCCATGGCTTCTTGTATTCATGCACCTCTAGAAACCAAGTATCTGTAGTCAAAATAAAAAGAAAATAAAAACCTAGTCTCTAAGTGAATCAAAATCCTAATGGCTATTGCTAAGTTCCCCGGCAATGACGCCAAAAAACTTGATGGGGTTTAAGTTTTAATCACGAGTAAGCTCCAGGTGCAGAGAAAATCGAGTAGTAATTGGGTATTGAATCCTCAGGAAATTAAGAATAGCACACTAGAAATGCATGAAACATTTAAATCTAGGTTGTTACTAATCGTTTATTTTTTGGCTGGTTATCTAATTATCTAATTGAAAAGAAAGTAAAGACGAGTTAATTCAATAAACAAGAAATATGGATAGTGGGCAAGGCATTCGATTTGGAGCAATCTTTCTTTGTTTAACGATTCTATAGCTTTGATTAGATAAATCCCTAAGACTTAGAACATTATCTAGTAGACTGATTCACTCTCGTGGTAACACTCCATTCACCAGCCTATAGACTATAAGTCTTTTGCACAACAATCTATCGCCTAGTGATCATTGGGTTGGAGACCAATCTTGTCCACCTATCGCCTTAGCCATCATTTCTCGTTGGCTAAGATGCAATAAGGATGTTCAGGCCTACCTACACATTTTGTTTACACTTTTCAGGAGCAGAACAACATGGATCTAAGTATTGATTAGCTACTTCAATCCCTAGCAGTAAGAACACCCTAAACATCAAGTAATTAGCATCTGATCTACCTAGACAACCCTAAGTCAATACTAGATTCTCCTAATCTACCTTATCCACGATCCAGATAGAAAACTACTCAAACATATTCAAGAAAACAGTAGACATGAAGAAGTAAAAGTAAAGAAACATAAGATAAAAGATAAGGTAGAGAAATTTTTCACTAGAAACCAAGTTTGCAAGAACAAAGGTTGAAACCAATCTCTCTTCTATCTAAAAACGTCCCGAGCAATAAAGTAAAAGAAACTTAAATGAAACTTAGATTATAATAATTGGGTTTAATCACGGGACAAACCAATTAAGTAAAAATAGATTTAGTGGATTTTGGGCTAGGTTCGCCCGAGATCGGCCATATGGATGATCTCCTGATAGGCTGTGGATTTTTGAGGTTGATCCGAGATCTGCCATGGTGAGACCGGCCATTAGGCTGATCTGGTGATGGGCATGGGCGATCCGTGTGGTGCGATCGATCGTAGTGCCAATCCCATGGTCACGGCAGATCTCGGCAGGCACTCGGCAAGCATCGGTAGGATCATTCTGGGTGCTCAGCATGTCTGGCCGATTTGATGGTGGGCTGGCTTGGTTGGGCGTGATCGGCCAGGTGCGATTGGCTGGATAGCCGATCGCGTGGCAGGACTTGGCTCGGTTGTGCGCAATCGGCCATCCGGCCGATCGCGTGGTTTGGCAGGTCCCGTCTAGGTTCTCGTGGGCGATCGGGCAAGGATTCGGCAGGTCCCATCTAACTTCCCGTGGGTGATCGGCTGTTGTGGGCGATCGGGCAAGGATTTGGCAGGTGATGCGCGATCGGCTGGATGGATGATCGTGTGATCTGGCTGAGATCAATCTGCCAAGATCGGCCATCCGCCGGATCTCGTGTCGTCCATAACAATTCTTGGCCAATTTTTTCTCTTTTCCCATCTAACTTCTCGTTGTACCTGAAAAGAACGAAAATGTATGTAAGATGCAAAAATGTATGCACTAACTTATAGACTTCGATGAAAAATGCCAATAAATGTAAATGGCTGGATAAAATGCATAAAATACTAATGAAGACACGAAAAAGGTGGTAAAATGCATGGTGAAACAATGCAAAAACTATGGTTATCAAAGGGCAACAAAATAATGTCCTGGACATCAATGCTAAGATTGATAGTATGTACATTGATTTGAACAGCAAGTTTGAGGTCTTGTATGTACATGTGAAGAAGCTTAATATTCAGGTAGCTCAAATCTCAACAACTGTTAAGATGGCACCAAGCGCTGTCCCAGGAACAACTTATGCCAATCCAAGGAATCATTGTAGTGCAATGACGACCCTAGATGATATTAGAAATGTGGCTGATGAAGTTGATTTAGAAGAAAAGAGGAATTTGGATGCAAATTCGTTGAGATCAATCGGCCTAACGGTGAGATCGATCGATCCTCAACAATGAAAAAATTTGTAAGGTGTTTCAGGATTGACCCAATCCTAAGGAAATCAATCTAGGAAAAATCTGCATTGCGCACACCTTGAGAACGTCTACAATTCGTATTCCACCTAGACATCTATTGCCACCTATCAGTGCAGAAAAGTTGGTTGGTGTCAACAAGATGGCAAGAAGACCCCTTCCTGGTGCGTCATTTGAGGAGGCTTGTGAAATTCAGCCACTACATCAGTTCTTCAAGTTCTACAGAGAAACATATGATAAGATAGATAAAATCTATAACAAGGCAAATAACCCAAGCACAACACTGAAGAAACTTCCTAAGTTAAGTGATTCAGGAAAGTTTTGATTTCCATGTTCTATTGCTGAGGTTGGTTTTGATGACTCTTTATTGGACATTTGTTCGTTCGTGAATGTAATATCGAAAACTCTTGTAGCAAAGCTAAAACTTCTTGGTATCACACCTTCTCACAGGCCAATAGAGCTTAGTAACTCCTCAATCCATACTTCAAAAGGTTCAATCCTCAATCTACTAGTTCGAATAAGAAATTATCTTATTTCTAGTGAGTTTGAGGTTTTGGATATGAAATAGAGGTCTACAATGCCACTGATATTTGGACGATCCTTATTAGCCACAAATAGGAGTTGTTGTTGATCTGCCAAATAAGAGGGTTTGCTTCACCAACATCGACAACAAAGTCTTCTATAAAGTTGTACCTAAGGCAAGGTCTTCATATTCTCTCTCATGTACTACCAGCTTTCCAAAATATATGTTGAATGCAGAAGCAATAGTCCATTGCGTAGACAAGGATATGATCAAAGAAACCCCGAATGAAGATTATGCTATCACAGTAGCGAAACTTGTTCACAAGGCAAAGGTGAAAAACAAAATCATGACCGCAGGGATCAAGGGTGACCCTCATGTCATCTTGGTTCCTCAGAAGTGTGTTGGAAACAGCATCGAGTACAAGATCAAATCTAAGGGTACTTCGAAGCTTTTTTGCTAAGGCTAGAGCGATTCTTACTTCTGAGATACAAGGGAAATGTGAAGATGTGGTTAAGGACTTGATGAGTAGATTTTGAAATTGAAATTGATGGATAAAGGGAATTTTTTCACTCCGAGTTCCAGTTTTTTCCCTCGCTGAAGTCTGACAAAGCCGAGTTGATGATTGTAAACAAGCACTTAATGTCAAGCAACCCATTGGTGTCATTTTCTTTCTCTTTTTTAGGTATCTTCATTTTTCTCCTGATTTCTTCTCACATTGGGACAATGTGAAGTAAGACTAGGAGAGAATGTTTATTGCTAACCTATTTTCTTTTTTCTCTTTGGTGTTTGAGTCAGTCTGCCTATTTAAACTTTGGTTCTTATTGTGTTAAAAAAATTTCAACCATACCTTGGAATTAATTTTTTGATGCTAACTTTTGTGACCATTCCAATACTTTTTGACCGGAGACTTGCCTGAATGGAAACCCGTAAACAAATCAACTTACCGAGGTGACCATACCACTTGAGAATTCGAATAATCCAACGCTAACGCCAACTTGAATAAATTTAATTTTTCTCATCATGGGGTTTGGTAATAATTGAGTTAGATTCACCGTTCTATGTGGTATTGTACATTTCTTCCTCTCTTCCCTTCAAATTTGTAGACCCCTTATGTTGAATTAGATGTGATTTATGTGGAAATGAATTTGGAGCAAAGCGTAAACTCGTATCCTTTAGATCTCATGAAAATTTGTCTCATAGGATAATCGATAAAAAAAATAAAATGATACCCTAGAAAATTAGGGAGAAGTCGATCATCAAGGGCAAGATTCGATAAAAAATACAATGATACCCTAGATCCATCCTAGAGAAGTGAGAAAAGAGATAGGAAAAGAACTGGAAGTTGAAAAAATAAATAAAAGGAACAAAAGAGGGATGAGTATTTAAGGTTCTTTGATCGATATTCCCTCGACGAGACTGTATGCTAGAGTTTATTAGGAGTTAGCAAAGTAATTTTGGATTTCTCAAAGTGGTTGTCTATTTGATTTGGTATGGTTGTTGAGTTTATGGCAAAGTTTATGGAAGTATTTGTCTAAGGTAAATATTGTTTTATGTGGATTACATAGTTGGAGTTGATGCATCGTTCTAAAGGTTATGTGGGTTTTTGCACTTTTAACTTTCTTCTTGTACTTAGACTCTATGTCTTGTTTGAGAACAAATAAAGATCTAAAACTAGAGAGGTTGATGTGTTGTGATTTTGATTAACCATTGTTTTACAAGTTTTTTTGAGTCTTTATCGATTATTTTTAGTCTTTTATGAGTTTTTACAGGTTTAAGGTCAGATTAGATGAAAGCAAACAATTTTGGAGAAAGGGAATGCATAACTAAATTAAGGCATCTGAAATTTAGCACTCTTTGACAGACTTTCCACGGTTGGATCATGCTCAAACTTTATCACAAGATAGAGGAACACATTAGCTTGCTGTTTCAAGTGGTTTGAACGCAATCTAATGGTTCGATCAAAAGTTATATCAGTTTTCGTAAAACCTGTCAAGTGTTGTTCCGTGGAGAAAATGGTTTGAGATGAGGTTTGGTTCAATCTGGCTCTGATTTGATCTAATTCATTTTTTGCAACTATTTAAACATTTTTCAGCCACTTTTAGGGTTAAGCTTTAATTTTCGAAGACTTCTTTGGCTTTTTAACTTGTAAGCAATCTTGGAGAAATTTTTTTGACTCCACACCTTATTGAAAAGATTTCTAAATTTTTTTTATCTTATTTATGCAATTCTTTATTAGGATTATGATTTGTTCATCGTTATTCATGTTTGAGTAGATCCCTAATTAGGTTTTAAGGTTTTCAAAGGAATTTCAAGAATCGCTAGATTAGAGAGTTGGAATTAGGGATTTTTATCTAGATTTTCATTTAGGTTGTTCTTATTGCTTAGTCTAACCTGATCAATTAGACTATGAAATTAGGATTAATAAAACGTATCAAAAGTGTTGAAGTTTCCTGAAAAGAACCTATATGAGCAAATTGTCTTTAACCAACGAAAACTTATGTTAAGACGATTTGTGAACATATTACAATTTGAACAATAATGCGTGTTTAGGAATATGAATTCAAATGACAGCTTAAAAAGATAAATTATTGGACATAATAGTTTAGTGCAACGACAGTTAGCTGGTTATATAGTCGTGTTCTAAGTTGTATATGACATTTAATCAAATTCTTAATAGAAACCGAAATAATGATACTGATTTTCTGCGAATTTCTCTAAATCAAGTGTTTTAGTTATAAGTTTACATCAATAAAATTCTTACCATTTAGATTATTTATCCATTAAAACTCTCATATTTTCTTTTTTAACAAAATTCCTATTTTGAAAATTATAGTGTAATGATTGGTTCTTGTGGATTCGATTTTTAACTAATATTGTACTTGCATGTGTATTTGCACCGAGTTTCTTTGGATTAAAAACTTAGAGATCAATATCTTTCATTGATATTTATAGGAGACATCCCCATATAGCATGAGGAAGCAAGAGAATCATCATCATCGTCAGAACGAAGCAAGACCTTGATAGGAGTGGATGGCCCCATCAACGAACCAAAATTTATTCCAAGTTCACAGCGTTGTACGAAGCTCTCGTGCACATTCATCATAGTTGTGGCCGTTAAGGAGAACCCAAGATATCAATGTTCCTGGATTATTGCTTTCTTGTAGATCAAAAAGATGAAGCTTCCTCCGTTGGCCCATAGAATAATACAAATGGCTCAGGGAGAGAAGTTTTTGCTGGACTCACAATTGTCGAGCAAGAAAAAGAAGAAGTTTTTTTTGTTTATTTGCCTTTGGAACTCTGATACCATGTCAAGAGAAACTTAAAGTAAAGAGGTTCTCTTATTCTTCTTACCTGTTATCGTACAACATATATACTAAGTTAAACTTGGGTACAAAAACCCTAAATTTCCATTTTACAAGAAGAAGAATATTGACAATTCCTTTTATACGCAGAAGAAGAAAATAAAAAGATATAAGAGAAAAGTATATGTAATATTCCTTTAAGTTGGAGCATGCGGATCATGTATGCCCTACTTGTGAATAAATTAGTTAAACCTCGTCGTAACAAATGGTTTGGTATATGTATTAGCATGCTGATTCAAGAAGAAACATGTTGTGTGACAAGAACACCATGTTGAATCTCATCATGAGTGAAATGACAGTAACCAAGAGTTCATTGGTTGATCATGAGAAACACCAAGATCTTGAAGCAACCCTTTGATCATAAGCACCCTTGCGTTGTGAAAGCCATGGCGTGATATTCCGATTCAGTCTTCCAAGATACTAGAGATGAATTTAACTGTATAAAATGATGCCCAGTCTCGGTCACTCCAGCCGTTAATTTGTAAATCCATAAAGTAGTTAAGAGAATTCCTTGTCCTGGACTCCCTTTAAGATATTTGACAAGACACAAGACTGCTTCTTAACGTTCAATTCACAGCTTGCTTAAACTGAGAGAGAATGTGCAAATTATAAGCCAAATCCGGAGTTGTAATAACAAGGTAGATAAGATAACCCACGAGGCGTTGATAACTCTCATGATTAGATTAAAACAAATACCAGTTGCAAGAGCAAGAAATTATTATGATCAAGCGTAAAAGACACTAGTTCAGATCCGAGAATACCTATTCCAGCAATAATATCAAGAGCACGTTGAGCTGGTTTATGTAAATTCCAAATGCAAGCAATATCCAACTGAAGGAAATGTTTCAATGACCCAAGATCTTTCATGGGAAAACAAGAGATAAGATAATCTTTGAATTATTGAGTGACAACACTTGAATTCCTAGAAATAACCAAATCATCAACGTAGACTAATAGATAAATATGAATATAATCTTGGATGAAATAGAAGAGGAAGTAGTCAGCCCGAAGCTGAATAAACCCATAGTTTTGGGGGGTCATTCCAAGCTTGGAGATACAATACCGCGGTGATTCTTTTAAGGCCATACGAATATGTTTTCAGACAACATACACTAGAGGCGTTAATGGTACAAAACCGGGAGGAAGTTTCATAAGCATTTCTTCATCAAGATCCCAATGAAGAAACACATTATAGATATCCATTTGTTGTAATTCTCATTTTTCAGGCAGCAGCAACATGAAGAACAATCAGAATTGAAGCCATCTTAGCTACATAAGAAAATGTCTCGTTATAATCAAGATCGTTGATTTTCAATTTCTAGATGCAACCAAACGAGTTTTATATCTTTCCATAGATCTATTTTCGGACAATCATTGTTTTTATTTTTAAAGGATTCCAAACACGATGTGTTTATTGGGCCTATTGGGCCGTCGTTTTATTATGATTGTGTGCATATGTAATTAGGTTACGAGAATGTTGATGTTGATGTATATTTAAAGGTGCAACCTTGAGTTTAATAAACATAAGAATCATTTTACAAATTTTAAGGATTTTTAACATGGTATCAATCTTTAACCTAACTACACCAAGGTTTAAGCTAACGATTTTGTGATTTTATTTTGCTAAAATCATAAGATATACTCCTTATATCTTGTTCTCTTTTCTTTAATCTTCTCTTGTTGATCTCCTTTTGAAATCTGATCTGTTGTTATGAGTACTATATTTGTCATATCTGAAACTACATCACATGCTCGTATGGAGACTTTTATCACATGCTCGTATGGAGACTCGTCGGAAGATCTCGCCATATGACTTGACTTCTAGTGATAATCTTGGAACTTTGATCTCCAAACCTTTGTTACGTGGATCCAATTACGATAAGTGGTGTACAAATCTGCGTAAAACACTCAAGGCAAGGAAGAAGTTTGGTTTTCCGGATGGTACTATTGCGCAACCTGCTGAAACTGATGTTTATTTCGAAGAATGGACAGCAAACAATGCACTGGTGATTTCATGGATGAAACTCACGATTGATGAAATATCTCAGTTTCTAGATCTCATATTGATGATTGTCATGAATTATGGACTCATCTCCAGCAAAGATTCGGCATGAAGAACGGGTAACGAATTCAAAGATTGAAAGCTGAACTAGAAAATTACAGGCAGAAAAGAATAGCTGTCGAATCATACTATGGATCACTTACAAAGATGTTGAGAAGTTTGTCCGATTATCAGCGAGCCAAAACAATGGAAAAAGTTTGTAAAGAACGTGAGGAAGACAAAATGCACCAATTTCTCATGATTCTCGATGAAACAATGTTTGGCGTGATAAAATCGGCTCTCTTGTCACGTGTTCCTTTTCCAAAACTTGAAGAAGCCTATCATGCAGTGATCCAAGATGAAGAGTCCAAGAGTATTGCTCGGTTGAATGATGAGCGACTCGAAGAAGTCACTTTCGTGGTTCAATCATCTTTTTCTCACATGCGGAATGTGGCAGTACAATGCACTAGGCCTCTCGTCTGCAATAATTGTGGTCATTCGGGTAGCTGAAAATTGTTTCCGCTTTATAGGATATCCTCCTTGGTATGAAGAGAAATCACGAAAACGTGGCTCTTTGCCTAAGTCTCGTGGTTATGGTAGTGCATCGTATGTCTGTTAAAGGAAAATCGTGTATTCTGCTCAAGCTCGCCATGTCTCAGTTGGTTCTTCTTGTTCCTCCTCTCTTACTGCTGCTGATCGGATGGGAATAAGTGGATTGACAAAAAAATAATGGCTGACTCTAAAGACTATCTTGATGAACGTAATTCTCTACCAAATGCTCGCCTTTCTAGTAAGTTCTATCTTGAATCTTGGATTATCGATATGGGTGCATCAAATCATATGAAAGGTACCTTTGAATATTTCGTTGTTCGGGAGATGGCTCCGATTTTAATCAAACTTCCTGATGGAAGATTTACTACGGCTACTAATTACGGACAAGTTAGATTGGGAACATCTTTGATGCTTCAAGAAGTATTTTTGTTGCTGATGGTCTTCCTTGTAATCTTATATCTGTTTCACAGTTGATTCGCAATAAAGGGTGTTCGTTTCAGATAATTGATCAGATTTTTGTTATCCAAGACCGCATTACGATGATGCTAATTGGAGCGGGTGAGCAACATGGTGTGTATTTCTTTCGTGGAGTGGATGCAGTCGAAAAGATTCATGCATTGATTCTCAGAAATGTGACATTTGTATTCATGCAAAACAAACTAGAGAATGGTTTCCTTTGAGCGAGTTTTACTTTCGAAATGATTCCTTGTGATATTTGGGGTTCTTATCGGACTTCTGCTATGTGGCTCAGGCTAATTCTTGACCATTGTCGATGATTACTCTAGAGCGGTATGGATTTATCTTTTGACTTCAAAACGAGAGGCATCAATTCATCTCAAGAATTTTCTAGCACTCATAGAATGTCAATACGAGCGTCAAGTTAAAATTCTACGAAGTGATAACGGAACTGAGACAAAATGATCGTGTCGAACGTAAACATCCTCATATCTTTAATTTCGCACTGGCTCTTATGTTTCAAGCTTCTCTTCCCATTGATTTTTGGGGTTATTGTGCACTCACAACAGGTTATCTTATCAATCGAAATCCCACAAAGCTTCTCAAAGGAAAAACGTCATATGAACTCGTCTACAACAGGCCACCTCCGATGAATAATCTTCGTACTTTTGGATGCATCTGTTTTGTGAATAATCAAAAACATGGAAGTGACAAATTTCAAAGCCGTAGCAACAGATCTATATTTGTTGGCTATCCTTTTTAAAAACAAGGGTGGAGAGTTTACAATATTAAAACTAGAAGAGTCTATGTTTCTCATTATGTTATGGAAACAAATTTTCATTTCTCTACGACAAATTCAAATATCATGGACCCAAGAATGCCAATTTCTTCTTCACAATCCATTGATGATGTTGCTGCCCAAGACTCTCATTTATTTACTGAGATCAGTCCACCTTCCTCACCTGAGTTGTTGCCTCTCGATCAACCTGATTTAGGTGAAAACTTTGTCACTCCACATGTACCTTCGATCGATCCGACTCCAACCACAATTTCAGATAATTCTCTGACGGTTCCAAACTCTTCTACAAGTTTTGATGCAATTGTTCTACCCATGGAGCCTGAATTGCTTGGACGACGTCTTCGTACGAAGATAAAACCGACTAAGTTTGGAGTCTATATCATGACATTGCTTCATGATCCATTTCCTCGGTAACACCTTACCCCAATGGAAAATTATGTGTCTATTGCCAGACTCTCTTACAACTAGCAGGTTTATGTTCATGCCCTTACCACGGGAATTGAGCCTCAACACTACAAAGAGGTTGTCACTGACGGAAATTGGCGTACTGCTATGCCATGGATAGTCCAAGATTTTTCCCTGTGAACAAAGCGCTTGGTTGCAAATGGGTTTCTTGAGAGATACAAAGCTCATCTCGTTGTTCTCGATAATAATTAGACTGAAGGAGTTGATTACACAGAAACTTTTGCTCATGTTGCCAAGATGGTCACGGTTAGAGGGTTTCTACAACAATTTTCTTCCTTAGATTGGGAAGTCCACCAAATGGATGTTCATAATGCATTATTACATGGTGATTTAGATGAAGAAGTGTATATGCAATTTCTCCTGGGTTTTCGAATAGATAATAAATCAAAAGTGTGTCAACTCCATAAATCACTATATGATCTCCAACAAGCTTCAAGGTGTTCGTTCTCAAAACTTCGATATGATCTTAAACACTATGGTTTTGTTTAAAGTGTGTCAGATTATTTTCAATTCACATATGAGCTCCATTCTATTCTTCTTCATGTTCTCGTATACGTCGATGATTTTATGTTGGAACTCGGTTTTCCGGAAGTGGCTGTCGATCACTTTCCGGTGAGTTTTCTAAAGAAGACGTTAAAACCAAAGTTCGTTTGAATGAGAAATGAGTATTTAAAGTGGGTTGCTTGATAAGCATAAAATGAACAAATGTAATTTGTCCCACATTATAATTTAGAGGTGAATTCTCTCTTGTATATCAAGCGGAGAAACTGTTACAAAACTCAAAATTTTGGATACACTTTGGTGTATTAGTGGAAGGAGATAACCGAACTCGAGTTTCGAGTGTTCGGAATTTAGCAAATGAACCAATGATCGGTACAATTTTTATTGTGGTTTGGTTCAAATCTCATTTGTTATTTGTTGATTAAGTCAAATTCAACATCTCCTTTATTGAGTTAAGTTACAAATTACAACCAAATTTAATTTGGTTTATTGTTTTGTAACATTTGTAACATAAAAGTCATAATGATTTTTAGTGGAGAATAATTCTCATTAAAAATGGAATAACCTCTTTATAAACTCATATATTGATCATTAAGAAAAGGGTTGAGAAAGATTAAAAATGAGAATCAAAAAGAAAGGAAAAGAAACCTTTGGCTTTCTCATTCTAAAAGTGTAAAAAATACACATAAAATCCCTCACATGTTAAATCAGAGAGTGCAACATAGAAAAGCGTTTGTTAGATTCTGTTCTTGGGTTGTGCAAGACAGAATAGTTGTAGTTGTATCCTGGGATTCGGAACGCCATGTAACCATCACACTACGGGGCGTTATCAGAATTAAGGAAAGAGGGTCTCGCCTCTGCAAATATCGAGTCTTTCCCAAATTCTTGTATCGGTATTTTATTATATGTAATTTCTTCACAATTATCAGTTGCCCACATTGTAGAAAATCGCGTTCTTACAATCTTAATTCTGAAAATTTCGTTATGTTTATTAGACTAACGAAAACTGATAATTTTGTGAAGTGTTTATGTTATAAGAACAGGAATTTGGATGTACGATAATTCTTCGTTCACTTTCAATATACTTTTTTGGGTTTGCAATTATGCAAAACGAAAAAAGTATCAATAAAATAAAACGTTAACAATAACGTTTTATGATGGCAACAAGTATAGTGAGTCGATACCCCAAATTGGAAGCGGTTTACCACTAATGACTTTGTTAGCAATACGGATGGAATTTTGATGTTTATCTTAATGTCCAAATCTTATTGATTTAGAGGTAATGTTGATCATGAGTCTTGTGAGTCGACGCACCAATTTCGTATTGGTAGTGGTCTGTCACATGTGACTATGTCAATAATGTTTAAAACGATTCCTCTAAAAATCATCACTTACTTCACAAGAAAAATGCTTAAAAGAAGTTTAGTGGAAAATATCACAAGTGTGATATGTCAAAAAAATTTATGCATGTCTAGCAAAATTGATATCTATTTTAATAGATGTATAGATTTGTTGAGACGCATGAATATGGCTTTAAAAAAAAAAATTAAAGCGGAAAAAAAATTGGAAAATAAAACCAACTTGAGAAAACTATGAAAATAGTTATATGTGATAAAGGAAAAGATTTTTGATGAAAAATAATGCGTTATTTTGAATAAATAACATTATTTATCAAAAAATATTTCTGTGATTATTCGAATCAAATGGAGTTATGGGAATAAAAAAAAAACTCAAACTCACAGAAAAAAAAATGATGAATGCAAAATTGCATTACTCTGAGTTGTATCAGAAAATATGGGGGAAGCGTTGCTTACCACATAAAGTTATTGACAAGATGTCATATGAACTTTGGAAGGTAAAGTACATTCGTACAAATACCTAAAAATGTGGGGGTGTCTACAAAATGATAGTACAACCTTCTAAATAGTCACAATCTAACTAAAAAATAGATTGTATAAGTGGTTTAGTCATTTTTTTTAAGAAAAAAAAAATAATCATTATAAAATTAATCTCAAATGGTGTAATCTTAATAGATTATATCCGATTGAATGACAACCTAGGATCCATATATTAAAGGTGTCATGAGATTAAATTGTAAAATCATCAAGAGGAATGGATTTAAAGCCTATGATTTAAGATGAAGTTTGATGGTAACCTTACCTACGTGACTGGAGATCCCAAGATGTAGGTTCAAAGGGACAACTAAGTCAAACGGAATCTAAAAGAGCACTATGAGACTTATGTCTCTACCCAGTTCCTAGGATGATGCACAGTACTTCCTGTATGTGTGTAGGATAAGCGTTGTTTTTAATGATTTGAGACCATAGCTTTGAGATATAAGTGGAGTACTACATGATACTCCTTAAAACAAAGCTAATGGTAAATCACCTTGTGAGTGTGAAATGGGGCCGTTTCTAGGAGGATGAAGGAAAGGCTATATTCTCCAAGTTCACTCATGATTAACCAGGCATGTTTACGGCCAAAATGAACACAATAGAGAACCTAGTTCTATGAGAAAAAAAAATTGTGTTATAGTTATTGTCTCGGTTTACATAAAAGCCCGGAGGGTTCAAGACATCATGTTCACCTTCTGGTCGAGTAAATCTGATAACTATTAACAATGATTGGTTCAAGGCTGAAAAATACTACCAACTCATATACAATAGATTTTTCGTTTGTACTCTCGAAAGTCTTTCTGTCTAGTCTTGTCGAGTCTTGTCTAGATAGTTATTTAAGTCTATCAAGTCGTCACGTGTTTAGAGTCATTTCTATTCATGTGGGGGATTGTTGGAACTCGGTTTTCCAGAAGTGGCTGTCGATCACTTTCCGGTGAGTTTTCTAAAGAAGACGTTAAAACCAAAGTTCGTTTGAATGAGAAATGAGTATTTAAAGTGGGTTGCTTGATAAGCATAAAATGAACAAATGTAATTTGTCCCACATTATAATTTAGAGGTGAATTCTCTCTTGAGTTAAGTTACAAATTACAACCAAATTAATTTGGTTTATTGTTTTGTAACATTTGTAACATAAAAGTCATAATGATTTTTAGTGGAGAATAATTCTCATTAAAAATGGAGTAACCTCTTTATAAACTCATATATTGATCATTAAGAAAAGGGTTGAGAAAGATTAAAAATGAGAATCAAAAAGAAAGGAAAAGAAACCTTTGGCTTTCTCATTCTAAAAGTGTAAAAAATACACATAAAATCCCTCACATGTTAAATTAGAGAGTACAACATAGAAAAGCATTCGTTAGATTCTGTTCTTGGGTTGTGCAAGACAGAATAGTTGCAGTTGTATCATGGGATTCGGAACGCCATGTAACCGTCACACTACGGGGCGTTATCAGAATTAAGGAAAGAGTGTCTCGCCTCTGTAAATATCGAGCATTTCCCAAATTCTTGTATCGGTATTTTACATTTTATTATATGTAATTTCTTCACAATTATCAGTTGCCCACATTGTAGAAAATTGCGTTCTTACATTTTATTGTAATGGGTAATTTTGTGGCGGTCATTAATGAGTTTAAGAGCAATTTGAATAAATGCTTTCACATGAAAGACCTTGGTATTTTGCTGTATTTTTTGGAAATTAAGGTTGCCCGTAGTCCTAGTGGGATATACTTGTGTCAACGGAATTATGCATTGGATATAATCGCACAAACTGGTCTCTTGGGAGTCAAGCCTGCTGCCTTTCCATTACAACAAAACCATAGGCTGGTTCTTGCTTCAGGCGATGTGATTACTGAACCGTTTCGTTATTGCCGCTTCATAGGTCGTCTTATCTATCTCCGTGTCACACGTTCAGAGATATTCTATGTGATTCATATTGTTTCTCAATTCATGAATGCTCCAAAAATAGAGCATTGGTATGTTGCACTTTGTGTTGTGCGATATCTTAAAAACACTCTCGGACAAGGTATTCTCTTACGTTCAAATACTTTGCTCCCATTATCCGCTTGGTGTGATTTAGATTGGACAGACAGTCCCACAACATGACGATCTCTTACGGGTTGGTTTATTAAATTTGGTGGTTCTCCTTTATTTTGGAAAACACAAAAACATAAGGTTGTCTCACGATCATCTGTAGAGGTCGAGTACCGTACTATAACTGATAATGTTAGTGAATTTCTTTGGCTTTTTCAATTGCTTCCGGATCTCGGCATACCATGTACCACACCTATTCCGTTATATTTCGATAACTTGTCAGCTATAAGTCTTGCTGCTAATCCCATTCTTCAGGCTTGTTCCAAGCCCATTGAACTCGACTGTCATTTCATTCGTGATGAAATACTTCAGGGCACTATAGCAACAAAACACGTCTCGACAACTACTCAACTTGATGATATAATGACTAAAGCATTGGGATGCAAAGAGTTTGAATTGTATCGCAACAAAACACGTCTCGACAACTACTCAACTTACTGATATAATGACTAAAGTATTGGGATGCAAAAAAATTGAATTTTTTAGCAAGTTGGGTGTTTGCAATGTTTACACAGGGGGTATTGGGCCTATTGGGCCATTGTTTATTATGATTGTGTGCATATGTAATTAGGTTACGCAAATATTAACGTTGCTGTATATTTAAAGGTGTAGCCTTAAGTTTAATAAACATAAAAATCGTTTTACAAACGTTTAGAGTTCTTAATAGTGTCATTTAACTCAAATGCATTAATTTTCATTGCATTTTGCCAATGTTTGTGGTATTTCTTTTACTATTACTGCTACTAAAAATGGTGATGTGAATTTCGAAGTCTATCACAGTTTGCATAATTTGTAATCGGATGAATTGTTCTAACTGACGGTCTAGTAATAGTAGTAGAATTTGTACCATTCAGAGTTGTCTCGGTCTCATAATCATGAAGCAAAACATAAGGTATTTTTCGACGACACCCGCGACCTATATTATCACTCAACAAGTCCATAGAAGGACTAATATCCATGCCATCATGAGCCTCTTATATAACCGTCGACTCATCTTTAACTGATTCGTTCATAACATTTCGTTCATTAGTTTTTTCAGGACACACTACGGGAGAGCATGGTGAGGAAGCAGGAGAATCACCATCATTGTCAAAATTGTAAAAGTATTGAAAGTGGAGCTAAATAAGAAAAAGGAAGCTGAGATATTTGGAATGTTAAACAAAAAGGAAAGAGGATATATTCTCAAGATGCAAGGATCTGTGAGAATGAAAATCGCATATTACGGCTTTTGCTGAATCTAATATATGCAGTGATAGAGGACAGGTCATCCTCTAAGGTTTCTAGAGAGAGAAAATCTCGTGACAGAGAGAGTGTGTGAGCTGGGTGAGAGAAAACCGAGTGTCACACAGCTGCTGCTATGTCAGTGAGTTTTTGGGTAGAGTTAGGAATTGGTCAGCCTCAAGAAAGTGTAATCTTGTGTCAATCTGATTAGACAAAATTGAGAGAGTTCTGTCTAACTGATTCCAACCCAAGGTGAGTGGAAAACGGGTGTAACACAACTGCTGGTGTGTCAGCAAGTTTGTGAATAGGTTTTAGGAATTAGTCAGTCGCAAGAGAGTGTAATCTTGTGTCAATCTGATTAGACAGAATTGAGAGAGAGTTCTGTTTAAATGATTCCAACCCAAGGTGAGTGGAAAACAGGTGTAACACAACTGCTGGTGTGTCAGCGAGTTTGTGGGTAGGTTTTAGGAATTGATCTTGAGAGGAACAAACGGCTAGAACTTGAAGAAAAGGTAGAGATTGACTACACTTTGTACTCCGGCACAAGAGAAAACTCAATCACTGGAAAACCAACTCAATGACAACTACAAGAGGATCCATATGCTGAATTCAGGATCAGTAAGTCTCGAGAAAATCATATCATTAGGACAACCACCAAAGGCAAATTGGGGATTAGGTTATCTTGGGAACATACAGTCAATGGTATTAGGTCAATCAATGGTTTCAAGTGATGTGAATGGAGTTAAATTTATTCCAGCCAGTGAAACTGCTCAAGAAGTGATACAAGAAAAGTCAGGTAGCATTGCATGTCAACCAGATCTGAAGGTTCGATCTTTAAATCCAAGAGGATGTTATCACTGCGGTCATCTTGGCCATAAAAAGAGATTTTGTCGATTGCTGCGTACAAAGATCAGACATGCGTGGAGTAGGTCAGAAGTGTATCCAGAACCCATGAGTTATGGAAAAGTATGGATCGTCAAAAATTATCCAGGTCTGAGTTCTGTGTTACACACAAAACAAGAGGTGTTACAAACGAACAAGTCTATAATAAATGAGGGACAAACTAACTACAATGTTGCGTACACTTCATCTGAAGGAACTCGTTCAGACCTCTGGTATTTTGACAGCGGGTGCTCACGTCATATGACTGGAAACCAAGAAGCATTGAAGGCTTATCCTGCTATAAAGGGTGGTCATGTAACATTTTGTGATGGTGGACAAGGGAAAATTCGGAGAGTTGGAAATATAAAAGAAACTAATCAACCTCAGCTGATGAATGTTTATTATGTTGAGGGTTAAAGGCCAACCTGATTAGCATAAGTCAATTGTGTGATGATGGGATGAAAGTTGTTTTCGACCAAACCAATTGTTGCGTGCTTGATAAATCCGGCAATCAAGTACTCATGGGGATTAGAGCATAGAACAATTGCTATATGTGGAGTGAACTGAATCAATGCATGTCTGCAAGAGAATCACAATTGGATTTATGGCATCATAAACTTGGTCACATGAATATGTATGGTATTAGCAGGATTGTAGGTGATGAAGTAGTTCGGAGAGTGCCGAAACTAGAAGAAATAACCACTACAGTGTGTGAAGCATGCAGTAAGGGAAAGAAAATTAAGGTTCAGCACAAATCAGTTGGTGAAATCCACACTAAGCGAATTTTGGAGCAAGTGCACATGGATCTGATGGGACCTGTGCAGACAAAGAGTATTGCAGGACGCAGGTATGTCTTTGTTTTTGTTGATGATTATTCGAGATATACATGGGTCAGGTTTCTACGTGAAAAATCAGAAGTTGCAGAGAGTTTCAAATTTGGGCACTTCAACTCAAAACAGAAATGGGAGGGATAGTGCAAATACGCAGTGATCATGGAGGAGAATTCCAAAATGAAACATTGGAAACTTTTTGCCAAAATCAGGGAATTAGACATCAATACTCTGCTCCAAGAATACCCCCAACAAAATGGAGTTGTGGAACGCAAGAATAGAACCTTGCAGGAAATGGCACGAGCAATGATACATGGGAACAATGTGTAATACCCGTCTCCAAAATACATGACACGTGTCATCGCCTTGTACTTAACTTATAATTGATTTGAAATCTCATATAAAGTATAAGTGATAATTCTTTTTATTAAAAGAATTCTCGTCAAACCCAAGTATAAAATTATTATTAAAAAAACATAAGAAAATAACCTTTAAAAAAAATCTAACGATACTCAAGATTCAAAATAAAATATATAAATAATGTTTAAAAATTCTCAAAATGTAGCACCACCCCGAGTCACTGCATCACTATTGCTCGAACTCATCTGCATCCAAAAGGAGGCATGAGTAACATAATTACTCAATGAAATAATCACGCCTACCCACATATTTTCATTATACAAGTATATATATATAATTTTGATAATTACTTTATTTAGGAATGAAACTAGCACGGTTGATTCCACAAACGTCGACACAAATACTACCAAGATATATGTATTTAAACCGTGTTTGTCTAAGTCACAACCACTCCTCCTCATCCCTAACCACGTCGGTTTAAGGATTTGGAACCCCCAAAGCCACGTCGGCTTAACACCACGGCCACGTCGGCCTATTCGCTCACGTCGAGCTCCCGTCACATCGACGGTTGTTTCTGGCCTGCCAGCCGTTAATGAACTACGACTCAACACCGCTATTGTCGTAGCCCAACACCCATCAACGTAGTTAAACCAACTAACGTTACTCGATTCCACCATACCCGCGTTACGTGAATATCACATTCACCAGAAATTTATTCCCATATTAATGAATCAACCATTATACTTGCTTAGACTAATGTTTAATATTTATCTAATAATTATATTAGTTTATTTCAGTTAATTAATTGATTATGGTTCATTTTACTATACCATAATCCACCATAAATAATTTAGTATCCTTAACCAATAAACCAACACATAATAATTTATCTTTTTTTTAATAATTAAGTCAACATAATAATTTACATTAAAATAATAAATTAACATAATATTTCTACTATTTTCTCCCACCACACCACACAAGTAGATCACCACATTCCTATTCATCTTTTTAATATTTATTTATTTATTATTTAATAAATCCCTAATAGGTTTAACTCCTTTTTCCTGATAAAAAACATCTTTAATTCTTACAACAATTAATTAAAATCCTAACACCACACATGATTTCAACCTCTAATTTCCTCCCTAAATGAAGCACTCATCAAAATACATATACATAATTGTATAATGAAAATCATAGGTCATGTCTCACCTCACTGCGAAACCTGGGTTAATGGAATGTTGGAATCGTCGGTTGTGCATAGATTTCTCCTCCTTCAACGATGGTACACACGAACACCGTGGCTCTCCAACGCTGAACTTTCTACCCTTCAGATATGTCGAAATCTCTCTCTTTCTTCTTGCTTTTGTTTCTGATGCGCGGCTACCTCTAATCCCCTTTGACGACGTCTTATATAGTCATTAGGGTTAATTAGGTTTAATTAGAGTTTCAAAATAATTATCCGTTATACCCTCACTTCAATTTATGTGGACTTCATGGTTTAAATTTAGGCCCAGGATGTTACAATTCTCCCCCACCACAGAAGAATTCGTCCCCGAATTCGATGGTTCCACCTCCCTCTCGTCGTGGTCCTTAAAAAGATCATGGTAATTAATTCTCATATGATGTTTAAACTCCCACGTCTTTTCTTCAATTCTGTCTCTTTTCCAACGAGCACGTACTGATTTAACATTCCCCCCTTGCATATCAAATTTTCGTTGTCCAGCGATTTTTATCGGTTTACTAAGAATTGTCAAATTTCTTCCAATTCCTCTTAGGGTTGCTGCATAATGAGTTGGGGTTCTTTCACAACTTTTCAGAGGACTGATACATGAAACACATCATGAAACGCTGCTAACTCTTTTGGTAATCTCAATCTATATGCAATTGTACCAATCCTTTCAATAATTGGATAAAGCCCCATAAAACGTGGTTTGAGTTTTCCCAACTTCTTATTCTTATCTACTCCTCTGAATACCCTCATTTTCAAATACACCTCGTCTCCCACTCTAAATTCCAATTCCCTTCTCCCTTTATCAGCGTAACTCTTCTGACGATCGTGAGCCTCCTTTGGTCTAGCACGAAGAGTTTCCACTTGATCCACTGTCTTTTGAACAACCTCAGGTTCCAAATCTCTACGCTCTCCCACTTCTCTCCAGCAAAGTGGTGTCCGACAAGGTCGCCCATACAAGCCTCATATGGTGACATCTTTATGCTCCTATGATAGCTATTGTTGTATGCAAACTCTATTAACGGTAAATATTTCTCCCAACGACCTCCCCAATGCAACATACACGCTCGCAACATATCCTCAAGGGTTTGAATTATTCTTTCCGACTGTCCATCTGTCTTTGGGTGATACGTGGTACTCAGATGCCCTTTCGTCCCAAGTGCCTTTTGGAATGTCTGCCAAAATATTGAGGTAAATTTCGGATCTCGGTCCGAAACAATGCTCACTGGAACCCCATTCAACCTAACCATCATCTCCACATATACTCTTGCTAAGTGGTCCACATTGTCTTTCTTTTTAATCGCCAAAAATGAGCTGACTTCGTAAGTCGATCAACAATTACCCAAACCATATCCAGTTCACTAATTGTCCTTGGGAGCACTTCACGAAATCCATAGTGATCATATCCTATTTCCATTTAGGCAACGGTAGACTTTGCAATAACCCAATAGGTACTCTACGTTCTGCCTTTACTAGTTGGCACTTCGCTACCCATTCTGTGCTATCCCGTTTTATACCGTTCCAATGATAATAACGTTTTAGATCTCGATATAGCTTTGTCGACCCCGGATGGATTGCAAAATATGAGTGGTGTGCCTGCGATAAGATCTCATCCTTTTAATTCCTTAACATTGGGAACACATACCCCATTCCTGTACAAGTAGGTTCCGTTGTCTGCGGTATGGTATCCTTTCATATTATTATCCACAGTTTTTTTGAGTGCATCGTCTACCGTTTGAGCCTCACATATTTTCCAAAGTAAGTATGCCCGGTTTATGGCTTCCAATCCTATGGCATCTTTGGTAATCATAGTAGCACACAAACTTAATATTTCCCAAGAAAGCCACTAACTCCTCTGCTTCTCGTTCTTTTGATATGTCATTTCTCCTTTTACTTAATGCATCTGCTACCATGTTAGCCGTTCTCGGGTGATATGCGATTGCTAAGTCATAATCTGCTAGTAGCTCCATCCATCTCCTCTATCTCAGATAAGATCTAGTTACGTAAATATATATTTTAAACTCTTGTGATAAATAAAAACTTGGACCTTTTCTCCATATAAATACGCACGCCAAATTTTTAAAGCAAAAACAACTGCTGCCAATTATAAATCATGGATGGGATAATTTATCTCATATTTCCTCAACTGTCTAGATGTATAGGCAATTACTCGTTCTTGCTGCATCAGCACACAACACAATCATGACCCAGATGCGTCAGTATATACCAAATATGGTACCCCAGTCCTTGATAAAAAAATATTGGAGTCTTAGTCAAATACCCTTTCAACCTTCGAAAGCTCTCCTCACACTTTTTGGTCCAATTAAATTTCACATCCTTTCCCGTAAGTTGAGTCATAGGCTTGACTATACTCGCAAATCTTTCAACAAATTTTTGATAGTAACCTGCTATGCCCAGAAAACTACGGACCTCTGTTGCGTTTCTGGGTGTCGGCCATCCCATAATCGCTGCAATTTTTTTTTTCCGGATCCACTGATACTCCAGCTTCAGACACAACGTGACCTAGAAAGCCAATCTTCCTCTGCCAAAAAGTACATTTGCTCAACTTAGCATATAACTTGTATTCTCGTAACTTTTCTAGTACTATCCTTAAGTGATCCATATGAACAATGCATCCGGATGTGTCCATTCTAACCACACTTAAAACAAGTGAACACCCCTCTAATCTCTACAAGCCGATATTCTAATTATCCATGGTATATTTCTACAACTCAACTAATTTTCTTATCCTTGCTTGGGTCACTTTTTCCTGTTTGGTTTCCGCCTAAATGCCTTGTTCCACTAAGAACGTTGTTCCCACTAAATTGACCATGTTATTGTACTTTTGCACTATGCAACAATTTTTTTTTTCACCTCTAGCGTCGAACATCTTTGAAACTTGAGTATCATGTCATATTCGTTTGTTCCTCTCCCTCTAAAGCTTATAAATAGACAAAAATTCTAGATCATACTCCTGTACTAACTTAGACCCCTGTCAAAGATCGACAAACAACATAACCATTTGGTCTACTGCCTTTTGTGGAAAATACACCCGTGCAAATTCCTCCTTAAAGTCGTGCCAACTAAGCATGTGATTTGCATGTGTACTAATGACAACGCTATCCACCAACTTGTGTTTCGTCCCTTAAATATTAAATCGCCAATTGCTTCCAAAACTCAATCGAACACATGATGGTCTCGTAGTTCTTATCTAACATATTCACCCAGTTGTGTGTTGTAATCGGATCCATCCCTCCACTAAATTATTCAAATTCCTTCACATCTTCAAAGTATTCCAATATGTGGGCCTTGATCCCGTACTTGCATCTTTGGCACTAGAGTGGGTGGTGGTGAGTATTGAGGTGCCCCCAAACTCTTGAACAAGAGGCTCGAGTGCAGCGAACTCAAGAGTTGCATGCTTGGGCACTACAACTCTTGGTATTCGATTTGCTACAGGAACTTGCTGCAACTAAAACGCTAACGCCTCACGCATTTCTCACATCACAGCTGCATTTAGCACTGCATAATCCACCACTAGAGCAACAACGGCTGGTTGTTGAGTTGGAGTAACACCTTCCTGCTCAAGTGGCCAACCATTATAGTCTCGCTGACGATCTCCAATACGCAAATAAGTCCTACGAATAACACTCCTCGGCGGCATATTTTCCACATAAACACTCGATTCACACATTATACTACAATAGTATTATAAATCAACGAAATTTAAATGACTTCACGCAAGTTACTCTGAGTGGTGCTCCCCGATTGAAAATACTTTTTTTTTATCTACTAAAACTTTAAAACAGAGCTCTCCGGATTAGAACCGGAGTAGCAACCTCGCTCCGATACCAAAATTGTAACACCTGTCTCCAAAATACATGACACGTGTCATCGCCTTGTACTTAACTTATAATTTATTTGAAATCTCATATAAAGTATAAGTGATAATTCTTTTTATTAAAAGAATTCTCGTCAAACCCAAGTATAAAATTACTATTAAAAAAACATAAGAAAATAACCTTTTAAAAAAATCTAACGATACTCAAGATTCAAAATAAAAATATATAAATAATGTTTAAAAATTCTCAAAACGTAGCACCACCCCGAGTCACTGCATCACTATTGCTCGAACTCATCTGCATCCAAAAGGAGGCATGAGTAACATAATTACTCAGTGAAACAATCACGCCTACCCACATATTTTCATTATACAAGTATATATATATAATTTTGATAATTACTTTATTTAGGAATGAAACTAGCACGATTGATTCCACAAAAGTCGACACAAATACTATCAAGATATATGTATTTAAACCGTGTTTGTCTAAGTCACAACCACTCCTCCTCATCCCTAACCACGTCGGTTTAAGGATTTGGAACCCCCAAAGCCATGTCGGCTTAACACCACGGCCACGTCGGCCTATTCGCTCACGTCGAGCTCCCGTCACGTCGACGGTTGTTTCCGGCCTGCCAGCAGTTAATGAACTACGACTCAACACCGCTGTTGTCGTAGCCCAACACCCATCAACGTAGTTAAACCAACTAACGTTACTCGATTCCACCATACCCGCGTTACGTGAATATCACATTCACCAGAAATTTATTCCCACATTAATGAATCAACCATTATACTTGCTTAGACTAATGTTGAATATTTATCTAATAATTATATTAGTTTATTTCAGTTAATTAACTGATTATGGTTCATTTTACTATACCATAATCCACCATAAATAATTTAGTATCCTTAACAAATAAACCAACACATAATAATTTATCTTTTTTTAATAATTAAGTCAACATAATAATTTCCATTAAAATAATAAATTAACATAATATTTCTACTATTTTCTCCCACCACACCACACAAGTAGATCACCACATTCCTATTCATCTTTTTAATATTTATTTATTTATTATTTAATAAATCCCTAATAGGTTTAACTCCTTTTTCGTGATAAAAAACATCCTTAATTCTTACAACAATTAATTAAAACCCTAACACCACACATGATTTCAACCTCTAATTTCCTCCCTAAATGAAGCACTCATCAAAATACATATACATAATTGTATAATGAAAATCATAGGTCATGTCTCACCTCACTGCGAAACCTGGGTTAATGGAATGTTGGAATCGTCGGTTGTGCATAGATTCCTCTTCCTCCAACGATGGTACACACGAACACCGTGGCTCTCCAACGCTGAACTTTCTACCCTTCAGATCTGTAGAAATCTCTCTCTATCTTCTTGCTTTTGTTTCTGATGCGCGGCTGCCTCTAATCCCCTTTGACAACGTCTTATATAGTCATTAGGGTTAATTAGGGTTTCAAAACAATTGTCCGTTATACCCTCACTTCAATTTATGTGGACTTCATGGTTTAAATTTAGGCCCAGGATGTTACACAATGTCTCTCCAAGATTCTGGGCGGAAGTTGTCAGTACTGCGTGTTACAGCATAAACCGTGTGGATCAGGAGCATCTTGGGAAATTCGACTCTAGGAGCGATCTAGGCATGTTTTAGGGTTATGTTACAAATAGTATGGTGTTTCAGTGTTATAACAGTAGAACCAGAACTGTTGCAGATTATGTGAATGGGGTTTTTGATGATACAATAAGTTTCAACAGTGAGGAAGCTGTCCGCAAAGATGTGTCCTTAGAGATAAACTTGCCTCAGTGTGTTACACATGCACCAGTAAGTGGCAAAATTGATGATCAATCGAGAAATGACAGCAAAAATGTCATTGATCTAGGCATCAAAAAGGTACATGTTCATCGCAATCACTCCCCTAATGACGTCATAGGAGATGTATTCGATTCTATGCAAACGCACCATAAGGAGATCAATTTCAGGGGAATGGTTAAAATGCCATGTTTCATATCACATAGTGAACCAAAGAATGTTGGAGAAGCATTTCAGGATGAGTTCTGGGTTGAGGCTATGCATGAATAATTGGAGCAGTTTGAACGTCTTGATGTGTGGGATCTAGTCAAGCGACCATCTAACATTAACATTGTGGGAACTAAATGGGTGTTCAAGAACAAGATTGATGAGGATGGCAACGTTACTCGGAATAAAGCACGGCTGGTTGCATAAGTATATTCCCATATTGAAGGAATTGACTTTGATGAAACGTTTGCTCCTGTTGCATGTCTTGAATCGATATGTCTACTTCTTGGTATAGCGTGTCAGTTGGATATCAAGCTATTTCAAATGGATGTCAAGAGTGCTTTCCTGAATGGACTTCTGCAGGAGGAAGTGTACGTTACTCAACCTAAAGGCTTTGATCCTGAATTTCCTGACTATGTATACAAGTTGAAACGTGCGTTATATGGGTTAAAACAAGCTCCTCGTGGATGGTATGATCGACTCACAACATTTCTACTTGAGGGAGGATTCAATCGTGGAAATGTTGACAAAACCCTGTTCATCCAACGAGATTCACAAGGCATTCTAATTGTTCAAATATATGTCGACGACATCATTTTCGATGGTACCTCAAAGGATCTTGTGTCACACTACGTCCAGAGTATGACAAAGGAGTTTGAGATGAGCTTTGTTGGTGAGCTGAACTACTTCTTGGGTCTTCAAATCAAACAAAATGATTCTGGTATAACAGTCTCTCAAAGTACTTACGCCAGAAATTTGATCAAGCGCTTCGATATGCAAGCGAGTAAGACTTCTAAGACTCCAATGAGTACGACTAACAAACTATCTCGTGATGAACAAGGACAAAAGGTTGATGAACGTCTGTATCGAGGATTGATTGGGAGTTTGTTGTATCTTACAGCAAACATACCTGATTTGTGTTTCAGTGTAGGAGTGTGCACGTGCTACCAAGCCTGTCCTCGAGTCTCTCACATGTTGGGAGTGAAGAGAATCATAAAATATGTTAAAGGTACCATAGACTATGGCTCATTTTTTCTAAGGACACTAACTTGAATCTTGCAGGATATTGTGATGCCGATTGGGCTGGAAGCTAGATGATCGGAAGAGTATTTCGGGAGGATGCTTCTTTCTAGGTAATAATCTTATATCTTGGAATAGTAGAAAACACAATTGTGTGTCGTTGTCTACTGCAGAGGCTGAATATATTGCTTTGGGAAATTGTTATACCCAATTACTCTGGATGGATCATATGCTAGCCGATTATGGTATGGTTGCTCATCCCTTACATGTTTATTATGATAATAAGAGTGCCATTGATATTTCAAAGAATCCGGTTCAACATTCGCACCAAACATGTTGATATACGTCATCACTTTGTTCGACAATTGGTGGACGACAAGCGTGTGCTCATTCAACATGTTGCCTCAAAGAATCAGTTAGCTGACATTTTCACTAAGGCCCTGGATCTCAATTGCTTTGTGTTTTTGCGCAAAGCACTTGCTGTTTCCGAACATTGATCCCCTGCTGGGCATCAAGGAGTTTGGTTTCAGGTTTTTCTTACTTCTTGATAAATGTATTTGCTATAAAACCTCTTGTTGGCACGTCTTTGCAGAGAAAGAGCTACTTGTCATGGCTGTCTAAAAATAGGCATTGTGTCACATTGTGCCTCGCGAGAATGACACTCATATTGGTTTAAGATGCACCACATTCTAGTCTTAGCTTGATCACTGTTAGGATGGGCTTACTCATCTATAGTACAAACTTGTTCTCACCTGTATGGTACACATGTCGGCGTGTGTTACACATTGTTGTCTCCTATATATAACAAACATATTGAATGAGAAGAGAAACAGTTGTGGGGGAGGAGTATAAAAAGAGTATGAAAACAAACTGAGGAAGGAATGTGTGGTGTGTCAAAGTAGAATCGTTTGTGATACAACCAACCAAAATGATGGATACTCGTTCTGGACTAAGTTGTTACCACATCTTAGGCTGGTTTCGATCACTTTCCTGATTGGACAAAGATAATCTATGTTCTTCAATGCATTTGGAATGCGGTTGCAACCACAATCCATGCTAAACAAACATGGGACATGTGCATTCTTTGTAATTGGTTGTTGTGATTGGTTGTATTCATCAAAAGGAGAATAAGTATGTCCTATGGGAGAGACAAGTGACTAGATGCCTTGAAGATGGTCATGACAATGAGTAGACTACTCTGTAGAGATTATGGTGTGTGATAGCTACTCAGCTGAGAAATAGCTACCATTATGTGCTGGTAAGTTGCATCGTTTTTTTTTGTTTTTCTGTAAAATGATGTGGGAAATGCGTGGGGCCAAACTTCTAATGTGTTGGGGGACTGGTTCTCTGAGATGTATAAGCGTTATGCATTTGATTCTCTTTGGGAGCAACTGTTGGTGTGTAACGCAACCTTTTTACCAGTGTCACACAAGTCCTGTATTACACAACACTTGAGCTGTGTAACACAAGAATCGTAATTGGTACAATCCAGTTCAATTTAAAAAGGCGATTTCTCACAACTATTTATATACTTATAATGTTCTTTTTGGTGTGTACGCAAACCCTAGGCGCCGTCTTCCCTTTCGCGATGCCCTCCACACGGTCGAAGTTGAGGAAGCTCATGGTGGTTCTTAATTTATATTTGTACTATGTATCTTTCTTAAGGGTTTGTGTTTATCTGACTCTGCACACAAACAGGGGGAGATTATAGCGCTGGCCTAGTGATTTCGTACCTTTAAACTAGAACTAATGCTTCTGTTGTGTTATGCAATGTTGATGGTATTCAAGCAGTCCACAATCAATTGGGTGTTGTGGATTATGTTTCGTTTAAAACATAGGTTTTAATTCTGACATTTATGTGTTCCATAATTACAAAGTTTGTTGTGATGTCACATTCAAATAAACAGGGGGAGATTGTAGAAGTATGGAAAATGGAGGTAAATAAGAAAAAGGAAGCTGAGATATTTGGAATGTTACACAAAAAGCAAAGAAGATATATTCTCAAGATGCAATGATCTGTGAAAATAGAAATCGCATATTAGAGCTTCTGGTGAAGCATATATATGGAGTGATAGAGGACAGGTCGTCCTCTAGGGTTTCTAGAGAGAGAAAACCTCGTGACAAAGAGAGTGTGTGAGCTGGGTGAGAGAAAACCAAGTGTCACACAGCTGCTGCTGTGTCAGTGAGTTTTTGGATAGAGTTATGAATTGGTCAGTCTCAAGAGAGTGTAATCTTGTGTCAATCTGATTAGACAGAACTAAGAGAGTTCTGTTTAAGTGATTCCAACCCAAGGCGAGTGGAAAACAGGTGTAACACAACTGCTGGTATGTCAGCGAGTTTGTGGGTAAGTTTTAGGAATTGGTCAGTCGCAAAAGAATGTAATCTTGTGTCCATCTAATTAGACAGAACTAAGAGAGTTCTGTTTAAGTGATTCCAACCCAAGGTGAGTGGAAAACGGGTGTAACACAACTGCTGGTGTGTCAGCGAGTTTGTGGGTAGGTTTTAGGAATTAGTCAGTCGCAAGAGAGCATAATCTTGTGTCAATCTGATTAAACAAGATTGTGAAAGTTTTATTTAAATGATTTCTATTTGAATAATGTATTGTTTTGTGTAACCTTTTTCTATTAATTCTTGTTCATTAGTATTGTGGTTTTTCAAAAATGAGAAAAAAACTTGGTATGAGTAGAATTGTAACGATCCAATTTCTGAATCAAACAAAGAGGCCTAAACGGAGCCCATAAGCGAGCCAAACCCTAGGGTCACATCTTTTTCCACCGTATTCGAACACTCACGCCATCGCAAGGGAGGTCATTGCTATCACTGTAGCTCGCCGCAGTCACAGCGTAGACCAAGAAGAGCTTCGGCTGCGATGGAACCGAACTGAGACGTCTCTACCCGAGACCACCAAAGCAAATTCTTCCGCCGTAACTCAACCTCGCGACGTCACCAGAGTTAATAGGAGTTGCCATCGTCGCCTTTCTAGTCGTCGGACTGTGTGGTAGTCTCCGTGAGATCGGAGTGAACCATAGTTCCACTAATCCCCATCGCCGTCAAACTACAAAGGTATCGATTGTCTCTTTTGTGTATTTGTTTTCCGAGAGTTGCCTATAACATGCTGGTTAAATCAAAACTACATATTGAGGACCGGTTTAGTTCAACCAAATATCCAAGTGGTTGAGTCTAATAACTAAACGTGGCCTTGAAATAAGATCCTTGTCAGACATAGTTATGATAATAATTGCTGGACTAATTTGAACTAACTTTGGGTTATTAGATTTGGTTTAGTTAAACCAAACATCTAAAATCTAATTAAAGCGAAGCTAAGAATTTATTTATGGTTTAATTAATTTAATTAATGATATAAATTTCATTTAATATTTATCCAGTTAAATTAAACCGATGTAAATTGAGAGTAGTGTGAATTGTATTTTTACTTCTACTAGTCCAAACCAAAAAATCAAATCCAAATCAAATCTAAATTGATAAGACGAGTAATAAATTCATGTTTTTTTTATATACACATATATTTTTTATTAGAATTTAATTTATTACTAAGTATACATTTTTTTTATCACTCGATCACAACGTACTAACCCAATAAACCAATATTTTCACACAAAAATTTTGCATTCTACTGCGAGGGATGGTACAGTCGAACTCTACACCTCTATAATAGATGTAGAGATGGTGCAACTAGTATACCAGTTACTCTTCCCTTATTACTAAATTTATCTATATATTAAATATTTCATATGTAGTATATAATTACATGTTTGATTATGTATAATATTAATATATATATGTTTATATTTTATGATAAAAGAGAAATTACTCAAAATGAGATACATTCATTTTGCAATGTATAAAATAACATCTTTACAAAACTGTTTAGCAAAATAACTTTCAATTTTGTGAAAAGTCATGTAAACCATTGAAAAATTCGTTATTTACAATTGTGCTATTATTTTAAACAAAAATATTTTAAAAACAACGAAAATAGTTATTTCTCTTTTACCTTATCAGTATTTATTTGTTCCAACAAACCCATTTTATCCAAAATCTTAAAAGATTTTGTTTCTAGTTTTTTTTCATCCCCATTTTGGATTTTATTTGCTTCACTCTTTAGATTTTGACTTCTATTCCCCATTTTCATCACAAATCCTTCATCTTCACAAAGGTTTATCCACTTTTTGCGTCTCTTCCATTGTATGTGTCATAGTTTTCACGACGGCGTATCTTCCATTTGCTATCTTCTCAGCATGTCGACAACGTCTTCTCGTCTCAGCTCTTATTTTCGTCTCACTCTCACGACATCATCTCTCTTAAAGGTTGTACTCTTTGGTATATATTTTTTTGTTATGCAAAGTAGAAAACAATGAAGTGGACGATGTCGAACTAGTATATGTTTTGGATTATTGATATAAAACTCATTTTTGGTAGATTTTGTGAGAGCTCGAGATTCCGTAAGTTTATTCGTTATGGATGGCACATTTAGTTAGTGATGAAAAATTTATTGATTATTGATGGCAAAGTTATTGGTTATTACTAACATACTTATTGGTTATTGATAGCATGTTTATGGGTTATTGATGGAAGACTTATTGGTTATTGATAGCACATTTATTAGTTATTGATGACATACTTATTGGTTACTGATGACAAACTTATTAGTTATTGATGGTAAAATTATTATGATTATTAATATAAATTTTTTTTTGGGTAGATTTTGTGAAAATTCGATATTGAGATATGAAATCTAGTATGCTTATTCGTTAATGATGTCATATTTATTCAATGGTAGATTTATTGATTATTGATGGTACATTTATTGGTTATTGATGATAGACTTTTTGGTTATTAATAGCAAACTTATTGGTGACTGGTGGCACATCTATTTGTTATTGATGACCGAGTAATTGATTATTGATGGTAAATATATTGGTTATTAATCATATATTTATTGGTTATTGATGACCGATTTATTGGTTATTGATGACATATATGATAATTGATATAAAACTCGTTGTTGTAGATTTCCGGTAAGATTATTCATTGATGTTGACAAATTTATTCGTTAATAATTGCAAACTTATTGATTTTTTATAGCACACTTATTAGTTGTTGATGGCAAACTAATTAGTTATTGATAGCACACTTATTGAGTATTGATGACACACTTATTGAGTATTGATGACACACTTATTGATTATTTATGACAAACTTATTAGTTATTGATTGTGTCTTATTGGTTATTGATGGTGGATTTATTGGTTATTGATGAACAGATTTATTTTATGGTTGTTATATCGATGACATATTTATTTATTGTCATAGCCTAAATAATATATTGATGATGATACACTTATTGGTTATTGATGGTAGTCTTATCGGTTATTGATGACATACTTAGTGGTTATTGATGACATACTTATTATTTATTGATGACATATTTATTGGTTATTGATGACATATTTATTTTATGAATGTTATACCGATGACATATTTATTTATTTTTATATCCTAAATAATATTTTGATGGTAGACTTATTGACATATATTTTGGCTATTGGTGGCAGACTTATTGATTAATGATGTCACTCTTATTTGTTAATTCTTGCAAACTTATTGGTTATTGATGATAAACTCATTAGTTATTGATGACAAACTTATTGGTTATTGATGAGAAACTTATTGGTTATTGATGACAAATTTATTGGTTATTGATGACAAACTTATTGGTTATTGATGACAAACTTATTTGTTCAATGAAAGCATATTTCTTAGTTATTGATGATAGACTGTTTGGTTATTGATGACGCACTTATTAGTTTATTGATGGAAGATTTATTGGTTACTCATGAAATATTTATTTTAATGTGTGTCATATCAATGACATTTATTATACTTTAAACACTATTTTAATGATATACTGATTGGTTATTGATGATATATTTTTTGGTTATTGATGTCACACTTATTTATTGATATACCTTAAATTATAAATATGTTAGTTTTGTGTATTATATACAGTTTTTAAATGTAACTATGAAATATTTGTTACGTACATATCATATTGTAAAGTAGTAATTATAAATTAGAAACCATAAAAACTAAATCTAACGGTAGAATTATATAATCATATCCCCTAAATCTTGAACTCTGTTACGGCAAATGTATAAGTATAATTTATCTCACAATTAATATGCTTTATTTCTAACAAATATAATAAATTTTTTGGAAAACATCAAATTGGCTACGAAGTCTTACAAGTTTTATAATTGGTTATTGATGTCACACTTATTGGTTGATGATGGAGATTTATTGGTTACTTGTGATATATTTATTGGTTATTGATGAGAAATTTATTGGTTATTGATGATAAACTTATTGGTTATTGATGACAAACTTATTGGTTATTGATGACAAACTTATTGGTTATTGATAACAAACTTATTGGTTATTGATGACAAACTTTTTGGTTATTAATAACAACTTATTTTTAAGTGTTGTATCTATTTCACACTTATCTATTAAAATACACTAAATAATATTTTGGTGGTAGAATTATTGATTATTGTTATCATACATTTGGGTTATTGTTGCAAATTTATTTATTGTTATACCTTAAATTTGAAATATATTAATTTTGTATATCATTTTATGTTTTCCTTAAACAATTATGAAACATTTGTTCTGTACATATCAAACTATAAAGTAGTTTTATAAACTCGAAACCCTAAAATATAATCTTCAATGGTAGCTTTAATCGTGTACTCTAAATCCTAAATTATGTTATGAAAAATATATAATCATAATTTCTCACAATAAAAATGCATCATGTCTAACAAATACAATCAAAATGTTGGAAAAAATTAAATTGGCTAAGAATCCTTATAAGATTTATAATTGGTTATTGATAGAAAACTTATTAGCCAATGATGACAAACTTCTATTTATTTGTTATTGTTGATAGACTTATCGGTCATTGATTGATTTATTGTTTACCTATGACATATTTATTTTATGAGTGTTGTATCGATGACTTTCCACTTTCACCATATGTGTATTTGCGGTAGTTTCATCAACATCATTTTTAGAAACATGCAACTTAATTCGATCTCATATGCATTTCTATCGATTTCGTATTTTTCATAAACCATTTTCAAAAACTTTTCGAAACATGTACTATCATTTGCTGATAGAATTTTACACCCTCTCTTGTTATCGAGATTGAATTACCATTAATTTTTTTTTTCAAAAATCTATTTATCACAAACAATAATTATGTTATCCATCGAAAAAATTGATAGAAAAACGATTGTTTGCGGGAATGAAGATGAAGTAAATGAGTAAAAATTGAAGTTTTCCATTTCAAGTGAATACTCGAGGTTGAAAAGGTGCGACGGCCAACCCTAAAATCACCATATTTATTTTCAAAGAATGGTAAATTTGACAATTAACTATTTAATAAGTCTGCCATCAAACTGATTCAAAAGTCTACCATAAGATGTTAAGAAAAATGAGTCTTCCAAAAGTGTGCTACCAGTTGTAAAATCGTAAAAACTTACCTTAGTCATAAATAAATATTTGCTTCGAACGTAAAATAAATCCGCCGTAATGGACATATTTAATATAAATATGCTTTCCCATACCAATCGATATGCACGACTTCTAGATGAATGGACCGATCGATCTCCTCGGTCACTGGCCAGCCTGCTCGGTCGACAAACACGGGATCGATCAGTCAAGAGAGGGACCGTTCGATCTTGCTATTTTTTGCCTAAATTTTTTTGTTTATTCCTTATTCTATCAAAACTTCCATTGAATCGTAAAACCTACAAAATATTTCGAAAAAAGCTCCAAAACCGAAGTGAGAAAATCATAATACCTTCTTCACAAATTTTACAACACATTAAATATGACATGTATCAATTTCAAAGGTCATAACTTTACTGCCAAGTTAGACATGTGCATCACATGATCCTGGATTGGGTGAGAGCAAGCAAACTTTTTTTCTAATAAGCTCATTGATTAGGCTTCGTATAATTGACTTATCAGCTAAATTCAATTGTGAACGCTACTTAATTTTTTATATGAGTTCTCTTGCTTTCTCTGCCTTAGGCATATATGGATTAATACTTTCTGCAATCGTTATCCTCATAAGGTTTAAACTCATCATGTTACATCGCTCCCAAGTCTCATTGAGACTTTTCAGTGTCATAGCTATCATCTATAATGGCTAAGGGTTCCTTATCCTTTTAGATTGCAAGGTCTAATGTCATAATATCTAGTGTGAATCAGAATGGTTCTGACCACTACGCATAATTGAGTCCATTGAATTTCATGAAAGAGTTAGCGGATGCGTACAAATTTGATAAAGGTGCAAAATATTTATATGTATCATACGTATTTTGAGATTTTAATATAAATTACATTAACATAAATTTTAAATTATGTATTCAAGCAATCTTTGGGCAATATTTCAAATAAAAACATTTTTAGCGATGCTAAATTTATTTTTTAACAATTAATCATATCACATAACATCAATAATACATGGTATTGAGAAATGATTAATACACTTTTCACATTAATAACTATATTATATGGTAGACCTTTAGATTATCTCTTAATAAATGATCAATCAAAAAACTTTTATATATAAAATGACTTTATACATGATCAATTTCTGAACTTTTACCATTTTAATATTTATTTCTAATATAATTAAACCATTTTGATGACTATCATATTATAAAATATAAATATTAAAATTTAGTAGGTAAGATATTTTTATATTGTGTTAATATTTCACAACATAATTACCAAATATAAAAATATTTTACCTATTAAATTTTAATGTTTATATTTATAATATATTAGTCACCAAAATGGTCTTTTTATATTATGTTAATATTTTATATCATAATTACCCAATTAATCAACCAGATGCATTAAATATATTTAAGAGCCTCACCAAGAAATCGTAATTTCATCGTTCGTTTTTTATCTTTCATAAATCTTCTGTTTGCTGATTTCACTTTCCGGGTTTCTTTCCAAAAATTTACTTGGGACCCTTGCCACGCCTCACATCGATGGCTTATCACGGTGCTTTTACTCGGGACCCTTGCCGTTCGGGTTTTCCATCAACCCTCGTGTTCTGGGTGAGGATTGTAGGAATTTCCACCTACTACTGGGCTGAGGAGACGATTGTGAATATTGGACATGCTATTGGCGAGCTAATACACTATGATGTTGTGGAGGCAAGAGTCCTGGTGTCCATTCATGCTGAAGAGCCCTTGACTTTCGTTCATGATCTAGAGTTTACCAATGGAGAAATTATTACGGTAATGCTCAATTATGAAAAACTCTCGAAATTCTTTGAATTTTGTCATAGGATTTCGCATGACGAAGGTCACTGTCCGGAAAAGAGAGTAGAGCAAAATAAGAGAATGGTGGGCCACCGGTTCATGGCAGAAGAGAGGAGCCTCCCATGCGCCCTCCCGGAGCTGAAAGGGAGACTCCCCAGAAAGAGAGGCCCCCTAAGGATATCAGGGATGCAAGGGGAAAGTATGCTAAACACCCTTTCACAAGAAGAGTGTTAAATTTTGAAGAGAAAGAGGGTATTAGAGATTCTAATGCTGAATCTCTGAGGAAGAGAGGCTTTGAGGAATGGGCCAAGAAACTGCTCGTGGAGGATTGCATAGCAGAAAGAAGGGTGAGGAATAGAGAGGAGAAAATTCTGGCATGGTACAAGGAGACTGAAGAGGAGGCGAAACAGACAAATAGTCGTGGAAAAGTCCTGCAAGTGGTAAGAGGTTCTTCATCCATGATTCGGAACGTACCACTAACATAAGATGCTGTTCTCCTTTAATTTCAAGTTGTTACTGGAGAGTTGCATAACCCGAAAGAGATTATATCTCCAATGAGAGAAATTCTTTCAGGTGGACCCAGTCGAGAATACATTCATCGGAAGAGGAGCGGTGATCTTCAAGAGAAAAAAGGGGCCCAAGTAAGCTGAGTAAGCAATTTAGCAAGACACTCCCAGCAAGAAAGAAAATAGGGAGGAGCCCGTTCAGACTCACAAGAATGATGAAGCAATCAGCCCTGATAATTGGAGATGCAAAAAAATAGAAAAGGGCACACTCGGGGGAGAAAGAGGAAAGGGTCTATCCGCCTTAGAAACTCAGGGGACTTTCGGCTCATGCAGAAAAATTGTGGGATGTCGGATTTTCCTTTCAAGGAAAATAGCTTTTCTTGGTTTGGACAAAGAGGGTAAAATGTCATCTGATGCCGGTTTGATAGAGCAATGAGCAATGAGCATTGGCACAATACCTTTTCTCCCACCATCGTGTAATATCTAAAATTTTGTGGATCAAACCATTGCCCTGTCTAGGTCCAAATCCTCTTCAAACGGGGAGAAAAGGGGCATTGTTTTCGCTTTGACCAGCGTTGGCTTTCCAAGCCAAATTTCGATGATGTAGTCCAGAGGGGATGGTCCCAAGGAGGCGTCTCCCATGAAACCTCGATCCAAGATCACATTATCCAATGTCGTAGGACGATATCTTGTTGGAGACACAGAGACAAATTGGACTCCTCTCGTGCTATAGAAGAGTTAAAAGCAAAACTCGTAAAAGCACAATCGGAAGAGACGAAGCAGACCTCAAACACCAACTGTGCAGAGCCCTATTGCTCCAGGAAGGTGATCAAAACACCGAATTCTTTCACGCCGTCAAAAAACAAAGACGAGCAAGGAACCGTATCTCAGGACTGTTAGACAAGAACGACACTTGGGCCAAAATGGATCCCCAAGTCGAATTGATAGCACTAGAATACTTTAATGAGATTTTTAATCTTCTTCAGCCACCGAAATTGAGACATATTTGGTCCACGTGAAATCACGAGTCACACCAGAAATAAATAGTCATCTGGTTCGGATGGTGTCAAAAGATAAGGTCAAAGAAGCCTTTTTTTCAATGCATCCGGAAAAACACTAAGGGCGGTGGGATGACAACACTTTTTTTCCAAAAGTTCTGGTATCTTTTGGGAGATCATCTATTAGAAATATGGTTAAAGATTTCATCGTGAATGGGAAGATAGAACAATCGCTTAACGAGACCAACATTTGTCTTATCCCAAAGACAGAGACACCTAGGGTGATGTCGGATTTCCGCCCAGTCAATATGTGTAATGTTTGCTACAAGATACTATCCAAAGTCTTATGCCATAAAATGAAAGAAATCTTACCATCCATGATTTCATAAACTCATTGTGCTTTTGTTTCTAGGCGAGTAATATCTTACAATATGCTTATTGCTCAGGAGGTCTTTCATGTCCTTAATACAAACCCAAGTTGTCAATTAGGGTAGTTTGCAATCAAAACTGATATAAGAAAGGCCTATGACAGAATAGAGTGGAACTTCTTAGAGGCTTTGATGGAAAAATTGGGATTTTCGGAGAGGTGGCAGGGCTGGATCATGTCCTGTGTCACCATGGTTTCCTACCATGGACTAATTAATGGATCTCTGAAGGATGCATAATTCCATGTTGTGGCATACGACATGAGATCCTCTATCGCCATATCTGCTCATCCTATGCACAGAAGCCTTGATCCCTAGCTTAAATGCGGTAGAGGCTTCAAAGACATTTTAGATATTCGTGTAGCCCTGTCAAGTCCACCAATATCCCACCTGCTTTTCGTATAAGACAACTTTTTCTTCTGCAAAGCCTCAATTGCCTAATGTAATTCAATTTATAGCATCTTGGATTCATATTGCAAGGCATCTAGCCAGCAATTTAACTACGAGAAGTCGATAATGAACTTTGTCAAAAAGGTATTGATACCATACAATCAGCCATTAAAAATAGATTGGGGATACTACGAGAGAGAGGATCAGGGAAATATTTGGGAATTCTTGAAAATCTCAAGGGGTCATCATAAATATTTACCTACATTAGATATCTAATGCAACAGAAGATTAATGGCTTGTCTGGAAAACTTCTCTCATGAGAGGGCAAGGAAGTCATGATAAAATTAGTAGCCATGGATATTCCATCATATGTAATGTTCTGTTTCCTTTTGCCTAAGTTAGTGTGCAAAAAGTTCACCAGTGCAGTTAGGAAGTTCTGGTGGGCCTCTGAACGCACTCCCACATGCAGCCATTGGTTTTCATGGGAAACCATGTGTCTACTCAAATCCAAAGGAGGAATGGGTTTTAAGAACTTTGAGGATTTCAACAAAACTCTTCTAGCAAAACATCTATGACGTTTGGAGAGGTATCCCTCATCATTGGTGGCACGGGTTATGAAGGGTTGATACTACAAGGAAACTCATGTGTTCAAAGCAAAGAAACCATATCACTTGTCATATTGGTCTGGAAAGGATGTGGTGGACAAAGGAGCAAGGAAAATAATCAGAAACGGCCCTCAAGACCATCTTTTGAGTTGATCCCTGGATATCCGATTAATATCCATGCCCCCTCGAGGTTTTGATCAATTTTGTTATCTTGAACGCAGTATTGCAGACCTTATCCAACAAGAGAATGGATGTTGGAAGTTATCAAAGGTGAAAAAATGGTTTCTCCCGGAGGATGTAAAATTAATTGCTACCTTAAAACCTAATCTCTGGGGTGAAAAAAAGCAAATATTTTTGGCACTTCACAAATGAGGAAGTTTATATGGGCAAATCAGGGTATGAAACGCTTCAAAAATTGGGGTCACCAAAAACCATGTTTTTCACCCAGCGACCATCGATAAATCCACTCAAACAAGCCGTATGGAAGATTAAAATACCCAAGAAAATTCAACAATTCCTATGGCAGTCCCTCTCAGGGGCATTAACAACTAATGGGCAACTATGCTATCGACATATTCGGGGAGACACCCTGTGCGAGATATGTGAGTGTGAAACGGAATGCATTAACCATGTGTTTTTCCAATGCCCGCCCGCTTGTCAAAAATGGATGCCATCGGATATTCCATTAGTGCCATCGATTTTTCCCCTGAACAATCTGTTTGGTAAGATTGATTACTTACTGTGGCGAATTTCGGAGGTGACCAATCAGCCCTCGATAATCTTATTTTTTCCATGGATACTATAGTACATTTGGAAAGCAAGAAATGATAAAATCTACAAAAATAGCCATTGATATTCTAGATAAGGCCCGCAGAGAGAACAAATTTTGGTTTTTATCCATTGATAGACAAGACAGGGAGATGAGAATGGTTAGAGACTTATATTTAACCGAAAATCAACCCTTGACTCAATTCCCATTTGTCTGCTACATAGATAGCTCATGGAAAGAGGATGATCAAACAGCTGGGATCGGTTGGGTCATTAAACTTCAGGATGACACAAGTGATCTTTTGGGCATGAGGGATACTTATAGAGGCATATATCAGCTACACATGGAGTTTTTTAGTCTTATTTGGGCTATACATAACCTGCACATATGCAACGGTATTGTGCCAGGTTTTTCGCTGATTCCATTGATCTTATCCGGTTAATAAAGGAACCGGATGGATGGTCAGCTCTCACAACAGAGATTGACGAATTCAAACTAATCTGCACATACCTTCGAGAATTTAGTATAAGTCACCAATAAGTCACCAACTGAGAGAAAACAATGCACATGTTGACCTGTTCGCGAAAAAAGCTCCTGAAAAAATACTATTTTCTCTGTATTAACACCTCAATTCCATTTTAGTTTGATGATATATTGGATATTCTCAAATGTTGTAAAAGTTGAAATGCGTCTTTCAAGTGACAAAATAAAATTACCCAATTAATCCGTAAGACTATATGATTGCAAAATCTTAAACACTCACCTTTTATTGTTATGAAAAAAGTTTCATTCTTTCCATTTATGTTATTATATTTATTTATTTATTAATGATGACTCATTAATTATTCTAAATTTTTTAATGTAAACACGTTAAATTTTATAAATGACTTTTCACATTTGAACATATAATAACCGTCACTATAAATCATTCATAAATGCCAATACGGAGATCCCTCCATAATCGATCAAGTCCATAGTAAACATAAAAAAATTCATTATGATTACTTATGACTTTTCACATAAATAACTTGATCTTTAAAAAACCCGAAAATATATAAAATAATCAATCAGAAATCTCTATGATTGAGAGCGTTCTCTCTCTTTTTTGAAAATGGGCCCGTTACGAGTTTGTTTCGGCAATAATGATGTTGCTCCGATTTTCTTTGTTTGAATCTAATCAATCGATGTGAGATGATTTTGCAAGAGTTAGTATGGATTTGGATATGAGAAATTACCCCTCATACTATGGCTCTGGTAATTATCTGTGTGGGTTTTGTGCCTAATTTAACCGAAATATGGTTTGGGCCATTCGAAGATTATTTCTCCGGTTTATCATCATTGGGCTGAAAATAAAAAGAGGCCCAAAAGGAAATTAAAACAAAGACAGTGTATTAGTAAGGGGAGGTCATCTTCTATCTTCAGAGGGATGTGTGATTTTTCTGACTCGGATTTTTTTCCTAGATTACAGAGCGTAATAGAGAGTTAAGAGATAACTCTAATTCTGTAAAAGCGAGAGAGAAGAAAGAGCATATTGTAGTTCGTTTCCTTACCGATATTATTGTTATTTTGAGGGTTCCGCCCCTCATCAGAACTGACTAAAATTTCCTGGGTGCATATTGTCTTCAAGATTAATCCAGCAAATCGAAATCAACCAAATTACAAACAGATAATAGTTCACAAGTGGTATCAGAGCTGCGGTTAACAAAAGGTAAGTTCATGAACCGAATCTTGATTATGAACTAACATGTTGCAGAATTTATGATTAGGAATGGTGCTGGAGGAATACGTATAAGCACTAGGTAAAAGATCTGCACAAAGTTCTCTTTCTGGTTAGAAATCGGTTAAAGGAAAAAAAAAGATGACAACTACAAATAATGAAGTTGAACGTTTTGATGGAAGGGGAGACTTCACCTTATGGAAGGTGCGCATGATGGCACACTTTGGAATAGCAGGTCTTAAAGGAATTCTCCGGGATGACAAGCCGTTGCAAGATGTTCATCAAATAGAAGAAGAATCTTCACAGAAAGAATCCTCCAAAGGGTTGGATGATGGTTCCTCGCAAGAAAGAAAAAGAGATCAGACAAAGTTGAAAAGTCAGAAAAAGCAATGGAAATCATCATAAAAAACGTAGGAGACCAAGTGTTAAGAAAGATAATCCACTGCGAGACCGCATCAGCCATGTGGATGACATTAGAAAGTCTATACAATGAAAGCACTCTTCCTAATAGAGTTTACCTTCAACTCAAGTTCTACACATTCAAGATGGTGGAGTCTAAAAGCATTGACGAGAACATAGACAAATTCCTTAAGTTGGTAGCTGATCTTGGTAATATTGGAGTTTCGATCTCATAGGAAGTTCAAGCAATTCTCTTACTGAGTTCATTACCCTCAAAGTATGACCAGTTAAAGGAAACATTGAAATACGACATAGAAACTCTAAGCCTAAAGGAGGTGACGGCTTCTGCCAAGTCAAAGGAACGGGAATTGACTGAGAGGATGAAATCATTGAAACCACAATCAGAAGGCCTATATGTACAACAAAGAGGTCGGCAAGAAAAGAAAGGGAATCAACCCTGGAGGGGCAGATCAAAAAGTAGGGGAAGAGGTCAATCAAAGCCCATATATAACAGAAACAGTAAGGGATGCTTCATTTGTGGCAAAGAAGGCCACTGGAAAATGGAGTGCCCTGAAAGAAAATCAAGAAAGAACCTGATACAAGCCTTGATTCAAGGATGTATGCGCGTGGGCTGTTTGTAGAAGATTAGGTGAGAAACTCAACCTTAGGCTTCTGGATGGGGGTTTTCTGGTTGGTAAAAGATGGAAGGGTGAAGTGAACCACACGAGGGGTGATGAACCTCGTGATAAATCACAAACTTAGAGCTAGGAGGGCTGGTCTCAACTAGGTTCTAAGCGCACAAGCTTCTTTGAGAGAATAACTTGTAAAGAAATTTCGTTCTTTATTAATTAGCAAAAAGGTTGTCGAACTACAATGCTGGAAGGAGCCTTATTAATATGCTCGACAGCTTGACCTGCTAGGGTCGACTCAAATAAGAAAAGGAAAACTTACAAAAGTGCACAAAGGAAAAGATACAAAAGTGTATAACCGAAAAAGGACCTATTCCTAAAATGTTCTTGACTCAAAAATGTAAAGCATCTAGATCCTACCCTGCAAAACAGAAAGAGGCATATATTTGAATTGAAACTTACCTTAACTTACCTCACGGCCAAGAAATGGAAGGTGGCCGTCCTTGTGGCATGCACGCGCCTTGCTCCTAGTCTTCGACTTAGAGTAGGGTTACAAATCTTTGGGCCCTGACCTCTCTTGCCTCTAAAGCCCAAGTCTTTGATGTTCCTTGTGTTGTTGAGAAGCCTTTGGACTCTACTTTGCTCTTCTGGCCCATTGTCCTTAGATGATCTTCCTCTAGGAGCTTGTCGACCCATAAGCTGAATTTGTGGAAGAGTGCCCTTGATCTGCTTCTTGTCATTGCTCCTTGAGGTACTACTGGTGTAGATACTTCTTCTAGGTGCATGTCCTCGAGCTGGTAGCTCATTTGGTCCGAGTCCTCTTGTGTGGAAGTGGAAATGCGCGTGTACTCGGCTGGATCGGCTGTACCGGCTGGATTGTGCGCGGTACTGGCCGGGATGCCTTCAGGACCGGCCAAGTTGATCCCGGAGTTGGCAGCATCACCAGAGGGACCGGCGGTGTCATCCACGTCCCCACCAAGTGTGCCGGAAGCTTGGGCCTCTCCGCCGGCGATGCTGACCGGTCTGGTCCTATAGGTCGAGGGTCCGGCGGTACTGTCTGGTCTGGCAGACGTGCCAGATGGTCTTGCTGTCTCGGGCAAGCTTCCTGGTCGGCCAGTATGGTCTCCTGGCTGGATGTACGACCTGATGTCCTCATCATTCCCTCCCTCTTCAGTAGTTTTTGTCCTCAAAATTGGTTCATCTGCATGGAAAGGGGCTAAGTCAGTAACATTGAACGTATTGGACACATTAAACTCACCTGGCACCTCGATCCGGTAGGCTTGTTGTTGATCCTCTCGAGCAGTCTGAATGGTCCATCTCCTCTTGGTGCTAGCTTGGAACTCCTTAGGTTTGGGAACCTCTTCTGCTGTAGGTGTAGCCACACCCAATTGCCTGGTTGAAAGATCACCTCCTTTCTTCCCTTGTTGGCATGAGTCACGTACTGTCCGGTCCTCTTCTCCAAGTTTTCTGCTACCTTCTGGTGTAATCTCCTTATGAAATCTGCCTTGGATGCTCCGTTGAGGTTGGTCATTTCAGCTGGTGGTAGTGGTGTTTGCTCCAATGGGGTGAGAGGGTTGAAGCCGTATACCACTTCAAATGGTGTCTTCTTGGTTGTTGAGTACACAGCTCGGTTGTAAGCGAACTCTATGAATGGCAGGCACTCCACCCAAGTCTTTAGGTTCTTCCCTAGTGTAGTTCTGAGAAGAGTTGATAGTGTCCTGTTGACAACTTCAGTTTGGCCATCGGTTTGAGGATGGCAGGTGGTAGAGAAGAGTAGCTTCGTGCCTAGATTTCTCCAAAGGGTCCTCCAAAAATGGCTGAGGAACTTGGTGCCCCTGTCTGATACGATTGTCCTTGGCACTCCATGAAGCCGTACTATCTCCCTGAAGAACAGCTCAGCTGTTTGTGTGGCATCATTGACATTGGCACATGGAATGAAGTGTGCCATCTTGGAGAATCTGTCCACCACTACAAAGATTGCATCTTTGTGGTTGATCTTGGGCAGACCTAGAACAAAGTCCATGGAGATGTCCACCCATGGATGTATGGGTATGGGCAGTGGGAGATACAACCCGTGAGGTTGCACTCGGGACTTTTCATTCTTGCAAGTGATGCATCTTGCACAATGAGCTTCTACTGTCCTCTTGATGTGTGGCCAGTAGAAATGCTCCTTGACCACTACTAGAGTCTTGTCGACACCAAAGTGGCCTATGAGTCCTCCTCCATGAGCTTCTCGGATGATAAGCTCCCTTAATGATCCTTGTGGTATGCACAACCTTCTTTCTCGGAACAAGAATCCCTCATGGATGTAGAACTTGCCATGACTCCCTGTGCCACACTCCTTGTAGCTCTCAGCAAAGTCAGGATCATCCTTGTATAGGTCCTTGATGTGCTCGAACCCTAGGACCTTTGCCTCCATGGTGGATATCAAGGCAAACCTCCTTGATAGTGCATCGGCTACCACATTATCTTTGCCTTTCTTGTACTTGATGACGTACGGGAAGGTCTCTATGAACTCCATCCACCTGGCATGTCTCCTCTTGAGATTGGTTTGCCCTCTGAGGTGTTTGAGAGTCTCGTGATCAGTGTGGATCACAAACTCCTTGGACAGCAAGTAATGCTGCCAAGTCTCCAATGCTTGGACAAGGGCATAAAGCTCCTTGTCTTAAGTGGGGTAGTTCAGTGAGGCACCACCTAGCTTCTCACTGAAGTATGCCACTGGTCTCCCTCCTTGGGTTAGCACTGCTCCTATGCCTATTCCAGAGGCATCACACTCCACTTCAAACGTCTTGTTGAAGTCGGGCAGGACTAGCACTGGTGCATGTGTAAAGCTGTCCTTCAAGGCCTTGAATGCCTTCTCCTGAGCTTCTCCCCAGCTGAATCCCACGTTCTTCTTCACTACTACCATTAGTGGTGAGGCAATACTGCTGAAGTTGGGCACGAATCTCCTATAGAAGCTGGCCAGTCCGTGGAAGCTCCTTACTTGGCTGATGTTTCCTGGTGTTGGCCATTCTTGTATGGCTCGAATCTTCTCTTCATCAACCTGTAGGCCCTGTGAACTTACAACAAAACCTAAAAAGACAAGTTTATCAGTACAAAAGGTGCACTTCTTGAGATTGGCATAAAGCTCTTCTTGTCGAAGGGTTTTAAGTACCATCTCAAGATGTGTGAGGTGTTCCCGTAGGCACTTACTATAAACTAGTATATCATCAAAGTAAACTACCACAAACTTACTGATGTACGCCCTAAGAACTTGGTTCATAAGGCGCATGAAGGTGCTTGGGGCATTAGTCAAGCCGAATGGCATGACTGTCCACTCGTAGAGCCCTTGCTTTGTCTTAAAAGCAGTCTTCCACTCATCACCTTCCTTCATTCTTACCTGGTGGTATCCACTTTTGAGGTCTATCTTGGAGAAGACCGTGGCTCCACTCAGCTCATCTAGCATGTCATCCAGTCGTGGTATTGGATGCCTGTACTTGACTGTGATGTTGTTGATTGCTCGGCAGTCCACGCACATGCGCCAAGTCCCATCCTTCTTGGGCACTAGTAGCACTGGTACGGCACATGGACTGAGGCGCTCTCGAACATATCCTTTCTCCAGGAGCTCCTTGACTTGCTTCTCAAGCTCCTTGGACTCCTCTGGACTCATCCGGTAGGCTGGCCGGTTGGGCAGGGCTGCTCCGGGCACTAGATCAATCTGGTGTTCTATGCCACGTAAAGGAGGCAAGACTGCTGGTATCTCCTCTGGAAATACATCCTGGAATTTGTTGAGGAGAGTTGCTACTTCAGGAGGTAGCTCTACCTGTCCCTGTTCTACACTCAAAACTTCTTTGAAGACCATTAGTAACATTAAATCCTTTGAGGCTAAAGCTCTCCGGACATGGCTTGGTTGAATAAGAAAGTTAGACTTGATCAGTTTCTTTTCCTTACTCATTTGGAGTTGTAGCTCGTGTACTTGAGCAGGTGTAAGAGGAGCTAGGCTGACCTTTCTCTTGTCATGCACGAAGGTGTAGAGATTGGTTCGGCCATCATGCCTGGTCTCTTTGTCAAACTGCCATGGTCTTCCTAGTAGAAGATGGCCAGCTTGCATGGGCACCACGTCGCACACGACTTGATCCTGGTACTTGCCCACACTGAATGGTACAATGACTTGTTCATGGATCTTTAGCTCCACTTTGTCATCGAGCCATCTCAGTCTATATGGTCGAGGATGCCTTGTCTTTTCTAGACCTAGCTTATCAACCATATATGCACTAGCAACGTTAGTGCAAGAACCACCATCTATGATGAGGTTACATACCTTGCCCTTGATGGTGCAACGGTTGTGGAAGATGTTCTCCCTTTGGATGGTCTCTGAAGGATCCACCATTGCACTGAGGATACGTCTAGTGACCAGCACTTCCCCCACATCAGGGTACTCAATGTCACCATACTCTCTTTCTGGTTCATAGTCCTCTTCATCTTGGGACTCATATTCTCCTGCCTCCGTAATCAGCATGACTCGGTTGTTTGGGCACTCCCTTGAGATGTGTCCACGTCCCCTGCACTTGAAACAAGTTATGTCACGTGATCTTTGAGGGTTAGAAGACTTACCAGGCTCTCTCCGGTCACGGGTGGATTCAGGAGGCTTGCTCTTGAACCTTGACTCGATCTCTATGCTTTTGCCTTTGTCTACGGTCTTGGGCATGTTGCTTGGTGCCCAAGGTGTCTTAGGCTTGCTGCGGATGTCTTGGCTCTTACGTTTGATGTGCTGCTCAACTTGCACAGATAGGTGGAACAAGTCTTTGAAATCATTGTAGATTTGCCTTTCCACCTTGCGGCTGATCCTTTCTTGGAGTCCATCCAAGAACTGTGCCATCAATGCTTCTTCATCATCATTGAGCTCCAATCTGTTCCTTAGCTTCTCGAACTCTTCATAGTACTCCTCTACTCATCTGGTACCCTGCTTAAGAGTACGAAAACGACGTTGCAAGTCCCTATGAAAGTAAGGTAGAACAAACCTTTGTGGCATGACATCTTTCATGTCGACCCATGAGTCTATGGGCCTCATTCTTTTCCTCCTTCTGTCAGATACCTCACGATCCCACCAGATGAGGGCATTGTCCGTGAGTTATGCTACTGCCATTGAGACTCTCCTAGGCCCTGGTTGGTTGTAATGATCGAAGATATGATCCATTCTCCTCTCCCAATCTAGGTAAGCCTCGGGGTCTACTTTTCCTGCAAAATTTGGAGGAGTTAGTTTAACATCAGGATGAATTACCCGGTTGTAGGTGCGTTCATCTCCATCCTCATGATGTCTTGGAGGCATTCTTGGTCTCTGGTGAAGACCATATGGCTCAAAGCCATCATCTTCTGCCTCTGGTTGCCGTGGAGGTCCTCTCGGCCTATGGTGATAGTTATGAGGTTGTGTGTCCTCATCTCCATCTGGCTGGGGTTCCTCCTGTTCGTGCCATGTCCTAAGGTGCTCAGGACCCTCAGGACGGTCTTGCTCAGCTCTCACGTGCCTTATAGCCTGGAATCTCACCGGTCTTTCCACGCGCTCCATCCTCTCGCCTATGGATGCGAGTTGTGTTTGGAGTGTGGTGAACATGGCCATCATGGCTTCGGTTGCTTCTCTATTTTCTTCTCCCATGGTGTGCTACAAAGAAAGAAGACAAGTTAGGATGCTCCTAAATTGTTAGGAGGGTTTTCTTTTTATAAGGGGTTCGAAAAAATGCAAAAAGGAAAAATCCTAAGGAAAGGAAATTCGAATAAAAGGAAAAGGAAACTTCCTCCTATACAACTTGTGCTAGCTGTCCAATTCGAAATCTTTTGGGTATTTTCCTATTTTCTTTTCTTTTCTTTTTGTTTTCTTTTTAATTTAACTTAAAATTAATGGAAATATGAATTAAAAATAAAGGAAAACGTGAATGGCAATGCAAAAGTGAATCTAAACCCTAGTGATACACGTAGAAGGCTAGATGCACTCGGTTTGGAGTTTGAGGTTATTTTTTTGATTTTTCGTGAATGCGACTTAAACTAATGCAAGAACAAAAAACAAAACAAGCAAAAGGATAGAAACAACCTGGTTTAGGACCTTTAAGCTCTGATACCAAAATGATACAAGCCTTGATTCAAGGATGTATGCGCGTGGGCTGTTTGTAGAAGATTAGGTGAGAAACTCAACCTTAGGCTTCTGGATGGGGGTTTTCTGGTTGGTAAAAGATGGAAGGGTGAAGTGAACCACACGAGGGGGTGATGAACCTCGTGATAAATCACAAACTTAGAGCTAGGAGGGCTGGTCTCAACTAGGTTCTAAGCGCACAAGATTCTTAGAGAGAAAACTTGTAGGGAAAAAGTTCTACTTTATTAATAATCAAAAAGGTTGTCGAACTACAATGCTGGAAGGAGCCTTATTAATATGCTCGACAGCTTGACCTGCTAGGGTCGACTCAAATAAGAAAAGGAAAACTTACAAAAGTGCACAAAGGAAAAGATACAAAAGTGTATAACCGAAAAAGGACCTATTCCTAAAATGTTCTTGACTCAAAAATGTAAAGCATCTAGATCCTACCCTGCAAAACAGAAAGAGGCATATATTTGAATTGAAACTTACCTTAACTTACCTCACGGCCAAGAAATGGAAGGTGGCCGTCCTTGTGGCATGCACGCGCCTTGCTCCTAGTCTTCGACTTAGAGTAGGGTTACAAATCTTTGGGCCCTGACCTCTCTTGCCTCTAAAGCCCAAGTCTTTGATGTTCCTTGTGTTGTTGAGAAGCCTTTGGACTCTACTTTGCTCTTCTGGCCCATTGTCCTTAGATGATCTTCCTCTAGGAGCTTGTCGACCCATAAGCTGAATTTGTGGAAGTGTGCCCTTGATCTGCTTCTTGTCATTGCTCCTTGAGGTACTACTGGTGTAGATACTTCTTCTAGATGCATGTCCTGGAGCTGGTAGCTCATTTGGTTCGAGTCCTCTTGTGTGGAAGTGGAAATACGCGCGTACTCGGCTGGATTGGCTGTACCGGCTGGATTGTGCGCGGTACTGGCCGGGATGCCTTCAGGACCGGCCAAGTTGATCCCGGAGTTGGCGGCATCACCAGAGGGACCGGCGGTGTCATCCACGTCCCCACCAAGTGTGCCGGAAGCTTGGGCCTCTCCGCCGGCGATGCTGACCGGTCTGGTCCTATAGGTCGAGGGTCCGGCGGTACTGTCTGGTCCGGCAGACGTGCCAGATGGTCCTGCTGTCTCGGGCAAGCTTCCTGGTCGGCCAGTCTGGTCTTCTGGCTGGATGTACGACCTGATGTCCTCATCAGAACCAGTATGGTGAAATTGGAAATTCTGCTAATGTTGCTTCAAATTCAAATGATCCCCTGGTTTTAACAGCAAGCCTACAAGACACTAAAGATGAATGGGTACTAGACTCGGAAATACTTTTTATATTACCCCAAACAAAGACTTGCTTTATGATCTGGAAGAATTTTATGGGGGGGGAGGTTCTCATGGGTAACAACACCCATAGCAAAGTAAAAGTAAAAGGGAAGATAAGAATAGTAAATGAAGATAATTCGGTTGTTATTCTCTCAGATGTAAGGTACATGCCTACCATGAGCAGAAATCTGATTTCCTATGGTATGTTAGAGAAATCAGGTTGTAGATATAAGGGAGAGAACTTTGCCATAACTTTCTACAAAGGTGATCAGAAAGTTATGACTGGAAAGTACCATGAAGGCCTGTATTATATACAAGGCACTGTTTCTAAACAGTAAGATATGGTGGCAAAGAAAGAAGATGCATCGGCAAAACTGTGGCATTCTAGGCTAGGTCATATGAGTCTAAATGGCCTAAACATTCTAGCAAAAAAGGGGTTTTTTGAAGGAGCAGGATATAGCCGGCCTAGAGTTTTGCGAGAGCTGTGTCCTAGGGAAGCTACACAAATAGAGCTTCAACAAAGGAAGACACACATCTAAAGGAATATTAGAATACGTACATTCAGATCTATGGGGATCACCAAACATCCCTGACAGTCTAAATTTCTGCAAATACTTCATAACTTTCATAGACGATTTTTCTCGAAAGGTTTGGATATATTTTCTTAGATCAAAAGATGAAGCATTCTCAAAGTTCAAGGAATGGAAGACGATGGTTGAAAATCAGTCAGGTAAAAGGATTAAATACCTTAGAATTGATAATGAACTGGAATAATACAGTAGGCAGTTTGATGACTTGTGCAAAAGCTGTGGAATAACTAGGCATAGAACATGCACGTATACCCCTCAACAGAACGGCGTTTATGAAAGAATGAATAGGACTATTCTAGAAAAGGTAAGGTGCATGTTAGCTGAAACAGGTTTGGATAGGAGTTTTTGGGCAAAAGCTGCTTCGACAGCTGTTTATCTAATAAATAGATTGCCAAATGCTACAATGGAGTTTAAACTCCCTGAAGAAATCTCGTCAGGAACAAAACCAGATTTAATGAATGTTACGAAGTTTGGATCCACTGTCTATGTTCACTCAGTAAAGGGAAAGACTGAACCCCGAGCAGTAAAAGGATATTTCATGGGATACCCTCAGGGGGTAAAAGGATTTAGGGTGTGGATCTCTGAAGACCCAAAGTGTGTGATAAGCAAGGATGTGATGTTTAACAAGAACCAAACCTGCAAGAAATCTATGGAGAAGCCTGACCACACAGAAAAGACAAAAAAGGGTGAAGAAGGTCTCATTCAATCCTATCATAGAATATGAAGGTACATCAAATGAATCTGAAATAGAAAGTTCTATTCAAGGAGGAGATTCAAGACATGAAATCAATAATGAAGAGGAAGATAAAACAAAAGAAGAGGAAATCAGAAACCAGGAACTTGACCTAGATGAATACCAATTGGCAAGAGATAGGACAAGGAGGATAGTAAGACCTTCCTCTCGGTTTTCTGATAAGGATTTTGTGGCATATGCCCTTGCTGGAGCAACCACAATCGACTCAGAAGAAACAGCTACGTATCAAGAAGCAAAAGAAAGAAAATACTGGAATTATTGGAAAACAGGAATGAAAGAAGAAATGGATTCCTTAAACAAAAATCAGACATGGACTTTGGTTGATAGACCAGCTGATAAAAGAATCATAAGATGTAAGTGGATATTCAAAAGGAAACCCGGAATTCCAGGAGTTGCGAGCCCCTGGTACAAAGGTAGGTTGGTGGCAAAAGGGTACTCTCAAATAGAAGGGGTAGATTATAATGAAGTTTTTGCCCCAGTTGTGAAACAGGTATCCATAAAACTGGTCTTATCTCTAGTAGTGACTTATAATCTGAAATTTGAACAACTGGATGTAAAAACGGCATTCCTACATGGTGTTCTAGAGGAAGAAATCTACATGGAACAACCCGAGGGTTTTGAAGTGAAAGGAAAACAACAAAATGTGTGCCTACTTCAGAAATCGCTTTATGGATTAAAGCAGAGCCCAAGACAGTGGAACAAAGGGTTCAACTGTTTTATGCAGGAGAAAAATTTTCACAGAAGTGAGTTTGATGCTTGTGTGTACGTGAGAGGAAGTAACATAAAGCATCAGGTGTATCTACTGATATATGTTGACGACATGTTAGTGGCATCAACAGACAAAAGAGATCAGACGACTTAAAGAAGAATTGATGGAAGCTTTCGAAATGAAAGACATAGGAGCAGCCAGTAAAATTTTAGGGATGGAAATCCTAAGGGATAGGATAAAAGGCACCCTAAAATTATCTCAGCAGAAGTATCTCACTCAAGTCCTAAAGACTTTCAGCATGTTTGATTCTAAAGCAGTTACTACACCTATTGGACCTTAGTTCAAACTGAGAAGTCTAAATCAAAAAGCGTCAGAAAATGAGGCTATACTGATGAAGGAAGTTCCCTATCAGAGTGCAGTAGGCAGTCTAATGTATGCAATGGTTGGCTTAAGGCCAGACCTTGCATACGCAGTGGGTTTTATAAGTCGATTTATGGAAAACCCGGGAAGAGTTCACTGGCAAACATTTAAGTGGACTATGCGATATCTAAAGGGGGTCCAGATAAACATTTGACATTCACAAACCAAAACAATTTTGAGATAACTGGTTATGTGGATGCTGATTTCGCAGCAGATATAGATCAGAGAAGATCTATAACCGGGTACATATTTCAGGTGGGTGGAAACACCATCAGTTGGAGATCAAGCTTACAACAAATTGTAGCTTTATCCACAACTGAGTCAGAATATATTGCATTGACAGAGGCTGTCAAAGAAGCCATTTGGCTTAAAGGTATATGCAAGGAGCTACGGGTTTTTAATTCAATCCCTAAGGTATATTGTGATTCACAAAGTGCAATCTGCCTAGCTAAGAATGGTGTGTTTCACAAACGGACCAAACACATAGATGTAAAATACCATTTTATGAGAAGCATCATTTCTACAGGAGGTGTAACAGTCAATAAAATTCCAGGAAAAGAAAATCCAGCCGACTTATTAACTAAAGCATTACCTGGACCCATATTCGAGGTTGTACTCTCATAGCTAAGAGTCGAGTAAGGATGGTTCGGCTACACCCAGGTATGCGAGTACCTCAGTTCAACAGGAAACAAAAAAATATGAGAAACAAGAGGAGTTTTTCACATTCGGGTTGAAAAGACATGTTTTTAATGTTCAAATCTACAGATCAGAAGGTTTTTTGAACATGTACCTGGGCGATTATCACTTCTGAAGGGATACCTCGAGTTCGGAAGATGTACAGATCTTCTGCATGTCAAAGAAAAGGAGGTTTCAAAAGGGTTATAAGCTAGGAGGAGCTTATGCTAACTCGGTTTAGCAAAGACAGAGGCGAGAAGGTTGAATCGTCCTCGAAGAGAATCGACTAGGTCTATCGGGAGAAGAAAAGGATTACGGCTACAAAGGAAGAAGGAGAAAATTTCGCAAATGAGCTAGGGTTTTCGGTTTAAAAGGCAAGGAGGAGTTTGTGGGTTTTGTGCCTAATTTAACCGAAATCCGGTTTGGGCCCATCGAAGATTATTTCTCTGGTTTAGCATCATTGGACTGAAAACAAAAAGAAGACCAAAAGGAAATTAAAACGAAGACAGTGTATTAGTAAGGGAAGGTCGTCGTCTACCTTCAGAGGGATGTGCGATTTTTCTCGCTCGAGTTTTTCTTCCTAGATTACAGAGAGTAATAGACAGTTAAGAGATAACTCTAATTCTGTAAAAGCAAGAGAGAGAAGAGAGAGCATATTGTAGTTCGTTTCCTTACCAATATTATAGTAGATTTGAGGGTTACGTCCCTCACCAGACGTAGTGACATTGATCGTGAACAAGCTAAAATTTCCTGGGTGCATATTGTCTTCAAGATTAAATCCTGCAAATAGAAATCAAGCAAATTACAAACAAATAATATTTCACAATCTGGTTGAGGAAAGTTTCCTTGTTTCTGAGAAAGATTCTTCGCCCCAGCTCGCCGACATTAATGGTGATTTTGATTTCAAAAGTTTCAATGCTGTGCTTTGATTCTCGATTGCCAAAAGAGTGGGAGTTAGTACTCCCAAATAATCTTCTTGCCTTAGTCGGAATATCGGATAGGCGTAAATGGCGACAATCAAGCTCAAGCTTATTCTTGGAGGATATTCTCTTCATCCCTACAAGTACATATCACGATGATCCTCCCCTCTGCAACTCAATTGAATTCTCGTGTATATTTCTTCCTCCCAAACTTAAGTTATTTCTATCGACTCTTATTTTCTTCCCCTAAGACCTCCGGCTTTACCCGTGTTGCCGACTTGTAACTTGGAGTCGCGGAATCGGCTCCGTCTGAACCCCTACTCACCCTTTCCCCTTTTACCACTTTTTGCCATCTCCTTCCTTCACATCTGCTCTGCTTTTATTCTTCTCCATCATACCACTTCTAGTTTTCGGTTGTTTCTCGGCAATCGTTTCTCTCACTCGGCTTTGTTTCTCAATTTCTTTGCGAGTTCAATGTTGTCTCGGGTCATTTTCCTGTTATTTGTTATCTGCTGTTTGGGTTTTTCATCATGATATTATTGGTTATTTCCATTAATGACTATTTTCGGGCATTTAGTAATGAAAAACCAACCGACCGTTGGAAAAAGGCTCCGATCAAAATTAGGACTTTTGATAATTCGGCAGTTCTGAAAATATATGAATTCACGCTGATCGGTAGGATCCTAAACTTATGCAATGGCATAGGATTAGAACTTTTATGTCTTTGTTGCCAACTATATGACAGTGTGAGGGTCAGGTCCAAGGTCAAGACTTGGGTCATGGCCGATTTATATTCTGCTTCAATATGGAGACGAACATTGAGTCGGTGCTGGAAAAGCGTCCCTACCATATTGATCAGTGGACTACAATTGAAAGATGGGTTTCAAGTCTCCGGGCTGATTTCCCATCCACTATTGTGTTCTGGATATGGATAGTAGGAATTCCAACACATTATTGGACAAAAGAAACGATCGTGGATATCGGAAACGCCACCAGAGAGTTAATGTAACATGATGTTGGTGAAGCTAAGGTCCGGGTGTCCCTTAATCTGGAATTTTCAAATGGTGACGTGGTCTCTATGACTCTCGACTATGAGAAACTATCCCAATTCGGCGGTTTTTGCTTTAAAATCACTCATGACGAACAACACTGCCTGGAAAAAAAGAAGCCCGAAACAAAGAGAAGGTGTTGCCCCGCTTTGATGGTAGGATTAGAACTTTTATGTCTTTGTTGCCAACTATATGACAGTGTGAGGGTCGGGTCTAAGGTCAAGACTTGGGTCATGGCCGATTTATGTTCTGCTTCAATATGGAGATGAACATTGAGTCGGTGCTGGAAAAGCGTCCCTACCATATTGATCAGTGGACTACACTTGAAAGATGGGTTTCAAGTCTCCGGGCTGATTTCCCATCCACTATTGTGTTCTGGATATGGATAGTAGGAATTCCAACACATTATTGGACAAAAGAAACGATCGTGGATATCGGAAAGGCCACCAGAGAGTTAATGCAACATGATGTTGGTGAAGCTAAGGTCCGGGTGTCCCTTAATCTGGAATTTTCAAATGGTGACTTGGTCTCTATGACTCTCGACTACGAGAAACTATCCCAATTCGGCGATTTTTGCTTTAAAATCACTCATGACGAACAACACTGCCTGGAAAAAAAGAAGCCCGAAACAAAGAGAAGGTGTTGCCCCGCTTTGATGGTAGAGATGAGAATGGCCCTTAGACCGCCACTGCCCCCCCCCCCTTTGATTCAAGCCTCGATTCAGGGCTTCGATGCGCGTGGGCTGTTTGGAGAAGGTTAGGTGAGAAACTCGACCTTAGACTTCTTGGATAGGGGTTTTTTGTTTGGTATTGGATGGAAAGGTGAGGTGAACCACATGAGGGGTGATGAACCTCGTGATAAATCACAACCTTAGAGCTAGGAGGGCTGGCCTCGACTAGATTCTAAGCGCACAAGTCTCTTTTGAGAGAAAGCTTGTTGGAAGAAAGTTCTACTTTATTAATATCAAAAAAGTTGTCAAACTACAATGCTGGAAGGAGCCTTATTAATATGCTCGACAGCTTGACCTTCTAGGGTCGACTCAAAGAAAGAAAAGGAAAGATTACAAAAGTGCACAAATGGAAAATGTACAAAAGTGCATAACCAAAAAAGGACCTATTCCTAAAATGTCTTTGACTCAAAAATGTAAACAATCTAGATCCACCCTGCAAAACAAAAAGAGGCATATATTCGAATTGAAACTTACCTTACTTACCTCACGGCCAAGAAATGGAAGGTGGCCGTCCTTGTGGAATGCATGCGCCTTGCTCCTAGTCTTTGACTTGGAGTAGGGTTAGGAATCTTTGGGCCCTGACCTCTCTTGCCACTAAATCCCAAGTCTCTGAAGTCCCTTGAATTGTTGAGAAGCCTTTGGACTCTTCTTTGCACTTCTGGCCCATTGTCCTTAGTCGATCTTTCTCTAGGAGCTTGTCGACCCATAAGCTGAACTTGTGGAAGAGTGCTCTTGATCTGCTCCTTGTCATTGCTCTTGGTGGCACTACTGGTGTAGAGACTTCCTCTAGATGCATGTCCTGAAGCTGGTAGCTTATCTGGTCCGAGTCTCCTTGTGTAGAAGTTGAAATGCTCGTGTACTCGGCTGGATCAGTTGTACCGGCTGGACTGCAAAAGAGCGGGAAGCTACTTGGCAGTTCGGCAGTTATGGTAGTTACGTAAAGCGTTATTCCCAGGGTTATTTTTTCTTATGGAAACCAAGTGGAGCTAGAGCTATATTCAAGATTTTTAAGTTTATTTAGGGTACGATTTTATTTTTACGGTAGATCCATCAGGTGTAAGTGAAGGATTGGCCTTGTTGGCTCTAGCCGAGTTTAATGTTGTCATTTCTTTTTCGAATAAAAATAGTATTGATGTAGCGGTTACTATTGATGGTAATAAAATCTTTATCTCTTTTGTTTACGAGGATCCTATTGTAAAATTCAGAAAATAATGTATGGGAATGCCTCACTAGAATTTGTTTGTCCCAATCAGAGCCTTGATTTATGGTATGCGATTTCAATAAGATTAATGGAAATCATTAAAAATCAGGAGGGGGAGTTCGCTCCGAGGATTAATTTTATAGATTTTTGTCTTATGCAAGAAATTTTTGGAATGACTGACTTTCCTTTCAAAGGCAATTGCCTCTCTTGGTTTGGAAGAAGAGGCTCTAAAGTCGTTCGGTGTTGGCTGGAGAGAGCAATGGGCAACAAGGAATGACACAGTATCTTCTCACATACCTTGGTGGAATACCTAAGGTTTTGTGGCTCTGATCATCGGTCGGTTTGGATTCACATCCTCTCAATGCCAATAAAAATAAGATGTTGGTTTTAATTCGATAAGCTATTGATGAGGACATCAATACCAACTCAATAGAAGCTTAGAAAGAGCCTATTAATATACTTATTATGACACAAGCTCCATGAAAAAGATCAGGCACAAGAAACCTTAGTAAGATGTTCAACAAGTGTATGAAGAGTCTCATAACAATCATAGAAGAGGGAGGATTCCATGAAGCTGAACTTACTAAAGAATTACAAGAAGGAGACTATGAACAACTAAAGACTACAACAATTTCACTTCTTCCAGTTTTACAAGGCTTCAGAGATACAACCTTGTTCATCTTTGCTAAACAAACTTAAGAAAACATTATAAGTAGTTACAAGAGACCAAAGTGCGTATTTAAAATTCCTATGTTTCAATTAACAAGTTTATTTGCTTGTTTTTGCAGGAATGTGTCTGCTAAGTTTAATAGTCTATTATTTGTCATTAGATCCTAATGTCTTGTTGTTATTTTCGCTTGAGTCCTTCCATTATAATGTATTTTCAGTCCTAGAAGGCACTTGTTGCTGGACTAGTATATAAAGTCCCTTCTCAGCATATAATCACTTAAGTTTTATGAAATAAAAACCTAGTTTTTCTTTGTTTGAAAGGAGTTGACGCCTCCACCCTTCTTGTGTGAGAATCCTTAAATTTTGAGTACTCTAGACTTATCACAGACATTCCATAATCTATGTGGTGTCTCTCGATCCACCTCTCTACTCAATCCTCAATTAGATCCTCCAAAAAGTGTTGTACAACCAGCTGGTCACCATCAATCTGTTCATCAACCCATCACTCCTGAGTCTCTAGAAATTTTTGTACAGCCAGCTAGAGCCTCTCCAGCAGTTCCCCTTGATCGAAGAAGTCCTCTTGTTCCTGCATCATATGGTATCATAACTTAATCGCTTCTATTTATCTACCCCCATTTTCGTTTTTACTCTATCATTTCCTTGTTAACTTGCTGTCAAACTGCATCTCTTCATAAAACCCATAAAAATCGAATCCCAATCTGTTGTTTTTGTGTGTTAAAAGCCAGTAACATCATTAGTTGTTGATAGCTTGTGTTGCTGCAACTAGATCTATCGATTTTCAGTTGTGTTGATTGTGTCTATTTGACTTACTTGCTGCTGCAACTAGAGCAATTGATTTTTAGTTGTTTTTATTGTGTCTATTTGACTTCCTTTGCTGCTACAACTAGATTTTTTGATTTTCAGTTGCTTTGATTGTGTTTATTCGATTTCCTTTGCTGCTGCAACTAGTTCTGTCCATTTTAAGTTGTTTTTGATTGTGTGTATTCGGCTTTTTTTGCACTTGATCTGTTTGTTTAGTGTGAGACATATTGTGTGACTATGGGAAAACCAGTAGATTTGAATGTTGCTCAGATGCTTGCTGCTATTCAAATTCAACTTTAGAACCTAGGAGATCGCATGACAAAAATAGAACAACCACCACAAATTCGTAGAAATCCTATCAGAAATGTGAATGCCAAATGTGTGAATCATGAAGAGGATGAAATAGCTGACTTAGAAGATGATCTTCTATAGAACCTGATCATAATCATATACCAAGAAGACAATATCAACATGACAGAGATAGAGTAGATGAATCTTGGCATGGAAACAGAGACGTAAAGCTCACGGCACCAACCTTTGCTGGAAAAGTTAATACAGATGCCTACCTTGATTGGGAAATACATATGGAATACATATTTGAGTGTTAAAACTACTCAGATCAGAGAAAAGTGTCTCTAGCAGCTGTTCAACTCACTGAAAGCGCTCTAGTTTGGTAGAACAGAGATGTGTCCGAATGAAGAAGACATAGACATGGTCAGATCACTACTTGGGAAGAAATGAGGTTCCAACTAATGTGGAGATATGTCCCTGCATACTAATACAGAGAGTTGTAGAAGAATATGTCTTAGGCTTGGTGCATAGGTCTTGGCTCTTACGCCTGATGGGCTGCTCAGCCTGGACAGATAGGTGGAACAAGTCTTTAAAGTCATTGTAGATTTGCCTCTCCACCTTGCGGCTGATTCTCTCTTGCAGACCATCCAAGAATTGCGCCATCAATGCCTCTTCATCGTCATTGAGCTCCAGCCTGTTCCTTAAGCCTCTCAAACTCTTTGTAGTACTCCTCTACTGATCTGGTTCCCTGTTTAAAAGTACGAAAACGTTGTTGCAAATCCCTATGGAAATAGGGTGGGACAAACCTTTGCATCATGAGGTCTTTCATGTCGACCCAAGAGTCTACGGGTCTCAACGGCCTCCTCCTTCGGTTAGAAGCCTCACGATCCCACCAGATGAGGGAATTATCCGTGAGTTGTGCTACTGCCATGGAAACTCTCCTAGGGCCTGGTTGGTTGTAATGATCGAAAATGTGATCCATCCTCCTTTCCCAATCGATATAAGCCTCGGGTCTACTTTTCCTGCAAAACTAGCAGGTGTTAGTTTAACATCATGACTGGTCACCTGGTTGTAGGCGTAGTCATCTCCATCCTCATGATGTCTAGGGGGCATCTTTGGTCTCTAGTGATGACCATAGGGCTCGTAGCCATTTCCCTCTGTCTCTGGTTGCCGTGGAGGTCTTCTCGGCCTAGGGTGATAGCCGTGAGGCTGTGCGTCCTCATCTCCATCCGGTTGGGGCTCCTCCTGTTCGTGTTGTGTCCTAGGATGTTCAGGACCCTCAGCAGGGTCTTGTTCAGCCCTCACGTGCCTTATGGCATGGAATGGCCTCTTCACGCGCTCTAACCTCTCGCCGATTGATGCTAGTTGTGTTTGGAGGGTGGTGAACATGGCCATCATGGCCTCTGTTGCATCCTGATTTTCTTCTGCCATTGTGTGTTACAAGAAGAAAAAAACAAGTGATTATGCTCCTAAAATTCGATTAGGAGGATTTTCTTTTATAGTTGAAGTAGAAGTTGCAAAAAGGAAAAATTGAAAAGGAAAAATCTAGGAAAAAGGAAAAATGGAAAAATGGAATTTTTTTAACAATTAATGCTAAATATCTTGGTTGTTTTTGGTCGATTTCTCTTTTGGTATTTTTCTATTTTTTGTTTTGTTTTTTTTTTTAATTTAACTTAATGAAGAATGGAAATATGCTTTTAACAAAAGGGAAATACGAAATTGCAATGCAAGAATGAATATAAACCCTAGTGATGCACATAGGAGCTAGATGCACTCGGATTGAACTTAGATGTTATTCTTTTTTTATTTTCTTTGAATGAAACTTAAACTAATGCAAGAACTGGAAACAATATTAAGTAAAGGATAAAAATCATATGGTTTTAGGAGCTTTAAGCTTTGATACCAAAATGATACAAGCCTCGAATCAAGGCTGTACGCACGTGGGCTGTTTGGAGAAGATTAGGTGAAAAACTCGACCTTAGGCTTCTGGATGGGGGGTTTTCTGTTTGGTAATGGATGCAAGGGTGAAGTGAACAACACGATGGGTGATGAACCTCGTGATAAATCACAACTTAGAAGCTAGGAGGGCTGGTCTCGACTAGGGTTCTAAGCGCACAAGTTCTTGAAAAAAAACTTGTAGAAAGAAAATTCGATCTTTATTATCAAAAAGGTTGTCGAACTACAATCCTGAAGGAGCCTTATTAATATGCTCGGCAGCTTGATCTTCTAGGGTCGACTCAAAGAAAGAAAAATGGAAAACTTACAAAAGTGCACAAAAGGAAAAATTACAAAAAGGCAATAACCGAAAAGGACTTCTACCTAAATTGTATTTGACTCAAAAATGTAAACATTCTAAATCCTACCCTGCAAAACAGAAAAGGCAAGTATATAATTTGAAAACTTACCATTCTTACCTATCGCCAAGAAATGGAAGGTGGCCGACCTTGTGGCATGCACGCGCCCTAGCTCCTAGTCTTCGACTTGGAGTAGGGTTATGAATCGTTAGGCCCTGACCTCTCTTGCGACTAAAGCCCAAGTCTCTGAAGTCCTTTGTATGGTTGAGAAGCCTTTGGACTCTTCCTTGCACTCTTGGCCCAATGCTCTTTTTTTCGATCATCCTCTAGGAGGTTGTCGACCCACAAACTGAACTTGTGGAAGAGCGCCATTGATCTGCTCCTTGCAATTGCTCCTCGTGGCACCATTGGTGTAGAAACTTCATCTAGATGCATGTCTTGAAGGTGGTAGCTTATCTGATCCGATTCCCTTTGTGTACATGTTGAAATGGTGGTGTAATCGGCTGGATCGGCTGGATCGGCTGGACTGGCTGAACTGTGCGAGGTACTGGCCAAATTGTCATCGGAGCCGACCAGGTTGATTCCGGAGCCGGCGGCGTCACCAATTGGGCTGCCAGTTTCATCCACGTCCCCGCCAGTTGGGCCGGAGGTTTGGGTCTCTCCGCCGAAAAGGTTGGTCGGTCCGGCCCAGCTGGTCATAGGCTCGGCGGTACCGCTTGGGCCGGCAGACACGCCAAATGGCCCGGCTGTCTCTTGCAAGCACTCTGGTCGGCCAATCTGGTCTCCTGGCCAGCCATACGATATGATGCCCTCATCAACGTCCTAGGAGCATTATCTAGAAGTTCGTAGTAGTTTATTTTGATGTCATTCTAATTTATAGATCTAATCTTGAAGATCACTTACTACATCTTGAGCAGGTACTTGAAACGCTTAAAGCTGAAAACTTGATTCTAACTTTAAGAAATGTACTTTGTGCACTGACTAAGTTGTATTCCTAGGATTTGTTGTAAGTTATAAGGGCTTAAAGGTCGATGAAGAAAAGATCAAAGCAATTCAAAATTGGCCAACCCCAACAACAACCGAACATGTGAGGAGTTTTCATGGATTGGCTAGTTTCTATAGAGGATTTGTCAAGGACTTTAGTATTGTTGTTGCACTCCTCACTTCAGTAATTAAGAAGAATGTGGAATTCAAAATGGGGACCAGCACAAGAGAAGGTATTCAACAAGCTGAAAGATAGCCTCACACATGCACCTATTTTGATACTTCCTAACTTTGATAAAACTTTTGAAATTTAATGTGATGCTTCTGGAAAAGGTATAGAAGCTGTCCTAATGCAAGGAAGAAAACCAGTGGCTTACTTCAGTGACAAACTTAGTGGAGCTTCACTTAACTTTGGTAAGGTCTCTTGAAATTTAGCAACATTACCTACTGTCAAATGAGTTTGTTATTCATATAGATCATGAGACGCTCAAGTACTTAAGAGGACAAACTAATCTTAAGAAGAGGCATGCAAAGTGGTTTGAGTTTTTGGAGACTTTCCCTATGTGATCAAATATAAGAAAACTAAAGATAACATTGTGGCTGATGCTTTATCAAGGAAACATGCTCTCATAAGCACAATGGAAGCTAAGATTATGGGATTTAAACACATCGAGTCAATGTATGAGACTGATCTAGATTTTCAAGAAATATTTAAGGAGACCAACAAGTCTGCATCTGATGTACCTGTTATGAGGATATAACCTTTTCAAAAGGGAGAAGATGATGAGGACATCAATACCAGTTCACTATAAGTTGAGGAAGAGCCCATCAATATACCTATTATGAGACAACCTTCAAGAACAAGATCAGGCACAAGAAACCTTAGTAAGATGTTCAACAAGTCTGTTGAGAGTATCATAACAATCATAGAAGATGGAGGATTCCATGAAGCTGAACTTACTAAAGAATTACAAGAAGGAGACTATGAACAACTAAAGACTACAACAATTTCATTCCTTCCAGTTTTACATGACTTTAGAGATACAACCTTGTTCATCATTGCTAAACAAACTTAAGAAGACATTATAAATAGCTACAAGAGACCAATGTGCGTATTTAAAATTCCTATATTTAAATTAACAAGTTTATTTGCTTGTTTTTGCAGGAATGTGACTGTTAAGTTTAAAATTCTTTTATTTGTCATTAGGTCCTAATGTCTTGTTGTTATCTTTGCTTTAGTCCTTCTATTATAATGTATTTTTAACCCTAGAAGGCACGTGATGTTGGACTAGTATATAAAGTCCTTTCTCATCATGTAATCACTTAAAGTTTATGAAATAAAAACCTAGTTTTTCTTCCTTTGGAAGGAGTTGACGCCTCCACCCTTCTTATGTGAGAATCCTTGAAGCTTGAGTGCTTTAGACTTATCACATACCTTCCATAATCTGTGTGGCGTCTCTTGATCACCCTCTCTACTCAATCCTCACTTAAATCCTCCAAAAAGTGCTTTACAGCCAACTAAAAGGTCACCATCAATCTCTTCATCAACCCAACACTCATGAGTCTCTAGCAAGTGCTGTACAGCCAGCTAGAGCCTCCCCAGCAGTTCCCCTTGCTCGAACAAACCCTCTTGTTCCTGGATCAGCGATGGGTCTAAACCATGCTTTGAGGAAGTTGTCAAAAGGGAATGGTCTCACCCAGGTGACTCAGATGAAATCTTGATTTGGGATTGAATGGCGAGATGTTGCATATCAATCTTGAGATAGAGGCGTGAAGATAAGCAAGACTCATCTCGTCTTATGGATGATATAAAATAGAAACTTGAAAAAGCATAATCGGATGATGCTATTTTGGCTGTGGAAATTAACGACTTACAAAAAACATTGTGTGGGGCCATCCATGAGGAAGAAGTTTTCTGGCAGCAAAAAACCCTTATGGCTTAAAGAAAGAGACCAAAACACCAAAATTTCCATGCGACCACAAAGAAAATTCGTGCAAAGAATCGCATTACTGGGATGCTAGACAACAACGGTGTCTAGATGGAGAAGAAGTCTAAAATTGAAGCTCTAGTAATAGAGTACTTTAATGAATTGTTCTCCTCATCCTTAATCTCTGATCTGGAGGTCTCTTTCGTCCATGTAACCCATCGTGTCACCCACGATATGACTTTTCGGTTAACTCAAGTGGTGTCAAAGGAATATGTTAGGGAAGCACTATTTCCAATGCACCCAGAAAAAGCTTCCGGACCGGATGGGATGACGGCCCTTTTTTCAGAAATTCTGGCATTTGTTGGGAAACCATATCGTGAAATATATTAAGGAATTTATGTTGGAAGGGAAGATGTATACTTACCTTAATGGAAGGGAGGATAGTATGTGGACTAAATGGATTATGGGTTGTCTCAATTCGGTCTCTTATTATGTGTTGTTAAATGGATCTCCTAAGGGATGCAAAATACCAAGCCGTGGCCTAAGACAAGGAGATCTTTTGTCTCCATATCTGTTTATCATCTGTATGGAAGTCCTAATTACTAATCTGAATGCAGCCGTGGCTTCAATCGAAATTACCGGCTTACGTCTGGCCCCAACTAGCCCGCCAATATCCCATTTACTCTTTGCGGATGACAACTTGTTTTTTTGCATGGCATCTATCGATCAGTATAAGCTTTTTTCTAGTATCCTCAATACCTATTGCAAAGCCTCATGCCACCAAATCAATTTCGAGAATTTGAAAATTCTCTTTGGAAAAAAAGTTCCAGAGAGCACTCAATTAACCATCAAAGATATGTTAGGGATTCTTCGAGAAAGAGGTCTAGGGAAATATTTGGGACTCCCCAAAAGTCTCAAAGGATCTAAATCCCAAATATTTGCCTATGTCATAGACCGGATCCAACAAAAAATCAACGGTTGGTCTACAAAACTCCTCTCTCGAGGTGGAAAGGAAGTATTGATAAAGTCAGTGGCTATGTGATACAAGCCTTGATTCAAGGATGTATGCGCGTGGGCTGTTTGGAGAAGTTTAGGTGAGAAACTCGACCTTAGACTTCTTGGATAGGGGTTTTTGGGTTGGTATTCGATGGAAAGGTGAAGTGAACCACACGAGGGGTGATGAACCTCGTGATAAATCACAAACTTAGAGCTAGGAGGGCTGGTCTCAACTAGATTCTAAGCGCACAAGATTCTTGAGAGAAACTTGTTGGGGAAAAAGTTCTATCTTTATTAATATCAAAAGGTTGTTGGACTACAATGCTGGAAGGAGCCTTATTAATATGCTCGACAGCTTGACCTTCTAGGGTCGACTCAAATAAGAAAAGGAAAACTTACAAAAGTGCACAAAAGGAAAAGATACAAAAGTGCATAATCGAAAAAGGACCTATTCCTAAAATGTCTTTGACTCAATAAAAGTAAATATTCTAGATCCTACCCTGCAAAACAGAAAGAGGCATATATTCGAATTGAAACTTACCTAAACTTACCTCATGGCCAAGAAATGGAAGGTGGCCGTCCTTGTGGCTTGCACGCGCCTTGCTCCTAGTCTTCGACTTGGAGTGGGGTTAAGAATCTTTGGGCCCTGACCTCTCTTGCCACTAAAGCCCAAGTCTCTGATGTCCCTTGTGTTGTTGAGAAGCCATTGGACTCTTCCTTGCAGTTTTGGCCCATTGTCCTTAGTCGATCTTCCTCTAGGAGCTTGTCGACCCATAAGCTGAATTTGTGGAAGAGTGCCCTTGATCTGCTTCTTGTCATTGCTCCTTGAGGCACCACTGGTGTAGAGACTTCCTCTAGGTGCATGTCCTGGAGCTAGTAGCTCATTTGGTCCAAGTCTTCTTGTGCAGAAGTGGAAATGCGCGTGTACTCGGCTGGATCGGCTGTACCGGCTGGATTGTGCGAGGTACTGGCCGGAATGCCTTCAGGACCGGCCAAGTTGATCCCGGAGTTGGTGGCATCACCAGAGGGGACAGCGGTGTCATCCACGTCGCCACCAAGTGTGCCGGAAGCTTGGGCCTCTCCGCCGGCAATGCTGGTTGCTCTGGTCCTTGTGGTCGAGGGTCCGGCGGTACTGCTTGGGCCGGCAGGTGTGCCAGATGGTCCGGCTGTCTCGGGCAAGCTTCCTGGTCGGCCAGTCTGGTCTCCTGGCTGGATGTACGACCTGATGTCCTCATCATCCCCTCCCTCTTCAGTAGGTCTTGTCCTCAAAACTAGTTCATCTGCATGGAAAGGGGCTAAGTCAGTAACATTGAACGTATTGGACACATTAAACTCACCTGGTAGCTCGATCCGGTAGGCGTTGTTGTTGATCCTCTTGAGCACTCTGAATGGTCCATCTCCTCTTGGTGCTAGCTTGGAACTCCTTAGGTTTGGGAACCTCTTCTGCTGTAGGTGTAGCCACACCCAATTGCCTGGTTGAAAGATCACCTCCTTTCTTCCCTTGTTGGCATGAGTCACGTACTGTCCGGTCCTCTTCTCCAAGTTTTCTGCTACCTACTGGTGTAACCTCCTTATGAACTCTACCTTGGATGCTCCGTTGAGGTTGGTCATCTCAGCTGGTGGTAGTGGCGTTTGCTCCAATGGGGTGAGAGGGTTGAAGCCGTATACTACTTCAAATGGTGTCTTCTTGGTTGCTGAGTGCACGGCTCGGTTGTAAGCAAACTCTATGAATGGCAGGCACTCCACCCAAGTCTTAGGCTCTTCCCTAGTGTAGTCCTGAGAAGAGTTGATAGTGTCCTGTTGACAACTTCAGTTTGGCCATCGGTTTGAGGATGGCAGGTGGTAGAGAAGAGTAGCTTCGTGCCTAGATTTCTCCAACGGGTCCTCCAAAAATGGCTGAGGAACTTGGTGTCCCTGTCTGATACGATTGTCCTTGGCACTCCATGAAGCCGTACTATCTCCCTGAAGAACAGCTCAGCTGTTTGTGTGGCATCATTGACATTGGCACATGGAATGAAGTGTGCCATCTTGGAGAATCTGTCCACCACTACAAAGATTGCATCTTTGTGGTTGATCTTGGGCAGACCTAGAACAAAATCCATCGAGATGTCCACCCATGGATGTGTTGGTATGGGCAGTGGGAGATACAACCCATGAGGTTGCACTCGGGACTTTGCCTTCTTGCAAGTGATGCATCTTGCACAATGAGCTTCTACTGTCCTCTTGATGTGTGGCCAGTAGAAGTGCTCCTTGACCACTGCTAGAGTCTTGTCGACACCAAAGTGGCCCATGAGTCCTCCTCCATGAGCTTCTCGGATGATAAGCTCCCTTAGTGATCCCTGTAGTATGCACAGCCTTCTTTCTCGGAACAAGAATCCCTCATGGATGAAGAATTTGCCATGACTCCCTGTGCTATACTCCTTGTAGCTCTCAGCAAGGTCAGGATCATCTTTGTATAGATCCTTGATGTGCTCGAATCCTAGGACTTTTGCCTCCATGGTTGATATCAAGGCAAACCTCCTTGATAGTGCATCGGCTACCACATTGTCTTTGCTCTTCTTGTACTTGATGACGTACGGGAAGGTCTCTATGAACTCCATCCACCTGGCATGTCTCCTCTTGAGATTGGTTTGCCCTCTGAGGTGTTTGAGAGTCTCGTGATCAGTGTGGATCACAAACTCCTTGGACAGCAAGTAATGCTGCCAAGTCTCCAATGCTCGGACAAAGGCATAAAGCTCCTTGTCATAAGTGGGGTAGTTCAGTGAGGCACCACCTAGCTTCTCACTGAAGTATGCCACTGGTCTCCCTCCTTGGGTTAGCACTGCTCCTATGCCAATTCCAGAGGCATCACACTCCACTTCAAACGTCTTGTTGAAGTCGGGCAGGACTAGCACTGGTGCATGTGTAAGGCTGTCCTTCAAGGCCTGGAATGCCTTCTCTTGAGCTTCTCCCCAGCTGAATCCCATGTTCTTCTTCACTACTGCCATCAATGGTGAGGCAATATGATACAAGCCTTGATTCAAGGATGTATGCGCGTGGGCTGTTTGTAGAAGATTAGGTGAGAAACTCAACCTTAGGCTTCTGGATAGGGGGTTTTCTGGTTGGTAAACGATGGAAGGGTGAAGTGAACCACACGAGGGGTGATGAACCTCGTGATAAATCACAAACTTAGAGCTAGGAGGGCTGGTCTCAACTAGGTTCTAAGCGCACAAGATTCTTAGAGAGAAAACTTGTAGGGAAAAAGTTCTACTTTATTAATAATCAAAAAGGTTGTCGAACTACAATGCTGGAAGGAGCCTTATTAATATGCTCGACAGCTTGACCTTCTAGGGTCGACACAAATAAAGAAAAAGGAAAGTTTACAAAAGTGCACAAAAGGAAAAGATACAAAAGTGCATAACCGAAAAAGGACCTATTCCTAAAATGTTTTTTGACTCAAAAATGTAAAGCAACTAGATCCTACCCTGCAAAACAGAAAGAGGCATATATTCGAATGTAAACTTACCTTAACTCACCTCATGGCCAAGAAATGGAAGGTGGCCGTCCTAGTCTTCGACTTGGAGTAGGGTTAAATATCTTTGGGCCCTGACCTCTCTTGCCACTAAAGCCCAAGTCTCTGATGTCCCTTGTGTTGTTGAGAAGCCATTGGACTCTTCCTTGCAGTTTTGGCCCATTGTCCTTAGTCGATCTTCCTCTAGGAGCTTGTCGACCCATAAGCTGAATTTGTGGAAGAGTGCCCTTGATCTGCTTCTTGTCATTGCTCCTTGAGGCACCACTGGTGTAGAGACTTCCTCTAGGTGCATGTCCTGGAGCTAGTAGCTCATTTGGTCCAAGTCTTCTTGTGCAGAAGTGGAAATGCGCGTGTACTCGGCTGGATCGGCTGTACCGGCTGGATTGTGCAAGGTACTGGCCGGAATGCCTTCAGGACCGACCAAGTTGATCCCGGAGTTGGTGGCATCACCAGAGGGGCCAGCGGTGTCATCCACGTCGCCACCAAGTGTGCCGGAAGCTTGGGCCTCTCCGCCGGCAATGCTGGTTGCTCTGGTCCTTGTGGTCGAGGGTCCGGCGGTACTGTTTGGGCCGGCAGGTGTGCCAGATGGTCCGGCTGTCTCGGGCAAGCTTCCTGGTCGGCCAGTCTGGTCTCCTGGCTGGATGTACGACCTGATGTCCTCATCATTCCCTCCCTCTTCAGTAGGTTTTGTCCTCAAAACTGGTCATCTGCATGGAAAGGGGCCAAGTCAGTAACATTAAACGTATTGGACACATTAAACTCACCTGGAAGCTCGATCCGGTAGGCGTTGTTGTTGATCCTCTCGAGCACTCTGAATGGTCCATCTCCTCTTGGTGCTAGCTTGGAACTCCTTAGGTTTGGGAACCTCTCCTGCCGTAGGTGTAGCCACACCCAATCGCCTGGTTGAAAGATCACCTCCTTTCTTCCTTTGTTGGCATGAGTCACGTACTGTCCGGTCCTCTTCTCCAAGTTTTCTGCTACCTTCTGGTGTAACCTCCTTATGAACTCTGCTTTGGATGCTCCGTTGAGGTTGGTCATCTCAGCTGGTGGCAGTGGTGTTTGTTCCAATGGGGTGAGAGGGTTGAAGCCGTATACCACTTCAAATGGTGTCTTCTTGGTTGCTGAGTGCACGGCTCGGTTGTAGGCGAATTCAATGAATGGGAGGCACTCCACCCAAGTCTTTAGGTTCTTCCCTAGTGTTGTTCTGAGAAGAGTTGATAGGGTCCTGTTGACAACTTCAGTTTGGCCATCGGTTTGAGGATGGCAAGTGGTTGAGAAGAGGAGCTTCGTGCCTAGCTTTCTCCAAAGGGTCCTCCAGAAATGGCTGAGGAACTTGGTGTCCCTGTCTGATACTATGGTCCTTGGCACTCCATGAAGCCGTACTATCTCCCTGAAGAACAGCTCAGCTGTTTGTGTGGCATCATTGACATTGGCACATGGGATGAAATGTGCCATCTTGGAGAATCTGTCCACCACTACAAAGATTGCATCTTTGTGGTTGATCTTGGGCAGACCTAGAACAAAATCCATCGAGATGTCCACCCATGGATGTGTTGGTATGGGCAGTGGGAGATACAACCCATGAGGTTGCACTCGGGACTTTGCCTTCTTGCAAGTAATGCATCTTGCACAATGTGCTTCTACTGTCCTCTTGATGTGTGGCCAGTAGAAGTGCTCCTTGACCACTGCTAGAGTCTTGTCGACACCAAAGTGGCCCATGAGTCCTCCTCCATGAGCTTCTCGGATGATAAGCTCCCTTAGTGATCCCTGTGGTATGCACAGCCTTCTTTCTCGGAACAAAAATCCCTCATGGATGTAGAATTTGCCATGACTCCCTGTGCTATACTCCTTGTAGCTCTCAGCAAGGTCAGGATCATCTTTGTATAGATCCTTGATGTGCTCGAATCCTAGGACTTTTGCCTCCATGGTTGATATCAAGGCAAACCTCCTTGATAGTGCATCGGCTACCACATTATCTTTGCCCTTCTTGTACTTGATGATGTACGGAAAGGTCTCTATGAACTCCATCCACCTGGCATGTCTCGTATGAGATTTGTTTGCCCTCTAAGGTGTTTGAGAGTCTCGTGATCAGTGTGGATCACAAACTCCTTGGACAGCAAGTAATGCTGCCAAGTCTCCAATGCTCGGACAAGGGCATAGAGCTCCTTGTCATAAGTGGGGTAGTTCAGTGAGGCACCACCTAGCTTCTCACTGAAGTATGCCACTGGTCTCCCTCCTTGAGTTAGCACTGCTCCTATGCCTTTTCCAGAGGCATCACACTCCACTTCAAACGTCTTGTTGAAGTCGGGAAGGACTAGCACTGGTGCGTGTGTGAGGCTGTCCTTCAAGGCCTGGAATGCCTTCTCCTGAGCTTCTCCCCAGCTGAATCCCACGTTCTTCTTCACTACTGCCGTCAGTGGTGAGGCAATACTGCTGTAGTTGGGCACGAATCTCCTATAGAAGCTGGCCAGTCCGTGGAAGCTCCTTACTTGGCTGATGTTTCCTGGTGTTGGCCATTCTTGTATGGCTCGAATCTTCTCCTCATCAACCTGTAGGCCCTGTGAACTCCCAACAAAACCTAAAAAGACAAGCTTATCAGTACAAAAGGTGCACTTCTTGAGATTGGCATAAAGCTCTTCTTGTCGAAGGGTTTTAAGGACCATCTCAAGATGTGTGAGGTGTTCCCGTAGGCACTTACTATAAACAAGTATGTCATCAAAGTAAACAACTACAAACTTACTGATGTACGCCCTAAGAACTTGGTTCATAAGGCATGAAGGTGCTTGGGGCATTAGTCAAGCCGAATGGCATGACTGTCCACTCGTAGAGCCCTTGCTTTGTCTTGAAAGCAGTCTTCCACTCATCACCTTCCTTCATTCTTACCTGGTGGTATCCATTTTTGAGGTCTATCTTGGAGAAGACCGTGGCTCCACTCAGCTCATCTAGCATGTCATCCAGTCGTGGTATTGGATGCCTATACTTGACTGTGATGTTGTTGATGGCTCGGCAGTCCACACACATGCGCCAAGTCCATCCTTCTTGGGCACTAGCAGCACTGGTACAGCACATGGACTGAGGCTCTCTCGAACATATCCTTTCTCCAGGAGCTCCTTGACTTGCTTCTCAAGCTCTTTGGACTCCTCTGGACTCATCCGGTAGGCTGGCCGGTTGGGCAGGGCTGCTCCGGGCACTAGATCAATCTGATGTTCTATGCCGCGTAAAGGAGGCAAGCCTGCTGGTATCTCCTCTGGAAATACATCCTGGAATTTGTTGAGGAGTGTTGCTACTTCATGAGGTAGCTCTACCTGTCCCTGTTCTATACTCAACACTTCCTTGAAAACCATTAGTAACATTAAGTCCTTCGAGGCTAAAGCTCTCCGGACATGACTAGGTTGAATAAGAAAGTTAGACTTGACAAGTTTCTTTTCCTTACTCATTTGGAGTTGTAGCTCATGTACTTGGGCAGGTGTAAGAGGAGCTAGGCTGACCTTTCTCTTGTCATGCACGAAGGTGTAGAGATTGGTTCTGCCATCATGCCTGGTCTCTTTGTCAAACTGCCATGGTCTTCCTAGTAGAAGATGGCCAGCTTGCATGGGCACCACGTCGCATTACACCCTGGTCTTGGTACTTGCCCACACTGAATGGCACAGTGACTTGCTCATGAATCTTGAGCTCCACTTTGTCATCAAGCCATCTCAGTCTATATGGTCGAGGATGCCGTGTCTTCTCTAGTCCTAGCTTATCAACCATATACGCACTAGCAACGTTAGTGCAAGAACCACCATCTATGATGAGGTTACATACCTTTCCTTGATGGTGCAACGGCTGTGGAAGATGTTCTCCCTTTGGATGGTCTCTGAAGGATCCACCATTGCACTGAGGATACGTCTAGTGACCAGCACTTCCCCCACATCAGGGTACTCAATGTCACCATATTCTCCTTCTGGTTCATATTCCTCTTCATCTTGGGACTCATATTCTCCTGCCTCCGTAATCAGCATGACTCCGTTGTTTGGGCACTCCCTTGAGATGTGTCCACGTCCCCTGCACTTGAAACAAGTTATGTCACCTGATCTTTGAGGGTTAGAAGACTTACC